>CM075341.1:49746997-50946997 GCA_037788925.1 Mytilus galloprovincialis
ATAAAGATCTATTTTGATATGAAAATATTAAAATTCAGTTAAAAATGTCAGTTCCTATGGCTTTATGATGTATAAATATGAATTTAAAGCAAAGGTCAAAATCTAGAACGTCCAATTAACCTTTGACCTTGACCTCAATTTCAAGGTCATAGACTAAACATGTCGAATCAAAAGACACTAGTTCCTTAATATGTATGGTTCATGAGTAATATCACTTTACGCATAATTCTAAATATAAGAGGGACGAAAACTCCCATTAATTGTCTACGCACCCTTGCAACCAAAATTTATAAGTTACGACATGTCGCAACTAACAATTTAGTAAAAATAATTTGTCGATATCTTATAAGGTTAATGAAAATAAGTAAAAATAAGCCAAAATCAAAATTTAGAATTTGACCTTGACCTTTGACCTTGACCTAATTTTCATTTTTTTGGACCAAGTATCTTAAATCAAAAGACCCTGGGTCTCTATCACTTATGGTTTACCAGTTAGAAATGCATATCACCTATATCATATACAAAAGGGGGGATAACTCTCATATGGAGTCTCCGGATAGCTTCGGTTAAAATTAATCAAATCATCCTGAGGATGTAACGAGCAATTTGGTAAAATAAATTTGTCAGTTTCTTATACGGTTGCCAAGCCTTAGAGATAACAAGAAAAACAGTGTTTGGGGAGATAACTCTTACAAGGTAAAGTTTTTCGTTACGCGGTGTCAGTTTGAGAAGCGTATTAACTGTTCAATATCATATACCATATATCTAAGCGACATCTTGCGAAACAAAAAAACAGCGAAGGGAAAAAAAGTTGGCGGAAGAAAAAAAAAATAATAATAATTAAAAACCAATTGTTCAGAGAACAATTGAAGGTCTTTCCACCAGTAATTATCTTATTTTGATATTAAAATATTAAAAATCAGTCTAAAATGTCAGTTCCTATGGCTTTATGATGTATAGATATGAATTTTAAGCAAAGGTCATAATCTAGAACGTCAAATTTACCTATGACCTTGACCTCAATTTCAAGGTCACAAACTGAGGATCTCAAATCAAAGGACCCTAGGTCTCTAATATGTATGGTTAACAAGTTATATCACTTTACGAATAATTTTAGATATGATAGGCGCTAAAACTCCCATTTATTGTCTACACACCCTTTCAACCAAATTTATTATGTTACCATATGTCGCAACTAACAATTTAGTAAAAATAATTTGTCGATATCTTATAAGGTTAATGAAAATGAGTGAAATTAAGCCAAAATCAAAATTTAGAATATGACCTTGACCTTTGACCTTGACCTCATTTTCATTTTTTTGGACCAAAGATCTCAAATCAAAAGACCCTAGGTCTCTATCACTTGTGGTTTTCCAGTTTAAAATACATTTCAAAATTTCAAATACAAAAGGGGAAATAACTCTCATATGGAATCTCTATACGGCTTCGTTCAAAATAAAACAGCACATCCTGAGGATATAAGGAGCAATTTGGAAAAATAAATTTGTCGGTTTCTTATACGGTTGTGAAGATTAAGCGATAACAAGAAAAACAGTGTTCGGGGACATAACTCTTACATTGAAAAGATTTTTGTTACGCGGTGTAAGTTACAAAAGCATAATAACTGTTCGATATCATATACCATATGTCTAAGCGACATCTTGCAAAACAAAATAACTGCGAAGGAAAAAAAAGTTGGCGGAAGAAAAAAAATAATAATAATTAAAATGTCAATTGTTCTTGAACAATTGAGAGGTCTTTCCTTTTGTAATGTAAAATACATGTTCCAATAGACGTAGAATGTACTGAAAAGCTTTAAAACACACTGAAAATCCTTTAAATTAGGTCAAAAACACATAATTCGCTATATAGGACATGACCTTGACCTTTGACCTTTTGACCTTTGTCAAGGTCATTAGTCCCCAATGTCATTGCTGAAGACCCCATGGGTCTAGGACCTTTGGTTATATAGTAAAAGCTGATTTTGTCTTTTCAGAAACCTAAAATAGGATTTATGCCCCTTAAAAAAAGGTCAAATCTCTTCTGTCAAAATATAACAAAGTTGCGCCGTAATGACCCAAACATTTTCCACTATTTAAAACTTCTGTAAGTATAATGGTTTTTGAGTTGTTCTGATAACAAGGTGTTAGGTCAAAGGTCAAGGTCAACATACACATTTGACCTTGAGGTATTTTTGAAAGTCTCATGAATTGTTGATGAATGGTGAAGATCCTAGGTCTCTACGATTTACGGTTTCTGAGTTTTGGTGGTCCACCGACACCGGTTAATTTTCAAAGGGGCATAACCCTACCAATGAGTCGTTGAATCTTTTCGAATCAAATGTAACGAAGAACCGGGGTCTGGTCCTGAACAAATTTCACCCTTCGTTTTTTTTCTATCTATTACGGTTACGGTGTTGGAACGATAACAAGGTTTTTTGGTTTCGGAGGGATTACTCCGAACCGACAAAATATTTCGACTAACAGGGTGAGTTCCGGATAGGTATTCATGACACCGATACAAAGTGAGAACATGAAAGCGACACGTCTTACGGTTTAGGCTGCTAACTTCGTCAAAGTTTGGCGGAAAAAGAATAATAATAAACAGAAGAAATACAGTAAGGTCTTTCCTTATAGAAAAAGGAAAGACCTTAATAATCAGAAGAAGAAAACCAATAGGTCTTTCCACGGAAAAGTGGAAAGACCTAATAATAATAATCAGAACAAAACCTATAGGTCTTTCAACCGAAAGGTTGAAAGACCTAATAATAATAAACAAACGAAATACAGTAAGGTCTTTCCATTTAAGAAAGGAAAGACCTTAATAATAGTGCATTGACTTGACATATCAACGATATAAGGATGAGGCTTAGAAACGGGAAAATGCGAGGCTGTGCCGAGCTATTTCCCCATTTCGTGCCGAATCCTTATATCGTTGATATGTCAAGTCAATGCACTATTATTGTCTTTATACTGCAATCTAAAAAAAAACATTTTCAATTGTTGTTTAATGCGTTAAGGTTAATCTTTTGATTTAAATATTGGGGGAAATACCCTTTAAAAAGGGTATACGTCATGCTCGCGGAGAAATATACAACGCAATGTAATTTACATTTACCTGTTGAAACAAACACTCGATGGTGAACGAAATCGTTTGAGTATGGACTTAAATATCAACCATAAGCATAAAACATAATGATTTATAGATTGCAAACAAACAATATTAACAAATTAAATATGTTTTTCCAATAATTCCAAAAGAAACAATGTTGAGTCGTTCCACGCATCGTTGTAAGCATTTGAAACAAGAACAGGTTGAAGAGGTCGTATGAATAATTCAATATTATTTCGGCAATGTCTATTTAAATATTCATGAGGAAAAGTGATATCGGGTCAGTGACTGTATATGACATAGAAATATACAGTCAACGCATTTTGACTGCTCAAATAGAACGAGTGCAGTATAAATATCAAGTATTGACCACTACATGTACATTTGTAACAGTTTGGTCCTATGATTAAGTGCATTAAATAAGAATTTACACAAATTACGCAAATCTTTTTCATTTTCAGTGCCAAGAAGTTGAACTAATTTAAACGACGATGGACGTCTATAATAATAAGGTTTATTAAACTGTCTCCTTTTGTCTCTATAGCATTCACATTGTGAAACAAAATTTTATTCATCTTCAATCATTATGGTATTCAAAGTACAAAGAGTACAGAGAGTACACTTTCTGTCTAACCTATTTACTCCATGATAACGGCCTACTTCAACAAACAAATTATGTGAAGACAATCTAAGCCGAGTTAAATACATAAACTGCATATGTTAAGTTAGATAGTTCTGTAAACATACATTATTGACAATATATTTATATAAATAACACATAGATGAAATGTCATTTGATCATTCAAAGTCTGTTTGGCTTGATCATATATCCTTGTTTTTACAAATAATAATAAATTTGCATCAATAATCAAATTGGCTTGGTTATACCAAATCATATTAAAAGTTAAATAATAAATGTTGTAATTGATAAATCCAACTGCTACTAATATTACAGAAGTTATATAGTTGTTCCCTGTAGCAGTTTTTAAGAATATTTGCTGGTGTCCCGCTTGACAGTCTCCCTAATTATCAGAAATTTAAGAAAACACGTGCAGTTTCGTTCCAACACTGTAGATACATGATTTTGTTTATTAGTTGTAATTGGTATTTAACTAATTGCCAGTAACTGCTAGTTCTCTCATATCTGTACTTTATGTTTTATTTTGTAGGGATGTATAAATACCCTGCCACATCCGGTCTGTATTTTTGTTACTTGTTATTCTGATTTGTATCGATTTAATGAGTTTTAATAACTTTTCAGCTAGTCTCACAGTTTGTTTATATGTGGTACTGTCCTTTGTTTGGAACATGGTTTGGCGCCCGTATATATGTTTTATCACGCCTAATTCTGTATGTGGCTGTCCTTATGCAGGTGCCTGCACTTCAGTGGTTATTGTAAATACATGTTCACAGTAGGGAAGCAAAGTTTGGAAAAAAGACTTACATGTATCTTGCATTATAAAATTCAGTCCTAAGGGAACTAACTGTGATATACTGTAAAAAAAGAGAGAAGATACCATTATGAGCAATACATAATAATAGACTGCTGTTTGCTTTGCGTTAAACAATAAATTGTTCAGGGCGAAGTTGCAATAAGTTGTTTCTGCAAATAAAGTGGTCGTACGGAATATAGGCGAAACATTTGGACTGCAAGTTAAATCTTTTTTTTCCAAACTTTGTTTCCCTACTGTGATAATAACGATTTTTATATACAAACAAAGGCATGGCAGATATATTTATAATAACTGTTTATGATAATATATAAAAAAACATTACCACCGATGCTGATGTTGGTATTAAAACACTCCTTTTCCGTATACATGTACTTTGCGGCGGGTGCCAAATGTGGAGCAGGATCGACTTACCTTTCCGGAGCACCTGAGATTATCCCTAGTTTTTTGTGGAGTTCTTGTTTCTTAGTCTTTAGTTTTCTATGTTGTATCTTGTGTATTGTTTTTGTCTGTTTGTCCTTTTCTTTGTTAGCCTTGGCGTTGTTAGTTAATTTTCGATCTTTGAGTCTGACTGTCTCTCTTGTATCTTTCGCCCGTCTCCTTTGAGTTCGGGGTTGTTTACGAGAAGTTTAATCCGTGTGGTAGTAAGGAGGTCAGTTATGTCGGACCCCAACATTGGAACACTGGTATTGCCCCTCAATGAGTTGCGAATACAAGTATTCAGTATTGCCGTAGAAAATGTTTTTTTGTATTGATCCCAATATTGCCTATATTACATTGGAAGACCTTCCTTAAGTATTGTTCTTAAATTGTGCAGCACGATGTTTATGTATAGGTAAATCATGATTATTTATTAATACTATTTTCTATGAATTTTGAACACGAAATGAACTTTAAAAGTCATTGCATTGGTTATAGACTTTAAATTATAAGTTTGATAAAAGATAGGAACTTATCATACATCTTTCTTTTCTAGAGTTATCGTTCTTTCGCCGTTACAGTGATTTTTTGTATTTACCTATAATTCAGTATTAATAAGTTACTAGAACACACCCGTGAAATCGCGGGGAAATAGAGCGTACGTAAACTGTAAAAAAATATACTGACTGGAGAATTTCAGGAGAGATATCAAAAGTCAAAGGTACTTAGGGACTGGGCACATTTTTTGCCCTCCCCCTATTTTCCAAATACCGATTGTTATACCTTCTGTTTTTCTGTAATCTATGAACATGCATATATACTTTAATTACTATACAGAGAATTTCAGGAGAGGTATCAAAAGTCAAAGGTACTTAGGGACTGGGCACATTTTTTTGCCCTCCCCCTATTTTCCAAATACCGATTTTTATACCTTCTGTTTAACTGTACTCTATGAACATGCATTTATACTTTAATTACCATACAGAGAATCTCAGGAGAGGTACCAAAGGTCAAAGGTACTTACATATATATATATACATCAGTGAACGCCATGAATAGTGAAGAGCCCCCCCCCCCCCCCCCCCCCAGATAACCATTGGAATTTATAGTAAATTATAACAAATACAGTTATTCATAGTAAATGTATGTATACAGAAATATATCCGCAGTGACCGCCGTTGATAGTAAACCATACATAGGCGGATCCCAAGGGGGGGGGGGGGGTGACAAAATTATGTTGATTATATGGGGAATCACTGAAGCATGAGAGGAACGCCCACCCCCCTTTTAGGTCAGTCAGTGCCCCCCCTCCCTTATGAAAAGTTCTGAATCGGCCACTGTAAACTAAATAGCAAATAGCAAATATTATTCATTTTCGTTTTCCTCCCAAAATAACCCAAACTGAAACACGTTAAGCAAGTATGATAAATGCTAGAACTCAAAATGATAGCAGAAAGCAAATTTATATACTTTATTCATAGTCTTTGTATGTTCAAGGTACAGAAAAGGAATTTATAGTAAATTATAACAAATATAGTTATTCATAGTAAATGTATGTAAGTATGTACAGAAATATATCCGCAGTGATTATAAACCATAGGCGGATCCCATTGGGGGTCTGGAGGCCCTGCCCCCGTTTTCGTTGAAAAAAATTGTTGATTATATGGGGAATCACTGAAGCATGAGAGGAACGCCCCCCTTTTAGGTGAGTCAGTGCCACCCCCACCCCCCCCCCCTCCCTTATGAAAAGTTCTGGATCCGCAACTGTAAACTAATTAATAGTAAATAGCAAATATTATTCATTTTCGTTTTCCTCCCACAATAACCCAAACTGAAACACGTTAAGCAAGGATGATACATGCTAGAACTCAAAATGACAGCTGAAAGCAAATTTATATACTTTATTCATAGTCTTTGTATGTTCAAAGTAAAGAAAATTACAAACCGGAAGTCTAATCTGACTTAAAGTTTTGTCCAATGACGGGAAAATATCCGGACGCATTCTTTTTCGTTTTTATTCCAAAATAACCCCAACTGAATGATCATAAGAATGGATGACAAATGCGACTATACATGTTACCTATAGGACACAGAGGCATGATGATTAATTTATTGTGGAAGGAGGAGAAGCGACACCCAAAATGAGGTCTTCTCGTTTAATAGTATAGATTTGCTTAACGTCAAGAGTAGCAAATATTGCATGCATTTTTCTTTCACCACTGCTGTAATTTTTAATGTATACTTAAAAATTATATGAGCAAGTGTTATTATTAAAAGAAGATTTGGTATAGATGTCAATGAGACCACTGTCCACAGGACAACATGACACAGGAATTAACAACTATAGATTACCGTACGGCCTTCGACAATTAGCAAAGCCCATGCCGCATAGTCAGCTATAAAAGCCCAAAAATACAGTGTAAAGCTATTCAAACGAGAAAACCAACGCCTAATTGATGTAGCCGTTAGTTTGTTTAACGTCCAGTAGCAAATATTTCATACATATTCAGTTCGAGAACTAAATGTAGGTAGGTTGCAAGGATTCTTCGATGTCAGAGATTGTGAAAATGAAGACCAGGCATTTATACGCAACTGCATCAGACGTGGTAAGATCAAGATATTCTGTCGAATTTGTAAAATCTAGTAATACCATATTTTACGGACGCCATCACGAATTAACCATGGAATATGCGTTTTACAGATGATAGCGGATTATTCCTTATGCCATGACTACAGTCCAGTTACTTTTTCACGAACGTGACCTACCGATTAGACTTATTACCGGGATCGTACTAACATGAGCTACACGACGGGTGCCACATGAAGGATCTGCTTACTCTTTCGGCGCCAGTGCGATCACCTCCTGTTTTTTGTGGGGTTCATGTTGCTTAGTCTTTATTATCCTGTGTTTGTTTTGTGTATTTCTGTACTTCTGTATGTCTGTATGTCTTTTTCTTTTTAGCCATAGCGTTGTCAGGTAATTTTCGATTGATGAGTTTGAATGTCCCTCCGGTATCTTTCGCCCCTCCTTTGACGGTAAAAGTTTATTTTTAGTGTAAAATATTATGTTCAAGAGGCTTTCATGGCTCTCAATTTCATGAGAATTATTTTTTTACTTTAACCATGAGAGTATTTAAAATCTTAAATGTATACTTCATTTACAGACAGACAATGTATTCCTTTTCTTATTCAAGTAGACTAAAGACAATGGAATAAATATACAGTCAACTAAAATTTTGAATGCAAAAATAACAAAGATGCTTTTTGATGTGCAGTTCGTGATTGTTATAGGTTATACTTTGTTTTATGTAAATAGTAAAATATTCTAAAAGCGGACCTAATTGTCATAAAAGACCCCGAAGCATATATATTATGCATCTACACGTGTACCAACGTAAATGAAATGTCCTCTGTCATGACAAACTTTTCTGGGTTTAACATTATTCGGAACTTGAAGAATAACGTTATTCGGAGCTTTTAGATTATTGCAATCAATTCATTGTTTAGTTAAAAAAATTGGGAATATGAATGTACAGACAAGTCATAACACAACAACTGAAATAACTTGAAGTAATGACTCTTTCTTTTCTAGAGTTATGGTTCTTTCATCGCTGCTTCGATTATTAGTATTTACTTATTTGAACATTCAGTATAGACAAATCTGTTTACTTAACGTTCAGTAGCAAATATTTCAGACATATCTATTTTGAGAACGAGGTAAATTTGTAGGTTCTGTACAGTGGGTCGATCTTCATTATAAGCAACTATTTCAACTGCTTCTTATCTTGTGCGTTTGTAATAAGAAATATGGTCTTGCTGAAAGGCTGAAACTGGACCCTTTAAAGAGTTGTTGCAAGGGTTTATGAATGTACGAAGAGCGACGCAGAGGGCAGACCAGGCATTGCATTGTACTTTTTTTTATATTCCAATTAAATGTGATTGTGTTTTTTTACATCCGCTCATCAAAGCCGATTTTTGAATTCTTTTATAAATAAATATTGAAGAATAGTGCAGTCAAGTGATCACGGATTCTAATGATCCAATCAACTCGAGTATGATTCAAGAAATTATTCTGGATATAGTTTTCCTAATCTAAAACTAAAATTCAAACAGTAAGTAAAGTGTCCGATCAAAGTCGTATTTCTTGGATTAAACCACATTTTTGCGTGATAGTGTTAAAAATGGGAACAATTTCTTGTGTTTAGTAAACATGTCAGAAGCCTGTAATTCAGTGGTTGTCGTTTGTGGATGTGTGACATTTAGTTGTTTATTTCAGTGTCATTCGGTCTCTTGTGGAGACTTGTCTCTGAAACTGAACCATGAAATACATTTGTTTATATATTCAACGCTTTCTTTGTGATTGAAAGTAGTTCTTATCCACACACCATTTTTTAATGTTTAAATATATAGAATAAAACGTTTTAATAGATAAAGGAAGATGTGGTGTGAGTGTCTATGAGACAACTCTCCATGAAAGTAACAATTTATAAAAGTAAACCATTATAGGTCGATGTACGGCCTTCAGCACGGAGCCTTGGCTCACATTGAACAGTAAGCTATAAAGGGCCCCAAAAATTACTAGTGTAAAACCATTCAAATAGGAAAACCCACAGTATAATCTATATAAAAGCGAAAAACGAGAAACTACACAAACTGACTTAGGGCAGGTGCAAAAATATCAATGCAAATTTCAAAATTATATATGCATGTGTACTCATTTACAGAATATACAGAGTAAATGTTTTCATTCAATATGTTGTTTTGATCGTAAGTATGCTTTTATTATTACTCTTAACTGGAAAAGAAGAACTATATGCAAGTGTTGATATAACAAAGAGGAACCCGATATCTCGCATGCAATACTAATTCCTGGCTTTTATGAGATGTTTTTTTATTTTTATATTACATTTAGGCTATCTTAGATTTTACAAAAAAAAACCAACCAGACTCAAGCTAGCGAACAATAAGCCAGCGAACAATAAGATGAATCAAGCTAGCGAGCAATAAGCCAGCGAACAATAAGAAAACGCGCCAACATGATCGTGCCTAAAAACCGAAGACTTGCAATAACACCAAACGTACTTATAAATATGATGACAAATAAATAAATATGATGACAAATAATTTCCAGTTGGAAGATGAAATGTAATTCCATTTTAACACATACAAAGTTTAATTATTTATTCGTGTTAATGAATGGCTGTTATTTATTTTGAATTTATTGAACCATAAAATTAATTTTTGACTCTTCACATTGAATAATCCGCGAAGAGGATTATGTTGAATGTGAAGAGTCAAAAAATTAATTTTATGGTTCAATAAATTCAAAATAAATTATTGCCATTCATTATAAATTAATTTCTATCAAAAATAAGGCTCAAAGATGTATATTAATACGAATAACAAGGTACACAGATGTTTGCGTATGAATACACAACGTAAGAGTGGGCGTGTCGCCATACAAATTGATAACATTGAAAATAAAGCTAATTCTTTTAACCAATCAGAAGACAGTAAATACACCAAATTTATTTATTATTAAATACAACTTTTTTTAAAGCCGGGAATCTAAAAAAACGTTTTAGCTATTAACCCTTTCTCCTTTCTCTCTGATAAGGGATGGGTTATTATCTGTATAATAATAATAACAATTGATAACAACAGGTTACAATAAACTAGTGTAGCGATACAATTAGATCTTCAAGCTTATAGAAATTATTCGATTGAAAAGAAAAGCTGATAACCATTATATTCACTTTTCGCCTAAGAACTAGCTAGTTCAGGTAATTATTCAAAAGTAAATAGTCACTCTAGTAATTTATTTATTACATTCTTATAAGAAAAGCGATAAGTGTAAGAACTACACACGTCAAATAGAACGAAAACGATTTGACATAAATATTTTGGTTAATCTAAACAAAAAATTATTTAGTTTCAAGCCTATGTAAAATAACTATAATCCGTAAACATTTCACTACGGCAAAGTCCCGGAAGGGGTAGGGTGACCCTACCATCCCCCTTCTTTCCTTCATTAAATCTTCCCTACGACAAAGTTTATTTGCTCACCAGTTACAAATGATAGGCACTTGCCCAAGGTTGCCTTGGCCCAAAAACTCAGGTGGATAAAGTTACGGAACTTTTTTTTTTAGGTCCAAAGTTGGGGTCGGGTGAACCTACCATCCCCCTTATTTAATTCATAGCAAAGTCCCTACGGCAAAGTCTTTCTCCACACTAGGTACACTCGATAGGCAATTGCCTAAGCTTGCCTGAACCCAAAGATCCAGGTGGGTAAAGTTACGGAACTTTTTTTTTAGGTCCAAAGTTTGGGTCGGGTGACCCTACCATCCCCCTTATTTAATTCATATCAAATTCCCTACGGCAAAGCTTTGGTATACACTAGGTACACTCGATAGGCAATTGCATAAGCT
This sequence comes from Mytilus galloprovincialis, assembly GCA_037788925.1. NCBI lineage: Eukaryota > Metazoa > Mollusca > Bivalvia > Mytilida > Mytilidae > Mytilus > Mytilus galloprovincialis. The sequence continues at coordinate 49,758,408 of CM075341.1, forward strand.
TGCCTGGACCCAAAGATCCAGGTAGGTAAAGTTACGGAACTTTTTTTTTGAGATCCAAAGTTGGGGTCGGGTGACCCTACCATCCCCCTTATTTAATTCATAGCAAAGTCCCTACCGCAAAACTTTTGTCCACACTAGGTACACTCGATAGGCAATTGTCTAAGCTTGCCTGGACCCAAAAATACAGGTGGATAAAGTTACGGAACTTTTTTTTCTTGAGGTCCAAAGTTGGGGCCGGGTGACCCTACCATCCCCCTTATTAATTCATAGCAAAGGCCCTACGGCAAAGCTTTTGTCCACACTAGGTACACTCGATAGGCAATTGCATAAGCTTGCCTGGATCCAAAGATCAAGGTGGGTAAAGTTACAGAACTTTCTTTTTGAGGTCCAAAGTTGGGGTCGGGTGACCTTACCATCCCCTTATTTAATTCATAACAAAGTCCCTATGGCAAAGCTTTTGTCCACACTAGGTACACTCGATAGGCAATTGCCTAAGCTTGCCTGGACCCAAAGATCAAGGTGGGTAAAGTTACGGAACTTTTTTTTGAGGTCCAAAGTTGGAGTCGGGTGACCCTACCATCCCCCTTATTTAATTCATAGCAAATTCCCTACGGCAAAGCTTGGTTTACACAAGGTTCACTCGATAGGCAATGGCCTAAGGTTGCCTGGACCCAAAGACCGAGGTGGGTAAAGTTACGGAACTTTTTTTTTGAGGTCCAAAGTTGGGGTCGGGTGACCCTACCATCCCCTTATTTGATTCATAGCAAAGTCCCTATGGCAAAGCTTTTGTCCACACTAGGTACACTCGATAGGCCTAGGTATTTGGGCCCAGGCAACCTTAGGCAAGTGCCTGTCATTTGTACCAAGTGGGCAAAAAAGCTTTGCCGTAGGGAAAATTTTATGAACGAAAGAAGGGGGATGGTAGGGTCACCCTGTCCCAACTTTGGACCTAAAAAAAGAAGTTCCGTAACTTTACCCACCTGGGTATTTGAGCCCATACAACCTTAGGCAAGTGCCTATCATTTGTACCTAGTGGGCAAAAAAGCTTTGCCGTAGGGAAATTATTTGAACGAAAGAAGGGGGATGGTAGGGTCACCCTACCCCAACTTTGGACCTAAAAAAAAAAAAAGTTCCGTAACTTTACCCACCTGGGTATTTGCGCCCAGGCAACCTCAGGCAAGTGCCTATCATTTGTACCTAGTGGGCAAAACAGCTTTGCCGTAGGGAAAATTTTATGAACGAAAGAAGGGGGATGGTAGGGTCACCCTACCCCAACTTTGGACCTAAAAAAAAAAGTTCCGTAACTTTACCCACCTGGGTGTTTGGACCCAGGCAACCTTAGGCAAGTGCCTATCATTTGTACCTAGTGGGCAAAAAAGCTTTACCGTAGGGAAAATTTTATGAATGAAAGAAGGAGAATGGTAGGGTCACCCTACCCAAACTTTGGACCTAAAAAAAAAGTTCCGTTACTTTACCCACCTGGATCTTTGGGTCCAGGCAAGCTTAGGCAATTGCCTATCGAGTGTACCTAGTGTATACCATAGATTTGCCGTAGGGAATTTGCTATGAATTAAATAAGGGGGATGGTAGGGTCACCCGACCCCATTTTGGACCTAAAAAAAAGTTCCGTAACTTTACTCACCTGGATCTTTGGGTCCAGGCAAGCTTAGGCAATTGCCTATCGAGTGTACCTAGTGAAGACCAATGTTTTGCCGTAGGGAATTCGCTATGAATTAAATAAGGGGGATGGTAGAGTCACCCGACCCCAACTTTTGATTAAAAAAAAAAGTTCCGTAACTTTACCCACCTCGATCTTTGGGTCCAGGCAAGCTTAGGCAATTGCCTATCGAGTGTACCTAGTGTAGACCAAAGCTTTGCCGTAGGGAATTTGGTATGAATTAAATAAGGGGGATGGTAGGGTCACCCGACCCCAACTTTGGACCTCAAAAAAAAAAAATTCCGTAACTTTACCCACCTAGGTCTTTGTGTCCAGACAAGTTTATGCAATTGCCTATCGAGTGTACCTAGTGTGGACAAAAGCTTTGCCGTAGGGAATTTGCTATGAATTAAATAAGGGGGATGGTAGGGTCACCCGACCCCCACTTTGGACCTAAAAAAAAAAGTTCCGTAACTTAACCCACCTGGGTCTTTAGGTCCAGCCAAGCTGAGGCAATTGCCTATCGAGTGTACCTAGTGTGGACAAAAACTTTGCCGTAGGGACTTTGCTATGAATTAAATAAGGGGGATGGTAGGGTCACCCGACCCCAACTTTGGACCTAAAAAAAAAAGGTTCCGTAACTTTATCCACCTGAGTTTTTGGGCCAAGGCAACCTTGGGCAAGTGCCTATCTTTTGTAACTGGTGAGCAAATAAACTTTGTCGTAGGGAAGATTTAATGAAGGAAAGAAGGGGGATGGTAGGGTCACCCTACCCCATCCGGGACTTTGCCGTAGTGAAATGTTTACGGATTACAGTTATTTTACATAGGCTTGAAACTAAATAATTTTTTGTTTAGATTAACCAAAATATTTATGTCAAATCGTTTTCGTTCTATTTGACGTGTGTAGTTCTTACACTTATCGCTTTTCTTATAAGAATGTAATTATAAATAAATTACTAGAGTGACTATTTACTTTTGAATAATTACCTGAACTAGCTAGTTCTTAGGCGAAAAGTGAATATAATGGTTATCAGCTTTTCTTTTCAATCGAATAATTTCTATAAGCTTGAAGATCTAATTGCATGTATCGCTACTCTAGTTTATTGTAACCTGTTGTTATCAATTGTTATTATTATTACACAGATAATAACCCATCCCTTATCAGAGAGAAAGGAGAAAGGGTTAATAGCTAAAACGTTTTTTTAGATTCCCGGCTTTAAATAAAGTTGTATTTAATACACGAATAAATAATTAAACTTTGTATGTGTTAAAATGGAATTACATTTCATCTTCCAACTGAAAATTATTTGTCATCATATTTATTTATTTGTCATCATATTTATAAGTACGTTTGGTGTTATTGCAAGTCTTCGGTTTTTAGGCATGATCATGTTGGCGCGTTTTCTTATTGTTCGCTGGCTTATTGTTCGCTAGCTTGATGATTCATCTTATTGTTCGCTAGCTTGAATTTGGTAAAAAAAACCACATTAGTTTTATTCCTTTAATACTTTTGCAATTTTTAGTATGCAAGTATTTTCAAGACAGATTGACCAATCAAATACACCTATGCTTAACAGGAAGCCCCAAAACATTTTGATTTTAGATTTATATACAAGAGTACGGATGCAAGTGTATTTTTTTTGTCCAAACGATTTTGTCTGGGTTCAACATTATTTGATTCTTTTACATGATGTATTAATTTCCATAATTAGTTCAGAAGTTTTGAGAGGATCAGTGAACATACAACTCTTATTAAAAAAAAATCTCGTCTTTCTTTTTCAGAGTTGTGGTTCTTTCACCGATGCTGCGAATCTTTATATTTTCTTACTTTTCGTATGATCAAGAGTTGAAAACTTGACGTTCAGTAGCAAATATTTCATACATATTCTGTTAGTTTTTGTGTAACTGCTTATTCTAGAGGTGGCGTGAATCGGATATGGATATTATAAAAATTCCAAAGATCTTTTAAAGTAAATACACTCTATAAGACTCGCTCATCTTGCAATAGTATTAACACATTTGACTTTTCTACACTTTACACAAGTATTCCCTATTCCAAACTAAATTACAAGTTGAAAGAGTTGGTATTATTTTGTTTCATTAAAAAGAAAAGCGGTATTACTTAGTTTCATTTAAAAAAAGAGAAGCGAACATATATACATGTATCTTGTCTTGGGGAGGAATAAAATTATCCTACTTTGTTAACAATCACTCGGATTTAAAAAAAAAATCTCTGAAACTGACATTATCAAGATTCCTGATTTATTGATTGACAACATATTTGTTACGTTTGGAGGACGCGTTTTTCACTAGACTGTCGGATTTTCAATGGAAAGCAATTGTGCACCTCTTCTTGTCGAATTGTTTCTTTATTGTTATTAGGCTGACTTCATTAAGGAACTTCTTCGGAAGAAAGATAAGAAGTAAGCAGTAACCTTTAACCTGTTCCGCTATATAAATGATTCTCTCTCCTTAAATAATACAACGTTTAGTGACTATGTTGAACGAATCTATCCAACCGAACTAGAGATAAAGGATACTACAGATACAGTTTAGTCTGCCTCACATCTTGAAGTTTACAATGAAAGTTGGTTGAAAACAAACTTTACGACAAAAGAGATGATGTCAGCTTCCCAATTGTGAACTTTCCGTTTCCATGTAGCAACGTTCCAGCAGCGATCGCATACGGAGAATACATCTTCCAATTGTTACTATATTCCCGGGCTTGTATTTCCTATCATGATTTCCTTTTTAGAGGATTGATGCGCACAAGGAAGCTATTAAACCAAGAATTCCAAATGGTGATGTTGAAATCATCCCTTCGTAAATTTTACGGACGCCATCACGAGTTGGTTAATCGTTATAGTAACCGTTTTACTGATGATATCGGATATGTTCCTCATATGTCGTAACTACAATACCCTTCCCTTTTTACAAATTTGACCTACCGAGTTAGACATTATACCAAATTTGTAATAACATAAGCATCACGACCGGTGCCACACGTGGAGCAGGATCTGGTTACCCTCCAGGAACACATGAGACCACCACTAGTTTTTGGTGGGGTTCGTGTTGCTTATTCTTTAGTTTTCATTGTTGTGTCTTCTGTACTATTATTTGTTTGTTTGTCTTTTAATTTTAGCCATGGCGTTGTCAGTTTTTTTTCAATCTATGCGTATGACTGTCCTTCTTTTAGAGAGATAGAGAGAATAAACGAAGTGTTTTATATTCTTTGAAAAAAAAGACATACAGCTAGTGGATCAGGTCACACGTTATATTTTCCTTTATATATTAGGCTTACAATCTTTCACCAGATTCTCAATTTACAACTGACTTGATGTTCTGGACATTTAATAAAATGTTTCTCATTTGGATAATTTAGTAATTGTACGCCATTCCATAAAAAGTTTAAATTGACAGATCAGCCTATTTATAAAGAAAGCACTTTTTGGAAATTTTTATAGGTTGATTATTTATAACATAAGGTAAAACAAAATAAGAAACAACACGAGTTAGGCAAATACAAATATATTAAACTTCCTTATTGAAACATTCTTCTCTGTTTTTTACAACTAAAAAATCAATCATATTTTCTTTAAATAATATACGTGTATGTCTTAAACCAATCTTGAGAATCTGATATATACCCCGAACATCGTCTAAATATGATAAAGTATTAAAGAATTTGATTATTTGGCGGGAATGTGATACAAGTTCGGCATTTACAATTTTCTCACAAGCAAAATGAAGTTCGGCAGTATGCTTTAAAGAAAAGTTCAAAATCACAAAAAATAAGGAACAGTCCATTTCATTGGTTCAAATTATATTTCATGCTTATTCATTATGAAACAAAATTGATGCATTGTATTTTAAAAAAGATAAATTTAATTTGACAATCTTTATGTTGACAGTTTTAATTTGCGAATTAAACGATAAAATTGACTAATCATAGGACCAGTTAGTTGTAAAGATAAAAAAATATGCATTTGCTAAATTTATACTGATTAGAAAACATTTTACTGTTAGCAGTACATTGACATTCAACTCATGCAAAACAAAATTAAAAGATCAGCGGGTTTTTACAGAAAAGTGGTAGTGAATTTTGTTAGTCTTGTATGTGGATTTTATATCGATAATATTGCATTTGGTCGACCAATAAAAAATACAACAACTGAAAGCACAAATAAATCAGTCCTTGTACATTATCTGTTATTATCAATTGAAATAAAAAAAAAATAACAGAGTTTGTTGTATTCTTTAAACTTATTTTAAAAAAGGAAAACAGTTTTGATACAAATTACAAGTTTGATCCTATTTTTCGCTTCTAAAGTTATCAAAATAAAATATTTTTCGTGTACAATTTTCGACAGATTATCAACAGTGAGCTAAACAAATTTTGATATGATATTTATTCTCAATTTAAGGCCCTTTTTGGTATTTGACTGCTCCCTATTCCCTTTAACAGGTAGTTACTACTTTATCCATTACAAATGCTCGTTTTCACCGTCTTTAAATTTATAATGATTTAGTAGAGATTGTCTGTAATTGGGAGATTGGAGGTGCTGTTCCCTAAAAAATCACGATTCTGCCCTGGCTCAGAGAGGGATTAGGGTTAAGATTTGATTAAGTCGAGTATTATTGATGCTTTCTACTATACGGACCTATCCCAGGCATAGATTACCTTAGGCAAATTTGGCATAACTTTTTGGAATTTTGGATCCTCAATGCTCTTCAACTTTGTACATGTTTGGCTTTATAAATATTTTGATATGAGCGTCACTGATGAGTCTTATGTAGACGAAACACGCGTCTGGCGTACTAAATTATAATCCTGGTACCTTTGATAACTATCTATTAAAAACCCTTTTACATATACAAGGTCACGCTATTCCGTGTCAAAATGGCTTAGGACACTCGAGTAAAATGCTTCTCTTGTTACATATTGCTCGAGTTGTAGTCATTTTGTTAAAGAACTAATTTGATTGGAATCTGCTGCTTTTGTAAAGTTACCACACTTTTGTAAACACTTTGTAATCAAAATAATTATATCGATTGAATTTCGAAATGTACATGCTGTCTGTCTCTTTTTGAAGCAACAAGGAAAATAATCTATGTCAATTGAAAAAAATATATATTAAATATCAAAATGCACACATGCCAGTTCTTCTATCTCCACAAGGTCATGTAAACAATATTGCACTACTAGACACAAAAAACATACACGGCTATATTTCTTTACGTCAAGGCTTATTTATGTTATTCAGCGCACCCATGAAATGAATATTTCAAATAAAACAACAAAAGGATAATATTCATTTCATGGGTGCGCTGCATAACATAAATAAGCCTTTTGTCGTTTTATTTGAAATATTCATTTGGACAATTAAATAAACATTAGCATATAAAAAGTATACAATTGCATCCTAAAAGTTTATTATAAGTAGAGCTATATAATGTCTAAAAATAGCAACAATCAACATTCAATCTATTTAAGCGTGGATCAGTTTGTGAAAATAAACTGATACAGTTACTGAATTATAATATATATTAGCCAGACGAGACAAATCAAATTACTGAATACATTAAATTTTATATTTTGATAATGTAGTAACTTTACACCATCCCATAAAAAGTTTTAATTTGATAAATCAGCCGATTTATAAAGAAAGCAATTTTTGGAAATTTATATAGGTTGATTATTTATAACAGAAGATAAAATAAACATGAAGAAAAAAACACGAGTTTGGCAAATAAATAGATATAACACTTCCTTATTTAAACATTCTTTATTGTTTCTTATAACTAAAAAATACATATTAAGAGAATATACGCGTATGTTTTAAACCAATCTTCAGAATCTGATATACATTTGTACCCCGAAAAACGTCTAAATGTGATGAAATATTAAACAATTTCATCATTTGGCGGGAAAGATGATACAAGTTCGGCCTTTACACTTCCAAACAAACAAAAAGAATCTCGGCAGTATCCGTTAAAGAAAAGTACAAAACCACAAAAAAAATAATAAGCAACAGTCGATTTCATTGGTTCAAATAAGTATGCCGGCTTATTCATCATGAAACAAAATCGGTGCATTGTGTTTAAAAAAAAAAGATAAATTAAATCTGACAATCTTTATGTTGTGAATAAAAACGACGAACATGACTAGTCATAGGACCATTTAGTTTCAAAAAAAAGACATATTTATTTGCTGATTAGAAAACTTTTTAATGAAACAATACAATGGTAGTCAAGCCACAACAGGTAATGGATTAAACATTTTCCGTGACGGAAAATGTCGCTGTCAGATTCGAGAATTTGATTTTAAAAATAAATAATTTTCACTTGACAGTGGTCATCAATTAACGATAAAAGGGCAGTTGTTTTTTCTTTTGTGTTGCTGGTATCTCGATGATATTGCATTTGTTTGACAACCCCCCCCCCCCCCCCCAAAAAAAAAGAAAAAACCCAACCACATCCATACATAAATCCGTTTATAGGCACAAAAGTAAAAAAAAAAAAAAAAAAAACGAATGCCGATGAAAATTCTTAACGGAAAGTCCTTTAGCCAATGTCAAAATGGTTAAGCGTTAAGTTGAGTATTGTTGTGGCTTACTACCTGTGCTTTAGTAACATGTCTAGTTGAAGCCTCAATACATGTACAAGGTCACACTGTAACGTGTCAAAATCTAGTAAAAAACGCATTTAATTATAATATTTTATGGGTTGTATTGTTTTTTTTTATTATTAATTCCTTTGATTGACATCTGATTTTTTCGTGGGGCTGCGACACGTTTGTCAACACGATCAATGATGGAAATATCTAATTAATTTAAAAGAAAGGTGATTTCGTTGATAATTGACTATTGTTAAGCCACATGGAGATGAATCGATGTTAATGGGTAAATATTTAACGAACATATGAAAGTGACATTCAAACTCATATTTCAAAAATAAACCAACAACATTACGGCTAAAAAAGAAAAAAAGACAAACTATAGTACACATAATACAACATGGAAAAATAAAGACTTAGCAGCACAAACCCTACCAAAAACTGGGGTGATCTGAGGTGCTCAGAAGAGTAGGCAGAATCTGCTCCACATGTGGTATACTTACCCGTCATGTTGCTCATGTTAGAACATACCCGATAATAAGTCTTAACTCGTAGATCATATTCGTGAAAAGTGAAAGGGATTGTTGTTGCTACATGTAATGCATTTGTATGGTATTTTTTTTATTTCAGAAATTGTTGATTTTGTATATTTCAGATAAGTTTACAGCATTTCAGAGTCCAATAGCGAATTTGAATGAGAAACAATCTGTAGTATCGATGTATTCGCTCTACCGTTACAAAAAAGTCAAATTCAGCAAATACTCCAAAACTCATTTTGGAGTGGATATTGTTTCACTGTGCGACGTCCGAGAACCGTTTCTATAGAGTTTGTTTTAATGAAGTGTCATTCCACTGTCTTACGACCGGGTTAATAGCTAAACAGACGTCTTGTAAATTTAATATTTTGACCAAAATGGATCAACCAGTAAACTATGGATTTGGTTAGTGTGCTGCCTAGCTGTTCGACATAGTCCTGCAAATAACTGATATGAAGATATATAAAACAACAAAGAGCAAAGAAATAAACAAATAGAATCATTTCGCAAAAAAAAAACCCAAATGGCCGCCTCCTACTTGACTAACAATGTAAAATTCAAAACTCACAAAAGTTCACCAAGACAGCTAACCAACCGTTCCATGGCTGTATAACCAGTCAAGGTCACAAAACACTTCTATCGTCGGCTATATTAGTATCCGACCGTGCAAAACACTGAATGGTTACCCAGGATATTTATAGCAGTTCTGTGAGACGCATTTTGTATAAGAGATACATTTAGATCCAGTAACAACTGAAAAAAAACTTGGGACACGACTTACTCCTTTAAATTTTTAATTTTGATTCAGTAACTAAATTGACGGATAAATAAACCTCGATAATCAAACTATTTTTTTTATATAAATGAGGCCGTTAGTTTTCTCGTTTGAATTGTTTAAAATTGTCATTTCGGGGCCTTTTGTAGCTGACTATGCGGTATGGGCTTTGCTCATTGTTGAAGGCCAGTGAATGCGTCATCCCAGTGTATATATATTCCGTGGTGGATTTTTAACGACCCTGACTACTCAAGAGACTGTGTACATGTATATTTAAATATGTCTAACTTATACTGTTAACGCTCTGTGTACTTTTAAATATATTTATCTATGTTGAAAGACGTGTATAATATCAAATAATGAAAGTACAAGTTGGTTAGTCTCTAAATTTGAAAAATGGGTGCAATTTGGGTACTGCGACGTCACCCTTGTGTTATCTTTGAGTAAAGCAATAAAAAATCAAATTTTACAACATCTCATATGAATAGATAAAAGAAGATATGGTATGAGCTCCAATGAGACAACTCTCCATCCAAGTCACAATTTGTAAAAGTAAACCATTATAATATAATATTATGTCAAAGTACGGCCTTCAACATGGAGTCTTAGCTCACACCTAATAGTAGGCATGTTTAAAATTAATACTATGTGTATGGCAGGCCGTTCTCGTCAAAACTGTGTTCTAAACCCTCTTTCGAAAAAAATTACACAGAGAATTAAAAAAATAAACACACACATTGAGATTTTAAAACCAAAAATATCACACTGAGAAATCAAAATTACACTCTGATATTTTAAAATATACACTGAGATTCAATAAAATGAAAAACACACACTGAAAAAAAAACTCAGTGTGAAAAGTTTTCCGAAAAATGGTTTAAACATAGTTTTAACGAGAACAGCTTGCCATACTATAAAGTACTAATTTTAAATATGCTTGCTGTTCGGTGACCTTTTTTTTTTAAATCGTTTCTGTTCTTTTTAAACGGAATAAGCGAATTGTTATCCAAAACTTAAGAATTAACTCAGTCAACTACATCTATGATGCTAAATGCTTCGTGTGGTATCGATTTATCCTCAAGCTGAGGGAGCTACCATTGGATTTATAGGGGGCTAGGATGAAAAATGTTGTCCTGCATTTTATGTTTTAAGTTCTAATCTCTGTCCTGCCTTTTTATTTTTCACTCTATTCAGTCCTGCCTTTTTTTCTTATTAGTTTTTCCTGACTTTTTTACATAAATTATCATCATGACTTCTTTTTCATGTCAAGTTGCTCATACTAGCCCCCCCCCCCCCCACCCCCCCCCCCCTTCCCCTAAAAATCATATCATAATAGAACAAATACAACATACCCATCTTAGTTTCTTTTACAAAATTGTCTCTGTTTGTTTGAAACTGTCTAAAAAGACGAAGAATAGTTCCGAATTGACTCAGTCAACTTCCAAAATAAACATTGAATACAAGAAATATCAGAACACTGTTTCGATTTAATCTTTTGCTTATCAGAAATACTGTTGACATGGCAGAGAAACCATATGTTTTACATTATCAAAATTTCTATTAATTTAAAAATAATAGTTTTTATTCTAAAGATATAAAGATATAAAGATAAATATCTATCAAGCAGACTTTAATTGACATGTGTTGGTCAAGCTGGACAAGCTGGACAATTGATGGTTGTAGAATTTGCGCATGTCTAATTCATTAATTAATTGTTATTACAACCAACATGTCACCATAAGGCCTACACATGTAAACATGTACAAATGTACGTGTAGTAACATGTACATGCAACTGTAAATTCCAATTCTTTATTACTTTAAGCACATTATGCTTATCAAAGCAATACATACAAATACATTTTAATAACATGAAATAATACATCAGAGAAGCAAATACATATCAAGTATTGACCACTACATGTACTTTTTTAACAGTTTGGTCCTATGATTAAGTGCATTAAATAAGAATTTACACAAATTACGCAAATATTTTCATTTTCAGTGCCAAGAAGTTGAACTAATTTGGACGTCTATAATAATAAGGTTTATTCAACTGTCTCCTTATGTCTCTATGGCAATCACATTGTAAAACAAAATTGAATTCATCTCCAGTGGTATTCAGAGAGTACACTATCTGTCTAACCTATTTACTCCATGATAACGGCCTACTTCTACCAACAAATTATGTGAAGACAATCTAAGCCGAGTTAAATACATAAATTGCATATGTTTAGTTAGATAATTCTGTAAACATACGTTATTGACAATATATTTATATAAATAACACATAGATGAAATGTCATTTGATCATTCAAATAAAATTGAGAAAGGAAATGGGGTATGTGCCAAAGAGACAACAACCCGACCATAGAAAAAAAAAACCAACAGCAGAAGGTCACCAACAGGTCTTCAATGTAGCGAAAAATTCCCGCACCCGTAGGCGTCCTTTAGCTGGCCCCAAAACAAATATATACTAGTTCAGTGATAATGAACGCCATACTAATTTCCAAATTGTACACAAGAAACTAAAATTAAAATAATACAAGACTAACAAAGGCCAGAGGCTCCTGACTTGGGACAGGCGCAAAAATGCGGCGGGGTTAAACATGTTTGTGAGATCTCAACCCTCCCCCTATACCTCTAACCAATGTAGAAAAGTAAACGCATAACAATACGCACATTAAAATTCAGTTCAAGATAAGTCCGAGTCTGATGTCAGAAGATGTAACCAAAGAAAATAAACAAAATGACAATAATACATAAATAACAACAGACTACTAGCAGTTAACTGACATGCCAGCTCCAGACTTCAATTAAACTGACTGAAAGATTATGATTTCATCATATGAACATCAGGCACAATCCTTCCCGTTAGGGGTTTAGTATCATACCATCATAACATATATGAGAAGAACATAACCCGTGTCATGCCAACAACTGGTTTTTGAATAAATGTGTTTAGTTCCGATGCAAAGACCCTATAAGTGAATCAATATTAACGCCAAAATATGCAATCTTTAATGACCTGACAACAGTATCGTAACTATATCCCTTCTTAATAAGTCTATTCAAAGGTTTTGTTAGTTTTTGAGGTGAATACTGACACCTTTGTGCTTTATAAAGAATATTTCCATAAAAAATTGGATGTGAAATACCCAGCATATAAGAAGTCTGCATGTTGAGCTACATTTGTATATTTACGAATGATGTCCTTATACCGATGATAAAATTTAGTAAATGTTTTGACTAGTTTGTGATATCGAAAACCCTGGTGTAATAATTTTTCAGTAATACATAAATTTCTCTCGCTAAAATCTAAAACATAAGTCTGTTTTGCTTGATCATACATCCTTGTTTTTACAAATAATAATAAATTTGCATCAATAATCAAATTGGCTTGGTTATACCAAATCTCATTAAAATTTAAGTTAAATAATAAATGTTGTAATTATTTTAATATTTAAAAACCCAACTGCTACTAATATTACAGAAGTTATATAGTTGTTCCCTGTAGCAGTTTTTAAGAATATTTTCTGGTGTCTCGCTTGACAGTCTCCCTAATTATCAGAAATTTAAGAAAACACGTGCAGTTTCGTTCCAACACTGTAGATACATGATTTTGTTTATTAGTTGTAATTGGTATTTAACTAATTGCCAGTAACTGCTAGTTCTCTCATATCTGTACTTCATGTTATATTTTGTAGGGATGTATAAATACCCGGCCACACCCGGTCTGTATTTTTGTTACTTGTTTTTCTGATTTGTATCGATCTAATGAGTAATTGTTTTAATAACTTTTCAGCTAGTCTCACAGTTTGTTTATATGTAGTACTGTCCTTTGTTTGGAACATGGTTTGGCGCCCGTATATATGTTTTATCACGCCAAACTCTGCATGTGGCTGTCCTTATGCAGATGCCTGCACTTCAGTGGTTATTGTAAATACATGTTCAAAGTAAGGAAGCAAAGGTTGAAAAAAAGACTAATCTTGCATTATAAAATTCAGTCCTAAGGGAACTAACTGTGATATACTGTAAAAATAGAGAGAATATACCAATATGAGCAATACAATGATTAATATAGACTGCTGTTTGCTTTGAGTTAAACAATAAATTGTTCAGGGCGAAGTTGCGATAAGTTGTTTCTGTAAATAAAGTGGTCGTACGGAATATAGGCGAAAAATTTGGACTGCAAGTTAAATCATTTTTCCAAACTTTGTTTCCCTACTGTAATAATAACGATTTTTATATACATACAAAGGCATGGCAGATATATTCATAATAACTGTTTATGATTATATATAAAAAACATGACCACCGATGTTGATGTTGGTATTAAAACACTCCTTTTCCGTATACATGTACTTTGCGGCGGGTGCCAAATGTGGAGCAGGATCTACTTACCCTTCCGGAGCACCTGAGATTATCCCTAGTTTTTTTGTGGAGTTCTTGTTTCTTAGTCTTTAGTTTTCTATGTTGTATCTTGTGTATTTTTATTTGTCTGTTTGTCCTTTTCTTTGTTAGCCTTGGCGTTGTTAGTTAATTTTCGATCTTTGAGTCTGACTGTCTCTCTTGTATCTTTCGCCGGTCTCCTTTGTGTTCGGGGTTGTTTACGAGAAGTTTAATCCGTGTGGTAGTAAGGAGGTCAGTTATGTCGGACCCCAACATTGGAACACTGGTATAGCCCCTCAATGAGTTGCGAATACAAGTATTCAGTATTGCCGTAGAAAATGTTTTTTGTATTGATCCCATATTGCCTATATTACATTGGAAGACCTTCCAAGTATATTTCTTAAATTGTGCAGCACGATGTTTATGTATAGGTAAATCATGATTATTTATTAATACTAATTTCTATGAATTTTGAACAGGAAATGAACTTTAAAAGTCATGGCATTGGTTATAGACTTTAAATTATAAGTTTGATAAAAGATAGGAACATATCATACATCTTTCTTTTCTAGAGTTATCGTTCTTTCGCCGCTACAGTGATTTTTTGTATTTACCTACAATTCAGTATTAATAAGTTATTTGCTTAACGTCAAAAGTAGCAAATGTTTCGTGCATTTTTCTTTTACCGCTGCTGTAATTTTAATGTATACTTAAAAATTATATGAGCAAGTGTTATTATTAAAAGAAGATTTGGTATGGATGTCATGAGACCACTGTCCACAGGACAACATGACACAGGAATTAGCAACTATAGATTACCGTACGGCCTTCGACAATTAGCGAAGCCCATACCGCATAGTCAGCTATAAAAGCCCCCAAAATACAGTGTATTCAAACGAGAAAACCAACGCCTAAGGTATGTAGCCGTTAGTTTGTTTAACGTCCAGTAGCAAATATTTCATACATATTCAGTTCGAGAACTAGGTAGGTTACAAGGATTCTTCGATGTCAAAGATTGTGAAAATGAAGACCAGGCATTTATACGCAACTGCATCAGACGTGGTAAGATCAAGATATTCTGTCGAATTTGTAAAATCTAGTAATACTATATTTTACGGACGCCATCACGAATTAACCGTTATGGAATATGCGTTTTACAGATGATAGTGGATTATTCCTTATACCATGACTACAGTCCAGTTACTTTTTCACGAACGTGACCTACCGATTAGACTTATTACCGGGATCGTACTAACATGAGCTACACGACGGGTGCCACATGAAGGATCTGATTACTCTTCTGGAGCCAGTGCGATCACCTCCTGTTTTTTTGTGGGGTTCATGTTGCTTAGTCTTTATTATCCTGTGTGTGTTTTGTGTACTTCTGTATGTCTATATGTCTTTTTCTTTTTAGCCATAGCGTTGTCAGGTAATTTTCGATTGATGAGTTTGAATGTCCCTCCGGTATCTTTCGCCCCTCCTTTGACTTTTTTTTTATAGTGTAAAAGATTATGTTTAAGAGGCTTTCATGGCTCTCAATTTCATGAGAATTATTTTTCTTACTTTAACCATGAAAGTATTTCAAGTCTAACATGTATTCTTCATTTACAGACAGGCAACGTATTCCTTTTCTTATTCCAGTATACTAAAGACAATGGAACAAAATATACCCTGTCAAATAAAATTTTGAATGCAAAAATTGCAAAGATGCTTTTCGATGTGCAGTTCGTGATTGTTATAGGTTACACTTTGTTTTATGTAAATAATAAAATATTCTAAAAGCGTACCTAATTGTCATAAAAGACCCCGAAGCATATATATTATGCATCTACACGTGTACCAACGTAAATGAAATGTCCTCTGTCATGACAAACTTTTCTGGGTTTAACATTATTCGGAACTTGAAGAACAACGTTATTCGGAGCGTGTAGATTATTTCAATCAATTCATTGTTTAGTTAAAAAATTTGGGAATATGAATGTACATCATAACAAACAACTGAAATAACTTGAAGTAATGACTCTTTCTTTTCTAGAGTTATGGTTCTTTCAACGCTGCTTCGATTATTAGTATTTACCTATTTGAACATTCAGTATAGACAAATTTGTTAACTTGACGTACAGTAGCAAATATTTCAGACATATCTATTTTAAGAACGAGGTACATTTGTAGGTTCTGTACAGTGGGTCGATTTTCATTATAAGCAACTATTTCAACTGCTACTTGGAATATCTTGTACGTTTGTAAGAAGAAATATGGTCTTGCTGAAAGGCTAAAATTGTGCCATTTACAAGCGTTGTTAATTAAAAAAAATGTGAATTCAAGTGGTCACGTATTTAATATTCCAATCAACTCAAGTATTATTCAAGAAATTGTTCGGGAATTAGTTTTCCAATTCTAATTATATAACTAAAATTCAAACAGTACGTAAAGTGTCCGGTTTAAGTCGTATTCTTTGAGGTGAAATCTCATTTTCGCGTGATACTGTTTAAAAATGTGAACAAATTCTTTTGTTTAATAAACATGTCAGAAGCCTGTAATTCAGTGGTTGTCGTTTGTTGGTGTGTTTCAAATTTTTTTTTTCGTTCATTTTTTGTACATAAATTAGGCAGTTAGTTTTCTCGTTTGAATTGTTTTACATTACATATTTAATGTGGAATGAGCTTTGCTCATTGTTGAAGTCCGTACGATGACTTATAGTTGTTAATTACTGTGTCATTTGGTCTCTTGTGGAGAGTTGTCTCTGAAACTGAATCATGAAATACATTTGTTCATATAATCAACGCTATTATTTGTGATTAAAAGTAATTCTTATCCACACACCATTTTGTAATGGTAAAATAGAATAAACGTTTTTAAGCATATCAAGGCAAATTTCAAAGTTATATTTGTACTCATTTACAGAATATACAGAGTAAATGTTTTCATTCATTACGTTTTTTTAAAGTAATTATGCTTTTCTTATTCCTCCTAGATGGAAAAGAAGAACTATATGCAAGTGTTGATATAATAAAGAGGAACCCGCTATCTCGCATGTAGTACTAAGTCCTGCCTGGGCCCGTATGCATAAAGCTACTTAAGTTAAGATTTTCCTTAGTAAACACTTAAGTTAAGGAAACTCCGCCCTTTTTATCTAAGTGGTATGCATAAAAAATCTTGAACTAAGAATTTCCTAAGTAAAATCTTAGTTGTTTTAAGTCACGCCCACAAAACTTAAGTGGTATGCATATAACTCCTTATACTAAGGAAACGCCTAAGATAACACTCAAGACTAAGATACCTATAGAGCTTCCTAAAATGTTCAAAAATAGTTAAAAATCAATCGAAAGTATGCGTTTTCTGCAGAACATTAATAGGTTACCTACAATTAAATTGATTAATAACTATATCAGTAATAAAACACTAATTATTCGTTATTATGCTAAATATTAACGATCATCGTAGTTTTCTTCAAATCACGTATAATCAAGAAATCAAAAGATAACAGTAAGTAGTTATATACTATTTCCCATATCTCGTGTGTATACCGCGCGGGTATTTAATAGTTATCCCACAAGGACGCGGTGTGTCAGTGTAAGATCACCCCGATGGCCGGAGGCGGCCAGAGGATGATCTAACACTGACACACCAAGTCCGACTGGGATAACTATTTTACATCCCAGCTGTTTTAGATTAGACGAAAAACCATTTCCGATTCATAAAATCTAGTTTAGAACGCAACGCAACCATACCAATATACTTTATATATTACTATATGATGTATACCCTTTTTGACCCCCAAACACGATGAGTAGATATCAAACAATGTAAACTCGCCCCATTTGCCAATCGGTCCACACTATATCGCCACTTTATAAAAATATCTTCCCAGTCTTGTTTACCGACTTGCCCCGCTTTGAAAAAGTGTAAAATCGAATTGAACAATCAGTCTGAATTTTGATAGATAGTCTTTTCCGTATAATTAATTATAAGTTTTATAGTGGATTTGACATTCCCGTCAAAATGTTACATAACAAAGGAAAGCATGCATAACAAAGAAACTCAAACTGGGGTGATCTGGTAGGGGTGATCCGACTCAGATCACCCCTGTTAGAAAAAAGGAGCTGGGATGTAACATTTGTAACCGGTATCATTTGTAACAGTAAGTTGAAACAGAATTAAGGAATGAAGAGAGAGCATGCAAAACCACATTTTTGAAATCATCGAAAATTTTTACGACCTACCCAGAGGTGGATTTCTTTCATAAAGAAGGGGGGTTGACATGGACCTCCATTTTTTTGAAACAATAAGTTAATAATTGTTTTATGGAAACACTGTTACGGCAGTCAGAAGTCCCCACTGCTACACCCCATTGAATTCGAAGTTTATATAAGATCATATAAGGTATTAATGATACCTTACTCGTATCAATTTTTTTTTAATTTCCTTATGCATTCAATGAGATATATTGCAGTTTCGAAAATATTGGTAAGTACGTCAAGATGTTGAGAATATACTTACTGTAATAAATTGTTTTAGTAAAGATTGTAGGATTTTTGAAAAATGCCCTAATTTGTATATGGATTCCTGGGAAAAAAATCTACCGTCCCCCCCCCCTTTTTTTTTGTTGTAAAAGGGAAGTGATAAAAATGTTAGTTTCACATCAATATAGATTTTTTTCAAACCATAAGCAAATGTAAGCAAAGGGTCTGGAAATGGAGATGTCAGCGCATAATAAGCTGAACTATTAGTAAACATTTTATTGAAAAAAAATGATTTTCTTACAATTCTACCCTTAGTGTTGTGCTACGCCACTGAAACCGTGATCATGTTTTGTTAGAGTTTAAAACATATAGTGTTGTCTCAAGAAAATATTTTACCCATAAAAAGATAATTGAAGAATAGGAAGAGGAAAGTCTTGGATTACCGAAATATTTTTCTTCAAATGCTCATTCGTCAAACAACCTTAAAAAGCGTTGTCTTATATGCGCCAATTGTTCATCATGATACTATGTTTATACTTTCTATTGAATTGTTTTACAAACCAATATTAATTTAACCCCAGCTCTTTAAAATAAAAGCATGCATTGATAAAAAAAAATTAGATAATCATAACAAACTTTTACACGGATGAGTACATTGTGATGAGCTAGTATATAGCATATGGTAATTAGAGAAAGGTTCCGATTTAAGTATTCCTTAGTTAAGTGAAGACTTAAGTAAGTTTATGCATACCGCTTAACAATTTTACCGAACTAAGAAAATTCTTAGTGAAATCTAAGTATAAGGAATACTTAAGTTAAGATGTGTTATGCATACGGCCCCAGGCTGGTGCTTTTATGAGATGTTATTTATTTTTATATTACACGTATAACAGATTTTACACAAAAAAAATAACAATGTATTATAAAGCGATTGACAAATTGAACATATAGATACTGTCAAATGAATTTTTGATTGCAAAAATAGTCTTTTGTCTTTTTTTTTTAATCAGGACGTGGTGATAAGACAATAAAAAGATTAAAAAACAGGACTATTTTTCTTCACCTATACTTAAGAGGAAACCCTGAAACATTTTGCTTTTACATTTATGCGGAAGCAAGTGTACATATTTGTTTATCCCCACGATTTTATCTGGGTTTAACATTATTTGATACTTTTACATGATGTATTAATTTGCGTAATTAGTTCATTAAATTATAGAAGATGATTGTACATTCAACTCATATAAAAAAGAAGAAAATCTCGTCTTTCTTTTTCAGAGTTGTGATTCTTTCACCGATGCTGCGATTTTAATATTTTCTTAACCTTTCGTATGGACAAGAGTTGTATACTTAACGTCCAGTATCGACTATTTCATACACATTCATAAAAGAACGAGAAAAGTTCTGCTAGTGAGTAGATATGGATTATAGATTATTTCTACTTCTACTGGGAAAATCTGGTACATTTGCAAATAGAAATGTTGCCTGGTAAAAGGATAGCGTCAGATCCTATAAGCATTCAGATAGTATTACAGAGAGGAGCTTTGTACTTTCTTGTTCAAATCTGATGTGACTGCATACCTACTAGTATTCATTACAGTGGTGGACCATAACTTTTCATAAAGGCAGAGGGGGTGACCACTTGATCAGCCTATGCATTGCGCTCAGCAAAGGCGATCTTTGAATTCTTTGAATATTTTTTTTAAGATAGGAGAGGTCAGGTAATAACATATTTTAATACCACAAATCAACACTTATGATACTAACATGAGACAACAAAGTGTTCGGGAATTATCTTTTCCCAAACTATTAAAGACTCCAACGTAAACAATAGTTATAGCGACCGTTAAACTCGTTTTTTCCTAGTAACCACATGTTTCGCTTGGCGGAACTGTGATGGTTTGTTTTATGTAAATTTGCTGAGCTGAGATCTCGTTTCCACTGTTAACAAATGTCGCATTTATCACCTTATTATTGATGGTAATTGTGGGACTACTCAGGTTTTATCACTACGCCCAGTGTGTCCGAAAAAACTAGCCTAAGTATAACATCGTCTGTTAATGGCTCTTTGCACACATCCCATTGTATGTTTACTCTATTAATGTCGAGAGTCGTCCTTACAATCTTCCCAATAACAAGCTGTTAACCCAAACCACGTAGCGTTACGTTCTCCAAAACTCTCCATTTTCTGCCGGAATTAATTTATTTTTCATTTACTAATGTTATCATTGCAGCAGTGTCCACAACAATGTACACATTCTGATCATGTATAGTACCTCGTACTGCTAAGTTCTTTCAAATGGTTCGTCTGATAACAATATCGGACGAGGCCGTGGGCCTCTGTTCGAATTTGTGATGAGGTGATGTTTCATGGCCAATAGACTTTGGAATCGTGCGTTGGCATACTGGCCCGATCCTTTGCTGTTTAAAGACTCCATATTTGGGGTTGCACTTTGATTTGCTCCGTATTCTAGTGAAGGTGACTGTTGTCTGAAATAACCGGGATTTCTGGAGTTTGTCCATGGAGATGCTAACCGTTGTCTTTAGAGACTGTATAATATCTGGCTTAGTGGGGGTGTTGCTGATCGATAGGCATTAAGCTTGGTAATATTTTTATCTGGCGATCTACCGCGATTGTATTGCTCAGGAGATCTTCCACGTGTATATTGATCAGGTGATCTTCCATTGAACTGGTGATCTTCCATGATTATTTCATCAGAAGAACCGAGATTATATTGATCGGCCAATCCACAGTTATGATGATTAGTTGAAAGCATAACATCATCTTGTTTTGTGACAATTTGTGTGAGGTTATGCACCTCATTATCCAAAGGACTGCTCATATTTCCTTTATCGGTCGGTGATACAGTGCCATCTACAAAGTAGACTTGTCGATGGTCATAATTGGCACTTTTTGATCCATATGTCGCCATCTGGTTCGCTATTGAGGTTTCAATCGTTTTAATGCCTTGTTGAATGTTTCTGGGTTCCTCTCTATTACGTGCCTTGAAGAATCTTTGTCCTTACATCCTCGACGGAATGCTTCAGTTCCAATCTGGTTTGATCGTCTTTCTTGCTGAAGCGCTGATCCAAATGAATGTTTTTTTAAGGCCTTGGAATCATCTTCTGTTTTCCCATTGTCATCTACCGCATTTCGTTCAAATTGGAAAATGAACGCCTCCCTCTTCAATTGAGTTTGCATTTTTGTGAGCTGTGGGCTTCGGCTTCATCCCTTGCACCAACATTTTCCTGTCATCGGTTATATTCTCTCTCCAATGAGGAGTCTGAGGAAGTAGTGATGCCACACTCTTTTGGTTTCCTCTGCCCTTGGATCGGTCAGTGGAGTCAGCTTGCTGTTATGGAAAGCCATTGGAGAAACTTTATTTCGATTGACCACTATAGCTAAATCATTTACAACAGATGCCAGTTATTGGAAGGTATCCTGCTGTTCAAATGCACTTTTAAATTGAACTGTGTCTCCTTCCTCCGTTGTTATCAGCTTGTCCATTCGTCTCAACACAACATTGATATCTTATTGATCTGACCATCAATTCCGTCAAGCAATTATTACTAACCTTGTGGTCTATCCTATCTTCATACTGCTGAAGTTGCTGAGATATTGCTCTCATCTGTTCGTTATTAATATTCATTGCCTCTTTCTTTTCAACTTGTAACGTAATGAGACCAACACATATTTTATCAATTCGCGCTTCGTTCTTTTTTATATTGCGGTAAATCTCAGCTGTTCTTTGAGCATTATATTTACTATCTAATAAAAATTCTTGGTACAGTTAAAGCATCTTCAGCTGTGGGTTTCTCCATATCCCGAAGTGATTCAGTTTCTGATATTTCTATGTTCTTGTCCTTGTTGTCCTCAATTCCTGCCATTTCACTGATATGGGTTTAAATGATTCACAGTTTAATATCTCAAGTTGCAAAATATTGCGACCCAAGAAATACGATAGGCACTGAATAATATCTTAAGACAGACAAATCCCAAATCACAGCTTTTATGTGTGACCCAAGACAACAAATAGTGCAGCTTTGAATGAAAGCTACTACTGCAGCTTTTCACGAAAGCTACTTCTCTGTGTATTAAATGACAAGCAAGGACAAATCAAAAAGGACAGAAGTGGGATAGATACTTAATGACACTAAAGATCAATAAAATGCTTATATTCAGGTCAATTCTCAATAATGAATACTTATATTCAGGTCAATTCTCAATAACGAATATCTGCTTATCTTTTCAAGGCGGCCATATTGAAAATAGCCTCCATTTTGTATTTCAAAGATAGATCAAAAGAAAATCTTGCTAAGTACACCAAATCATTCAAATATGTAGATTTTTGTGCTTCCAGGATCAAATCCACTGTGGTTTGTACAATACTGGAAATTATTTGAGAACGTACGGCAGCCATCTTGAAATAAGCCGCCATATTGAATTTTGAGGGTGGGTCCATAGTTAATATTGCTCAGTACACAAAAATGTACCATCATGCAAACATTGTTGCTTTCCTTATTATTTGAGCAATTTTTCAACCATCGGCCGGACTATTAATCTTAAAAATAGAATAACAACGTTTTACGCATATCAATGTTAAAATTATAAGTAACATTCTTACTCATGTACAGGTTTTTTTTTAATATTCTTGAAGCGTTTATACTTTCAAGCGGAATCAGATAAAGCACATACAATATAAAGCCAAGCAGTAATATTGCTATAATTAATGGCTTCTATAAGATGTTATTAATTCGTTTTTCGATAACAGTATTTACAAAAAATGTGATACTCAGTAAAAGAGGTTCAAAAGATACCAGAAGGAAGTAAACTCAGAGATCGACAATAGACTGACAATGCCAATGCTAAAAAGATAAAAAAAGACAAAGACAAATAATAGTACACAAGACACAAAATAGAAATCTAAAGACGAATTAACACGAGCCCCACAAAAAGAATGCCATTGGATAGATCTCATATGCTACGGAAGGGTACGCAGATCCTGCTCCACATGTGAAATTAATATTATTATCCTCATTTACAGACAGTAAATGCATTCCTTTTTCTTTCCCATTCAACTTACGACATTTTGCCTCATGTATGCAAATAAATTGATGACATATGGAATATGCAAACTGTCAAATAGAATTTTGAATGCAAAAATAGTCATGAATCTTTTTTTACAAAAGTTCAGAACGTACAATGTAGTTGTTATACTAGGTAAGACAATAAAAAAGATATAAAAACGGGACTAACTGTCCACACCTTTATTTAACAAGAACGTCCTGAAGTATAGTATGCTTGCATATTTATGTTCAAGTGAATGGACGCAAGTGAACCTTTTCCTTATCCAGACCATTCTTTCTGGTCTCAACATTATTCGATATTTGACATGAATAAAGTTAAATACATTTTAGTATATCAATGTACGTACATTTCAGAAAGAAAAAAAAACAGAGAAAAAGGAAAAAAAAATTTCTTTCTTTTCCAGAGTTACTGTTTTTTCACCTTAAGTACATAAAATATGATATGAAAAAGAGTTGTTTGCATAATGTGCAGAGCAAATATTTCATACATATTTTGAAGGAGAACTGAATGGGTTCTTCAAAGATGTATGATCCATGATAAAAGCGAGGATTTCAACTGCCTTTTAAAAATATGGAGCGTTTTCAGAAACAAATGTTGCCTTGCAGAATTCTACATTCAGGCCCTTGAAGGAATTGTTGCAAGGGTACTTAAATGTACAAAAGAGCGTGACACAGTGCAGACGAGGCATTGTATATAACTTTAATTTTCCAATTTGACGTAACTGTGTATTTCTATATATCCTGGTAATCATACATTTTTTTTGTAGCCAATCTTTCAGTAAAGGATTTCTCCCAGATTGGAAGTCAAGTGATATATATTTCAATCTCCCAAATCAACACTTTATGAGTACATGCGTATAAGTATGTGTACACGAATGTTTGATTGTTTCAGCTAAGGGTAAACAAACATTTTATTTTTCTTGGTGCATAAAATGATTATGTATCAATCTAAAAGCTAGAAAAACAGTGATCTCCATTTAATAGTCGTAGAAACCAATGTTTTGTACATTTATTGCAAAATCAAACTCCCTACAAAAATTATAGAGACGTAATGTTATAGTCAACGATAAAATTCTCAACCAACGACGAGAGAGAGAGAGAGAGAGAGAGTTTTTGATAATCTTTCCCCATAATTTGGTATGCGGTCTTAGTTAATACATGGGTGAATTATGGTTGAGATTTACGTCAAATTGTCAAGGCTGACTACGTACTTTAGGAACTAGTAAAATCCCCAATTCCTATTTTAGACATTTTTACCGATTATGTCTGTTTGTTAAGTTCACACATCGTTGTCAATATAATGGAATTTGATGCGACTGCCCTACAAGTGAGAACACTAGCCTCCATTTTTTCGTAAACAAATGCCAGAATCAAAGTTTATATCCCAAACTTGGAAATCAAAATTTATTGTGTTTCTTAAAATTGTTACTTTTATCCCACCAACAACATGAACAAGCTTTATATTACTCTTGTCCTGATATGTGGGTCATTGCTAATTTCTTACGATTTGTAAAAACCTCATTTTGTTTAATACTTTTAGAAGACAATATCGAGGGTTTGTATATATGCTGCTATGTTCTTATTAATAAATTCCAATAAATCTGCACGGAACAGTAGTCCCAGCGGGTTATGACCTTTAACTTAACGAATTATCTGTTGCGATCATCGGCAACCACGTTAATTAATACTTTTACACAAT
The DNA here is from genome assembly GCA_037788925.1 of Mytilus galloprovincialis. Classification (NCBI taxonomy): domain Eukaryota; kingdom Metazoa; phylum Mollusca; class Bivalvia; order Mytilida; family Mytilidae; genus Mytilus; species Mytilus galloprovincialis. The sequence goes on from CM075341.1 coordinate 49,783,635, forward strand.
TGGTGCAAAAAGGTATAAATTACCGAATATTTGAAGAAAGTCATTCATACAATACTGCACTACTAGATAAAGAGAAATAACACTCTTATGTTTATATAAGCAAGGATTTATATAAATATATATATATAAAGGGAATTTGTAAGGCAACATTTATTTTGGCTTTTTTTTCCGTTTTACATGCAGCAATTCCTATGTGTAAGTGCATGCTTCGGAGCCACGAATGAAATAAAATGTTAATTTCATTTGAATCATTTATATTGTATAATTTAACAAACATAAGTATATCAAAAGTATACAATGCATGCTATACATTTGTTTTTCAAAGCAGAGCTCAGTTTTAAAAGAAGGTTAAGCAAATAAAGTAACTGTAACATTACGTTCATACACATTTTCTTAAACAAACCATTACAAAGAGGGTTTCAAACGATCAATTTATAGAAATATGAATAATTCTAGGAAATTTATATCGGTTGATTATTTATAACATAAGAAAAAATCCATGAGAAAAAAAAACGCGAGTTCGGCAAGTAAATTGATATTAAACTTCCCTAAAGAAACGTTCGACACTGCAACATACAACTATCAGAAAGCTTCATGTATGTTATAAAAATATATGCACATATATTTAATCAAACCTGAGAATCAGATGTACTCGACAAACGCGTCTAAATGCTTTCAAATATTAAACATTTTGATTTTTGGCGGGGAAAGTGATACAAGTTCGGCCTTTGAAATTTCTGCAAATGTAATCGGAAGTTCGGCAGTATGCGTTAAACAAAAGTATAAAACCACATACAATAAAATGCAATCGGTTTCATTGGTTCACATTATGTAATCAGTCTTGTTTATAATGAAACAGAATCGGTGAAATGTGTATTAAGACAAAATGAAATTCAATCTGGCAATATTGTTGTTATGAATTAATGTAAAAATGACTAGTCACGCATATAGGACCTTAAAGCAAGTATTAGTCATTGTGATATATAAAAATAGACCAAATAGTTTTAAAGGAAAGCATTTTTCATTTTCTAAATGTGTATCGATTAGAATGCACACTACTGTTTCTGTTAGATTGGAGACGAAAGAAATGTGTTCACTGAAAAGTAGTCACAAATAAAGAAAAACCTGCAGTTTTTTCTTTTAAGTTTGTGTTATCTAGATAAAATTGCATTAAGTCCACCAAAACTGCATGCACACATATATTCGAAATTATATAGTATATTTTAAAAAAAACCAATAATCATCAATAAATAAATAAAAAAAGTCAATTTGGCAGATTTGGCTGAATTCTTCAAACATATTTAGGTTCTTAAATGAAAACTCTTTTAAATTAAGTATTTGGATCAGATCATAATTTTGAATTATAAAGTTCCAAAAAACAAATATGTCTGGTGTACACATGTCTACAGATCATCGACAACTAAATATTATGATGGACTAAATATTCTCATTTAATGCTTTTTTGGTATTCATCTAACCTATTGTCTGTGTACCTGTGGTGTCTAAATGGTCAACGACATTTTTGTCACGGCACTTGGTTTTCTTTATAATTTCCCGATCCACTCAAACCGGCAATATCCACTATATCTAATAAATACGATTTGTTGCGCTGTTTAAATAAAAACGAGTCCTTAACCAATCCAAATATCTCAATACAACTCCTAAGACACAATTCTCCTTTTCTTGTAACAGCATAAATCTTCAGAGATGTTGAAATAAGAATGAGTCCTTAAGCAATCCAAACATCTCAATATTATCTCTAGGACACACTCTTTTATTTTTGTAACAGTATATATCTTCAGAGAATCAGTGACCTATCGTATCCTTAAATACATATATAGTTTATTCCATGTATTTAAATATTTATAATAGTCGGTCAATATTACTATTAGTTTCGTTTTGAACCAAACTATGTAGGCAAGTATCTATTCATTATTACTTCAATAGTAAAATCATACACGCATATATACGCATAGATATTGGTAAGAAATAATTGATTTGATGATGTAATTTCACCTGGTGTTTCGGTTTAGGTTTTATATTACCTAGGCATTATCCTCATCAGGTACCCTAGCCTTACAGCAACATGATAAAAATAAATGAAAATTCTGGGGCACGACACTCAGTGAATCATCTTTCTGTTTTCTTTATATTAAATTGGGAATATTGTGATATAGCTTAATCTACTACATTCTTTTTAAGTTTAGAAGATGTGTATTAATTGTATATGTTGTGTGTGTCCTGTGGTTGAGGGATTCAAACTCCCGATGTATGTAAAAATGGACATCTATGAGAAAACCATGAAGCTCTTCGTGCAAGATTGTTTGATTTTGATGAAACTTTGCTTAAATGATCAGGTTGACTTCATATGAAAGTCATGCAAGTTCCATGCCCTTACATCAATGGTAAACATGTTTACGATAGAAATTTGTGATTTTCTCTAGTGCATAATTATGTAGATGCACCTACTGAAATGCAGAGACTTCATAGATTTCTATAATAGTAATACAGACTATAATACTTCTGAGTATTTAAATACTTTTATAGCACAGATAGCATGTGTATGAAGTATAAATCACATTTCATTACACATAATGATATATATAGAAAATAGGGAGGGTCGGCTAAAAACCTGAAATGATTGAAAATACGACCTTTACATCTAGTCGCACTAAAACAGACACTATAGCCCAAAAGACGCATTAATTAATCAAAAATTTCAGAAGTGCATTACATTATCTTTGGTTCAAAATATCTTAAAAGGAATTCGGTTGCAAACTAACTTTATAGGTTAAATTGTTCATTCAAACAGTTCCCCTTTTTGTATTTCAAGAACTTGATTGTGGAAAACCTCATGCTCCATGAAATAAAGCATTCAAAAATAAGGAGTTGAAGTATACGGACTGTAACATTCCATTTAGGTAACTTAAGTTGAACATTTCAAGTAAAATAGATTTTTAGGTCATAAAAAATAAAGATCGTTAGGCTTAAGAAAAACGGAAAGCTGAGCAAAGGCAATTATTTTTGGGTCAATTTTATTTGAATTACTGTGAATAATTCTAGAATATCCTAAATAGATAGTGAAAGTCACTGTGCATACTTATGTTTCAGAAATTGTTAGCAAATTACAGAATTTACCCTGTGACTAAAAATAGATTGTTATCATTTCTCTAGTTATTTATAGATGGTTCTAAATTTAAATGTTCTCATGGTTTTGGTATATAAGCTCATGTTTTTTATGGATAAAAATCATTGTAGAAATAGAAGCGCCAGTAGTAAAGAAGTATTATCAGTTGAGGACAAGAAAGGAAAAGAAGGATTATTTAGCAGTTTATTCCAATGTGGTATTTATTGAATCTGACATGTATACTGTATTACTAATGTGTTTTCAACTGAGCATGCTGATTGCGTGTAGCTTACATCTCAATTTGCATAAGGGCAATCTATTAGAAGATGTTCGGATAAGGATGATAGCCGTTATAATTATAAGTGATTTTTAATCACCTATCAGTGTCACCAATACATTATACAATAGCAACATATGCAGTTCTTGTATCTGCTGTCGTTATAGTTTTACTTTTATATCCACAAATTACAAAATGTGACAATTTTTACATGTTTTTAAACTCCGCTTTACAAGAAAATCAACGGCTGTGTCTCATTATTTATTTTGCGAAAACACATATAATGTTAATATATCTTAACCAGATCTATGACCATAACTGGGCACTCCATTGATGAGTTTATCCCAAAACACCTGTCTATAGTTAGACTGGTCTATTATGAGCGAACGGGCTAAACTCCGCCCAGTCAAGTGACATAAATCAAGTAATACATGCTGTAAATAACTGTTATCTATACTATTAAACGAGAAGACCTCATTTTGGGTGTCGCTTCTCTTCTTTCCACAATAAATTAATCATCATGCCTCTGTGTCCTATGGGTACAGTGCATAATCGCATTTGTCATCTATTCATATGATTATTCAGATTGAGTTATTTTGGGTGAAAAACGAGAAAAAAGACGTCCGGATATGTTTCCGTCATTGGGCGAAATTTTAAGTCAGATTAATAGACTTCCGGTTTGCGTTTTGGTGTAACACCACTAATTCGGAACCGGCCAGAAAGCACATACCAGAAAGTAGTACATATTTAACACAAAATAGTTCCTACGCATGGACATAACTTTCAAAATATTTAGAGTATTTTATTAATTTTGGTATCAAATGAAAGCTGCATGACTGGTGATCATTGTAGAACAATTTTTGACTGATAAATTTGAATAATAAAAAAATGGCATGAAATTTAAAAAGGAGGGTACATTTTGCCTTTTTTGGTACATCCCAAGTTCCGGGAACCAGTTCTTTCTTATATGCAATGTAAGGTATGTTGATTTTTTCAGTACAGGACACCAGAAGGTGTTGCTTTGACATGCAATGATTGTCACTTTATTTGAACTTAAGATAAAAGAGCTGTGACCACTCGAAATTGAGGAATTTAACATAGAAAGCAATGGGGCCATTAATTAGTGGTGTACTTCCTATTACAGAGAATCATCAGAAATCCAATTTTTAGAAGTTGTATCTATTCCAATGAAAATAAGTCAAATTTGATGCTAGTAATCATGTTTCATGATCTTTTTTTGGTGAACCATCCTGTTTATAGGAAATGTAAGCTCTTAAATTGGCATACTCAAGTATTTTAGCCTTTTATGGTCATACAACATGCATGCAGTTAAGACTTGACTCCAAGTTCTTATTTTTGCATTTTTTATGATTGAAATCAATAAAACATGTATTTTATGACTTGCATATGGTACAACATAGCTCTTGGTCAAAATAATCCTATGATTTTTCAAATTTTATTGTGTTTCTTATGGTAGCCTTTTACAATCTAGGCAAATGGTATATACGCATATAAGAATTCCAAAATCTCACTGTACATGCAATTTTGAACCAGTTTAGCAAGTTATCTAGCTGAGGGATATATAAATTGCTCTTAATAATCTATGTTTTACCACAGAAGTAAGGTTTATACAAAAAAGGCCATTTTTTTTATTTGAAGAAAAAAGGGGGGACAATATTCTCAATTGTGTCTTAAGTTTGGACTAATAAATTTTTATTTAATGAAGAACCTCTGATAAAAATATGACTATTGGTTAGCACAGAGCTTTCCTAATAGAAATTAATAAATAAAACAATAATATTGAGAATAAAAAAGGATTTTGGCCAATATACAATATCCATATGCAGTTTTCTTTGAATAACCCATATTACTACCAGTCCAATTTGAGCTTAAAATTAGTAAAATAGTATTTGGACTAAAGCTTTATATGTTTTTATTGCTTGGAATAGATCATAGAATGAAATAAAGTAATGCTCAAGTCAATATAACAAGTTTGGTTCTGTTATAGGTGTAACACCACTAATTCGGGCCCGGCCAGAAAGCACATACCAGAAAGTAGTACATATTTAACACAAAATAGTTCCTACGCATGGACATAACTTTCAAAATATTTAGAGTATTTTATTAATTTTGGTATCAAATGAAAGCTGCATGACTGGTGATCATTGTAGAACAATTTTTGACTGATAAATTTGAATAATAAAAAAATGGCATGAAATTTAAAAAGGAGGGTACATTTTGCCTTTTTGTCAGATCGGAAGTACCTGTTTTGGTACATCCCAAGTTCCGGGAACCAGTTCTTTCTTATATGCAATGTAAGGTATGTTGATTTTTTCAGTACAGGACACCAGAAGGTGTTGCTTTGACATGCAATGATTGTCACTTTATTTGAACTTAAGATAAAAGAGCTGTGACCACTCGAAATTGAGGAATTTAACATAGAAAGCAATGGGGCCATTAATTAGTGGTGTACTTCCATTTTCTGTATAGGTGGCACGGTAGTATTTGCATTCCAGAATTTAGGTTGCTCTTTTGTGTACCCTACTTAGGTTAATGTATCTAAACAGTGCGATTGGACAAAAAATACAGTATCAACTGAACTTACTTTCCCAAACTGAGGGATGAATCAGGTGTAGAAAAATATGAAATAATTTTACATACAGATGAAAATGAATTTTTGAGAATTTTTTATAAATTTTGTATTCACTGCACCATAAAAGACCTAAAAGTACTAGTGGCCTTAGGATTTTAAAAATAGCAAAAAAAAAAAATAAACGGTCATGATACATATTCAAATTCATTTCTGAATAGTAAAATGAAAGTACTTCAGTTAACTGTGAATGTAGAATTTTTTGCAGTGTTAGAAAGTGGTGAAAATTCTAAAAAGGCTATCATTATCCCTTATGGGCCAGGAAATACTACTGTGCCACCTATACTATGAACATACATTGATACTACGAATACAGTGTATTTTCTGTCTTATATCCGTCATTGGACGAAATTTAAGTCGGATTAGACCTCCGGTTTGCGTTTTTCTTTTTACTTTGAAACAAATACATATACTACGAATAAAGGGTATTTTCTGTCTGATATCATTTTCAAGTTTACTATCCACGGCAGTCACAGGGTTTATTTGATAGAGAGGGTCTGAATAATATATCAATGACCACTGTGGATCAATTATTAAACTGAGAATCGACTGTAAAAAGAAAATACACTTTCGGGACGTCTGGAACGGGTGTTTTTAAGTTCGAAATTTCAGGATTGACCATTTCGGGATCCGGATTTCTTTTTTCGAATTTCGGGATGTCGAGATATTTAATTTGTATAATAAATTCAGAACCTCGGGATTTCATGTTTTTAAGCCTGGGATATTGGGATCAGGGTCCCTCCGCAGTGGAGGATCCAGAAATTTTCATACGCAGGGGCCCGTTGACTGCCTAAGAGGGGCCCGCTCCGGTCATGCTTAAGTGATTCCCTATATAAGCAACAAATTATTTTCCAGAAAAGGGGGGGCCGGGCCCCCTTAATCCGCCTTTGCCCCGACCCCCCTTTAATGAATGTTCATAATATACAGATAAGCGCTAAAATTATTCATGTGTCATTAAAATTGATAGAGAACAAACAAAAAAAAAAAGGATTTTTTTTGTGGAAAAAGGAGGAAATGGGCTAGAAAAACAATTATCCTGTCCCAAATTACCTATGACTTTTGATACCTTTTCTGAAATTCTCAAGTCACTAAATGTTTTACAAAAAAAGAAGATGTGGTATGAATGCCAATGAGACAGCTCTCCACAAGAGACCAAAATGACACCGAAATTAACCGTTGATTTAAAGGTCACCTTACGGCCGTCAACAATAAGCAAAAGCCGATACTGCATAGTCTGATATAAAAGGCCCCGAAATGACAATGTAAAACAATTCAAATGAGAAAAATAACAGCCTTATTTATGTACAAAAAATGAACGAAAAACAAATATCACTAAACCACTGAATTACAGGCTCCTGACTGGAATGTTCATAATACATGTACACTAAATGTATTTTCTTAATGAAATTAATCGAAAACAAAAAATGGGAATTTTGGAAATAAAGGAGGAGGGTTAAAAAAACATTTTCCTGTCCCCAAATACCTATGACTTTTGATACTTTTCCTGAAATTCTCAAGTCATTAAATCTTTTACATAATTCTTCCTACAACACTTTACATCTTTCAAATACGCTCTGAATGCCCGCGATTTCGCGGGTGTGTTCTAATTTATTTTATTAAAGTTATCAAAGGATTCCGTGCAAGTCTGATTTCGCAACAGTCTTGTTATGGAGTGGAGGTATATTTTCCCTTTTCTAACTTATCTATACACTTATATATATATCTTAAATATGGATATGCACTTATATTAACTTTAAACAGACTGTTATTCATAAGAAATATAGTTACGATACTGTTGTCAGGTCATCAGAAAAGGCATTTTAAAAAATACATAGGGTTTTGCATTGGAAATAAACTCATCATAGATACCAGGACTAAATTTTGTATATACGCCAGACGCGCTTCGTCTGCAAAAGACTCATCTGTGAAATTGCCGCATTTATTTCAAAACCATATGTTGGCATTAAAAGAGCTGACATAGTATAATAATGTATTGTTTAACTATAGGTAAAACATATAAATATACGTATGCAATTTTGTTTGGTTTGGTTTGGTTTTACAAATACGCATTTTTTTTAATACACGGGCGATGACAAAATTGCATGTTACCAATATGTTTAAGGAATAAATTTGAGATGTGTAAATAACTTATATTAATGAGTGAACTTTGTTTTTTAAATTGTCTTATGTGCTATATTTCGGATCAGGTGAAGTAATTTTTGCCTCTCTTATTTTCACGTACACTTTTGATACCGATATTCTTAATCTAAATATGTATTTATGTGAACTTCAGACTTCGACTTACTCATAGGATAACTTGATGTTTGCATCTAAAATAAACACATCTATAATACTAAAGGAAGAGTCCGATTTTATTGAGCCGTATCTCCTCTGAAACCATACAAAATCGGAAATATTTGTAATATGATGTATAAATGTAGGGTTTTGTACTTCCTTATTTTGTCTTTGAATAATATAATTTTTCCACAAAAAAACAAAGAAAAAAATCAGACAGAAAACAGTAGACAAAACACACCATAACAAATTGAATCTGTAAAATACGAACCCCACCAAACCTGGGGTCATCTCAAGGTTTACCGACCATTGACATTGCTTTGTTTCTTCTGTTCATACCTTCACTAACACTGGACTCTGACCTCTTTTAAAAAGAGCTTTAATCTGCGTATTGACGTGTGTGTGTTAATTATTCATCGAAGAGAGAACAGGGGAGGGAAAATATCTAAAACAAAACTATCGTTGAACCATGCGTATTTTTGCACCGTTCACTAGTCAGGAACAGTGGGGCTTTGTTAGTTGTGTGTGTTTGTTTTAAATGTTGGTTCATTTGTTTATTTCGGACTATGTGCCGTCCATTTAGTTAAATATATTATCATACAAAATACATAATTAAAATAGGATTTGGAAACAAGCTGTACATAGCTTATATTAATTCGTTTCCTTGAAATACCAACTTCAATTAACGGTTACATAAATATAGCATGCAATGTTTCAATGATATGGAACAAGAATAAATAACTATATAACAAAAAAAAAAAAAGAAAGGGAACAAAATATAATTTGAAAATACTGAAAATACAACAAAAGAAGAAGGATAATTAATTTAATTTTGAGAAAATGTTGTCATAACGCAATGCGTCATATTTTTTACAATGCAAATAAAATGTTTTGCTATAAACTCAATGTTTAATGCAATGTTTGAGATATTTGAAACTGTTATTGAACTGTCCGAAATCAAATGGGTTTTGGCTAACCAGGAACTGAATAAAACTATTAATCGCTTCAGTGAAGAAGGGAATTTAAACAATGACGAGGATGAATGCAAAAGTATTAATGGAGACGATGATAAAAATCAACCATCAGATGGCAATCAAATCAATCTCAAAGTAAATAAAATCACGGAAAAGCAACGGAAATCACTATATGGACAATTTGGAGAATATATGACGCAAATTCCAGTATTAGGATTTAATTCGGGGAAATACGATTTAAATCTCATCAAACAAAAATTCGCCATGTTTCTAGACATGCAAGTAGAAGAAGATCGTCCTGTTGTCGTTAAAAAAACACGTATGCTCTAAGTACTACACATTTCTCGACGTGATGCAACTTTTAGCACAAGGAACGTCATACGCTTAATTCTTAAAATCAGACCAGGTTGATGAGCAAAACTGTTTTTTTCCCTTACGATCGGTTTGATGATCCCGAAAAATTAAATCCCGAATTACCACCTCATGAAGCTTTTTACAGTTCCCTGAAACAAACTAACATTTCAAATGTAGATAATCGATTTTGTGTCAACGTTTGGCGAGACACTATTATATCAACATTCGAATATTTCTTAGAATGGTACAATAATCTTGACGTCGAACCCTTCGTTACGGTATTAGAACTTCTTCAGACATTCTATTTCAAGAAAAACATTGACATTTTCAAGATTGCTATATCCGTCCCTGGAATCGCCCGACGCATGCTTTTTTCAAACATTCAAGAACATGGGTACCAATTTCGCCTTATTTGATAAGAAAAACAAAGACCTTTATAAAATATTCAAAAACAATATCATTGGCATGCCGAGCATAATTTTTACTAGATATCACAAGGTTAGTGAAACACGTATTCGAGGGGGAGATCAGATCTGTCAAAAAGTGATTGGATTTGATGCAAATGCTTTGTTTTTAGAAGCCATTGGAATCCAATGGTCCTTTTATTAGACGGAGAAACACTATATGTGATGGCTTATCACTGGATGAATTATCTGATTATTTCTGCTCAAGAAATCATACACCACAAATTAAATCACGGGGTCGTGGAATTTCAAGCTCAAATTAAACCTGATTTATTGATTTTGTACAGGAAGCAAGTGAAGCACGCAGACAAGTAGATCAAAATACAATTATGGCCATTAGCCTGTTGTTGTCCAATATCTTGCAAGTACGAAAAAGACCGTAAAAAGTACATTTGTCTATGTTTTGTAATCATTGCCCAACTATTTAAAGTTGATCATGCATTCGTTCTAAAATAAAAATTTAGACCAGATAAATTTTAAAAGATACTAAATGAAAAAAATAGACTACCACAACGGGTTTATTGCTTTTAGTCCGAAAAGGATAATAGCCAACACATATATTGTAACTTTTATAGCTAGTTAGAAATAATTTTTATGTTTAAAGAACGTACGACATTATAAAAATTGTTTATCAAAACCTCACAAAAACGCAAGTAAAGAACGTTCAAGTAGTCAATATTAATCAAAACACAAAGGTTATTCCTATATACTAGTTTTTTCGAATTATCAAATTTAGGCGTTGAGAACCTTTTATGACCCCACAGTTTAAATGTCTATAATAAGTACGACGTAGTAACTGGGCGTTACGGAACATCGTTCACTTAATTTAACGCAGTCAATGGGAAACTTGAGCCCGCCAAAAAATGCCTTCGTCCACGCTGTTATGAAAACGTTTCTACCATTACCATCTTTTGATGAAATAACTATTAAGTATTTTATTGACTTCTTGATATTCTTTTCGAAAACCGGTCAAAGTGAATATCTGATTTCAGTTCTACAAAAAAAAACGTTATACGCAACCGAAATAAACGAATGTGGTGTGTTTCTTCGTGTTCTTTTGTTGTTGTGTATACATTTACAGTATATATCCCAACACATATTGTAAGTTCCCCAGTATTTAAGAAATTAGTCCTAATACAATTAAGTGCTATGTTTTTATTGAATTGGGTTAGTTCATTTTCAAATTTTTAAATTTTGTTTTCGTAAACAATGGATGCATTCCCGATGTAATCAAATTGGGCATTATTTTTTTGTTTATAAAAGATATAATGAAAGTATCATAAAAACATTTTTCCGCAATCTGTGTTTGGTCTGTTATTTTGTTAAAAAAAAGATCACCCAACCAGATTCAATGGAAAGTGTTTTGCGGACTTAACCATGTGTTAATTTGAATAACTAAGGTATGCATTTCTTTTGGGGAATGCTTGAAGACAAGTAAGAAATGAAAAAAATAGACGCATTCTGTTACAAGTGGTGTTACTTTGATACTGAAATACGGTGATTAGTTATACTTTTTATTATTTAGAAACAGAATATCAAAAATCCTTTCTGTGTTACTGGCGTTAGTTGGTTTAACCTTCTGTTTTGTCGAGTTCACTATATGTTTTGGGATATGAATAAACGTAAATTGCACACAATTTTCAATATGGGAGATTGTCACTCCGAGAAAATTGATGTAGATTTTTCTATTATTTTGAAGCTGGAAGATGTATGTGAAGTTATCGGCCGGTTCTTTATTCATTATTCGATATTCAATATCCAACCGGCCGCAAGCGCCGGTTCAATATTCAAATATTTTAACCCTCATTTAAGCGGTCTCTGTTAGGTTTTCACTATATATGTTGAATACAAATTGAAAATTTAGATTAATCACTTAATTGAAATTAGTACTTATAAATATACATGATATACTTGATGATGTAATCAATGTTTCAATTGTTTTGATACTGTACACAGAATTAAATTTGCAAAGCCGTTGATTTACTTTTCGCTATGACGTTGAAATTGTTTTACGGTTTGTTTTACTGTAACACGACTGCCACGTGTAAGAAGGTGGATTAAACGTTTACCTCACTACATACTGTATGTACTTGTTCAAAGCTAAATGCCTATAATCCTGTGGTCGTCGTTGGTTTGTTGTTCTTTTGTATGTTACAGGGTTTCAGCATATATCTGGCCGCTTGCTTTTCTATTTCTAAATGGTTTCAAAAATTGTCATCTCGTGTATTTATATAATTTAATTTCCTGTATTGGTTCCCCTCAATTATGAAAACTGCACGATGGCTAGTACATGCAGTTATTTATATCATTTAACCTTTGGTCTTTGTTGGATGCTTGTGTTTATTGACAATTATATCATGTTTCCTAATTCTATGTTTTGAATTATGTTGCACATTCAACATTTCCTTTATTATTTTATTTTAATTGCACTCTAAAAAGAATTTCCCTGTATATGGGCAAAGAGTGTGGAAACAACATAAAACTGGTTTATTAAACATCCGAAAATGTGACAATTATTCCTACTCCCCAAAGCCTGATAAAAAAATGACTGGGAAGCATCTCTTAGCGTGAGTTTGAAAAATGAATAAAAAAGGGTCCTAACTGTATCCTAAGAGCTTTATACTTATACTTAACATTATGTAAAAAAAAATGCCTGTTTCATTACCATAAATGACAGGTGATAACTGGCTACTTAAGTAATAATTGTTCAGGAGTATTCCTGACATATTTAGTCTATGATATAAACTGGAGTCGTGTAATTAACACAATGATTAAGGAGGGAAGCAAAAACATATAAGATGTATCAAATAATTGTTTTTTATTCAGCCTTTTACTGTAGATTTATTTTCGATCCGCAGGCATCACATTTGGTGGATTGATAAACAAATTGTGTTTTCGTGGATACTTGATTTCAGCTCGAATTTGAAGTAAGCATTTTGAACGTAAGTAAATGTTTGAATCAAGTGGAATTGCATTTTATTTAAACAGATAAAAGCTTTATTAATGAATTCTATTTGAGCCACTGTCGGCATTTCATTCAATTCCAACTAAAGTGTAGTGCATCGGAAGGAATTTGTCCAATGTCCATTTACTTTTTTAGTCATTTACATTTTATTACATGGCCACAACCCTTTAATAATTTGTAGACGCAATTTTTTTAAAACACGCGACCGATTGACTTCTTTCCTGCTGATTGACATACATACATTATATGAACCAATCAAATTGACTGTAGCTTATTTTGTGTGTACTGTACTTTGAATGATACTGCCGAACTGTCGATGACTAGTTGGCTTTCAAATGTTTGTCCTTGGGCAATGTTGAGCTTTCCTGATGAAGGTAAATCCAGAAAAGAGCTTCTGACGCATGCAATTTATAACGAGTTGTTTTCATTTTTTTTTAAATTTGAAAATTCCGAACTCTTGTCAGTTTTTCCGCTAACATTCAAATTAATAAGTATTTTACTGCGTTTACACTTTTTAGGGGTTGATGTGATGCGTAAGTTTATTTTTTTAAAGATGGACGTAGATTATTATTTCAAAAAGCCAAATAGGTATTGGTTGTAGTTACCATTTAAGTACATTCCAATGAGAAAGTGTTTCGTCAATTTTTTGTCCGAACTCGTTGTTTTTTGTAAACAAATTAGTTCAAATGTTATAAAGAGTCGACCTATATAAATTCCACGAATTTCTTTTTTCAGGTCGGCCGTTTTGTAATATCTATTTCAATTATCTATGGGATGGTTTAAAAATTATCAATATCTAAAGTAACTTCATTTGTTTACTCTGTGTCTAGCTCTGCTTAGAAAACAAAGTACTCATAAAATGCAAAAGTAACCATGATACTAATAAGCAGTTGGTTACAAAAGAATGTTACATATATAGGTAAACAGTTGCAATAAACCTTAATTTGTCTGTCAATTGTAACCCTACGACTATACTGTACATGCCCTTTAGTCAAATGATATAAGCATGTGAGTGTCTTATCCTCTGTATGTAGTAGTGCAATATTGATTGTTTTATTGATTGATTGATAGTTGCTTGCTAAACGTCCAGTGGTATTCTTGTTAATGCAAAATCAATATATAAGCTGGTTTAGCATGGTACAGCCGTTTGATACTTTCAAACGCCCATCCATTTGGCTCAAAAGCAATTAAAAATACGTAGCTCAAAATAGGCCAATGCATTAATTCAATGTGCCGATTGTGGAAATTTAGTGCTATCTGCTTACCAAATACACACAGGACACATGTAACAGCTCATTTAGCTAATCTGGTGCATATTCCTAAATCGTATTTTTAATATGGAAGAACAAACATGGACTGGGCATTAAGCAAATTTAACCATATACTCCTGGTTAAAAAGCCGACAAGTCTTTAAAGGGGAATAACAGTTATTATGTTTTTATCAATAAAATTGCATGTGACGAGGTTCCTTTACCAATAGTGTACAATAATTTAACAAGTGAATAGGAATTTATTAAAAGCCTTTACTCGAGAAGAGAAAACAACATGTTACAAAACATAAGAAGACATACAGACAAACATAGGTTTATAGACTGAGGTTAAAACACACTTCACTTATGAATTGAATGTTTCTTTTTGTAAATTCATTGGGTGTAAAAGCTTTGACCGAAGTAGATTTTGTATGAAGCGCGGAAGCGCTTCATTCTTAAAATGTGCATGCGGTCAACGCTTTTACAACTCTATGAACATGCTTAAAGAAGCATTTAATACTTATAATTACATTTTTTCGCTATGATCATGAAAGAAACTCGATTTCTATCAAGTTTTTTCATTTATTTACCTTAAAAGTTTGCACTTTATTGTGGAAACGTGCGTCATCATGAATGTTACAATTCATTTTCAAAATGAAGGTTAAGTTCAAAATGCCGCATGAAAGCTGTTAGCCAATCAAAATAACGTTATATAATGAAAAATACATCTAATGTAATAATTGAGAACTAAAGATTGAAAAACATGGTTCGGAAAGCGGACCAAAATACAGCCGTCCAATTTACCCTTGATAGCTACTATAAGACATATATCTAATATTATCTTTCATTTTTCTTAATTTTTTTAATGCTGTTCATGATATATTGAATTTGTATGTTGTAGTTTTGGCTTGGGAACAATTTACAGTTCAATTGAATAAATGAAATGCAAATAAAAGAAATACATGCTATCATGTACACGTTGATATTCCGGAAACAAACAAAGCTATCTTTTCCTTTCGCATCAATAAACCAATTCAGATACACCCGATTTATGTAAACAAATCCTTTCAACAACTTTTTGAATGGTCTTTAGGTGGCCTTTTGATTAGCACAATTTCTACTTCTTATGCATAATACATAATTTTCCAGTTGCAGTCAACATTCTCGCCATCAATTCCAGTAGATTTACCTACCTTTTGAACTTCTATATTATTAAACGAGAAGACCTCATTTTGTGTGTCGCTTCTCTTCTTTCCACAATAAATTAATGAACACGCCTCTGTGTCCTATAGGTACAGTGCATAGTCGTATTTGTCATCCATTCATATGATTATTCAGATTGAGTTATTTTAGGAGAAAAACGAGAAAAAAAGCATCCGGATATTGTCCCGTCATTGGACGAAATTTTAAGTCAGATTAAACTTCCGGTTTGCTTTTTTCTTTGAACATACATATACTACGAATAGAGTGTATTTTAATTCTATCTGCTATCATTTTCAAGTTTACTATCCACGGCTGTCACAGAGTTTATTAAATAGAGGGTCTGTATACTATATCAATGACCATCATGGATCGATTAGGGGTGCGCTCGGTTGGCTTGTTCCAGACGATCGGAATGCACGGAATCAACCGAAAGTTCAATAAAACGAGACAGAACTGTGTTCTGAACGAGTTCCAAGTGTGCCGAAAAAATAGTAGGTGCAGACAGAATTCAAAATGGCGGAGAAGGCAACTATAAGATACAGATACAATAATCTTTAGCTTTCCGTGAAATAAAAACTGCAAATGAATAATCTGTTCAATCAATAATTTGTATAGTACGACACAAATCATTGGTTAAATGTATTTTAACGTACTTGTTCATGTAAGTATATTTTTAGGAAATATGCAATAACACTCTCTTTTTATGTAAGAATAAAACTTTATAGTGGCCGTCTGATGTCTCTACATTATAAATGATAATCATGACAACTTTAATGTCGGTCTTTTTTATTTGGACACAAAAAAATGTAAGGTTTTGTTCGGAAAGGCCAAAAGATTCAGCCTACGTATGTCTTGCCACTCGAAATTAGAATTATTTATTATTATTTCTTTTTTTCTTTTTCTTTCTATATTGTTATAAATTAAGTAAAATTAAATTAATGATTAAACGAAAACAACAAGAAACGCAATCTACAATGCTGACTTGTTCACTTCATTTTTTATATATATAGAGATACTAGCAGGTCGAGTTTATTATGATCCGAGTTTTCGATAAGCCGAGTTTGTACTTTAGGCCAAGTTTACATCAGTGAGATACATCCGGTTCTAATTCGTTCGATTGACGTCTGGATTCAGAACAGACGGGACCTGTTCAGAACACGCCAACCGAGCGCACCCTAGTAAACTTAGAATTGAAAGTAAATACACTTTATTTATATAGTAATGAATGTTCATAATATACAGATAAGTGCTGAAATAATTCATGTGAACTTTTGATACCTTTTCTGAAATTCTCAATTCATTAAATCTTTTACGAAATTCATTGATTACAAAAAAATAAGAAGATGTGGTATTATTGCCATGCTGAGACAACTCTCCCGAAGAGACCAAAAATGACACAGAAATTAACAACTATAGGTCACCGTACGGCCTTCAACAACGAGCAAAGCCCATAACGCATACTCAGCATTAAAAGGCCCCAACATGACGATGTAAAACAATTCAAACAAGAAAACTAGCGGCCTTATTTATGTACAAAGTGAGTCTCATTGGGGTCTAAGCGTGACGCGGGATTGCCGATTTTTGTGTAAGCGTGACACGTGAAAGTCAAATTATTGTGCCGTGAAAACAGGAAATGAAGTCTAGCGGGACACGGGAAATTACAAAAAAATAAGAATTGCTTTCGTACGTAGTGTAAGCGGGATACGGGAATCTGACAAAACAGTAAGCGGGATCCGGGATCAGAACCCCCCAATGAGACCCCCTACAAAAAATGAACGAAAAACAAATATGTAACACATAAACCAACGACAACCACTGATTTACAGGCTCCTTACTTAAATGTTCATAACATACTAAAGGTATGTTCATATTGAAATTAATAGAAAACCAAAAATTGGGAATTTTGGAAATAAAGGAGGGGGGGATAAAAAAAAAACATTTTCCTGTCCCCAATATCATATGACTAATGATACTTTTGCTGAAATTCTCCAGTCATTCAATATTTTACAAAATTCTTCCAACAACACTTTACATACTTTAAACTACGCTCTGAAAGCCCGCGATTTCGCGGGTGTGTTCTAGTATTTATGTATTTGAAGATCAAAACTATACAGTTACATTCAACCTATTGCACGGACATATTTTGCATGTGCCTTCATTGTTCTATACATTTTTTCCACTTTCGAAGATGTGATTTAAATGATATCAATATTCACTTCCCAAAATCTCAGTACGGATGTTATTTCAAAAGACTTTTATCTGAGCTTTTGCATTTTTTTTCACAGTTTTAAAACTGTAATGCCACAATTTAATGCATGGTAGATTCAAACTTTCATTTCATTGCGTTATGTATTTAAAATATTGGACCATTAAGTTTTATATACATATTGGAAGAAGGATTGTAAAAGATAAAAAGATAGGTGCGGTAAAGGGTTATTTGACCCAAAATTTGAAATCCAAAAACATGCATAAGAACCAAAGTTGAAGAGTTATATGACCAAAAAGGTCCACAAAAATTAATCTAAGGTCAACCTTATGCTTGCACGATGGAATTTAAACCTTAGTTTCTTGATAATTTCTAAATTTATAAACGGACAAGATTAGAAATGTTTGTTATAAATGATGTCAGTACTGTTGTTCTGACTACTGAGCTGATGACATCCCGGGGACAACAGAAGAAAACGAAGGGAATTTGACAATTATGGTATGCTGATCATCGAAGTTTATACAGTCATGTCTTTTCAATTTTTTCCAAGGTACAATCACCTGTCTATCCACTCAAGTTCAGTCAATGTTTCTTTTGGATATACAATTATTGCAGTTCTATCATTACTAATGGTTAATTTTGAATATGCAAATATCGATCCCTATTCTGTTTTGACTACAAACAATTTTTATTTGTATACAGATTCAGAAAATTGAACTGAATTCAACTTTTAACACCCAGAGCATCAACTATTTATTATATATTACAATTTAAACACTTTACGCTTACTCATTTTATTGAGAGCAAAGTAAATATTTATGAGGGTCTGGAAATGAGCGGGTGGGGGGGGGGGGGGGGTCTGTTATTCTGTAAACATTTAATTTTCACCCCTTTTTTCTCTAATCTTCTAAAAAATAGCCCCTTTTTTCTCTAATCTTCATTTTTTTTTGCCCGTTATTCTCTAATCTTCATTTTTTAAGGGCATTATTCTTTAATCATTTAACCCCACCAATACCCTCATTTATGATCAGTATCAGAAACTGACCAAAGGGAAAGAACCCTTTAATTGACACATTTGCTTGCTTTTGTACACTTTGTCAAGATATATACTTAAATTTAATTAATAGAAATATTATCTTCTTGCTTAACGTTTATAAACATATACATAGATGTAACATTGCTGTTCCCTATTCCTACCTTTCTTTTCATGTTTTATTTACTACAATTGATCCGGAGTAGAAGACGCAAGTTGTAATAAAAAAAAATATGCATGCACGTTTAAACAACAAGTATAACGGAACCTTTAAGTTAATGGATGAGGGTTTGAAATTAAAAAAAAAACTATGTAAACAAAAATACAACCAAAGAACAAATTACAATTAAAAAAAAACATTTTATTAAAGTCACCGTCCAATACAATAATTTTGTCACTCATCAAACGGTTTCTTGAGGAAAGACAAAAATCACTTTCAAATTGATTTTTAACACTACAAATACTTATATCACAGCCATATTTTCATGTTTTTGAGTTGTCTCTATTAGCACTATTTCAATAAGTTGATAATGCTCGTTGATAGTCTTGTCAAAATTGACCTCTGGTATTGCTCTTATTTTTCTTAATATCATTTTTAACTTCAATTAAAATGAAAAAAGCAGTAAAGTAATGCTTTTAAAATTTGATATATCATGCCGCAATACAATGGCCATGAACAACCTAAACCTTATCATGTGTACAAAGTGTGAATCTAGAACTTCCTTCATGAACTAGCGGACTTTAAGGTACACCATTTTAACCTTTTGGCTAATAGTATTTACACCACAAATTTTACTCTAAGTACAGACAAACCTGTGCACCTGCAAAAGTTTTAAGGCATGTTTTTATAATTTTCAGGTTTCGGCGTTGATTTACAAGTTGTTGTTCTGATATAATTGCTAAAATATGAATGTTATGCAACACAACGCTTATGAACGACGATAAATATGGGAAGCAGAATAAACATGATAAAGGAAGACATAACCGCATTTTGTCTGTCAAACAAACCAATCGTGAGTCCGATTCGCACTTTCTTCGCAGTGACTGTTTCATAAAAGATTTTTTTTTCAAAAGAAAATCGAGACAAAATTACGTTTCGGTAACATTTAAAAAATACAAGGGACCCAATACAAAAATAAACGAGAAAAGAGCTACACGACCTTGCAAAAAGATAAAAAAAAGAAAAAAAAGGGGAGTATTTAGATGGTAACGTTGCGGTAAACAATAACAGTCTCTTGAAAATTCCAACAAAAGAATACAACTGATTGCATGTTGTTATCTCTTCATTTGTTCATATTAATTATATATTTGAAATAAAATCGACTGCGGTGCACTCGATATGGTTCAACAAGAACCTGTCTTCATATGCTATTCTTTTTTTCGCTCATTTAAATAGTAAAAATAAAACCCTAGAAGAAACAAGAATCTTATAGGAGAGGACATCATTTTGATTATAATATATATAAAACTTGCCATTGTTGGACTGCACTGAAGTACGTCCATTATTCATTGAATAATGAATAATGAACTAGTTCACTA
This sequence comes from Mytilus galloprovincialis, assembly GCA_037788925.1. Lineage (NCBI taxonomy): Eukaryota > Metazoa > Mollusca > Bivalvia > Mytilida > Mytilidae > Mytilus > Mytilus galloprovincialis. The sequence continues at coordinate 49,803,972 of CM075341.1, forward strand.
TTCAATATTAGAAAATGAATAATGAATAATGAAATAGTTTATATTTCATTATTCAACTTGAAGCGGTCAATAAGCTTTCGATTGAGGTATAATATATACATCTGTAATTAGGAGCTGAAGGGTCATAACAGTTCATTCCATTATTCAAAATATCCATTTCATTATTCAAAATTGGCTATTTCTCAATGTTCACGCGTATTTCGATATTTAAGTCCTTCGTTTCTTCTGTAATATCCGTTGCGGAACATATTGACTATATACCTTTTGTTTCTCTCTTAATAAGCTTTCGATTTAGGTATAATATATATCTGTTATTAGAGGCGAAAGGGTCATAACAGTCCATTCCATTATTCAAAATATCCATTTCATTATTCAAAATTGGCTATTTCTCAATGTTCACGCGTATTTCGACATGTAAGTCCTTCGTTTCTTCTGTAATATCCGTTGCGGAACATATTGACTATATACCTTTTGTTCCTCTCTTAATAAGCTTTCGATTGAGATATAATATATATCTGTAAATAGGGGCTGAAAGGTCATAACAGTCCATTCCATAATCAAAATATCAATTTCATTATTCAAAATTGGCTATTTCTCAATGTTCACGCGTATTTCTGTATTTAAGTCCTTCGTTACTCCTCTAATATGCGTTGCGGAACATACTGACTATTTACCTTTTGTTCCTCTCGTGCTAAGCTTTTGATTGAGGTATAATATATATCTGTAATTAGGGGCTGAAGGGTCATAGCAGTCCATTCCATTATTCAAAATATCCATTTCATTATCTTAAAATTGGCTATTTCTCAATGTTCACGCGTATTTGGATATTTAAGTCCTTCTTTTCTCCTGTAATATCCGTTGCAAAACATATTGACTATATACCTTATATTCCTCTCTTAATAAGCTTTCGATTGAGGTATAAGATATATCTATAATTAGGGGCTGAAGAGTCATAGCAGTCCATTCCATTATTCAAAATATTCATTTCATTATTCAAAATTGGCTATTTCTCAATGTTCACGCGTATTTCGATATTTAAGTCCTTCGTTTCTTCTGTAATATCCGTTGCGGAACATATTGACTATATACCTTTTGTTTCTCTCTTAATAAGCTTTCGATTTAGGTATAATATATATCTGTTATTAGAGGCGAAAGGGTCATAACAGTCCATTCCATTATTCAAAATATCCATTGCATTATTCAAAATTGGCTATTTCTCAATGTTCACGCGTATTTCGACATGTAAGTCCTTCGTTTCTTCTGTAATATCCGTTGCGGAGCATATTCACTATATACCTTTTGTTCCTCTCTTAATAAGCTTTCGATTGAGATATAATATATATCTGTAAATAGGGGCTGAAAGGTCATAACAGTCCATTCCATAATCAAAATATCCATTTCATTATTCAAAATTGGCTATTTCTCAATGTTCACGCGTATTTCTGTATTTAAGTCCTTCGTTACTCCTCTAATATGCGTTGCGGAACATACTGACTATTTACCTTTTGTTCCTCTCGTGCTAAGCTTTTGATTGAGGTATAATATATATCTGTAATTAGGGGCTGAAGGGTCATAGCAGTCCATTCCATTATTCAAAATATCCATTTCATTATCTTAAAATTGGCTATTTCTCAATGTTCACGCGTATTTCGATATTTAAGTCCTTCGTTTCTTCTGTAATATCCGTTGCGGAACATATTGACTATATACCTTATCTTCCTCTCTTAATAAGCTTTCGATTGAGGTATAAGATACATCTATAATTAGGGGCTGAAGGGTCATAGCAGTCCATTCCATTATTCAAAATATCCATTTCATTATTCAAAATTGACTATTTCTCAATGTTCACGCGTATTTGGATATTTAAGTCCTTCTTTTCTCCTGTAATATCCGTTGCAGAACATATTGACTATATACCTTATATTCCTCTCTTAATAAGCTTTCGATTGAGGTATAAGATATATCTATAATTAGGGGCTGAAGAGTCATAACAGTCCATTCCATTATTCAAAATATTCATTTCATTATTCAAAATTGGATATTTCTCAATGTTCACGCGTATTTCTGTATTTTAGTCCTTCGTTACTCCTCTAATATGCGTTGCGGAACATATTGACTATTTACCTTTTGTTCCTCTCTTGATAAGCTTCCGATTGAGGTGTAATATATATATTTGTAGTTAGGGCTGAAGGGTCATAACAGTCCGTTCCATTATTCAAAATATCCATTTCATTTTTCAAAATTGGCTATTTCTCAATGTTCACTCGTATTTTGATATTTTAGTCCTTCGTTACTCCTATAATATGCGTTGAGGAACATATTGACTATTTACCTTTTGTTCCTCTCATATTAAGCTTTCAATTTAGGTATAATATATATATCTGTTATTAGGGGCTGAAGAGTCATAGCAGTCCATTCCATTATTAAAAATATCCATTTCATTATTTAAAATTAGCTATTTCTTCATTTTTACGCTTATTTTGGCATTTAGGTCCTCTGTAAACCCTCTAATTGTCATTACGGCTCAGGATATAGCTATAGTGTCACAGTCAATTTTTTTTTTCATTTCACTATTCACCGCTTCAAGTTGAATATTGAAACATAAACTATGTCATTATTCATCATTCATTTTTTAATATTGAATAGTGAATAGTGAACTATTTCATTATTCATTATTGAATTTTGAATAATGAACTATGAATAATTGACGTATTCAGCGCAGTCATTGTTGGCTGCTTTGATTATATTCTCTTTGTAATCCACACTAAAATAACGTATCTGAAAAGATTCTGAATACACATTTGATTTTAATCCAAAGTTTGAAACAACACAATCACTAATAACGACATATCTTTCCTTCGTTTTTACATTAAGAATATACTTTTATCACTTTTTCCATTTTGAAACACAACACGCATATAAAGGTATTCACAGAAACTGTGAGCGGAACATATGAGTAGTCCTTGCGCACGCGAAAATCATGATACGCATACCCTGTGTCTTATTCTTCATGTAGCAATACAAGTTGTTTACCTTCAGCTGTACTTTCTTTTTGTCGATTTTTGTTTAAGTTGAGCTACTGTTTAAAGGGGCCAACATGTAGGATATATTTCAATGTAAAGAAAGTTTAATATTCACAAAACAATTTTCATACTTGATGACTAAATATTTGCTTGTTTTTTCTTTTGTTTTACCTTTTTCGACGTGTTAAACAATGTTTTAAGTACGATATAAGCAACTAACAGTCCATTCTGTAAAATATTGAACAGGTCTTTGGCCTGCGGACTCAGACCTGTCCAATATTTTACAGAATGGACTGTTATCGGCTGAAATCCCTTACATAACTAACCTTTTAACTGGTAATGTGTCAATAGGGAAATTTTCATAACAAAGGTAAAAAAACGAAAAAATACACTTTACAAGTTTTTGCGTTGAAGCGTTTTTCTGCATCAAAAGACATGATTTAATGCACATTTTTTAATTTGAAATGTCGATGTACATCTTAGTTCAATTGTACCTTGTATTGAGATCTGTGTTGCCGAATTTAAGGTTTATACTATGTGAAGTGTTTTCAGAATGAAATCAATGAATTTGACAAAAACGATCAGTAGATATACGTCTTGCTCAGATATGATTATGTCCTTTACCTTATCTAAAACAGACTAAACCATTTCCTTTCTCAATTTCAAAATAAATTTGAAGAAACTATTTGCATAAACTTGTCTGTAAGAGGTGAACATGAACACTACCCTTTTGTTACTATTTATATCTACACTTTATCTACAATTTATGCTGCAGAAAAAGTTTTATCTTTATATCTTTATTACTTTATTATTATAACTCAACTTATTCATTTGTTCAACACACATATAAAAGACGGAAGCTATATTTATATAGAAGTGCTATCTGCTTGGAAACGTTTCAAGGGTATTTTCATCGCGTTTAATACATTTCATGTTAGAAAAGAATCTATCTGGTTCAATCCGTTTATCAAAATTGATCAAAAGAGTATTTTTACAGATCTTGGTACATGAAAGGCATAAGGTTCATCAATGATATTTAACACATGTCACGTAACAGCAACTCATTTGGATTCGTTTTTGAACATGAGAATAAAAAAATGCCTATTAGCAAATTATTTGCTAAAGATGTATATTCACTTTTTATCGATCGGGGAAGTGTTTCTCCTATTTCACAAAAAAGATGGGAAGAAAGTTTTAATATAGAAATAAGGGACGAACAATGGAAAAATATGTATTCATTAGCTATCAAATGTACTATAGAAAGCAAATTACAAGCTTTTCAATATAAACTACTACACAGAATAGTCTCACATAATTATCTTCTTGAAAAATATAAACTTTCATTAACTAATCAATGTGCAAGTTGTAAAGAAATAGAAACTATAGAGTATAATTTTTTTGAATGTACAGAAATTAAACAATTTTGAAGAGATTTTTCAAATTGGTGGTATTCAGGTTTTTGGAGTAAAACTATTTTTGAATAAAGACAGTGTCATTTTTGGTGTATTGAATTCTGATAAATTAGTTTTAAAATATTGCATTCTACAGGCAAAATATTACATTTATTATGTAAAGAACACACAATTAGACAGACTGTTCATATCTGTGCAAGCTTTTCTTAAATTTTTGAAAAGACGTCTGGAGATATTAGAAATTAGATCAAAAAAAAAAAAAAAAAAAAAAAAAAAAAAAAAAAAAAAAGACGGAAGCTAGGGTTTTACTTATGTATCAATATGTTGTCTTTATTACAAGTGTTTTTTGATTATAACATGCACTTACCATTACTGATTCAAACGTGAAAACTAAAAAATTCATTCGCAAAAGACTAGTTTTTCCCTACATTTTCTTATATTCGTTACAACTTGAGCCTACAAGCTTGGATAATAGACATAATCCATCGTAAATGCATGTTTTGAACTGCGGATGGTTTATGTTCGATTGAAAGTACTGTTGCTCGCGTTATCTATATATTTATTTATCACGATGAACGTTGAATGACCTCTCTGATCCGTTTTACTTTTCTTAATGTTAATTTTTAGTTGACGATCTGACAGGACCACATCCCACAGTTGCAGTGCTTTGGTACTAGACTCAGATTTATTGTTTGTTGTAAACTCACTTACACGTAATTTATAGCAAAAAATGTCAAAATAAATGAAGATTTAAATAATAAAGATTCGTAAGTAGATGACTTGTACACATACTAGGGAGAACGTCTGTAATCTGTCGCTGTAATGATAATGTTATCGGGGCCCTATTGTCTCTCTGTGTGTGATTTCTGTGTAAACCTTCAAGCATTTTCGATACAACAACATTCTCAGAAGTATACTTTAAATAACATGCCTTGTGAGAAAAGGAAATGCCACTTATATATAATTGAACTGTAGCTAGAGATAAATGCTTCAAAGATAAATAAGCGATGAATTGTACTAACTGTTCAACAGGAACTGCCATACTTCTTCTAGTGTTTATAGAAGTTGGAATGAAGCAAGAATCGATATCGCTCTTGAATAGATTTTCCATGTATTTCTGGCTAGCGAATCGGAAAAGAGTCTAGCTGATTCCTCTGTTATAGAATCCATACTTGGCTCGGAATTGGAGTTGTGCCAGAGATGCATTTGGTTCTAGGTACCGGAAGCGGGACCACTGTCAACGAGAAATAGCATCAGCTATAATATTGACGTGATCTGCTTTAATTAATATGTTATTATGTAATGTTGCTAGAACTAAACGTCTGACTTAAATCATGATATCCGATGATTTGGATGTTGCTTGTTAAAAATGTGCACTGCTCCTTCGTTATCAATATGAAACCAAACCTTTTTATTCATAAGTTCAGACCCCACAGAATGATAGATACAATAACTGAACATTTCTAAAAATGTAATGTTAGACAATAAACCGCGCTTATGTCACGTTCTTTGGCATAACCCGTGAGTCCATCTATTCTCAAAATACATGCCAAAACCAAGTGTGGACCCCGGCACCGTCTGTATAAAATTCTGAAGGTAAGTGGAGAGTCATGTCAGACGTGTCAATTTCTACACCCAAGAATGTAAGCCGTGTCGTTGGAGGGATCGTTTTCTTATCCGATAATGGAATTCCATTATCTTTGCAAATAACCTTGAAAGTATGAATCAGGTAACCACATTGACTGGTTCCGTCTCTTCCGAAAAGAGAAAGTCGTTACAGTAGTGTACACTGGTACCCTCAGATTGTCTTACAGAAACAGACCAGTGTAGAAAAGAGGCAAACTTGTTAAATAAAGCACAGCTATTGAAGCTCCAAAAGGGAGGGCTTTATCAAAACAAAATTCCTGATTAATTTGGAAACCAAAGAAGATCAAAGTCAATCGGCGAGATAGGGATTAATCTAAATGCCGAGCGGACGTCGGACTTGCTGGCTAATTTTTTTATTCCCGTATAATTTTATGACATAAACAGGTCATCAATATTTGAGTAAACTACTAAACATTTCTTTTGATCAATAAAATAATTGACGGATGAATTTTCGGGATAAGATAAGTGGTGAATAACTCTACATTAAACGTCTTCCTTTCCATTTGCCCTGCATCTATATATTTCCTTCTTAATTTTTTGAAGAAGTATATCTGGTCTCTCGATAGTGCTTTTTATTTTTTTGGAATCTGTAGGTAAACGAGGGCCTGAGTAATTCAAATAAAAAAAATCCAAATTTGAAACCGGACAATAAAGACGAGGCACTTTCTAATAGGGATAATCATGTAAATATGTTTCTAAATTTTCAACATTAAATGGGGAAAACCCAAGTGAAAATGTGTCTCTGTTTTTACATTTTGATGTCTCTTGCAAAAGTAAGTTGTGTGTTTACCTCCGCATGCTGAACATCCATGTTTGAATCTGCAAGGATTAAAATATCTTCGCTTACCTATTGTGTTATACGCATTGCATGTTCTTGGTGGCTGAAAACTTTGCTGGCCTGATGACTAACGAAAGAAATGAAGGGGCTCACTTTGCGAACTGACACCTACTTTACTTGCATTACTTTGACCTTGATCTCCCATAGCTGTTGTTATACAAAATGATCATAGGTCTTGGTTTATGACAGCCCACGATGACTGGCCTGGGGTCTTTGTGCTTTTCAGAGTCCAAGTGTGTATATTTGGTATAGCGCGACCTGGTAAAGATTAAATTCGCATGTGACCGCCTTTTACTTTTAAGTCATCTTCTTGGTCAGAAAAAAATGCCAGTTCTCTTGTAGATTTATTCAACAAACTCAGGTCGATAAATTCTTGTTTACAAATCTTATCTTTTAGCTTCATAGGTACGTTACACCCGATTTGGTCAAACAAACTTTCCTCGAGACAGGAAAGGCTTTGTTAAAACTGACTGTTGTCGTTAGTTGTGTTAGATTCTGTCCCAGTTGACGTTTGGGAGGGCCCTCGGACACTTCTAAAATCAATAACTGACTCACCAAATGATTTGAGATTGATTTCACTTATTGTTTTTTCTCGTCTCGTTTGTCGTAGATTTTGGTTCTGAGATGATCGTGTATTTGACATATTCGAGTATTTGACCTCGGGAGTTCAGAATTTTTGTGATTTAACTTTTTTCGTAACCTCAATTCTTTCCAGTTTCAAACTTTATTAAGCATTTAATTTTGATTTTAATTTTATTTTAGCGTCACTGATGAGTCTTTTGAAGACGAAACGTGCGTCCGGTGTACCAAATTATAATCCTAGTATCTTTGTGGATGTGTTGATATACATAATTTTAAAAGGACCGAAACAAAGAAAGTAAAACAGTATATTTCTTAATTAAAAATATATAATGTACAAATATGAAAATTTTTAATCGGCAACAAAAGTATCTAAGTAAGTTATGGTGTTCTTTTCCATAACATCATTTTTATAGGGATATCGATGCTGCTAACAAGGAATCAATTTAACTAAGAGTTTCAAGTGGGGAAGTTAAAATCTTCTCTTCGTAAAATTTACAGATACAATCACGAGTTGATTGACCGTTATGGAATATCCGTTTCACAAATGATAATGGATACGTTCAAAATTTTGTAACTTTCATCCCGTCACTATTTTCCCGAATGTGACCTACCGAATTAGACTTATTACCGGGTTTGTACTAACATGAGCAACATGCACACAGGGATTACAATTTTTTGTTACAGCTAACTAGCCCAGGACTTATAGGCAGCAGTATTTTACTAGCCCTGTTTGAAGAACTGCTTGTCCATCAAAACTGACCGGCTAGTCTGAGTATGCCTTAAAAATTAGATTTTGCTTCATAATACAACAAAGTGGGTGACCCTGTTTTGAAGGCGATATTATACACTGTATTTAATATTCTTTGTTGATCTGCTATTTATTCTGTTGGTGCTTAACCTAACTTAGTTGTTCCCACATACAAAGCAGGCTTTTTATTGGCGTGCTTGGGGAAATAACGGCAATATTCACAGAGCATCGTCTCTGGGTTTTTTCATCAGCAACAGCCGACCTTGCCCAAGGGAATCAATCTGTAATTTGTTTCCCCCTGCTTTTCTCGGTCGTATTTGGCATATTTGGGGGATGAATTGTCAGCCTCGTTTCCCTCTTCATCTACAGTTTTTCGTTTTGAAACTGACGAAGTTCCATGGGTGCCTGTACTAAAATATTTAGAAATATTTTGTTGCATGGTTTCGTGCTCAACAGCTGTCCGCAACAAGATGATCAATTCTCCATACCCCCAATACGGTTAATTGAAAAATCTCGGCATACGCATTAAGCAATCAAATAAATGTACAATACCACAGCCCATGGTATGAGAAATCAATATTTAGAATTGCAATCAATACATGATACCGGACCACCCATAGTTATTTGTTCTATTTCCAAAAAATATGTACAAAGCCATGAATGTACAAACCAGTTCAAATTCTTGGAATCCAGGATGACGTACATTGTAATTGAATCTGATTGGCTAAGATAGAATAGTGATGAAAGGATTTTCCACTTTCTCCTTTTTATTTTGGAAACGTCAAAAATCTTTTGTTACGAGTCCGTTGGGTATATTGGGTTACACATTTTGATTGCCCGATGCGTAAATGCTCTAGCCCCGGGCGTCGGGCTAGTGGATTTTTTTAACCCCTAGCAAAGCTCTGATTCCGTTCACAGATTTGGCGATTTTGACCTTTTGGATTATAGCTCTTCTTCTTTTATATAAGCTTTGGATTTTGGTGTTATCTAAATTTGGTGTTACAAAATGTTAGAAATTATTATCAATTAAGGAATGTATCTCCCTCATGCAAAGCTCTGATTCCTTTCATGGAGTTGGCTATACTTTTTGGACCTTTTGGATTATAGCTTTTCATCTTTTATATCAGCTTTGGATTTCAAATATTTTGGCCACGAGCATCACTGAAGAGACATGTGTTGTCGAAATACGGATCTGGTGTAGGAAAATTGGTACCGTTAATGTTATTACTACCACTGGGTTGATGCCTATGACTGTAAGTCCCCGAGGGTAACACCAGCCCAGTAGCCAGTTCTTCGGTACTGGCATGACAATACGATTTTTTTTGGTGTTATTAAAATTTGCTGTTACAAAATGTTAGAAATTATTATAAATTAAGGAATGTATCTCCCTTATGCAAAGCTCTGATTCCTTTCACGGATTTGGCTATACTTTTTGGACCTTTTTGATTATACCTCTTCATCTTTTATATAACAAGCTCTGGATTCCAAATATTTTGGCCACGAGCATCACTGAAGAGACATGTATTATCGAAATGCGCATCTGGTGCAGGCAAATTGGTACTGTTAATGTTATTGCGACATGAAGAGCAAGATCTTCTTACCCTATCGGAGCATCAGAGATCATCCCCAGTTTTGATGGGGTTCGTATTGCTCAGTCTTTCGTTTTCAATGTTTTGTTTTGTGTGCTATTGTTTTTTTGTCGTTTTGACTATTTCTTCTTTAGCCATGACGTTGTCAGTTAATTTTTGACTTATGAGTTTGAATGTCCCTTTGGTATTTTTCGCCTCTCTTTATAAAAAACTTTCTGAAAATGGTTAACAACTGCATATGTTCTATTTGCAATCCCAGCTTAAGAATAAAATACCGATCTCCAAGGTAAATTCAAAACGGGAAGTCCCTTTTTTTCCTTTCCGTTTGAATTTTTCTTGGAGTTCGGTATTTTCGTTATTTTACTTTTCAGCTGGAATTGCAAATAGAACATATGCAGTTGTTAACAATATAAAGCTCAAATAGCAAAATCAAAAGCTCAAACAAATCAAACAAATGGGAAACAACTGTCATATACCTGACTTAGTACAGGCGTATCATTTTGTTGAAAATTGTGGATTAAACCTGGTTATATAACTGACATATTGCTACACAGACATGGACAGTTTTAAGTGAAAACAATATTGAATACAAAAAAATGTCGCAAATTTAAATTATCATCCATCCCTCACTGTCAATTTAAAATACGTTAAGACATAAAAACAGAAGAATTAATATCTTTGGCATTCTTATATTTAATGTCGTGTTCAAGGCTGCAGTGTAAAAAAGAGCAGGGAAAAAGCAAAATTGGTAGCTGAATGTGAACTAATGCTAGCATCTCATGCATCTGTCGTGTCAGATTTTGTCGATAATCTTGTTTCTGAGGTTCGTCACATTAGAATAAAGATAAATCCTACATAGTACAGTCGATTTGTGCAACAATTGTTCAGATTGTGGTAAAAACATCAAACTTTGCAGAGTTTTAGTTTATGTCATAGCAAACATTTGTAGCTATAGACCCATTTCAGAAAATCAAATGGCTGCTCTGGGCGGTCTTTTTAAAATGGCTGCCATAGAATCAATAGAAATCATCTTAAAGAAATTACAAAAAATAAATGGCTTTACCAATTTTGAAAATCTGTTGTATGTTAATCACTCATGACAAAGACTACAATCTGAGGACTTCAGATATTGAAGTACTGGTGGCCAGTTTGAACACAAGAGTTTCTAATATATATTTATTCGTTTTTTTTATAATTTGCTATTTGCATTTATACTAATTATGCTAATGTTTTGATGCATTTCCAACTCGTTTTGCAAATTATTGTTATATGGCTATTGCTATTTATGTTGGATTTTAACCAAGTGTTCAAATCAGGCATACATATGTTTACAGGTTAAATGTAACTTATGCATAATTTCTTTACGTATATACAATATAATTTATGTGTGATATTGTTAACGTCAACTGAGAACATTTCAGCAGATGATATCCTTATGAAATTTCTTGTATGATATGATACTCATTATGTCTGGGTCCGTGTAACACTTATCAATTAAAAGTTTTTAAAAGTTTCGAAATTTTAGATTTTAAGAATTTTGATCAAAGTTTTAAAATATCAAAATTCAAAATATCGTTTTTAAATTTGATAGTTTAGAAATTTGATCAAATTTTAAAAATACTAAACCTAACGTGCAATTTTGATTATTTCACTTTTTGAATGTTTGATTTTTAAAATTTTGATTAAAATATCAAAAATAGAAAAGGGGCGAAAAGAGGGGTACATGTAGACTGCGAAACGAAACGAAACACAATGAAATGAAAACATGCTGATAAATAAATGTTAATGTATAAAATAAAACCACAGACACGGACAGTTCTAAGCGGTGAAAAATAGGATGACAAAATAAATATTTCTCAAAAGAAGAAAATTCATTTTAAAACAAGACACACGGCTCTGATAATAACCATTATACTTGATGGTTTACCCAGCACCCATATTTTAGGAGTAACAGTAAAAACTGACCAACTCGCAGTAGGTAAAATAGTATGGTTAGGTTGAGTATGTATATATATTTTATACTGGACGTTTTAGCAATAAAATGGTTCAATACACGTCGTAATATCTCATTTGATTTCAAATTTTTCTGTTTTGCTCTACGATTTCTTACAAGTTCTGCAATCATGTCGGCAGATGAATATATCTTTAACGATCATCTTTAACGTTTTGATCAACTATTTCTGTTCTTTATTAATTGTTGGCCTTCGATATTCAGCTTTGAGCGTTCCTGATCCAGAAAAGCGCTTCGGTCGTATATTTTAACGTTTTGTTTTCATTTTTTATCGATTGCATGACGATCATATATTGCCTTGTATCAATGTTTTCAGTTCTAAGTATTGGTACGGTAGGAAATCTGAATTCATGGTGTCGCAATGAACGTTGTGCTAGTCTGGAATGTGGGAGGTTTTGATATCTTTTTACGCCGAAATTAAGAGTAAGATCAAATATTGGTAGCCTGGAGTCAGGAAATTGTTACATAAACTCTTCATAGATAGATACCTGGATGTCAATTTTGTATTTGCGCCAGACGCGCGTTTCGTATACAAAAGACTTATCAGAGACGCTCGAATAAAATTAAGTTTAAAAAAAAAACTATAAAGTCAAATTAAATTAAAAAGGCAACAAAAAAATAGAAACGTTAACATCCAACTTATCGTTCTGGTTTTGTAAAAGCTGAACTCATTCATCATATAAACGTATAGATTCTACCATAAACATTATTTTCAGCCTTCATATTTACGTAACAGTTGCCGCTGTACATTAAACGCACATCTATCCATTTGTAGGTGTCGACAATTTAAAAATTAAAAATTATTTTAAATAGTTTATATCAGCGATAAATGGTAATCCTTTTGGGAATCTGATATATAAATATTGTCACTAAGATGACACTTTTTTATTTTACTTGGATACTTCCACGAGAGGCTTCAATAATGGTACATACAAATTTTCTGAACCCCAGTATGATGAAGAAAACAAATTATGTGCAAGCAGAGGACAACACAAATATTCTGAATCCAGATTTCCTCCATACTCTTATAAGATGTAATCACATTGCTTCGAACTGGATGTAGTTTTTATTTGTCTAAACAGGCCAAACAGTTCTTCTGTACCAAGCTTTTATAGTTTGGGATAAGATGCACACACACAATTGTTTAAAGATACTTGATATTTTATTAGAAACAATAGAAGAGAGGCTTCAATAATGGTACATACAAATTTTCTGAACCCCAGTATGATGAAGAAAACAAATTATGTGCAAGCAGAGGACAACACACATATTCTGAATCCAGATTTCCTCCATACTCTTATAAGATGTAATCACATTGCTTCGAACTGGATGTAGTTTTTATTTGTCTAAACAGGCCAAACAGTTCTTCTGTACCAAGCTTTTATAGTTTGGGATAAGATGCACACACACAATTGTTTAAAGATACTTGATATTTTATTAGAAACAATAGAAGACATGAGGTATACATCAAAGAAACAACAAAACAACAACGTTTTTAACAAACCGAATCTAGAGGCATCCAACATACACTCAAGTGTTTTTACAACAGACAGTACAAATTCTAAATCGTCACATATCGTTATGAATACATTGAATACATTGAGCAGAAACCACCGACCGAAGAACAGTCTTCAGCAAAGAAGAGTAGGATAATTAAGCTTTCCATAAAATTTTCAAACCACAACACTTTATTCATGTGCTGGTCCCAAGTCTAGAACTTTAAGTTAGTAGTTGTTGACTACTACCAGTATCTTTCATACTTGGTTTTTGTTTTTGTTTTGACATAAATCCGGCCGCAGCATTTTTCTCAATTTAGATTTCACCTTTTAACGAATATTTATAGTTGACGGTTTGCTTTTGAATCATTGTTTTATGTTTTTCAGTGATGTTTAAATTCTAGCATGTACGTTCGGTGCCCCCTGTGGCTATTTGTCTCATTGACACTCTTTTTATTTGAAAATTTGAGCAGCCAGCTTGCTGTTTAGAAAAGAAGCTGTATCTCTTTCTTATATCGGCTAGAGTGCATTATTAAAAATTGTAGAGAGTCACAATGCGTCGATAAAACTGAACAGAAATCAATGTCGATGCAAAAAAAATGTGGAGCTTAGAATTGCTCTCAATTACAAATAAAAAATGTTAGAGATATTTATCCGATTATCATATCAGTTTCATTACTTCTTTACCATGGAGATATATCAAAGAACAGTTATCATTGCTTAGTTTAAAATGATAAATAAAAATCGTGATAAAAGGTGCAAACGGTAAATCATCATCAATTAGATATAGCAAAACTACCAAAAAATGTCCTTTTTTTAATATGAATAGTTTTATGAATCTCAAAAACAATTATTGAAAAATAGCACTTTGCCTTCTGTCACGTAGTCTATTGAAGTTACTACTAACTCAAAAAGCACAATTTGCTTGTGTTCATTTTTTTAATGTCACCACTTATGACTTTTTCTGTACATCAATAAATTCTGCAAGTAACATATGATATTCTCTTATCAACACTACATTTCCTTGTCGTTGGTTTCTAAATTTTCAACCACCGTTTCCGTGTATTCTGTTTGCTCGTGAACAATTTGCATTTGCATGGTTTCAATTGTACACTCGTCGCTTTCTCCAAATATCCGTTTAATCAACATATCCCTATTTTCTGCTAACAAACGATCAATGAAAGTTTCTTTATATTCTCTTAGTATCTTAACAGTCACGAACTCCTTGTCATTTATCATCAACTGATCAATCATCAATTCCTTGTCTTCTTTACTTGACTTATCGATCAATATTTTCTTGCCTTCCTCAATAAGCCGAACGGTCAATTGTTCTCTGTCTTGCCTTATTAACTGACTGATCACTGTTTCCTTCTCTTCTCTTATGAGACGAACAGTCAACCTGTCTTTGTCTGCTCTTATCAGATGGTCTGTCATCGAGTCCTTGTCTTCCATTATAAGACGAATGGTCAGCTTGTCTTTGCTTTTTGTTATCAACCGATCAATGACAGTTTCCTCGTGGTCCCTAATTAACGTAATAGTTACCATATCACTGTCTTCTCTGATCAACCGATCAACCATCAGTTCCATATCTTTTTCGATCAACTGGTCAATCAACGTTTCCTTGTCTTCACTTATCAACTGATCTATCAGCGTTTTCTTATCTTCACTTGTCACTTGAAGAAGTAACATTTTCTTGTCATCTGTTTTAAATTGGTCAACCATCGTTTCGGTGCATTCTGTTCTCACTTTAATAGTGGATTTTCCCGTGACTTGTGTTGTCCTCTCTGTAGTAACTGTTGTTTCACCTACTTCACTTAAGCGATCAAACATCATGTGTTTGTCTTCTTTGATCAACCGATCAATCATCAGTTTCATATCTTGTTCGATCAACTGGTCAATCAACGTTTCCTTGTCTTCTCTTATCAACTGATCTATCAAAGTTTTCTTGTCTTCTCTAATGAGACGAACTGTCAGCATTTCCTTGTATTCCAATATCAAACGATCAATGAAAGTTTCTTTATATTCTCTTAGTATCTTAACAGTCACGAACTCCTTGTCATTTATCATCAACTGATCAATCATCAATTCCTTGTCTTCTTTACTTGACTTATCGATCAATATTTTCTTGCCTTCCTCAATAAGCCGAACGGTCAATTGTTCTCTGTCTTGCCTTATTAACTGACTGATCACTGTTTCCTTCTCTTCTCTTATGAGACGAACAGTCAACCTGTCTTTGTCTGCTCTTATCAGATGGTCTGTCATCGAGTCCTTGTCTTCCATCATAAGACGAATGGTCAACTTGTCTTTGCTTTTTGTTATCAATCGATCAATGACAGTTTCCTCGTGGTCCCTAATTAACGTAATAGTTACCATATCACTGTCTTCTCTGATCAACCGATCAACCATCAGTTCCATATCTTTTTCGATCAACTGGTCAATCAACGTTTCCTTGTCTTCACTTATCAACTGATCTATCAGCGTTTTCTTATCTTCACTTGTCAGATGAAGAATTAATATTTTCTTGTCATCTGTTTTAAATTGGTCAACCATCGTTTCGGTGCATTCTGTTCTCACTTTAATAGTGGATTTTCCCGTGACTTGTGTTGTCCTCTCTGTAGTAACTGTTGTTTCACCTACTTCACTTAAGCGATCAAACATCATGTGTTTGTCTTCTTTGATCAACCGATCAATCATCAGTTTCATATCTTGTTCGATCAACTGGTCAATCAACGTTTCCTTGTCTTCTCTTATCAACTGATCTATCAAAGTTTTCTTGTCTTCTCTAATGAGACGAACTGTCAGCATTTCCTTGCATTCCAATATCAAACGATCAATCAACGTTTCTTTATATTCTCTTATTATCTTAACAGTAACCAATTCGTTGTCTTTTTTCATCAAATGATCAATCATTAACTCCTTGTCTTCTTTACTTGACTTATCAATCAGTATTTTCTTGCCTTCTTCAATAAGCAGAGAGGTTAAATGTTCTCTGTCTTTTTTTATCAACTGAGTGATCAATGCATCTTTTTCGTCTCTTATTAAGTGATCAATCAAAGTGTCCTTTTCTTCTCTTATCAACTGATCTATCAACGTTTTCTTATCTTCACTTGTCAGATGAAGAGGTAATATTTTCTTGTCATCTGTTTTAAATTGGTCAACCATCGTTTCGGTGCATTCTGTTCTCACTTTAATAGTGGATTTTCCCGCGACTTGTGTTGTCCTCTCTGTAGTAACTGTTATTTCACCTTCTTCACATAAGCGATCAATCATCATGTGTTTGTCTTCTTTGATCAACCGATCAATCATCAGTTCCATATCTTGTTCGATCAACTGGTCAATCAACGTTTCCTTGTCTTCTCTTATCAACTGATCTATCAAAGTTTTCTTGTCTTCTCTAAAGAGACGAACTGTCAGCATTTCCTTGCATTCCAATATCAAACGATCAATCAACGTTTCTTTATATTCTCTTATTATCTTAACAGTTATCAATTCGTTGTCTTTTTTCATCAAATGATCAATCATTAACTCCTTGTCTTCTTTACTTGACTTATCAATAACTAATTTCTTCCCATCCTCTATAAGCCGAACAATAAATTTTTCTCTGTCTTCTCCTGTCAATTGATTGATCAGTGTTTCCATTTCTTCTTTTATTAACTGACGAATCAATGATTCCTTCTCAAGTCTTATTAGACGATCAGTCAACATGTTTTTGTCTACTCTAATCAACTGATCTATCAACGTTTTCTTGTCTTCTCTAAAGAGACGATCTGTCAGCATTTCCTTGTGTTCTACTATCAAACGCTCAATCAACGTTTCTTTATATTCTCTTATTATCTTAACAGTAACCAATTCCCTGTTTTTCTTCATCAAATGATCAATCATCAACTCCTTGTCTTTTTCACTGGACTTATCAATCAATACTTTCTTGCCTTCTTCAATAAGTCGGGCGGTTAAATTTTCTCTTTCGACTCGTATTAACTGATTAATCAAAGTTTCCTTTTCTTCATTTAATAAATGATCAATCAGGGTTTCTTTATCTTCTCTGATCAATCGATCTATTAACGTTTTCTTGTCTTCTCTAAAAAGACGGACGGTCAGCATTTCCTTGTTCTCTGTTATCAACCGATCAATAAACGTTTCTTTATATTCTGTTAATATTTTAACGGTCACCAATTCCTTGTCGTTTTTCATCAAGTGATCAATCATCAACTCCTTGTCTTCTTTACTTGATTGATCGATCAGTATTTTCTTGCCTTCCTTAATAAGCCGAACGGTCAAATTTTCTCTGTCTTGCCTTATCAACTGATTGATCAATGTTTCCTTTTCCTCTGTTATCAACTGACGAATCACTGTTTCCTTCTCTTGTCTTATCATACGAACAGTCAACATGTCTTTGTCTTCTTTGAGCAGCTGGTCTATCATCGATTCCTTGTCTTCTCTGAAAAGACGAACAGTCAGCAGTTCCTTGCTTTTTGTCATCAATCGTTCAATCACAGTTTCCTTGTGTACCGTTAACAACTGAGTAAGCAGTGTTTCTTCTTCATCTCTAAATAAGTGATCAATCAAGGTTTCTTTGTCTTCTCTCAGCAACTGATCTATCAACATTTTCTTGTTTTCTCCGATGAGACGAACGGTCAGCATGTCGCTGCTTTTTGTTATCAATCGATCAATGACAGTTTCCTCGTGGTCTCTAATTAACGTAATAGTTACCATATCACTGTCTTCTCTGATCAACCGATCAACCATAAGTTCCATATCATTTTCGATCAACTGGTCAATCAACGTTTCCTTGTCTTCTTTTATCAACTGATCTATCAACGTTTTCTTGTCTTCTCTAAAGAGACGGACTGTCAGCATTTCCTTGTGTTCTACTATCAAACGCTCAATCAACGTTTCTTTATATTCTCTTATTATCTTAACAGTAACCAATTCCCTGTTTTTCTTCATCAAATGATCAATCATCAACTCCTTGTCTTTTTCACTGGACCTATCAATCAGTATTTTCTTGCCTTCTTCAATAAGTCGGGCGGTTAAATTTTCTCTTTCGTCTCGTATTAACTGATTAATCAAAGTTTCCTTTTCTTCATTTAATAAATGATCAATCAAGGTTTCTTTATCTTCTCTGATCAATCGATCTATTAACGTTTTCTTGTCTTCTCTAAAAAGACGGACGGTCAACATTTCCTTGTTTTCTGTTATCAACCGATCAATGAAGGTTTCTTTATATTCTGTTAATATTCTAACGGTCACCAATTCCTTGTCGTTTTTCATCAAGTGATCAATCATCAACTCCTTGTCTTCTTTACTTGATTGATCGATCAGTATTTTCTTGCCTTCCTTAATAAGCCGAACGGTCAAATTTTCTCTGTCTTGCCTTATCAACTGATTGATCAATGTTTCCTTTTCCTCTGTTATCAACTGACGAATCACTGTTTCCTTCTCTTGTCTTATCATACGAACAGTCAACATGTCTTTGTCTTCTTTGAGCAGCTGGTCTATCATCGATTCCTTGTCTTCTCTGAAAAGACGAACAGTCAGCAGTTCCTTGCTTTTTGTCATCAATCGTTCAATCACAGTTTCCTTGTGTACCGTTAACAACTGAGTAAGCAGTGTTTCTTCTTCATCTCTAAATAAGTGATCAATCAAGGTTTCTTTGTCTTCTCTCAGCAACTGATCTATCAACATTTTCTTGTTTTCTCCGATGAGACGAACGGTCAGCATGTCGCTGCTTTTTGTTATCAATCGATCAATGACAGTTTCCTCGTGGTCTCTAATTAACGTAATAGTTACCATATCACTGTCTTCTCTGATCAACCGATCAACCATAAGTTCCATATCATTTTCGATCAACTGGTCAATCAACGTTTCCTTGTCTTCTTTTATCAACTGATCTATCAACTTTTTCTTGTCTTCTCTAAAGAGACGGACTGTCAGCATTTCCTTGTGTTCTACTATCAAACGCTCAATCAACGTTTCTTTATATTCTCTTATTATCTTAACAGTAACCAATTCCCTGTTTTTCTTCATCAAATGATCAATCATCAACTCCTTGTCTTTTTCACTGGACCTATCAATCAGTATTTTCTTGCCTTCTTCAATAAGTCGGGCGGTTAAATTTTCTCTTTCGTCTCGTATTAACTGATTAATCAAAGTTTCCTTTTCTTCATTTAATAAATGATCAATCAAGGTTTCTTTATCTTCTCTGATCAATCGATCTATTAACGTTTTCTTGTCTTCTCTAAAAAGACGGACGGTCAACATTTCCTTGTTTTCTGTTATCAACCGATCAATAAAGGTTTCTTTATATTCTGTTAATATTCTAACGGTCACCAATTCCTTGTCGTTTTTCATCAAGTGATCAATCATCAACTCCTTGTCTTCTTTACTTGATTGATCGATCAGTATTTTCTTGCCTTCCTTAATAAGCCGAACGGTCAAATTTTCTCTGTCTTGCCTTATCAACTGATTGATCAATGTTTCCTTTTCCTTTGTTATCAACTGACGAATCACTGTTTCCTTCTCTTGTCTTATCAGACGAACAGTCAACATGTCTTTGTCTTCTTTGAGCAGCTGGTCTATCATCGATTCCTTGTCTTCTCTGAAAAGACGAACAGTCAGCAGTTCCTTGCTTTTTGTCATCAATCGTTCAATCACAGTTTCCTCGTGTACCGTTAACAATTGAGTAAGCAGTGTTTCTTCTTCATCTCTAAATAAATGATCAATCAAGGTTTCTTTGTCTTCTCTCAGCAACTGATCTATCAACATTCTCTTGTTTTCTCCGATGAGACGAACGGTCAGCATGTCGCTGCTTTTTGTTATCAATCGATCAATGACAGTTTCCTCGTGGTCCCTAATTAACGTAATAGTTACCATATCACTGTCTTCTCTGATCAACCGATCAACCATAAGTTCCATATCATTTTCGATCAACTGGTCAATCAACGTTTCCTTGTCTTCTTTTATCAACTGATCTATCAACGTTTTCTTGTCTTCTCTAAAGAGACGGACTGTCAGCATTTCCTTGTGTTCTACTATCAAACGCTCAATCAACGTTTCTTTATATTCTCTTATTAGCTTAACAGTAACCAATTCCTTGTTTTTCTTCATCAAATGATCAATCATCAACTCCTTGTCTTTTTCACTGGACTTATCAATCAGTATTTTTTTGCCTTCTTCAATAAGTCGGGCGGTTAAATTTTCTCTTTCGTCTCGTATTAACTGATTAATCAAAGTTTCCTTTTCTTCATTTAATAAATGATCAATCAAGGTTTCTTTATCTTCTCTGATCAATCGATCTATTAACGTTTTCTTGTCTTCTCTAAAAAGACGGACGGTCAACATTTCCTTGTTTTCTGTTATCAACCGATCAATAAAGGTTTCTTTATATTCTGTTAATATTCTAACGGTCACCAATTCCTTGTCGTTTTTCATCAAGTGATCAATCATCAACTCCTTGTCTTCTTTACTTGATTGATCGATCAGTATTTTCTTGCCTTCCTTAATAAGCCGAACGGTCAAATTTTCTCTGTCTTGCCTTATCAACTGATTGATCAATGTTTCCTTTTCCTCTGTTATCAACTGACGAATCACTGTTTCCTTCTCTTGACTTATCATACGAACAGTCAACATGTCTTTGTCTTCTTTGAGCAGCTGGTCTATCATCGATTCCTTGTCTTCTCTGAAAAGACGAACAGTCAGCAGTTCCTTGCTTTTTGTCATCAATCGTTCAATCACAGTTTCCTTGTGTACCGTTAACAACTGAGTAAGCAGTGTTTCTTCTTCATCTCTAAATAAGTGATCAATCAAGGTTTCTTTGTCTTCTCTCAGCAACTGATCTATCAACATTTTCTTGTTTTCTCCGATGAGACGAACGGTCAGCATGTCGCTGCTTTTTGTTATCAATCGATCAATGACAGTTTCCTCGTGGTCTCTAATTAACGTATTAGTTACCATATCACTGTCTTCTCTGAACAACCGATCAACCATACGTTCCATATCATTTTCGATCAACTGGTCAATCAACGTTTCCTTGTCTTCTTTTATCAACTGATCTATCAACGTTTTCTTGTCTTCTCTAAAGAGACGGACTGTCAGCATTTCCTTGTGTTCTACTATCAAACGCTCAATCAACGTTTCTTTATATTCTCTTATTAGCTTAACAGTAACCAATTCCTTGTTTTTCTTCATCAAATGATCAATCATCAACTCCTTGTCTTTTTCACTGGACTTATCAATCAGTATTTTTTTGCCTTCTTCAATAAGTCGGGCGGTTAAATTTTCTCTTTCGTCTCGTATTAACTGATTAATCAAAGTTTCCTTTTCTTCATTTAATAAATGATCAATCAAGGTTTCTTTATCTTCTCTGATCAATCGATCTATTAACGTTTTCTTGTCTTCTCTAAAAAGACGGACGGTCAACATTTCCTTGTTTTCTGTTATCAACCGATCAATAAAGGTTTCTTTATATTCTGTTAATATTCTAACGGTCACCAATTCCTTGTCGTTTTTCATCAAGTGATCAATCATCAACTCCTTGTCTTCTTTACTTGATTGATCGATCAGTATTTTCTTGCCTTCCTTAATAAGCCGAACGGTCAAATTTTCTCTGTCTTGCCTTATCAACTGATTGATCAATGTTTCCTTTTCCTCTGTTATCAACTGACGAATCACTGTTTCCTTCTCTTGACTTATCATACGAACAGTCAACATGTCTTTGTCTTCTTTGAGCAGCTGGTCTATCATCGATTCCTTGTCTTCTCTGAAAAGACGAACAGTCAGCAGTTCCTTGCTTTTTGTCATCAATCGTTCAATCACAGTTTCCTTGTGTACCGTTAACAACTGAGTAAGCAGTGTTTCTTCTTCATCTCTAAATAAGTGATCAATCAAGGTTTCTTTGTCTTCTCTCAGCAACTGATCTATCAACATTTTCTTGTTTTCTCCGATGAGACGAACGGTCAGCATGTCGCTGCTTTTTGTTATCAATCGATCAATGACAGTTTCCTCGTGGTCTCTAATTAACGTATTAGTTACCATATCACTGTCTTCTCTGAACAACCGATCAACCATACGTTCCATATCATTTTCGATCAACTGGTCAATCAACGTTTCCTTGTCTTCTTTTATCAACTGATCTATCAACGTTTTCTTGTCTTCTCTAAAGAGACGGACTGTCAGCATTTCCTTGTGTTCTCCTATCAAACGCTCAATCAACGTTTCTTTATATTCTCTTATTATCTTAACAGTAACCAATTCCCTGTTTTTCTTCATCAAATGATCAATCATCAACTCCTTGTCTTTTTCACTGGACCTATCAATCAGTATTTTCTTGCCTTCTTCAATAAGTCGGGCGGTTAAATTTTCTCTTTCGTCTCGTATTAACTGATTAATCAAAGTTTCCTTTTCTTCATTTAATAAATGATCAATCAAGGTTTCTTTATCTTCTCTGATCAATCGATCTATTAACGTTTTCTTGTCTTCTCTAAAAAGACGGACGGTCAACATTTCCTTGTTTTCTGTTATCAACCGATCAATAAAGGTTTCTTTATATTCTGTTAATATTCTAACGGTCACCAATTCCTTGTCGTTTTTCATCAAGTGATCAATCATCAACTCCTTGTCTTCTTTACTTGATTGATCGATCAGTATTTTCTTGCCTTCCTTAATAAGCCGAACGGTCAAATTTTCTCTGTCTTGCCTTATCAACTGATTGATCAATGTTTCCTTTTCCTTTGTTATCAACTGACGAATCAGTGTTTCCTTCTCTTGTCTTATCAGACGAACAGTCAACATGTCTTTGTCTTCTTTGAGCAGCTGGTCTATCATCGATTCCTTGTCTTCTCTGAAAAGACGAACAGTCAGCAGTTCCTTGCTTTTTGTCATCAATCGTTCAATCACAGTTTCCTCGTGTACCGTTAACAATTGAGTAAGCAGTGTTTCTTCTTCATCTCTAAATAAGTGATCAATCAAGGTTTCTTTGTCTTCTCTCAGCAACTGATCTATCAACATTTTCTTGTTTTCTCCGATGAGACGAACGGTCAGCATGTCGCTGCTTTTTGTTATCAATCGATCAATGACAGTTTCCTCGTGGTCTCTAATTAACGTAATAGTTACCATATCACTGTCTTCTCTGATCAACCGATCAACCATAAGTTCCATATCATTTTCGATCAACTGGTCAATCAACGTTTCCTTGTCTTCTTTTATCAACTGATCTATCAACGTTTTCTTGTCTTCTCTAAAGAGACGGACTGTCAGCATTTCCTTGTGTTCTACTATCAAACGCTCAATCAACGTTTCTTTATATTCTCTTATTATCTTAACAGTAACTAATTCCTTGTTTTTCTTCATCAAATGATCAATCATCAACTCCTTGTCTTTTTCACTGGACTTATCAATCAGTATTTTTTTGCCTTCTTCAATAAGTCGGGAGGTTAAATTTTCTCTTTCGTCTCGTATTAACTGATTAATCAAAGTTTCCTTTTCTTCATTTAATAAATGATCAATCAAGGTTTCTTTATCTTCTCTGATCAATCGATCTATTAACGTTTTCTTGTCTTCTCTAAAAAGACGGACGGTCAACATTTCCTTGTTTTCTGTTATCAACCGATCAATGAAGGTTTCTTTATATTCTGTTAATATTCTAACGGTCACCAATTCCTTGTCGTTTTTCATCAAGTGATCAATCATCAACTCCTTGTCTTCTTTACTTGATTGATCGATCAGTATTTTCTTGCCTTCCTTAATAAGCCGAACGGTCAAATTTTCTCTGTCTTGCCTTATCAACTGATTGATCAATGTTTCCTTTTCCTCTGTTATCAACTGACGAATCACTGTTTCCTTCTCTTGTCTTATCATACGAACAGTCAACATGTCTTTGTCTTCTTTGAGCAGCTGGTCTATCATCGATTCCTTGTCTTCTCTGAAAAGACGAACAGTCAGCAGTTCCTTGCTTTTTGTCATCAATCGTTCAATCACAGTTTCCTTGTGTACCGTTAACAACTGAGTAAGCAGTGTTTCTTCTTCATCTCTAAATAAGTGATCAATCAAGGTTTCTTTGTCTTCTCTCAGCAACTGATCTATCAACATTTTCTTGTTTTCTCCGATGAGACGAACGGTCAGCATGTCGCTGCTTTTTGTTATCAATCGATCAATGACAGTTTCCTCGTGGTCTCTAATTAACGTAATAGTTACCATATCACTGTCTTCTCTGATCAACCGATCAACCATAAGTTCCATATCATTTTCGATCAACTGGTCAATCAACGTTTCCTTGTCTTCTTTTATCAACTGATCTATCAACGTTTTCTTGTCTTCTCTAAAGAGACGGACTGTCAGCATTTCCTTGTGTTCTACTATCAAACGCTCAATCAACGTTTCTTTATATTCTCTTATTATCTTAACAGTAACCAATTCCCTGTTTTTCTTCATCAAATGATCAATCATCAACTCCTTGTCTTTTTCACTGGACCTATCAATCAGTATTTTCTTGCCTTCTTCAATAAGTCGGGCGGTTAAATTTTCTCTTTCGTCTCGTATTAACTGATTAATCAAAGTTTCCTTTTCTTCATTTAATAAATGATCAATCAAGGTTTCTTTATCTTCTCTGATCAATCGATCTATTAACGTTTTCTTGTCTTCTCTAAAAAGACGGACGGTCAACATTTCCTTGTTTTCTGTTATCAACCGATCAATGAAGGTTTCTTTATATTCTGTTAATATTCTAACGGTCACCAATTCCTTGTCGTTTTTCATCAAGTGATCAATCATCAACTCCTTGTCTTCTTTACTTGATTGATCGATCAGTATTTTCTTGCCTTCCTTAATAAGCCGAACGGTCAAATTTTCTCTGTCTTGCCTTATCAACTGATTGATCAATGTTTCCTTTTCCTCTGTTATCAACTGACGAATCACTGTTTCCTTCTCTTGTCTTATCATACGAACAGTCAACATGTCTTTGTCTTCTTTGAGCAGCTGGTCTATCATCGATTCCTTGTCTTCTCTGAAAAGACGAACAGTCAGCAGTTCCTTGCTTTTTGTCATCAATCGTTCAATCACAGTTTCCTTGTGTACCGTTAACAACTGAGTAAGCAGTGTTTCTTCTTCATCTCTAAATAAGTGATCAATCAAGGTTTCTTTGTCTTCTCTCAGCAACTGATCTATCAACATTTTCTTGTTTTCTCCGATGAGACGAACGGTCAGCATGTCGCTGCTTTTTGTTATCAATCGATCAATGACAGTTTCCTCGTGGTCTCTAATTAACGTAATAGTTACCATATCACTGTCTTCTCTGATCAACCGATCAACCATAAGTTCCATATCATTTTCGATCAACTGGTCAATCAACGTTTCCTTGTCTTCTTTTATCAACTGATCTATCAACGTTTTCTTGTCTTCTCTAAAGAGACGGACTGTCAGCATTTCCTTGTGTTCTACTATCAAACGCTCAATCAACGTTTCTTTATATTCTCTTATTATCTTAACAGTAACCAATTCCCTGTTTTTCTTCATCAAATGATCAATCATCAACTCCTTGTCTTTTTCACTGGACCTATCAATCAGTATTTTCTTGCCTTCTTCAATAAGTCGGGCGGTTAAATTTTCTCTTTCGTCTCGTATTAACTGATTAATCAAAGTTTCCTTTTCTTCATTTAATAAATGATCAATCAAGGTTTCTTTATCTTCTCTGATCAATCGATCTATTAACGTTTTCTTGTCTTCTCTAAAAAGACGGACGGTCAACATTTCCTTGTTTTCTGTTATCAACCGATCAATGAAGGTTTCTTTATATTCTGTTAATATTCTAACGGTCACCAATTCCTTGTCGTTTTTCATCAAGTGATCAATCATCAACTCCTTGTCTTCTTTACTTGATTGATCGATCAGTATTTTCTTGCCTTCCTTAATAAGCCGAACGGTCAAATTTTCTCTGTCTTGCCTTATCAACTGATTGATCAATGTTTCCTTTTCCTCTGTTATCAACTGACGAATCACTGTTTCCTTCTCTTGTCTTATCATACGAACAGTCAACATGTCTTTGTCTTCTTTGAGCAGCTGGTCTATCATCGATTCCTTGTCTTCTCTGAAAAGACGAACAGTCAGCAGTTCCTTGCTTTTTGTCATCAATCGTTCAATCACAGTTTCCTTGTGTACCGTTAACAACTGAGTAAGCAGTGTTTCTTCTTCATCTCTAAATAAGTGATCAATCAAGGTTTCTTTGTCTTCTCTCAGCAACTGATCTATCAACATTTTCTTGTTTTCTCCGATGAGACGAACGGTCAGCATGTCGCTGCTTTTTGTTATCAATCGATCAATGACAGTTTCCTCGTGGTCTCTAATTAACGTAATAGTTACCATATCACTGTCTTCTCTGATCAACCGATCAACCATAAGTTCCATATCATTTTCGATCAACTGGTCAATCAACGTTTCCTTGTCTTCTTTTATCAACTGATCTATCAACGTTTTCTTGTCTTCTCTAAAGAGACGGACTGTCAGCATTTCCTTGTGTTCTACTATCAAACGCTCAATCAACGTTTCTTTATATTCTCTTATTATCTTAACAGTAACCAATTCCCTGTTTTTCTTCATCAAATGATCAATCATCAACTCCTTGTCTTTTTCACTGGACCTATCAATCAGTATTTTCTTGCCTTCTTCAATAAGTCGGGCGGTTAAATTTTCTCTTTCGTCTCGTATTAACTGATTAATCAAAGTTTCCTTTTCTTCATTTAATAAATGATCAATCAAGGTTTCTTTATCTTCTCTGATCAATCGATCTATTAACGTTTTCTTGTCTTCTCTAAAAAGACGGACGGTCAACATTTCCTTGTTTTCTGTTATCAACCGATCAATAAAGGTTTCTTTATATTCTGTTAATATTCTAACGGTCACCAATTCCTTGTCGTTTTTCATCAAGTGATCAATCATCAACTCCTTGTCTTCTTTACTTGATTGATCGATCAGTATTTTCTTGCCTTCCTTAATAAGCCGAACGGTCAAATTTTCTCTGTCTTGCCTTATCAACTGATTGATCAATGTTTCCTTTTCCTTTGTTATCAACTGACGAATCACTGTTTCCTTCTCTTGTCTTATCAGACGAACAGTCAACATGTCTTTGTCTTCTTTGAGCAGCTGGTCTATCATCGATTCCTTGTCTTCTCTGAAAAGACGAACAGTCAGCAGTTCCTTGCTTTTTGTCATCAATCGTTCAATCACAGTTTTCTCGTGTACCGTTAACAATTGAGTAAGCAGTGTTTCTTCTTCATCTCTAAATAAGTGATCAATCAAGGTTTCTTTGTCTTCTCTCAGCAACTGATCTATCAACATTTTCTTGTTTTCTCCGATGAGACGAACGGTCAGCATGTCGCTGCTTTTTGTTATCAATCGATCAATGACAGTTTCCTCGTGGTCTCTAATTAACGTAATAGTTACCATATCACTGTCTTCTCTGATCAACCGATCAACCATAAGTTCCATATCATTTTCGATCAACTGGTCAATCAACGTTTCCTTGTCTTCTTTTATCAACTGATCTATCAACGTTTTCTTGTCTTCTCTAAAGAGACGGACTGTCAGCATTTCCTTGTGTTCTACTATCAAACGCTCAATCAACGTTTCTTTATATTCTCTTATTATCTTAACAGTAACCAATTCCTTGTTTTTCTTCATCAAATGATCAATCATCAACTCCTTGTCTTTTTCACTGGACTTATCAATCAGTATTTTTTTGCCTTCTTCAATAAGTCGGGAGGTTAAATTTTCTCTTTCGTCTCGTATTAACTGATTAATCAAAGTTTCCTTTTCTTCATTTAATAAATGATCAATCAAGGTTTCTTTATCTTCTCTGATCAATCGATCTATTAACGTTTTCTTGTCTTCTCTAAAAAGACGGACGGTCAACATTTCCTTGTTTTCTGTTATCAACCGATCAATGAAGGTTTCTTTATATTCTGTTAATATTCTAACGGTCACCAATTCCTTGTCGTTTTTCATCAAGTGATCAATCATTAACTCCTTGTCTTCTTTACTTGATTGATCGATCAGTATTTTCTTGCCTTCCTTAATAAGCCGAACGGTCAAATTTTCTCTGTCTTGCCTTATCAACTGATTGATCAATGTTTCCTTTTCCTCTGTTATCAACTGACGAATCACTGTTTCCTTCTCTTGTCTTATCATACGAACAGTCAACATGTCTTTGTCTTCTTTGAGCAGCTGGTCTATCATCGATTCCTTGTCTTCTCTGAAAAGACGAACAGTCAGCAGTTCCTTGCTTTTTGTCATCAATCGTTCAATCACAGTTTCCTCGTGTACCGTTAACAATTGAGTAAGCAGTGTTTCTTCTTCATCTCTAAATAAGTGATCAATCAAGGTTTCTTTGTCTTCTCTCAGCAACTGATCTATCAACATTTTCTTGTTTTCTCCGATGAGACGAACGGTCAGCATGTCGCTGCTTTTTGTTATCAATCGATCAATGACAGTTTCCTCGTGGTCTCTAATTAACGTCATAGTTACCATATCACTGTCTTCTCTGATCAAGCGATCAACCATAAGTTCCATATCATTTTCGATCAACTGGTCAATCAACGTTTCCTTGTCTTCTTTTATCAACTGATCTATCAACGTTTTCTTGTCTTCTCTAAAGAGACGGACTGTCAGCATTTCCTTGTGTTCTACTATCAAACGCTCAATCAACGTTTCTTTATATTCTCTTATTATCTTAACAGTAACCAATTCCCTGTTTTTCTTCATCAAATGATCAATCATCAACTCCTTGTCTTTTTCACTGGACCTATCAATCAGTATTTTCTTGCCTTCTTCAATAAGTCGGGCGGTTAAATTTTCTCTTTCGTCTCGTATTAACTGATTAATCAAAGTTTCCTTTTCTTCATTTAATAAATGATCAATCAAGGTTTCTTTATCTTCTCTGATCAATCGATCTATTAACGTTTTCTTGTCTTCTCTAAAAAGACGGACGGTCAACATTTCCTTGTTTTCTGTTATCAACCGATCAATAAAGGTTTCTTTATATTCTGTTAATATTCTAACGGTCACCAATTCCTTGTCGTTTTTCATCAAGTGATCAATCATCAACTCCTTGTCTTCTTTACTTGATTGATCGATCAGTATTTTCTTGCCTTCCTTAATAAGCCGAACGGTCAAATTTTCTCTGTCTTGCCTTATCAACTGATTGATCAATGTTTCCTTTTCCTTTGTTATCAACTGACGAATCACTGTTTCCTTCTCTTGTCTTATCAGACGAACAGTCAACATGTCTTTGTCTTCTTTGAGCAGCTGGTCTATCATCGATTCCTTGTCTTCTCTGAAAAGACGAACAGTCAGCAGTTCCTTGCTTTTTGTCATCAATCGTTCAATCACAGTTTCCTCGTGTACCGTTAACAATTGAGTAAGCAGTGTTTCTTCGTCATCTCTAAATAAGTGATCAATCAAGGTTTCTTTGTCTTCTCTCAGCAACTGATCTATCAACATTTTCTTGTTTTCTCCGATGAGACGAACGGTCAGCATGTCACTGCTTTTTGTTATCAATCGATCAATGACAGTTTCCTCGTGGTCTCTAATTAACGTAATAGTTACCATATCACTGTCTTCTCTGATCAACCGATCAACCATAAGTACCATATCATTTTCGATCAACTGGTCAATCAACGTTTCCTTGTCTTCTTTTATCAACTGATCTATCAACGTTTTCTTGTCTTCTCTAAAGAGACGGACTGTCAGCATTTCCTTGTGTTCTACTATCAAACGCTCAATCAACGTTTCTTTATATTCTCTTATTATCTTAACAGTAACCAATTCCCTGTTTTTCTTCATCAAATGATCAATCATCAACTCCTTGTCTTTTTCACTGGACCTATCGATCAGTATTTTCTTGCCTTCTTCAATAAGTCGGGCGGTTAAATTTTCTCTTTCGTCTCGTATTAACTGATTAATCAAAGTTTCCTTTTCTTCATTTAATAAATGATCAATCAAGGTTTCTTTATCTTCTCTGATCAATCGATCTATTAACGTTTTCTTGTCTTCTCTAAAAAGACGGACGGTCAACATTTCCTTGTTTTCTGTTATCAACCGATCAATAAACGTTTCTTTATATTCTGTCAATATTCTAACGGTCACCAATTCCTTGTCGTTTTTCATCAAGTGATCAATCATCAGCTCCTTGTCTTCTTTACTTGATTGATCGATCAGTATTTTCTTGCCTTCCTTAATAAGCCGAACGGTCAAATTTTCTCTGTCTTGCTTTATCAACTGATTGATCAATGTTTCCTTTTCCTCTTTTATCAACTGACGAATCACTGTTTCCTTCTCTTGTCTTATCAGACGAACAGTCAACATGTCTTTGTCTTCTTTGAGCAGCTGGTCTATCATCGATTCCTTGTCTTCTCTGAAAAGACGAACAGTCAGCAGTTCCTGGCTTTTTGTCATCAATCGTTCAATCACAGTTTCCTCGTGTACCGTTAACAACTGAGTAAGCAGTGTTTCTTCTTCATCTCTAAATAAGTGATCAATCAAGGTTTCTTTGTCTTCTCTCAGCAACTGATCTATCAACATTTTCTTGTTTTCTCCTATGAGACGAAGGGTCAGCATGTCGCTGCTTTTTGTTATCAATCGATCAATGACAGTTTCCTCGTGGTCCCTAATTAACGTCATAGTTACCATATCACTGTCTTCTCTGATCAACCGATCAACCATAAGTTCCATATCATTTTCGATCAACTGGTCAATCAACGTTTCCTTGTCTTCTTTTATCAACTGATCTATCAACGTTTTCTTGTCTTCTCTAAAGAGACGGACTGTCAGCATTTCCTTGTGTTCTACTATCAAACGCTCAATCAACGTTTCTTTATATTCTCTTATTATCTTAACAGTAACCAATTCCTTGTTTTTCTTCATCAAATGATCAATCATCAACTCCTTGTCTTTTTCACTGGACTTATCAATCAGTATTTTTTTGCCTTCTTCAATAAGTCGGGAGGTTAAATTTTCTCTTTCGTCTCGTATTAACTGATTAATCAAAGTTTCCTTTTCTTCATTTAATAAATGATCAATCAAGGTTTCTTTATCTTCTCTGATCAATCGATCTATTAACGTTTTCTTGTCTTCTCTAAAAAGACGGACGGTCAACATTTCCTTGTTTTCTGTTATCAACCGATCAATGAAGGTTTCTTTATATTCTGTTAATATTCTAACGGTCACCAATTCCTTGTCGTTTTTCATCAAGTGATCAATCATCAACTCCTTGTCTTCTTTACTTGATTGATCGATCAGTATTTTCTTGCCTTCCTTAATAAGCCGAACGGTCAAATTTTCTCTGTCTTGCCTTATCAACTGATTGATCAATGTTTCCTTTTCCTTTGTTATCAACTGACGAATCACTGTTTCCTTCTCTTGTCTTATCAGACGAACAGTCAACATGTCTTTGTCTTCTTTGAGCAGCTGGTCTATCATCGATTCCTTGTCTTCTCTGAAAAGACGAACAGTCAGCAGTTCCTTGCTTTTTGTCATCAATCGTTCAATCACAGTTTCCTCGTGTACCGTTAACAATTGAGTAAGCAGTGTTTCTTCTTCATCTCTAAATAAGTGATCAATCAAGGTTTCTTTGTCTTCTCTCAGCAACTGATCTATCAACATTTTCTTGTTTTCTCCGATGAGACGAACGGTCAGCATGTCGCTGCTTTTTGTTATCAATCGATCAATGACAGTTTCCTCGTGGTCTCTAATTAACGTAATAGTTACCATATCACTGTCTTCTCTGATCAACCGATCAACCATAAGTTCCATATCATTTTCGATCAACTGGTCAATCAACGTTTCCTTGTCTTCTTTTATCAACTGATCTATCAACGTTTTCTTGTCTTCTCTAAAGAGACGGACTGTCAGCATTTCCTTGTGTTCTACTATCAAACGCTCAATCAACGTTTCTTTATATTCTCTTATTATCTTAACAGTAACCAATTCCTTGTTTTTCTTCATCAAATGATCAATCATCAACTCCTTGTCTTTTTCACTGGACTTATCAATCAGTATTTTTTTGCCTTCTTCAATAAGTCGGGAGGTTAAATTTTCTCTTTCGTCTCGTATTAACTGATTAATCAAAGTTTCCTTTTCTTCATTTAATAAATGATCAATCAAGGTTTCTTTATCTTCTCTGATCAATCGATCTATTAACGTTTTCTTGTCTTCTCTAAAAAGACGGACGGTCAACATTTCCTTGTTTTCTGTTATCAACCGATCAATGAAGGTTTCTTTATATTCTGTTAATATTCTAACGGTCACCAATTCCTTGTCGTTTTTCATCAAGTGATCAATCATCAACTCCTTGTCTTCTTTACTTGATTGATCGATCAGTATTTTCTTGCCTTCCTTAATAAGCCGAACGGTCAAATTTTCTCTGTCTTGCCTTATCAACTGATTGATCAATGTTTCCTTTTCCTTTGTTATCAACTGACGAATCACTGTTTCCTTCTCTTGTCTTATCAGACGAACAGTCAACATGTCTTTGTCTTCTTTGAGCAGCTGGTCTATCATCGATTCCTTGTCTTCTCTGAAAAGACGAACAGTCAGCAGTTCCTTGCTTTTTGTCATCAATCGTTCAATCACAGTTTCCTCGTGTACCGTTAACAATTGAGTAAGCAGTGTTTCTTCTTCATCTCTAAATAAGTGATCAATCAAGGTTTCTTTGTCTTCTCTCAGCAACTGATCTATCAACATTTTCTTGTTTTCTCCGATGAGACGAACGGTCAGCATGTCGCTGCTTTTTGTTATCAATCGATCAATGACAGTTTCCTCGTGGTCTCTAATTAACGTAATAGTTACCATATCACTGTCTTCTCTGATCAACCGATCAACCATAAGTTCCATATCATTTTCGATCAACTGGTCAATCAACGTTTCCTTGTCTTCTTTTATCAACTGATCTATCAACGTTTTCTTGTCTTCTCTAAAGAGACGGACTGTCAGCATTTCCTTGTGTTCTACTATCAAACGCTCAATCAACGTTTCTTTATATTCTCTTATTATCTTAACAGTAACCAATTCCTTGTTTTTCTTCATCAAATGATCAATCATCAACTCCTTGTCTTTTTCACTGGACTTATCAATCAGTATTTTTTTGCCTTCTTCAATAAGTCGGGAGGTTAAATTTTCTCTTTCGTCTCGTATTAACTGATTAATCAAAGTTTCCTTTTCTTCATTTAATAAATGATCAATCAAGGTTTCTTTATCTTCTCTGATCAATCGATCTATTAACGTTTTCTTGTCTTCTCTAAAAAGACGGACGGTCAACATTTCCTTGTTTTCTGTTATCAACCGATCAATGAAGGTTTCTTTATATTCTGTTAATATTCTAACGGTCACCAATTCCTTGTCGTTTTTCATCAAGTGATCAATCATCAACTCCTTGTCTTCTTTACTTGATTGATCGATCAGTATTTTCTTGCCTTCCTTAATAAGCCGAACGGTCAAATTTTCTCTGTCTTGCCTTATCAACTGATTGATCAATGTTTCCTTTTCCTTTGTTATCAACTGACGAATCACTGTTTCCTTCTCTTGTCTTATCAGACGAACAGTCAACATGTCTTTGTCTTCTTTGAGCAGCTGGTCTATCATCGATTCCTTGTCTTCTCTGAAAAGACGAACAGTCAGCAGTTCCTTGCTTTTTGTCATCAATCGTTCAATCACAGTTTCCTCGTGTACCGTTAACAATTGAGTAAGCAGTGTTTCTTCTTCATCTCTAAATAAGTGATCAATCAAGGTTTCTTTGTCTTCTCTCAGCAACTGATCTATCAACATTTTCTTGTTTTCTCCGATGAGACGAACGGTCAGCATGTCGCTGCTTTTTGTTATCAATCGATCAATGACAGTTTCCTCGTGGTCTCTAATTAACGTAATAGTTACCATATCACTGTCTTCTCTGATCAACCGATCAACCATAAGTTCCATATCATTTTCGATCAACTGGTCAATCAACGTTTCCTTGTCTTCTTTTATCAACTGATCTATCAACGTTTTCTTGTCTTCTCTAAAGAGACGGACTGTCAGCATTTCCTTGTGTTCTACTATCAAACGCTCAATCAACGTTTCTTTATATTCTCTTATTATCTTAACAGTAACCAATTCCTTGTTTTTCTTCATCAAATGATCAATCATCAACTCCTTGTCTTTTTCACTGGACTTATCAATCAGTATTTTTTTGCCTTCTTCAATAAGTCGGGAGGTTAAATTTTCTCTTTCGTCTCGTATTAACTGATTAATCAAAGTTTCCTTTTCTTCATTTAATAAATGATCAATCAAGGTTTCTTTATCTTCTCTGATCAATCGATCTATTAACGTTTTCTTGTCTTCTCTAAAAAGACGGACGGTCAACATTTCCTTGTTTTCTGTTATCAACCGATCAATGAAGGTTTCTTTATATTCTGTTAATATTCTAACGGTCACCAATTCCTTGTCGTTTTTCATCAAGTGACCAATCATCAACTCCTTGTCTTCTTTACTTGATTGATCGATCAGTATTTTCTTGCCTTCCTTAATAAGCCGAACGGTCAAATTTTCTCTGTCTTGCCTTATCAACTGATTGATCAATGTTTCCTTTTCCTCTGTTATCAACTGACGAATCACTGTTTCCTTCTCTTGTCTTATCATACGAACAGTCAACATGTCTTTGTCTTCTTTGAGCAGCTGGTCTATCATCGATTCCTTGTCTTCTCTGAAAAGACGAACAGTCAGCAGTTCCTTGCTTTTTGTCATCAATCGTTCAATCACAGTTTCCTTGTGTACCGTTAACAACTGAGTAAGCAGTGTTTCTTCTTCATCTCTAAATAAGTGATCAATCAAAGTTTCTTTGTCTTCTCTCAGCAACTGATCTATCAACATTTTCTTGTTTTCTCCGATGAGACGAACGGTCAGCATGTCGCTGCTTTTTGTTATCAATCGATCAATGACAGTTTCCTCGTGGTCTCTAATTAACGTAATAGTTACCATATCACTGTCTTCTCTGATCAACCGATCAACCATAAGTTCCATATCATTTTCGATCAACTGGTCAATCAACGTTTCCTTGTCTTCTTTTATCAACTGATCTATCAACGTTTTCTTGTCTTCTCTAAAGAGACGGACTGTCAGCATTTCCTTGTGTTCTACTATCAAACGCTCAATCAACGTTTCTTTATATTCTCTTATTATCTTAACAGTAACCAATTCCCTGTTTTTCTTCATCAAATGATCAATCATCAACTCCTTGTCTTTTTCACTGGACCTATCAATCAGTATTTTCTTGCCTTCTTCAATAAGTCGGGCAGTTAAATTTTCTCTTTCGTCTCGTATTAACTGATTAATCAAAGTTTCCTTTTCTTCATTTAATAAATGATCAATCAAGGTTTCTTTATCTTCTCTGATCAATCGATCTATTAACGTTTTCTTGTCTTCTCTAAAAAGACGGACGGTCAACATTTCCTTGTTTTCTGTTATCAACCGATCAATAAAGGTTTCTTTATATTCTGTTAATAGTCTAACGGTCACCAATTCCTTGTCGTTTTTCATCAAGTGATCAATCATCAACTCCTTGTCTTCTTTACTTGATTGATCGATCAGTATTTTCTTGCCTTCCTTAATAAGCCGAACGGTCAAATTTTCTCTGTCTTGCGTTATCAACTGATTGATCAATGTTTCCTTTTCCTTTGTTATCAACTGACGAATCACTGTTTCCTTCTCTTGTCTTATCAGACGAACAGTCAACATGTCTTTGTCTTCTTTGAGCAGCTGGTCTATCATCGATTCCTTGTCTTCTCTGAAAAGACGAACAGTCAGCAGTTCCTTGCTTTTTGTCATCAATCGTTCAATCACAGTTTCCTCGTGTACCGTTAACAATTGAGTAAGCAGTGTTTCTTCTTCATCTCTAAATAAGTGATCAATCAAGGTTTCTTTGTCTTCTCTCAGCAACTGATCTATCAACATTTTCTTGTTTTCTCCGATGAGACGAACGGTCAGCATGTCGCTGCTTTTTGTTATCAATCGATCAATGACAGTTTCCTCGTGGTCTCTAATTAACGTAATAGTTACCATATCACTGTCTTCTCTGATCAACCGATCAACCATAAGTTCCATATCATTTTCGATCAACTGGTCAATCAACGTTTCCTTGTCTTCTTTTATCAACTGATCTATCAACGTTTTCTTGTCTTCTCTAAAGAGACGGACTGTCAGCATTTCCTTGTGTTCTACTATCAAACGCTCAATCAACGTTTCTTTATATTCTCTTATTATCTTAACAGTAACCAATTCCTTGTTTTTCTTCATCAAATGATCAATCATCAACTCCTTGTCTTTTTCACTGGACTTATCAATCAGTATTTTTTTGCCTTCTTCAATAAGTCGGGAGGTTAAATTTTCTCTTTCGTCTCGTATTAACTGATTAATCAAAGTTTCCTTTTCTTCATTTAATAAATGATCAATCAAGGTTTCTTTATCTTCTCTGATCAATCGATCTATTAACGTTTTCTTGTCTTCTCTAAAAAGACGGACGGTCAACATTTCCTTGTTTTCTGTTATCAACCGATCAATGAAGGTTTCTTTATATTCTGTTAATATTCTAACGGTCACCAATTCCTTGTCGTTTTTCATCAAGTGATCAATCATCAACTCCTTGTCTTCTTTACTTGATTGATCGATCAGTATTTTCTTGCCTTCCTTAATAAGCCGAACGGTCAAATTTTCTCTGTCTTGCCTTATCAACTGATTGATCAATGTTTCCTTTTCCTCTGTTATCAACTGACGAATCACTGTTTCCTTCTCTTGTCTTATCATACGAACAGTCAACATGTCTTTGTCTTCTTTGAGCAGCTGGTCTATCATCGATTCCTTGTCTTCTCTGAAAAGACGAACAGTCAGCAGTTCCTTGCTTTTTGTCATCAATCGTTCAATCACAGTTTCCTCGTGTACCGTTAACAATTGAGTAAGCAGTGTTTCTTCTTCATCTCTAAATAAGTGATCAATCAAGGTTTCTTTGTCTTCTCTCAGCAACTGATCTATCAACATTTTCTTGTTTTCTCCGATGAGACGAACGGTCAGCATGTCGCTGCTTTTTGTTATCAATCGATCAATGACAGTTTCCTCGTGGTCTCTAATTAACGTCATAGTTACCATATCACTGTCTTCTCTGATCAAGCGATCAACCATAAGTTCCATATCATTTTCGATCAACTGGTCAATCAACGTTTCCTTGTCTTCTTTTATCAACTGATCTATCAACGTTTTCTTGTCTTCTCTAAAGAGACGGACTGTCAGCATTTCCTTGTGTTCTACTATCAAACGCTCAATCAACGTTTCTTTATATTCTCTTATTATCTTAACAGTAACCAATTCCCTGTTTTTCTTCATCAAATGATCAATCATCAACTCCTTGTCTTTTTCACTGGACCTATCAATCAGTATTTTCTTGCCTTCTTCAATAAGTCGGGCGGTTAAATTTTCTCTTTCGTCTCGTATTAACTGATTAATCAAAGTTTCCTTTTCTTCATTTAATAAATGATCAATCAAGGTTTCTTTATCTTCTCTGATCAATCGATCTATTAACGTTTTCTTGTCTTCTCTAAAAAGACGGACGGTCAACATTTCCTTGTTTTCTGTTATCAACCGATCAATAAAGGTTTCTTTATATTCTGTTAATATTCTAACGGTCACCAATTCCTTGTCGTTTTTCATCAAGTGATCAATCATCAACTCCTTGTCTTCTTTACTTGATTGATCGATCAGTATTTTCTTGCCTTCCTTAATAAGCCGAACGGTCAAATTTTCTCTGTCTTGCCTTATCAACTGATTGATCAATGTTTCCTTTTCCTTTGTTATCAACTGACGAATCACTGTTTCCTTCTCTTGTCTTATCAGACGAACAGTCAACATGTCTTTGTCTTCTTTGAGCAGCTGGTCTATCATCGATTCCTTGTCTTCTCTGAAAAGACGAACAGTCAGCAGTTCCTTGCTTTTTGTCATCAATCGTTCAATCACAGTTTCCTCGTGTACCGTTAACAATTGAGTAAGCAGTGTTTCTTCGTCATCTCTAAATAAGTGATCAATCAAGGTTTCTTTGTCTTCTCTCAGCAACTGATCTATCAACATTTTCTTGTTTTCTCCGATGAGACGAACGGTCAGCATGTCACTGCTTTTTGTTATCAATCGATCAATGACAGTTTCCTCGTGGTCTCTAATTAACGTAATAGTTACCATATCACTGTCTTCTCTGATCAACCGATCAACCATAAGTACCATATCATTTTCGATCAACTGGTCAATCAACGTTTCCTTGTCTTCTTTTATCAACTGATCTATCAACGTTTTCTTGTCTTCTCTAAAGAGACGGACTGTCAGCATTTCCTTGTGTTCTACTATCAAACGCTCAATCAACGTTTCTTTATATTCTCTTATTATCTTAACAGTAACCAATTCCCTGTTTTTCTTCATCAAATGATCAATCATCAACTCCTTGTCTTTTTCACTGGACCTATCGATCAGTATTTTCTTGCCTTCTTCAATAAGTCGGGCGGTTAAATTTTCTCTTTCGTCTCGTATTAACTGATTAATCAAAGTTTCCTTTTCTTCATTTAATAAATGATCAATCAAGGTTTCTTTATCTTCTCTGATCAATCGATCTATTAACGTTTTCTTGTCTTCTCTAAAAAGACGGACGGTCAACATTTCCTTGTTTTCTGTTATCAACCGATCAATAAACGTTTCTTTATATTCTGTCAATATTCTAACGGTCACCAATTCCTTGTCGTTTTTCATCAAGTGATCAATCATCAGCTCCTTGTCTTCTTTACTTGATTGATCGATCAGTATTTTCTTGCCTTCCTTAATAAGCCGAACGGTCAAATTTTCTCTGTCTTGCTTTATCAACTGATTGATCAATGTTTCCTTTTCCTCTTTTATCAACTGACGAATCACTGTTTCCTTCTCTTGTCTTATCAGACGAACAGTCAACATGTCTTTGTCTTCTTTGAGCAGCTGGTCTATCATCGATTCCTTGTCTTCTCTGAAAAGACGAACAGTCAGCAGTTCCTGGCTTTTTGTCATCAATCGTTCAATCACAGTTTCCTCGTGTACCGTTAACAACTGAGTAAGCAGTGTTTCTTCTTCATCTCTAAATAAGTTATCAATCAAGGTTTCTTTGTCTTCTCTCAGCAACTGATCTATCAACATTTTCTTGTTTTCGCCTATGAGACGAACGGTCAGCATGTCGCTGCTTTTTGTTATCAATCGATCAATGACAGTTTCCTCGTGGTCCCTAATTAACGTCATAGTTACCATATCACTGTCTTCTCTGATCAACCGATCAACCATCAGTTCCATATCTTTTTCGATCAACTGATCTATCAACTCTGTCTTGGCATTTGTAATGAGACGAGTGGTCAGCATTTCCTTGTGTTCTACTATCAATTGATCAATCAACGTTCCCTTAAATTCTCGTATCATTTTTACGACAACCAATTCTTTGTCTTTCTCCATCAAATGATCAATCATCACTTCTTTGTCTGTTTCGATCAATTGGTCAATCAAAGTTTCTTTGTAAGCATCTATTAGCCGAACAGTCATCATTTCCCTTTCTTGTTTGATTAATTGATCAAATAACGTTTCTTTCTCTTCTCTTATCAACTGATCAATTAACATCTCTTTGTCTTCTCGTATAAGCTGATCAATCATCCATTTCTTGTCTGCTCTTGATTGAACTGTTGGTGTTATCTTCTTCATTAGTGTTTTCCAGATTTGTTTCATCCAACTTATTGATGGTTTGTTAGGTCTCGATGGTTTCGAAAAATAACATCTGTAGGCAATTACTGACGATATTCCAACAAGTGATAATCCAGCTACGGATAATACCTAAAATTGAAAAATAAATACTAGTTTTCATATGTCAAAAGTCAACGTCAATTCTTAATCATATTCTGCAATGTATATACAAAGAGAGAGTAACACAAATGACTATCATAACTGGGTCTTTAAAGGGGCACTAGCTACGAGATATATAAAAAATCTAATATATAATTGTTTTTACTCAATCATTAATGAAATGGAAATAGTGAAATACCAATTCGCTTTTAGCAATCAGTATGGTTTAATTTTGTCGAAAGTAGCTGGAAAATATTGATTATGAATTATTCACTTACAAGTCAATAGTTCAAGCTTATTGAATCCGTATTCATTTTATCCCTAAGCTTGAGATGGATAACACGTGAACTGTATGTGAAAAGGAAAAGAATGTCAACATTGAGATTGAAACAAATGTAAATCATTTGATCTACTGATTCGATCCACAAAAAACTTTCTTATACAGGTAAAAACGATAATAAACATTTTCCACCTATAATATGAAATTAAATAGTCATAGAAAAATCAAACAGCACGAGTTTGCTTATTATTGATATATATTTATAAAATTGAGAATGAAAATGGGTTTACATTGCTTAAAGGTCACCGGATGACTTCAGAGGTCAACTCGATAGTTAATTAGACGGCCTTTAGACTAAAATACACCCGAAACGAAGCTGCGTACTGTCATGCCCTTGACCTGTGAATTGTTTATTTTAGACTTTTTATAGTTTAGATAAATGTTTTATATTGATATAAATGAAATATGAGAATTTGATTCAAATTTGGTGAACATGAAATTTGACAGCTAGTGGCCCTTTAATTAAGCTAGTCCTTGAATTTTAAAGTTAAACATACTATTGAAATAATGACCTATTTCTTACATTTCCATTTGGGAACTTTTAAATTTAACTTTTTATTAGTTATCTTGTACGCACGTGCTACTGACGGACAGCCATCAACACAGTTTTATAAAAGTTAGAATGACATAGCCTACAACATGTACAATGCAAATGTTTAACATACGAGTTAAATTTGAGTGCACGAAACGTATGCATTGTTACAAAATATTTTTATGAATGAGTATACTTTCCAACCAACCGTAGTGGACATGGAGTTATAAAAAAATGACCTAGACTGGTTGAATCATTAACCATTTGAATGAGAACTACCGAATAACAATTTTTACCAGGTTTGGACTAACATGTGCAACACCACGGGTGCCACATGTGGAGCAGGATCTGCTTATACTTTTGGAGCACCTGAGATCACGCAGTTTCTCGAGAGGTTCTTGTTGTTTATTCTTTATTTTTGGATTATCCCTCTGGTATTTTTCGCTCCCTCTTTTGTCACAACGTGAAGACATACCATTAGTAATATTTGTCATAACTATTCTTTTAACTAATAATTTAACTAATTTTACAATAATACTAATGGACATGATGGACAACAGAATCACGAAATCCAAAGTAAGTGATATCAGTGAACAAAGAACAATTAAACTAAAGAAATTACCTCTGTATTGACATATGTTTCTATCTACAACCAAACACAACTAGTAAAACATATAATAACCAGACGCAAACGCATGTGTATACAAGTAAAACGGATGACACCTCTCCCCAGGTAAAAATACGAATCCTACTTCCAGGAAACCGTACTTTACAGTGATTTGTGAATATTGCACTTAAGTTTTGGTATATTATCACGTGCAATAAATTATAATGCACGAGTTTGGCGGTTCAATATAGTATACTGTGTGATCCAACGTTCCTCAATATAAGTACTTAAGCCCTTGCTAAATACGTCCGACAATTCAAGTTGATGTTACCTCCAGTTATAACGCAATGTAAATTGCCGCCAACTTGTTTAGCTCGTGTAGGCCTGTATGCTGAGATCGTATCGCTCAACCCTCTCGTACTTAATTTTAAGAATGATACATGGAACAGTCATTATTGACACATTGGATTGGGGAATAGGGGATTTTCACAAAAAATACGAGAAATAATCCCCACAAGGTTCAGAAAATTCTAAAATAATTATTGTCTGTTCTTCAACAACTTTCGGCAATGAATCTATGAAATAATTATGTAATCTAAAACCAAACAACAATTTTACATACATAACAACAGACCTGTTAATTTTATTTTACCACGGTTGTTAAATATACTACAGTACTTGCAACCGTAGATGTAATTGTTTGACAGGAACTTGGCTGATCGGTGACGGATGATAAACTGATCGATTTTAGTGATTTTCAACATCCCGGTAGTCAGCACATCTGTGCTTACATGACTTATCATTGATATGGTCATATTTATATATTAGCTGTTTACAAAACTTTTGAATTTATAAAATACTAAGGCTTGTCTATCTCAGGACTAGATTGCCTTAGCGGTATTTGGCCAAACGTTTAGGAATTCTGGTCCTTAATGCTCTTCAACTTCGTACTTTAATTTGCCTTTTTAACATTTTTGGATTCGAGCGTTACTGATGAGTCTTTTGTAGACGAAACGCGCGTCTGGCGTAAAAACAAAATGTAATCTTGGTTTCTATGATGAGTTTATGTGTATACCAGGATTGATTTTCTTTCCTTTTTTTATATGCTGAATTTCAAGGAGAAGATACTAAAATGATGTTCGCATTACTAATCAAAAAGGCAAATATTACTTCTTTTATATAAAAAATAATGCAATGTCATTTGCTATCAGTCATTATAAATGTATTTAAATAATCAATTTAAAAAAAGATGTGAATATTATTAGGATAAAAATACTCCAACTTATGTTTGTCTTAAATAAAAATACGATTACATTTTTATTTTAATGGAAATCATGAACCACCATTATTTGATTTTTGTTCATTTTTTTACATCTCGATTGATTGGGTCTTTTTTTTTTTTTTTTTTAAATACTGATAAATATCAGAGAAAAGATAGTAAAATTGTGTTCGGATTGATAAAATATGGCAACATTGTTTGTTTTGCTCCAAAAAGCATTGTGATTTGTCAAATTTTTAGCCGGCATTTGATTTAAGTGCTATTTGTACTTCAGGTTTTTTTAAATTACAAAAATGTGCTGGATTTCAGTCAATAAAAACTGAAATTGTTGAACAATATACATGATATAAGAATACAGAAACTTAACCTGTTTTGGTGTTGATTAAGAATGCATCAATTTATTTATTTCAATGAAAATACTTCTTCTTTTTATCCGAGAAAAATGAACTTTTGTGAACACTTAGTTATTTTAATTTTTTCTTTGTGTTAAATAAGGGTGCATTTTTCTTCATTTCATTAAGATTTGACTACACAAAAACCATCATTGGCTATAATTATTTTTATTTTGGTTGTTCCCAAAAGAATACGATAAATTTTGATTGAAAATATACTTTATAGTTTGTTAGCATTGTTTTTGAGTCTCAAACTTGCATATCTTATTTTTTTTATTGAAAATAATACTCCGAAATTTACAATAAATGACTATTTCAATTAATTTT
Source organism: Mytilus galloprovincialis (assembly GCA_037788925.1). Classification (NCBI taxonomy): domain Eukaryota; kingdom Metazoa; phylum Mollusca; class Bivalvia; order Mytilida; family Mytilidae; genus Mytilus; species Mytilus galloprovincialis. The sequence continues at coordinate 49,847,687 of CM075341.1, forward strand.
CACAGCATTTTCTAAACACAATTGTAATAATCGCGATAAACACCGTTTTGTTCAGCACTCATCTGGATCGAATTAAATAACATGAAGATAAACAGCAATCACAATTCTTTAATGATATTTTATTTAGATATATCTGCATATTTCTCTTCTCTTTTAATTCTTAAAATTTTGTTGAATGATTAATGCTACAATGTCGAGCTTCTTTACTTGAAAGAGTCGTATTGTTCCGTGTTGCCATTTTAATTAAATGAAACGAAACTAAGATTAAGAAATGTGTATGCGTTCAAAACGTGACGTTGTAGAGTGCAAGCCGTCCAAGCAGTCACATATTATTACTAAAAGTTTGACGGATTTTTAACGTGATTGTGACGCGACTGGACTGATTGATGACAGATGATTAATGGGCTAAATAGTAACGCTTAAGGTTACAAGTACTGTAGTACGTAAAAAGTTTACTATCATTGGCAAAATTATCAGGCTATGAGGACAAGACAGCATTAGAAATTAAACTTAATCTATTTTCATGGTCTATCATAGACAAAATATATAAAGCAACTTGTTATATACCAACAAAGAGTAAATATAAGTAAATTGTATGTGTAAAACATTTAATAAAAGCCTTCAATTCGTGATGACAATGATATAAGCCACGGTTCTAAATTGCTTTCATAAATCCCTATTGTGTTTGACTACAAGTCAACAGTATTTAGGTTGTATTGGCTTTATCCAACCACTAATTTGAATTACGCCATATAAAGACATCATATTCATTTATACGATTAAGAGTACACATATTGCTTTTTATCAATATCACACATTAAATTAAACTTGTAACACAGTGATGACTGCAGTACCCGTATTTTGACTATTTTATTTATATGTCTGTTTTGTTCACGCATCGTTGTAAATATAACGGAATTTGATGAGACTGTCGTACAAGTGAGAGGTTTAGCGCTATAAAACCAGGTTCAATCCACCATTTCTACATTTGAAAATCCCTGTACCAAGTCAGGAATTTATTGTCCATTTGTTTTTTATGTGTTTTGTCATTTGATTTTGCCATATGATTAAGAATTTTCTTCGGAGTTCAGTATTTTTGTGATTTTACTTTTTACACAAAGTATCAACCATAAAAAAATTCAATCCATTGCGAAAAGCTATTGTGATTATATAAATGTCTTGGTTGGAAACGGGGACGATATAAGAAATGCCAAATGATATGTTCTATCTATTCGCGAAACGTGTAAAAACAAAATCCCAGTTCTGGTATCTATGATGAGTTTATAAGCAAGACTACATTATGTCAACATTAATTAATCACTAAAACATAAAACATTTGTAAAATGCGTTGTTTAAAATTTGCTAAAGTAAGTAGGTGCCCTATAGTTGTTTTCACCTCATCAATATAATTTTGACCCTTTTATAGTTCCCCAACACTAATTTGGTTAATAATGACTACTCCGTACAAGAAATATATGAAAATGTTATTTTGATAGAACTACTTTAACTTATAATTCTAATTATCTTACACACAATTAAAGAAATGTCTTACCTGAAATTGATATTCGCCAACGATTGTTTTAGCTAACTGTAAAAGTGATCCTGGATAATCAATAACAATACAAATTGGATTTCTTGAATATTCCATCTCGATAGTTCTCTAATATACGTTCAGTTTGAAAATTCAAATTTTAATGTACACCTGGGGCATCAGATACCTTGTGCACATGAAACGGGTAACCACTTAAATTAATTAATATATAGTTTAAATTGTTTGTGCATATACGTTCCAGATATACGCGTATGGGCGTTAACATAACAATACATCTATCAATCAAAAAGATGTCACACAATTTCTTAGAATTTTAAACAACCTGTTTCACAAGGACAATGCAATGTATTGTACAAGAAAACCCAATATACATTGCCCACTTTAAACAACAAACATCACGATATTGAAAACATGTCCAAGAGGCGCGGCATTTGTTTGATTTTCAATGCATCTGTAGAATATCAATTCAAAATAGTATGATTTATTCGGAGCCTATATTTCCTTTCTTCAAGGTAAATAGCAAATCCGATTTATAAAAGTTAATCTACTTTGAAGTAAACAAACTCGAAATCCTCTAATTAAACTTATTTCTGCCATTCAGCAAGACAGCTTCCAGGATCATCACCATCAACGAATATATGTAAGAATTCGTTTTATACGAAAGTTAAACAAAATTGCCAACCCCACGACTTATGTATTCAGTCCACTGCATTTCTATAATTGTTCAATAACCTTGAATTTCCACATACCACTCTAGTGTTTACTTGTCTCAGTTAATATAATTTTGAATATTTATTATCCATTTCTTGATAGGTGTATTCAATTGATAGATTTAAACATACCGGTACCTAGTCATGAGGGTGTAGTTAAGTGATTACCTTTCATACTTTTTCAAATATAGTTTTGTTAGAAATAAGATTAAAAGCTCTGTAAATTGAATTGTTTCATACTTTCAATGTCGGGGCCTTTTCATAGCCGATTAAACTGTATTGGTTTTCTCATTGATAAAAGCAATACGTTCCTTACAATTGCTTATATCAACTTCGTTTGTAATCTGACGATAGTTGAATCATTAGGAATCGTACCACTTCTCCTCATCTTTATATTGATGATCAAACTTTTTCAATTGTCAAAGGTCACTTTCAGAAATTCGCATGACTAATGTAGCCGGTCTCAGAACAAAAGTTTAAAAAACCTACGAAGCAGACTAAAGGTGAGTCTTTGGATTGTTGTATATATCTGTTTCAGCATGTACAAATGCATATTCTAGTCTGTTCGGCAACTTCAACAAGTATAATGTTTATTTGTTATATCTTTTTATATTATTGCATTTATAATAAATGGGCTTTCTTTTTGTTAAACGCCGTATGGTAAGAGGAATATGGTAGTTGTTAGCAAATAGTCTGTTTTTATATTATGAAGGCAAGTGTTTTTGTTTTTGTTATTGTTGCAGTTAGTATGTCTGTTGTTCTGTTGTTTTCCGCTCATTGTTAATGTGTTTCTCTCGGTTTAATTTGTCACCTGTTTTTGTTTTCGCCTGATTGATTTGTGACTATTGAAAAACGGTTTACTACTGTGTACTTTTATAATTTACAACATTAATCAATGTATAGAAATGCACTTTACAATACATTTACAACCAATAATCTTTAAAAATAAACAAACCTATAGTATTGCACCCAAAGTAAAGTATTGGATTTTAAATACAGAGAAATGTTATTTAAAGGTATAATGTTCTTGGAATTGACAAAGTAAACAGATGGATTTTTATTTAACAAAACGAATGCAATACATGTCGTCTGAATAGGGAACGTTTAGTCTACTTAGCACACACTGTATTCTTAAAGGCAAGTGTTAATACATATTTGTTTTATTATTATTTTGTACAATAATAGATGTCTTTTTTTATTTGTCTAGTATGTCTCCTTTTTAAGACAAATATTAACTATTTCAATTAACTACTTTTAATAATACAAAAATGTGTCAGCATGTTGAGTAATCATAAGTTAAAACTGTTCTCAAATAACCATGTTATGGATAACTTATTTTGATCATGTTCTATGCAATCCACAGTTTTGATTTGTGTGAACTCACACGTTACAATCAGGTATCATCGTTGAAATGTTCATTGTATATTTTAGGATGGCTAAATATTTTCTTTGAATAGTATTACCTGATTCACTTGAATGTACTCCTGATGTTGTTTATCGAGTGATATGTTAATGATAGCTTACACTAACAATATCTACGTACGTCTCTGTAGCTTATAAGATTACACTCGGTGTTTGGTGGAATTCGAGTTGTTTCGTCTTTACTATTTTTATGTAGTGTTTAGTCGACTAATGTTTTTCTATTGGTTACTTTTATTTTTTGGCATAGCGTAGTCGATGTATTTTCTACTTATGATTTAAAATGTCGCAATGATATCTTTCGCCCCTATTTTATAATTTGTGTAGTTGAATCCCGTTGATAATATGTATGCAAACTTTATTGAAATTTTGAAAGATGACACTTCATTTTTGAAACTCGAAATATCATACTGCTTAGGTTGTTGGGAATGATAAGATGATGTATTGTCTCGGTAAAACTAAGAAAATGCCTTAACCAACCATAACCAAATATTTGGTGCGAATATATCAATGGAAAATAATATTTGTATAGACAAAGACCACCTTGCTCACCAAATTTTGAGCGAAAGAATATTTTGCACGTATGGGTTGACTTTTAAAAATCATATCATTTACTAAAAATGTATAAATGAGTTGTCATAAAGTAAAGAGACACACAGCAAATCATATATTAATTGGGGGATTTTTGATAAACAGTAGGTTTAGAAATTTAGGTTCAAACTTCCTCTGGCAAAGATTACTTTGTTTTATAACAAGTCAAAAAGGGTACAGCATTATATATTATATTTTGTAGTGTACAGAATCATATTACATGATCCATCGCCCTGTAAGATTGATCGTTGACTATTTCTTCAGTCATTTTTTATATATATATAGATGTGTTTTCTTTTTTTCTGTGTTATATTATTTAATTTAAAATTTACATTTGTAAGAGATACATAAAATACTGGTACCATATCACGGCCTCGTTAACGTAATTATATAACATATCAGGGGGAATGTTAGTATTTGTTAGTATACTGTATATATAATATTTCAGCAAATGACATATATGCAACTGTATATAAAAATTAAAGAAAACATGATATATTATAAATTATAGTTCAGGAAGATAATTTAATTGTTGCTGCAACTAGATTATGGAAGTTTTAATTTTTTGCCTTTTTTAGTTATCAATATTACATGATGTTGAAGAAATTTTTTGGATTTCAAACACATTAATTTGTTTTGTATTTTGTTCTGATATATAATATCCTTTGTATACAGTAAAAAGTATAATTATTATTAGATTATAAATACTGTAATAACTTGTATCGTTTATTTTGTATACAGCAAAAAGTTATCCCAGTGGTATTATCAGATGTCCTTTTTTAAGTTTATCAAGTAATAGTTTTATTTGATCCCAAAAGGATTTAAGAAATATGCATGTCATAAAATAATGTTCATAATCTTCGATGACTTTAAAAATATTGCATAGCGGACTTTTAGTTATTTTCCAAGAGCAAAGTTATTGTTTGGTTGTTAAAATGTAATGTAGACATTATTTTGGTCTTAACATTTTTAATGTTTTCTCTTGTATATAGTAAAAGATAAAGACATCATTTGTTGTCTTTTGCTGGTGTGTTTTCTTAAATAAACATTGTGTCCTATTTTTGAAATCCTATTGGTTTTTTAATAATGTCTATTTAAGAGGGAAATGAAAATTTCTTTAGAGGAAATGTTGATACCATTTTCCTTTTCTTTTTTTAAATTTGAATTTAAATTCAGAGTCGGTTGCAACTTCTGTGTTGATAGATTCTTCTGTAGTTACATGTAGCTCTTGTTACCACAGTTTCATCAATTTAAAATATTCCGAAAACCAATTAGCATGGCAGGAGAGTTTATTTAAAATCATATTTTGATAACATTTTATGTCATTTACGAATAAAAAAAACCCTGTTTATGTTTACTGAAAATGAAACAAAATTACGTTTAATTATATATTATCTTTATTGCCCAAAGTTAGTTGCTGTATGATCTGTTTATATTATAGTTGATCTGATTCTTTTTCTGATTTTGAATTCATCCATGATATAATTATTCTGCGTGACTTAAGTTATATTATGGAATTATTTCGTTCTGTTTATTAATCAAATTAATTTTGTTGAACTTCATTTTAAATATAAGAAATTATTGTCCAAATTCATAAAAATAAAATTTAGGATTGACTTTCTAATTTGGTGATTAATCTTCTTTATCAATGAGTGTTTTGACCCAATTAATAATTTTTGCTTCTAGATATTTATATATGCCTATCAGTTTAAGTCCGAATAAATGGTAATTTTTACTTATTATAACTCTTTTTCTCTTTTTCTGGTTTATTATTCCATACAAAACTATATGTTTTTTTTTAAAGATTTTACTAGGTATTCCTTTTCAATTTCGGTTACTGAAACATAATTGCTGTTCAGTGAGATTAATGATTTAGCAAGGGTTATCTTACCTAACATAGGTAAATTTCTTTTATTCCAGTCTTTAATTTTTGCTCTTAGATTTTTCGTATTTTCGTTGCAAGTTTAATGTTTTACACTCATTTTAATTTTAGACCAAAGTATATTCCAAAAGCTTTTATCTGTTCTTGTGAGAACTTTATGTTTTCAACTTTAATTTTACAGGACTTAAATTTGCTGAGCCATATTGCCTTTGTTTTATTTCGGTTAAGATTTTGGCCTAAAAGTGTTCAAAAAATTTCGATAATATTCAAAGTTAATAAAACTTTTTTTTAGTTTAAAAATAAAGTGGTGTCATCTGCAAGCTGGCTTAAAATTTATGAATGTTTTGTTATTGTTATCTAGTTTAATTTGAAAACCTTTGGATGTTTTGTTTGTCTTCTCAAATTGCAACAGCAATGTCTAAACTTATAGAACTCGCGGAACACCATGACGGATCCCACGCTCAATGCTGAAGGTTCTTGATATCCAGCCATTATTAAATATGCATAAATATAAAAAAAGAATGTCTCCATCAGCATTCATTTTTCTGAATAATCTATAATATCTTGGATTTGTCAAATATTTAATCCAATATATCTGTTTTTTACCTACCCGTTTTATCACTATGAATAATGTTATGCAATGTTGGTTTAAGTCTTTGTGCAAGAGAAAATGCTATCATTTTGGTATAGGATTTCATTCATATCACCCCCTAGGATAATAATACAAAGACTATATTTTTCAAAGACAATTAAATCTCTTTTACTGAATATATTTCTATCTTATCCTATGTTTGGGGAATTAAGGCTTACAAATTAAAATTAATATTTTTTTTTTTATCAATATCTGTGTTGATTAAAACAATTCTTTCATCTTGATCTACATACTTATCAATGATATCATGCTTAATTTTTTTGTTCATGTAAATCGAAACACCTCTTGATTGTGTGCTTCCAAAACTATGATATAATTCTCCCGTAAAGTCATTATCTATTGAATTGTCCGACAAATGTGTAAAAATATAATGTTAATTTTCTGTTGTTTCTTCAATTCTTTAAGTATTCTTTTTTCCTATTTTATTAACATGTGAAAATTTAAAGAACATGTATGCAATACATTTAGTGACATCTTGTTTTTGAGAGTATTTGATACATATATTACAAATAGAAAAAAATATATAATATAGTATTAATGAATGGGTGTTTTTATAATGGCCCTGTTATATGTCCATGGTCTTTAATAATGGTCGAGGAAGTCTGTAATGGCCCGAGGCAACGCCGAGGTCCATAACACACATCCGATGCCATTATTACTGACCGAGGACATATAACAGGGCCATTATACAAACACCCATTTCTTAATACATTTATTAACCAACTGAACAAACGCGTATGTGTTGCTGCCAACTTGATGTACTCTCTTACTCTTTTAATGAATTTTTAGTTTGAAAAAAATAATTTGTACCTCACATTGATAAAGCTTTAAATATACCGGCCAAACATCAAAGATATTAAGTTATGTGTTGAAAAACAGGATGAACAGTGATCTCTGTATATGGTTCTTTAATGTTAGTTGCTGGTTACTAAATAAAATAAAATACAAAAAGGTAGCTCTTTACAACTTGATTTTATTAACATTATTAAAACCCCTAACTGGGCTTAATACAGACAAACTGGGCATAAATACAGAAAAAAACAGAGCCATTACAGAAAAACAGGGCCATTACAGAAAAACAGGGCCATTAGAGAAAAAACAGGGCCATTACAGAAAAAAGTAGGGCCATTACAGAAAATTGTAATTTTTAATAAACAGTCATTTTTGGCAATAATGTACTTAGTTGGTTAATAAAAGTATATATTCAATTACTGAATTTGACAACAAACTGACAATCATATGTGTATCACGAATGACAGTTTTAGACTTGACTCTGTGGGTTGTTTGTATGAATATATGTACACCCATCCATTTAATTTCATTTTGACCGACTTTAACAGGTTTCCCCACCTATTTCTATGTTTAGAATCGGTGACTGGTAAAATAGAATAACATACCCTACAAAAAATATATAACCATGAAAACTGTGTTGGATGTAATATTGGTCTTTCTATATTGTAAGATTTGAGTTTATATTTCATGATTCGTTTATTTTTTTAACACTTTTCAGAAATGGAGACGTTAATAAAAAGTTGCAGAAACAAAGGGAGATTATTATCAAATGCTTTTGTGTGTTTGATATATGTACAGACAGTATAACTGTTTTGTTTGATACTTGTACGGATATTTATCAAGACGAGGAGATCTTGCGAAAACAATTGTTAAGGAAATGAAGAAATATTATATGATTTGGTATTGAAACTTTCGCGGCTACAACTGAAAAGGGATAATTATCTGTATAGAAAATGGTACAAATAGATCAAGCTGATTTGTTTCAATTTTTTTCACAGGTGTGTGGAAATGGCACTGTTATTGATTTGCATATTTATATAAATATGGAAAAGTGCTATGCTATATCTAAATATTTTTTAAAGTCCCTTTCGGTGATATGACTTCTAACATTACAACTTAATAATATATCCAAGTCGTTTTAAATGTCGGGTTTGATCAGCTTAAGTAAAAACAGTCTTCACCCGTTTCTTTGCCATTTCTACCCTTTACACAAGTATGTCAAATTCCAAACTTACTGTTGAACTACAAAAAAGGTCTGCAAAAATTCTATATATGATACGATGCGTTATTGCAGTTTTCCAGAATAGTATTTAATTTATATGAGAAATATGCTAATATACGGTGAAGGAATAGGAAAAGCCACTAAATCTTTTTATACATGTATGTAGTACTAAGGTTGTTTACACCCTTAATATTTAGACTACTGTTGATGTATGTCTCATCTTAAAATTCAATCCACAACAAAAAAATGCAACTGGATATCTTTAATGTTGCATCAATAATAGAATATTCATTACATCGAATGAATATTTAAATGTTTCAAAATAATTATTTACACTTGATATTGAAAGCATTTTATCTTGACACCGTGTAGATTTTTTTGTTCATATTTTCAGGAATGAATGTAGTCAATCGTTTATGGTTTTGATATAAATTGTTTGTTAACTCGAATATCATCAGGTTTGTTTTCATGCTTCCATGCTATAAATGGGCCTTCATTTTGATTAACAATACCATCAATAAATATGTCTATGCGCATGCAAATATGAAATATGATCAGAATAACTTCAATATGATTTGAAAATTGAACTGTATATATTGATCCTTACATGAATTTGTAATGCAATGCCACAGTCATCTGATGTTCCTTTCTTGGTCATTGTAATTTTTATCGACATTTTAATACTGAACAGAAACTGCATACATTATTCAGTACTTACATTTTACATTTTCCATGTTTTAAGTTTTTTATTTGTTTAATATCCAGATAATATATAAATAACAGTATATTTCAAGCTAAATTATACATTAACTGATATAAACCAAAGAATGTTTTATCAAAATGACGTAGGTCAAACTAAAACACACAAAGCCGTAATAAAACCCCAAATTAGACAAACATAGTTTTTCAACGATTTAATCAGTCAGGGGCGTTACTTAAACAAGTAACTTTTTTTAGTTACTTATATAGGTAATTTTTGTTTTTAAAAAATATAAAATTACACAATAGAGTTGTTTTTAATTTCAAAAGAAGCAGGGACTAAATGTAGTTTTCATGAATTTTTACATCATTTTATATCATCAATTTAAGAATTTGTGAGATTTGAGAGAAGAATAGACATAAAGGGTTACTTTAAAAATAATGACAAAAATGTTACTTGAATAAGATATTTTGTACATCTTTGAAAGAATTAGTGATAACACTTATTTAAGGAACATATGTAATTGTTTTGGGTGACAAATTATAAATAACTTCAATTCTTAATTAATTCATAGGTTTCTATCTATTTATATCTGTCTACCTTCAAGATTTTGAAGGAAAACGATATTTTAATTGTCCCAGGGGTTTATTCCCGATTGTCCCACTTTTTAAAATTTTAGAGTTCTGATTGTCCCACATGAACAGTTCTGATTGTCCCACATTATTTTATGTAGTAAAATGTTCTTAGATAAACAAGGTAACTGTTGTTTGTGTTGCTAAATAAACAAGAATTAGTTATTGCACATTTAATATTAATTTTATAAAAGTATAAAAAAAATGTTTTTTAAATCATTAGATTGATACACTTTTGATTAAAAAAATATAATATTTCTGATTTATGAAAAAGATCTTTTAAGGTCTTGAATTAAACTTTTTTTCTGAACCTGATTTTTGGGTTTATATATGACTCTAGAAAAATAATTGGTGACGAAAATCATATGGTTGTGCACTTATTTTTGCTACAGCCATTTGAAAGTACCCAATTCTGATGATTTTCTCAGTTTTCATCAAATGTTATCCATTTTTGGGCTATTATCATGAAAAAAATCACAGTTTCACAATTAAACTTTTTATTCATACTTTCAATAAAGATAGAGTGGACCAATCTGAATAGATCTAACTTTAAAAAAAAACTAGAAGTAGGTGTTAATATAAGAAAGTTTTATAAAATTTTATTGCTTTTTTGTGTCAAATTGACCATTCTGTCAATTTGTCAAATTTGGAATTTTCTCTTTTTTTAGAACACAAATCTTATTATTTCAACTTCTTTGTTATAATTGATTGAAAAAATACATATTTGAGAAATTTGAAAGAATTTTTTTTTATATGGGATGCAAATGCTTCTGGTAAATCATTTCTTGTACCCCCATCTATTTTCTCTAAATTTGCTGCTGTCTAGAATTTTTCCAGATCAGCCTTTCCAAGAATCACTATTAAAGGTTGTTTTTTTCCAATTTTCCCATTGTTTTTGCAGTCAACAGGACTCTTCACCAATCAAAAAGAAGAGCCAGACTTACATAAGAAATAAGAAGATGTGGTATGATTGTCAATGAGACAACTCTCCCAAAGAGACCAAATGACACAGAAATTAACAACTATAGGTCACCATACGGCCTTCAACAATGAGCAAATCCCATACCACATAGCTACAAAAGGCCCCAAAATGACTAATGTAAAACGAGAAAACTAATGGCATAATTCATGTACAAAATATTGGACGAAAAACAAATATGTTACACGGCAACAAACGACAACCACTGACTACCAGGCTCCTGGCTTGGGACATCACAACAACAAAGACACTAAGCACAGATCTGAGAGTACTCGCAGTACTGACTACTAGTTCAAAGCCAATAAAAAATAATTTAAAAAAATATGCATCTTAGACTGTCCCAGGAGACCAATCTTTGACCAAGAAGCGTCGATATCAAAGATAAATGCATCAGAAAAGCAATTAGTGTTTCAGAAGGATTAGATTTTATATTTCATGGGAAAAATAACCAGATGACTGTAAAAATTTGTTAAAACTAGTAAAATTTGTGTAATTGGTCACCTATCAAAATAAAATTTAGAAAAGTTACGTATATAAGTAATTTTTAAAATAGCCTCGATTTCAACATTACTTATATAGTTGTAATTTTAAAAAGTTACTTATTTAAGTAATGCCCCTGACTGTTAATAGGAGCAATCCTTACTTTGTCAAAATAAATTTATTGATATTGATATTAACATTATCAGGGATGTATTTATTTGTTGGCAGGTCTGCATTTGCTTAAAGCTTAAAGCCGGGAGCTAAATATTAAAGGTACATTCTATACTCTGATGCTTAATAATATTGATAATCTTTTTTTCTGAAAAGTTCTGTATCAGCAAAATTTAAATGAAGCCCATCTCACGGAGCAAATAAGGAAGAATCTGGAACATTGTTGAGAAAGAAACTTCTATACAAATTACAATATAATAAATTATTTCTTTCTTTTATTTTTTACACAATCTTTTTAACTCAGTATTAACTTTATGAACTTTAGCTCCAGTTTTCGTGTGATCAACGGGTCTAGGAAGAATAGAAGTAAATATCAACTGAGCAAATGTCTTTTTCTTTTACTTGTGAATTAAATATCCAAAATATGACATAATAGTATCTATGGATTGAGACGAAGACATATTATTGGTACCAACATGTACTATAACGAAATCTAATGAAATTAGATTTACTTTCCCAGATGAAATTAATTCAGTAAGACGACCAATAGTGGCACCAGGAAAGGCCTGAGTTGAACACCCATATATTCCACTAACATATTTAGGTATAGACGCTGACACAATGGTCGCCCTTTTTTCTATGAAATTCCCTGTAAAATGTATAGTAAAACATCAAAAATATGTGCTGTCATCTTTTCTGCTTCTTCGTCTAATGAAAATTTCAAATTTCTCTTGTAATCATCCCTTTTCCAATCTCCGTATAATTGAATAAATTCAGTAGGTACTTCGGCTGCAAAAGCCCAGCTAGCACGCCCTCGCCTAAAACTATGTGTAGAATATGAAGACGCATCTAAACCAATCTCAGTAATTAACTGTTTCAATATTGTCTGAAATTGTCTATACGTGACAGGAACACATAATTTATTCTTCATAAAACAATAAGCTGGACTCTGATCAGAAGTACAAATTAAAGACTTCCTATCCAAAACATTGAACGGGACATAATGGAGAATCTGGTATTGAAACTAGAGGTATCAATAGTTCTCCTCACCAAACTGAATGGTTTTTGACCATTTAACACTAAGCAATAATAGCTTACGCTTAAAATTGAAAATGATACTATCCCTACAAAGCTGCTTATTATGATCAAAAGTAGATGCAGAATCTCGAACCAAATTAGATTTTCTAAACATAAGAAAAAAGGCATGTAAAAATAAACACCATATAGTAGCATCATGCACACTATTCATTTCTAGCTTATTATAAGTTTCAATTAAATGTGAGGAGTAATTGGCAAGGCCTGTTTTAGACAATTTGCTTTAATTCTACACAAACCTCTTAATACTAATCTCAAACGAAAAGCTTCAAACTGTGGACATTCTGAATCTAACAGTAAATGCAGATTATTTCAACGTAATATCAATTTCAAAAATGTAAAGAAAACACTTTGCAATAGTATAAATAAACAATAAACAACAAAGTAAAGGTTATATCCAATAAAAAGAGCGAAATAATCTAGTGAGTAAATTTAATGCAATAGTTTATACTAAAAAAATCTAGTTTGAACCAGTGTGATTACTTAGGTGTAAAAATATAAGTTTCACGGTTTTGCTAATTTAAATCTTAAATTAAACCTATCAAACTTACAATTAATAGCTTTTTCTAAAAAGCTTGCTGTATTTTAGCTGATTATATTGAGATCGGTGGTTTGTAAATTTTGTGGGTAGGGTTGTTTTTTATTGGAATCTTGTCCTCTAAGCAATTAGAATGTTTTTCTCCTGATTTTGTATTATTAATGTTGTCAGTTTATCATTTGTCATTGTCAGACAGAGTTCCATTCATATGTTGCATAAAACAGAATAGCTATAGCTAGGAGTATGACAAAACATGAAATAGGCATTAATATAGAAATAAAAAAAAATAATATACATTGATAAATCATGTTGTTTAATGGTCATTAAAATGAAAACATTTAAATCATGTCAAGTAATGGGTTTTTCATATATAAGTTAATATTATCAAAATTTTGTTCTGCATACTGTATTTTAGACATTATCTAGCTTCTGTCTAAATTTCATAAAATTCAATGAAGGTTTGACAAAGTTATAGATGACAGAACAAATTTAACATCCGACTGAAACCTAATAATGACGCACCCGATGCCGCCTATGGAATATTTAAAAGGATCGCTATTTCTTTTTCGAGAAATGAATTTCTCAGGCACGACTAAAATTAAACCCCAGAAGTTAAGTTTTTATAACTAATAAAACGTGTATATTTATATAACCCGCGTAATTACACCGGCTGCGACAAGTTAATTTTCAGTTTATTTCCTGAGTTGACCTCTACTTGATACCCTAAGTTGATCTTTTCTTGCCAATACGATCTACTATAATTAATTTTAAATTTCTGATATGTGTAAAGCGAAATGTTCCCATACCTTAAGATCTGAACACTAATTCATGTACATTTTGAAATTGATAAAATCTTGACAGAGACTTATAAAAGAGAGAAAAATAGCCTTGTTTGTGACAGTTAAAGAGATGTACAAAACATAAAAAAAGAAGTTAAAACAATGGACAAAATCTATTGGATTTGCATTCCGTTACTGCCAACAGGAAATGCTAGAACTTTAATGTCTATCCCGTACTGTCTTTTAAAAAATGCTTTGATTCTTTTACAATTAAAAGATATTTTAAACTTTGTTCGTTATTAACAGATATTAATCATTTTTTAAAAGCATTAATCAAAATATTATCTTAATCATGTTTATTCAGGAATAATGCCATCTAAGTAACAAATATAAGTGTAGTCTTAAAAATACAACGAACACTATATATCTATTTATCACCAAACAACTATTATTTGCAAGTTGTAATTCTATCAGTTTGATTACCGATGCAAATCATTTTGTTGTTTTGTAATATCGAAAACATAAATATTATGCAATACTGAACATATAATAATAGGAATGTGGTATTTTGATTTTAAACAGTAAAAAATGTTGGAGCATTTTATTATATTCTACATTAAAACAAAACAGCTACTCGTATATTTTTAAATATACTATTGTTGTTCAAAATTATAATTTTAAGGAACTGATATGGTCTAAATGTCAGATTCGGTATATACACTAAATGTTAATTCTTATAATTTGAATATAGTACTAATCAATGTAATAGGAGTAGGGGCTTTGATTACATTTTGAAAAGGAGCGTAACATAATCAAATATATTCACAGAAGCAAATAGATCGCCGGTGACAAATATTGCAAATATTGCCGAGTAACAGCAGCTAAAAAAATGAAAT
Source organism: Mytilus galloprovincialis (assembly GCA_037788925.1). Taxonomy (NCBI): domain Eukaryota; kingdom Metazoa; phylum Mollusca; class Bivalvia; order Mytilida; family Mytilidae; genus Mytilus; species Mytilus galloprovincialis. The sequence continues at coordinate 49,862,777 of CM075341.1, forward strand.
TAGACAGTCGTTTTTAACATAATTTAACGACATACCCAATGTAATTCAGAAACTTTTTGTTTCCTGATATCTGATAAAAGGAAAGAGTACAATACACCTTCATTTTGCTTGAATTACTATTTTAGACACATCTAAAACATGCATACAACTGTTCGTTGCAAAAAGCAAAAAATGTTTCTTTTTGCATAAAACACGTTTTTGTCTTGTTTAATTGTACATGTTTCGAAATATAGAATCATATTTTGTTTCCGATATGAATTATAATGTAGCACTCCTTTCTTAGTTAAATAACCGAAACTAAAGCTGTGAAACTGAATTACAGACCCCCTCAACGTAAAATTGTTTTGAGTAAGGGCCAATAGACGTTTCTGTAATTGTGATATAATTGTCCAGAAAGTAGTATACTACACTGTGATAAATTTTGTGTTAAAGCAGGTGCGAATTTATAATTTTCTTTTTTGTGCACTACAAAATAAGTATTTTCTCGAACTAAGGATTATAAGGTACAAGAGAGGGAGAATGAGAACACATAACAAAATGAAATAATTTCGTTAAAAAAATTATTTTGTTTTCCTATGTAAGGTGTATCTAATATTTGATTAATGGTTCTTCACTCTAAAATTTTCGATAAAATTACTATCTCTATGACTGATGTTCTATAGAAACAGATTCTAATGAATATTGATATTAAATATAACAGAACATGTAGAAGCTAAAGTATTTTATTTATGTTTAAATCTTAAAAAAAATCCAATACAAAGATACAAACAATGTTTAAAAAAAGAAACTGATTGAAGCAATTGGACTTGAAAAAGTATCATGACTGGAAAGGGAAAAGTACATTTTATGAATACATAACCCACGAACAGACATAAATATCACAATCGGGATTAAAATACAATCGTTTAATTATTGATTATTGAGTATGTACTTTTCTAGTATTAAGATGCGAGAACGCTAACATGTTTTGCTTATTCTTTGACACAAAAACACATTGTACAAGTATTAGTTAACTGATTCATAGTTGCGACCTCGAAACTCGTAATGTATCGATTCAAGTGCTTTTTGCCTTGCAACACTGTTTGAAGGGATAAAGCACAATTTGTTTTTGACACAGTCCACAGAGTTTTATCATCAACGATAATAATACATTAATTGATATATGTTTCTGTCCTATACGAGTTGGCCAAGGATTAATAATGCTGTAAATTTGGAAGTTGACAATTGTAAAGCGGAAATAAACAGATTTTTTTTTATACATTCTAGTTTGAATCTGTGCATTTGTGTAAATACTGAGTAAGATAAAGCTCATATTTCCACATTAAGGAAGTATCATTAATATCAAATTCAATGGAATATATGCGATACAAGCATTCAATGGAACGTTGGTTTTTGTGTCACAGCAGGACATATATAAATATATCTGAAGTGATATTAAAGAATTTTTGCAAGATGCTTGAGGTTTCTCTGTTGTCTTTAGGTAAACTATGAATGCACTCTGCTTCATGTGAGTTAAAACATAACTCGGCATGTGTGGGTAAAGAATAAGAGCATAATATCAATCCGTACAATTAAACAAACATGTCAGTCAAAAATTACAGCACGTTTAAGATATTATATTCGATGTATTAAGTATTGGATGATATTATATTCGATGTAGAAATTTGTTAGTTAACATATGTATGATATAAAACAAGGAATTTGTATGTACGATTTTATTTGGTTTGTTTATAAAAGCTCTAATTTATGATGCTGTGTGGATGATCTTTCAAATCCACTTCTATGTGTGTTTCCAGTTGGTGAATATCGATTATATGTTTTCATTTGGAATGCAATGTTTAACTGTAGTGAATATACATCATCACACTCCAACAATATTATAATCTATTATCTTTATAATGATGTTGGCAAAATGTATATATGTATACAGCTAAAAAGACGTGATAGTTTCAATCTATTATTTTCGATTTTTTTGCTGTTTGAAAGATTTAAACTGTTTCATATTGTTTTGTATCCTTATATTTCAATTTGTATGTTTTCTAGTTCGCCTTCGCTACAAATTAAAGAAACTGATACTCTACGACAATCGCATTTTGTAAAAGATGTCATACTTTTCGAAAAGGTAAGAATTAATAAAACTTAACAACATTAAATTAAATGTAAAAGAGCTAACATTATTTAAAGGTACTATAGTTTTACTTCATATGAGATTTCTTCTACTTTGCCTTAATGATGAGTGTTGTCTAATATATATTACTTACAACATGCAATACAATTGTAATGCATTGCATTAAAAATAATTACCAATGCCTAAAGCTATGTGGGCATTCAAATACTGTGTTCATAAAATACTACATATACACTAATAAATAACATTTGGTATGTTTACAGGATAGCACACAGTTTAAAGAAAGCAAGACTTTATGGTATGAAATATATAACTGGTAAGACCTTATCATACGATGTGTTCGTTAGCAAGGCGACGTGTAGGGGTGAACACGAAACCAAAGTGAAACCATAGGCCATAGATTGTAAAAATGAATAACAGATCATAAACAATCCATATAAAATATGTTGACCTTATTTACTGCGCATGGAGTTTCTAATACTCTATTGTTGACTCATTACATTTGGATCAATGTGTAATGACCTAACACATCTGATATAAAAGACACTATACAATCGAATCAAGTGCGCTTTCAATTTCAAACAATGCGGTACAGACTATAGTTACATCAAACATCAAACAAAGACATAAACAGGTAACTTTTGTTGTCTGCATTTTGTTGATAGTTCGATACTAATGTAGCCCTTGGCCTGATAGAAGAAAAAAAAAAACCAATTACCATACTTAGTGTTTGTTATTTAAAATTTATATCTGTAGGTGCCGGGATTGTTGGGACGTCTGCCATTACTGCATACCTGATGTTTTGCACGAAAAAGGTATGTTCAATTGATGATATTTATATTCAAGGACATATTCCTTTATGTTTCATCATTTTTTACTAAAAATAGTTAGCATGCTTATTGGAAAAGGGTCATATGTGATGAGAAAAGCGGCAATTTGGAAATAAGGACATTTATTTGAGTTGCATATCATGTTATATTGAATAAGTTAATTACAATGTGTTGTGGTATATGTTGAAACAATATATGATTTTCTGCATAAATAAAAAATGTTTATTTTTGTTGTAGGAAATAAAAGATAACGTAGATAAGGTGAGTAAGTTGCTTACAAATTGCCATTTTACTATGTTTTTTATGAATATTGCTAAGCTGAACAGAACATATCGGATATGATCGTAAAAGTACTTGCCTTTTCGAAGAAGCCAGATTATTTAATTATACATTCAAATATATTCATGATGTTCTTTCGATTAGCAACCTTTTCTACAAACTTTTCTGATTTGGTGCCATTGATATATCCTCCAGAACTAAACATAAAATAAACAATAGAAATGGCTTCATCTGTGTCATTTTTAGTCTCATACCTGGAATTTGCATTAGTGGTCATCTCAGTACTAGAATGTATGACAAACGAGACGTTTTTAATTTTGTAATTATCAATATGCTCCACCTAAGTAGCAATATACCAACTTCACCTGCATGTTGGATATACATTTCGCAACTACTTCGGTATTCAAGAGCTTGCAGCTCCTTTTCAGACTTGAAAACGTCATAAGTATCTGTGCAGAAAGATTATGAATAAGGGTTTGTAAAAGAACATCTCTTCGTGTTTCGTGTTTCTCTAAAAAAAAGTTCATCGGAAGATACCAAGTCTTTGTTTATAAATATTCCGTATCAACTGCACAACTAATACATAATGGTCTTAAAGTTAGATTACATCTCTATCTCAACTGAGTCAGTGTAGGATCTGTTTGAATCATGCATTTGTACACTAACAAAATAGTCCCAAGTAAAAACAAAAACGTTAAAGAAACGGTTCTCATTATTTCAGTGTAACTCGTTATTAGATAAAAAAAAATAAGCTTGGTTTAGCTCATATCAAATATTTTTCTATATTATATCACCATGAATGTAATAAACCAGCTAATTTAGAGGGAATTAGCTACGAGGGTTAAACTTTGATTTGTTTTGTTCAATCATTAATGAAAGTCACTATGTTAGAGTCAACAATCAACTCGCTGGTGGACGTTTCGTCCCCAAGTGTATCACCAGCCCAGTATTCAACACTTCGGTGTTGACATGAATATCAAAAATGTGGTCATTTTTATAAATTTTCTTTTTACAAAACTTTGAAATTTTCGAAAAACTAAGGATTTTCTTATCCCAGGCATAGATTACCTTAGCCGTATTTGACACAACTTTTTGGAATTTTGGATCCTCAATGCTGTTCAACTTTGTACTTGTTGGGCTTTATAAATATTTTAATATGAGCGTTACTGATGAGTCTTGTGTACTAAATTATAATCCTGGTACATTTGATAACTATTATGGGCTATTTGCCATGATACACACGAAATGTTTACACAAATTATCTATTCCATGGATTGTAAATTATTTATTTTACAATTTTCAAAATTTTGATATACGATTTAGAATTTGATTGATTAAGTATAAGAGTCAAATTCGGTGCAGATGAATTTGAATTTGACAGTTTATATCTTGAAATGTTACCTTCAAATCAACAGTACCTGATACGAATAGGAAACATCTCTGGAAGATTCAAGAGTACGTTGCTGATGCATTAAAATCCTTTTTTTATGTGTTCTGTGTTGTGTATTTAAATAAAGTGTAGACTCTATCACTTGTATAGTGCACCGTTTTAAAAAAAGGAGGCTATGTTCCCAAAATATTGTGGCGGTTCAATGGCCCTTATAATTGTTCCTATCGCTACGCTAATGTAACACATGATTTGCAAATTCTCTTGATTGTTGGTTTGCATTAAATAATACATGTATATCAATGAGATTTTGGTTTTTGATACGATATAACTGGAACTATTGAAATCAATTATTTTTTCAAAGTAAGGTTCATATACAAGAAGGCGCCAGATCTTGTAGTCAATAAAATTAATACAAAATTTTCAGATCAGGAAATGAGACACAAAAAGGAATTAGAGCAGTGCCGATCGTCTTATCTTTTTATTTAATAATGATCTTTTCATCTTCTATTTGAGCTTTACCAATGATACTATATGATATTTTATGAAACAACATTTTAAGAAGTGCACAAAAATAGGTAAACATTTTTCATTCATAAGATGATTTCTTTTGCAGGATAATATATATGATTTAGAAGAAATAGTTAAAAAAAAAGCATGGGCAATGTATAAACCTGATCAAGAATCAAAAAGCGATGGTGTTCAAAATCGAAAAGAACCTGTTTTACAGATAGATTGGGACGGTGTAAAATTTTACCCTGAGAAACCCTATTTCACAGAATCTAACGTTGTTCCAAAACAGGAAGGTGCATTCCGTGTTATTTTGCAGGCTGTCGTTCAAAATAAAAGTATCATAGAACAACGTCAAACATTGAAAGCAGGAGTAGAAACTTTTACACTTTGTGAAAGTTCTTTAACTAAAGGATACACAAAGGGTTCTGAGGTTGGGTTGTCTTTTCATGCGCCAGATGAAGTTGCAAATGCAGCAATTCCATTTTTGGATGGATTCTTAATAAAAAAAGTATCTGGAAATTCAGAGAAAAAACCAGTGTCATTGAAATTAGTCGAGTTGATAACTGTCCCTAGAAAATCCCAAATTACAGTATCAAAGGGAATAAAAGAAACACAACGTGAATTTGATTTTGAAGCAATGGTTGCGTTTGAAGGGAATGTTGAGGGAACATTTTACAACCAGAACAATGAAAGCATTGTTTCATATATAATACCCATCACAACAGTTATTGACGAAATCCCAAAGGAAATGAAAGCGGATAAAAATGGGAGATGTTGTATCAAAATAAACGGTAGCTGTACATTTAAATACGAAATAGAACAGGAAGCCGAAATTTGCGTACAAAAACTGTGAATCCCCCTAAAAAAATCTTTCCATTGTTCTCTTCCATCAAATAGTTTTGCCTTTTTGCTAACACCATTCTTTCCTAAAGATAAAAAACATAACATGTATTCACATGTTTTACTTATGATACATTTTACAATGTATGAACGATTTAAATTTCTCCATCAAAACACCTAAAGATCTTCAGATGTCTTGTTGGTTGTTTGTGTCTCGGGGTTTTGTCTCATCAACGTATTCCTTTATCTTTTTTATTGAAGTTTAAAGTTTATACGTTTTTTACATACTGATCAACATCTTTAAACTGTTATAAATATATCAACGAATAATTAAAGATGCAGTTATATAACTTTAAATTATTTGATAAATTAAAAAAGAAAAAGAAAAAGCATGTGCAAGAGCCAAGTACATTTCATTACTGCTTTTCATGAAGATCAACATTCTCCTAGATATCTGTGTTAAGCAGTTAATATTTAGTATTCTCATTAGACTTTCACATCATTGTCTTTATCCACAAATGGAAAATATAAAGAATTGCATTCATACTGTGAAAATGTCCTAACAGTAATATTTTTACTACACCAGTTGCACATTACAACTATCTATGAATCTTTGTAAATGAAAATTCATATAATATTGTCCATATATGAAATCGAACCCAACCAGAGAGTAAACTTTCCCTATTGATCCCGGGGTTTTATATCATGATGTCCTTGATTAAGGGTTACTGTTTATAAGAAGCTATTACATCAGAATTTCCAAATGGTGAAGTTGAAATCATCCCTTTGTTCATTTTACGGACGCCATCACGAGTTGGGTGACCATTATGGAATATCCGTTTCATAGCTGATATCAGATATGTCCCTTAAATCGTAAGTATCCCAACCCTATTCCTTATCACGAATTATAATATTTACCGGGTTCGTAGTAACCTGATCAACACCAGAGCACCTTCGATCAACCACAGTGTATGGTGGGGTTCGTGTTGCTTAGTCTTTTGTTTTCTATGTCTGCTTGTCTTTTTTTTTAGCCATGACGTTTTCAACTAAAAAAAAAAGATGTGGTATGATTGCAAATGAGGCAACTCTCCACAAGAGACCAACATGACACAGAAATTAACAACAATAGGTAACAGTACGTCCTTCAACAATGAGCAAAGCCCATACCGCATAGTCAGATATGAAATACCTCGAAATGACAATGTAAAACAATTCTAACGAGAAAACTATTTTTGAGCTTGAATGTACCTCTGGTACCATTCGCCCCTCTTGCATATACGAACACATGAGGTCTTTCTGTATGATAGGTATATTTTGACAAATTTACATTTCCCAACCCAGTGCTATTTAATACTTTGCAGCTACTTAATAGACTGTATACAACGTCACCGGTGTCTAAGCAGAAAGCTGTTGAACCAGGGTGATGTCAAAAATATTAAATGTGTTTAAAGCCCCAGTCCCACTAGACCACGATTGCACCACGCTCACCGCGATCTAAAATAAATTCAGATCGTGGTGAGGTCGCAGTGTGAGCGGCATGGAAATATAAATGTTCGTTGCTTTCACGATGCTACTACGTCCTCATTACGCTTCTACAACGATCCCTTTACGATTATACCACGTTCTCACCGCACTTATTCTGCGACCTCACTACGCTTATCAAAATCTTTCTACGCTCATTACGTTCTCACTACGACCATACCACGAGTTATCCTATTGCAACACGATCTTACCACGCTTCTACTGCGATTACAGCACGTTTTTACAACGATTATACTCCGTTCATACCGCGATCTTACTATGTTCTCAGCAATAACGTCAATATCGTGTTCCATTTCAATACAGTTCCATTCCTTCTTTTCTGATTACTACGTAGATTTCTCGGAAACAATACAGACATGTTACCAAAATCTACTAGAACACGTGGGCGTGGTTCTAGGGTTTGATGATAGGCAAAGGGAGCTCTGATAATAACGTATCCTGATCCAGCAGAGATGTTGGACCGACCAATCCAACTTAAATTACAACCTATTACTGGTCCATCAAGCTCAAATGGCGATATTTTAGTGAAGCAGAGATAGCAGAGATGACACAGATGTGTCAATAGATATAAGAAGATGTGGTATGAGTGTCAATGAGACAACTCTCCATCCAAGTAACACTTTATAAAAGTAAACCATAATAGGTCAACGTACGGCCTTCAACACGGAGCCTTGGCTCACATCGAACAGCAAGCTATAAAGGGCCCCACAAATTATAAGTGTAAAACCATTCAAACGGGGAAACCAACTGTCTTATCTATATAAAAACGAGAGGCATGGTTGAGCCGTTAGAGAAAATTGAAAAAAAGTCCTACTAAGTAATTACATATAGAGAAACAAAACCTGGTGAGATTTGATATATTTTATGTGAAAATGACAATGAAAATGATGGTCGTAGTATAAACGCAGTGAGATCGTAAGAAGAGCGTGATGAGGACGGCAAGGGCGTGCTATAATCGTACTGTGGTCTTGAACAGCGTGGAGTAAACGTGGTATGGTCGTAGTGGAAGCGTAGTTTGGTCGCGGTGAGAACGTGATGGTCGTAGTGAGGTCGTAATAACATCGCTGTGAGATCGTAGCAGTCTCTCAGAATAGAATCATGCTTTCGCTACGCTCTCGCTACGATGGTACAGCGACCTTTGCGATCTTACAACGACCTTATAGAGCTCTCACTACGCTTCTACTACGACCTGATTTCACCACGACCGCACCACGATTGTTTTGAACATGTTCAAAGTTGGCCACGCTCATCACGATCTTAAAGACCTCACCACGACCGTGATACGACCTTACTGCGATCTACACGATCGTACTACGATCATCAAAATTTGCATTTTTTTCACAGATCATAGTGCGATCGTGGCCTAGTGGGACTGTGGTATAACCTTTTGGTTTTGCTATTTCATGAAGGACTTACCGTTACAAATTTTCCATGCAGTTCGTTATTTTTTATTTTTTGTTCTGTATACTTTTATTGCCAAGCTTCATATACATGATATATCAACGGAAATCAGTCATATATATGTATTTTATATTTTTCTAGTTTATGTATAAAACCACCATTGATTTTCCTCTTTTAGTTTTTGTTAAATTTGTACTTTTCAAATTTTGTTTATAGAATTTATCTTTGGTTTAAAATTAAAAAAAATACTTGGCATGAATGAAGTTTTATCCTGTGCAGTACTATAGACAAAGCTCCACTTAACATTTCATTCAAATAGTGAAAAAAACAGTTAACCGATCTAATGTTCACCTCTTTTATTCCCTGTGTACAAGGTTTAGTAACCATGTAACCTCAAGTTTAAAACATAATCTATAGAAACATCAAATAAAAAAATAATGTTGCTTTGAAACACACAAGATATTTGTTGATGACCCAGAATTTTGTTTACTACTGAAATGAAGGATAAATTACCCACATGTGTACAACTGTCAAATTCAAGGGAATATGGGTTTGTTTTACCTTTTTTCGTAAGCAACCGGATGTAGCGTACTATGATTTGGTTGTATCATGCCTATGCTGCTGTTGAATAGTCATAAAAACTAAAACAAATCAAATCCTTGACACAAAACCAAAACTAAGGTGAACACATTGACTATAGAGAAAACTAAACGGAACAACAGAAACACCGAACTGCTACAAATACAAACGCCAGCATACATAGAAACAGACTATGGTATAATAACAACCATATTCCTTTCTTTTTTTATCGAGGAATGGTGGGTTGATCCTGGTTTCATGTCTAGCTAAACATCCCGCTTATATAGCAATGTTTAAAATACCACTGAAATGACAACTTTACGTGAGTTACAGGAGTATAGTGCAAATAAATCCATTAACATCTAGGACAGAGAAATACATTAGAAGAATGATCCATTATTCCAATTCGACATATCAACCACATATTAAGAATGATTTATTATTCCAATTCGACATATCAACCACATATTAACAATGAACACCTAAAATTTAGTTACGACAGAAAATAGATACAATAATGAACTATGCGTTACACGAATGTGTCAAGTGATGTCACAGGTAAATCTCTAAAAATTCAATACAAAATAGGGACTAAGGTTGGAATGAAGTTATTTGATGTATTTTCTAGCCATATGTGTTATAACTATAAATATTTTATGTTTTCTTGGATTAAAAAGATACTTATATACTTAAACTGCGAAATAGATAGACATGAAGGTTAAACGCAAATTGAGGTTTAATTTCTCTACATGTTTCTTTGCACATAAATTATGTAACCTGAAGTGTTTAATATTGCAATTAGAATTTACGGTTTTTAAAATTGAAGCACATACGTTTGATATGTGATTTTGACAGCAATTTGATTAGCTTTAAAATTACTTTTAAAAATATTTATCTACCTAGGGATTGTACTCATGCATATTATCGTTTTATATAAATCTTCTAAAGTCTTAATGTTCATTGTAAGCCATGATAATAATACAAATGTACATGCATGCAGAATCGGCAAAGAAAATATACATATATGTTTATGCGGATCAAAGGATAAAAATCACCATGCGTTAAAAATCTAAAAGGCCCCGAAATGACAATATAAAACAATTCAAACAAGAAAACTAACTGCCTGATGTATGTACAAAAAATGAACGAAAAACAAATATGTAACATCTAAACAACCGACAACCACTGAGTTACAGGCTCCTGACTTGGGACAGGCACATTCATAGAGAATGTGGCGGTGTTTAACATGTTAGCGGGATCCCAATCCTCCCCTAACCTGGGACGCTGGTATAAGAGTAGAACATAAGAACGAACTATAAGGATCAGTTGAAAAAGCCTTAACTCATCAGATGGATAAAAATACAAATACATAGACAATAACTGTTTAGTGTCTTTAAATATCAGCTGTATTTGTACGAGGCTAGGAAACAAGGTGTATGCGAGCTTTTAGCGAGCTACTACACCTGTTTCGAGCCGAGTACAAATACAGCTGATATTTAAAGACACTAAACAGTTATTGTCTTTATCCTGCAATTAATTCTGTATATTGTTTGTGTTTTGAAAGACACAAAAACTAACATATTTAGCATTTATTTTCGATTTGCAATCCCTTGAGGCCCGCGTATTAATATCAAAATCAAACATTACGCTGAAGACGGGTTCACAAAAAAAGAATCTCCAATGGTCAACAATAATACATCGCTCAAGGTGAATAATTATCTATTTCAACATAACAACTAATTTCAACAGTAAAAACAAATAACAACACATTGTCAAATTTGAAACAGAAGTGTACGAGTTGTCCTACGCTTCATACTTGACATTCACTAAACATGCATGCTGAAATTGACATGGTTGATTTTGTAACACAATCATACACATTCAAGTTTTGAAATCGACAATTGTCATCGTCATTGGAATGCAACTGGAATACACATTCTGAGGTCACACAGGTTCAAACAATACTCAGTCCGGCAGTGGGCGGAGCTTTAAAGCGATATCTGTATAGTATACAGATACAGCATAGCGATATCTGTAGGGTTGTATCTGTATAGTAGGACACCCAATTGCAGGATAAAAGTTGACATACTTTTTTTTAAATTGATATACAAGGGCACTTACTTAAACGACCATTTTCAAATATGGAATTGTACACAAAACTGTCAAAACTGTATCATTGTAAAAATACCATAACATTTTCTTAATGAATAACATGTGTTCCAGAACATATGAGTATTTGGACAAGATGTCGTATGAATAGGAGAACAAACACCAAAAATAAGTACGTTTCGTAAGGACAAACCGATAATGACCATTAAAAAATCTTTTTCTATAATTCTAACTTGTCAGTAATACATATTTTTAAAATCAATAATGAAGCAATGTTACAACATGAGTGCTCAGTCAAACATGTGGTGACACATATTCGACGTTCATCATGTTAATAAGCAGGACAATACGAGTATGGTCGAACCATATGAGTATATACGCGGATGATCAATAGAAATAGGAAGATGTGTTGTGAGTGCCAAAATATACAATTTACAAATAACAATTTATATAAGTAAACCATTATAGGTAAATGTACGGCCTTCAACACGGAGCCTTGGCTCACACCGAACAATAAGTTATTAAGGGCCCCAAAAATACTAGTGTAAACCCATTCAAACGGGAAAACCAACGGTCTAATCTATTCAAAAAACGAGAAACGAGAAATACATATAAATTACATAAACAAACGACAAATACTGTACATCAGATTCCTGACTTAGGACAGGTGCAAAATTTGCAGCGGGATTAAACGTTTTAATGGTACCAAACCTTCCCCCTTTTTCTGAAACAATAGTACAACATCACAACATAGAAAAATACATTATAAAATATCAATTGGAAGGGTTAACTCAACCTTAAAAAAATTAAATTAACACACTATGAACGAATAAATTTGATCTGCGATCCCGAATGTAAATACATGGATAATTAAATATAAGGGACAAAAAATCAAGGCCAAAAAGCATATAAACAAGTCCAAACAAAGCCATGGAAACTAATCACTTTTGAAAAAAAAACGGTTTTCATAATATAAACAGGTAAATGAAATTTAACTTTGTCGTTTTAGGTATACTACATCTGTGTATATCAATTTCCCAATAATTAGGAATAACAAGAAAGTTCTGTCAAATAAAAACCTCATTTAACACTGAATACATATGGGGTAATAGACAAGATCCATTTTAAAATAAAATAACAAAAAGGCATCACAAATAGTATCAACAGGTCAAATTAACAAGAAAGTAGGATGTGAGAGTACTCGCAGTTTCAGACAGCTAGTTAAAGCCGAAAACAATTAATAATAAAACATCAGGAGAATAACGACACAACAGAAACACACCACTAAAATGCAACACACACAGAAACGAACTATAGCAATAGTATAACAATGGCCGTTTCCTGACGGTACAGGACAATTTTAGAAAACATGGTGGGTTGAACCTGGTTTTGTGGCTAGCCAAACTTCAGTTTCTGTTTACAATGCAGTAAAACAAATCAAAGTCATAACATATATATTTGGTGTTTCAACGCACTATTCATTTTTATTTGGTGTTTCTATATAATACTTTATAAAATTGAGGTTACATGGTTACTATAAAGCTTGTACACATGAATAAAAGTGGTGGTTAGTAACCGCTCAGTAATGTTTATTATCTTATATTTTATTAAATGTTATGTGACATTCTGCCTGTAATCCTGGACAGAATACAACTTTACTCATGCCAAGTATTTTTTTTTACAGAACAATTATAAATTCTGCACATTTCTTTTTTTTAAAAGTGCAATTTAACAAGAACTGATAGGGAATAAACAATGGTCGTAATACACCTCAAAAGCATATAAATCTTAATACGTACACATTATCAGCATTTTGAATCAAATAAAAGCAGTTTTTAGTTCTCGTTCGTTGTTTCAACACTGCACTAATGTTTGACGGTAGATCGAACTCAAGACACACTCTCCGGTGATGTGTTAACAGGAGCATGTGCTTAAAGCATTTAAAGGAACTAAATGAAATATGACCTGTCAGTAATTTTGCTATAAAAGCAGAAACACATATACTTATGGAGACAATGAATTCCTTATATGTCTTTTTCATATATTGGTATGATTATCTGAGTTTTAAGGATTTTTGTTTTGACTCACAGGTCGTGTCGCTTAAGGATTTTAGTTTTGACTCACGTGTCATGTCGCTGCTACATATGATACGGAACAAAACGAAACGCTATAAACAAGGGTTTTATACAAGGTGTATATTCAGATCATATATGTTGTGTTTAGTCAGCAAATTCGATCCTGCATGCAGAAAAGCTGATATTTCATATGAGCTACTGCAAAATGTTATAAATTTTATTTGTTCATCACTTGAAATTTCGACGAATTAATAGATGAGTTTGCAGTTTCTAAATGCTTGTTTAATATATGATTGTTAAAACTTAAAACAGTACACTATATATAGAAAAGGAATAGTTTTAAAACGTATCTCGAAGAAAGAATCTCTACCAGATTTTTTAAACTGCAGATTAAAGACCAAGATGCCCAAAGGGTCACAATTTCTTGCTTCGCTTATTATAGCAACAACATCAATCAACATTCGTTTTACATACCAGGTGATGATTTTGACTTACTACTAGATATGACCGTGTTTAAACAACATATAGAGCAATATTTGTATTTAAAATAATATATTAAACATAATAACGGTTTGAATTCATGACATTTACTGGGGCTTTAACTGCTTTTACAGATCTTAAATATATATTTATTTTTAATCAATGTTAATGGCAGTGTTATATATTTAGATATATATGTTTTGTATATGTGTAATTCAGTTTTATATGTTTTACGGAATTGTACTAGTGATGTCCGGAAACGCCTTTTTGTTTTACGCTCTCTTTTATTAAATGTCGTCAACGTAAGACGTGTTTTTATTGCTTGAGCTAGTCCCAACCCAAAACTTATAATTAAGACGAGGCGATATCGTTACAGCACGGTACAACAACGCTAAATCTACTGTAAATTTGTTCTTTCCTCGCTGAGTTTCAAACTAATGCTAGGGGGAGTGTCGAGGCACTGCCGTCTGCACTGTATCCAGCACACAAGACCACTCAGTCACCTACACAGAACAGGATTCAGCTTTCGGTGGCTTAGGGTCTCGTCAGAGAAATCTAGAGTTGTAACACATATTTACACATAACATGTTACCGACTTTTCTGTAAGTGGGTGTTAATTAGTTGAGATCGACCCTGTCACAGATGGAGATTTTGTCCTAATTACATCCCCGAGTAAGAACGGAAACGCCCGAAGTGTCATAAACTGACCGGATATACAATTATTGATATGTTAAAAAGATTGTTTGTGATATTTTTTATTAATTAATTAAAAATTATTTTTTGTTTGTTAAAAGTAAACTTATTACCAATAGAAATGAAACGAATAACCGTCTCATTGCCGTCAATGTTAATATCAACAAAAAGCCACTTTTACGTTCTTCCCGATAAATTTCTCTATGTTTCAATTGCAAATATTCTACCGATCGTTACCGGTCACCGTAACTAAAGTACTTTCCATATTCGTATATTTTCTATGATTATTACCTGCCAATTCTCAGAAACAGAAATTGAAAGGAGAAGCGAAAATCATTGTTTAAGCAATGTAGTGTTGAATAAAAATCGCACACTAACTTTGATCAACTTTCCTTTAAACCCTCATAACTTTGTCATTTCTTTATCTTTTTTCACCGTAGACAGACGATTGATTTTGAAATTGTGCGTCGAATCTTTTTCCATATCATAAACACCTATAATACACGGCATTGGTACCAAAAATACACCTGAAATTTAATGACCACGTCACTGATAACAATCACGTGACATATGCGATTTAGCTAATAGCCCTAACTGCTCGCGGTAACAGCCCGGTACATCAGAGGGCCATGCCAAGTGGCTGATAAACATGTCGGTTTTTTCTTAATTTTATCTTTTTTCTCTGATCGAACAGCTATCCTGGGGATGCTAATTTTGTATCAAGCAGAGTGTTCACTCTCCTTCTCATATAATCTCCTTGGGTGAAGTTAGGTAAACATTAAGAAATTAAGAAATTAAAATTGATACTATTAGCTGGTAGAGAATCAATTAAGGATAAATATATGCTAAAAATATTGATAGGTCATGGAACTCTTTTTCGGGATATTTGAGATTTAAAATATGGCGGGAAAAGGCTGACTCGGACGTTTACCTTTTTATATTTGCATTGGTATTATTTGGGTCTCAAAACAAAAGAAAGAAAATCAAGAATCTTCTAAAATTTTGGTAAATGACCTTTCATGAGCTATTAAGTCTTATATGAAAAAATAAATGGGTGTTATGGGGCAAAATATTTTACATTGTATTGTATGGAAAAACACCAAGGAGTCCGAACATTTTAAGGTGGTATAGGAGTTTAAATTTTCGCGCCTTCTGCGCAAGAAGTTGCGCATCTGATATCGACATTCGATTTGTTGTCGTAAATGAAATACTTTATACCAAGATGAAAATACAACATAATTTTCTTCAGTATGTCCTTCAATTAATCGGGTTCACTTTTTTTTATTGGAAAAAATTTAAATACACATCTTTTAATAATATTAATAACATTGGCAGAGATCACTTCCGGCATGCACGGAAAAGCAAAAAAAAAGGACACAACAAAAGACATGGAGATGTTTACATGCTCAACGGTGAACTGCTTTTTACAATAATCAACTTGCTGCTCAGAAAAAATAGAACATGAGCAGCATTTTGGTGTAATATGAGGCAGTTTCACATAAATCACATACATAGAACGAATCCTCAAACAGTCGTGTTGACCCGTCGACAGAAGAAAAAAGGTATAATTTCATGTTTGATGCGACTATCGTAATATCTTTATATGTCGCCTTTGGTCTGACTAGTAAGGAGATATTCTCAATAGTCATATGCATTTTTCATGCTTATCTGTAAGTCAACATTTTTTTGTTAAATGATATGTCAAGATTCCCTTTAATGAAAATCAGTAATTTTAAAATATACTTTTAAGTAAATAAGTTTTTCAAAGTAGAACTAGTAGGGAAATATCAGTTCTTACATTTGATTATATATTCATGACGTAAAATTGCAGTTTTAGAACTCATGATGAATGAATTTTAATGCTGAAAAAGAAAATCTGAAATTAAAAACTGTTTCTTATCCTAAATTCTTTTTTTCAGGTAGATATTCAGATATTATTCAAATTGCAGCTTGTAATAAAATTGAGAATGGAAATGGGGAATGTGTCAAAGAGACAACAACCCGACCAAATAAAAAAAAACAAAAAACACAACAGCAGAAGGTCACCAACAGGTCTTCAATGTAGCGAGAAATTCCCGCACCCGGAGGCGTCCTTCAGCTGGCCCCTAAACAAATATATACTAGTTCAGTGATAATGAACGCCATACTAATTTCCAAATTTTACACAAGAAACTAAAATTCAAATAATACAAGACTAACAAAGGTTAGAGGCTCCTGACTTGGGAAAGGCGCAAAAATGCGGCGGGGTTAAACATGTTTGTGAGATCTCAACCCTCCCCCTATACCTCTAACCAATGTAGAAAAGTAAACGCATAACAATACGCACATTAAAATTCAGTTCAAGAGAAGTCCGAGTCTGATGTCAGAAGATGTAACCAAAGAAAATAAACAAAATGACAATAATACATAAATAACAACAGACTACTAGCAGTTAACTGACATGCCAGCTCCAGACTTCAATTAAACTGACTGAAAGATTATGATTTCATCATATGAACATCAGGCACAATCCTTCCCGTTAGGGGTTTAGTATCATACCATCATAACATATATGAGAAGAACATAACCCGTGTCATGCCAACAACTGTTTTTAGAATAAATGTGTTTAGTTCCGACGCAAAGACCTTATCAGTGACTCAATATTAACGCCAAAATATGCAATCTTTAATGACTTGACAACAGTATCGTAATTATGTCCCTTCTTAATAAGTCTATTCAAAGGTTTTGTAAGTTTCTGAGGTGAATACTGACACCTTTGTGCTTTATAAAGAATATTTCCATAAAAAATTGGATGTGAAATACCTGAACGTATAAGAAGTCTGCATGTTGAGCTATATTTACGAATGATGTCTTTATACCGATGATAAAATTTAGTAAATGTTTTGACTAGTTTGTGATATCGAAAACCCTGGTGTAATAATTTTTCAGTAATACATAAATTTCTCTCGTTAAAATCTAAAACATTGTTACATACACGAGCGAATCGTACAAGTTGAGATATATAAACACCGTAAGATGGTGACAAGGGAACGTCACCATCTAAAAACGGATAATTAACGATAGGAAATGAAAAAATCATCCCTTTTATCATAAATTTTAGTATTCAGCTTTCCGTTAGTGATATAGATATCAAGATCGAGGAAAGGGCAGTGGTCATTGTTAGTATTAGCTTTATTTAAAGTAAGTTCAGCAGGATAAATTTCATTAATATACATACTGAAGTCGTCATAGACAGAATATTCAGTCGTTATATTTTCCCTAACCAGCCTATATCAGCAGAAGCCTCAAGAATTACTGGATTGACTGTAGTTGGTAATAGGATGTATCACAATGGTTCATTGGTTCCTTACAAACTACCCCATGAAGGATTGACTGACTTTTTAAGTTATATATCCGAATTTAAAGACAAACCTACATTAATAGAACATAACATTAAAAGATTTGATTGTCATGTTCTATTTAATACATTGTCTTCTCTAAATATGTGGAATGAATTTTCTTTACAAATTTCTTGTTTTATAGATTCTTTGAATTTGTTTAAACAGGTTGTTCCTGGTTTAGCATCATACAGTCAGTCTTTTGTAATTAATAACTTACTAGGACAAGAGTATTAGTCACGTAATGCTGTCCATGATGCAAGATTATTGCTCAAATTAATAACTGACAAGGGAAATCTTTTCAATTACCTTGATGATTTAGCTTTTTCACCAAATTATCCTGACCAGTACCATTGGAATTTGTGCAATTTGAAAACATATTCCAAAGTAATAAAGGGAAAAGTAATTTCAAAAGCTATGGCACTGAAAGCAGCTAAATCAAATCTGAAATTATGCCATTTGAAAATGTCTATAGATAGAGGTGGTAAAATGGGGTTAATAGCATAACTGTCAGAAAAGTCAGTTAAAACAGTAGATGTCAGAGTGACAAAAAACACGAAAATATTACAAAGAATATTTGAGTACTTTGAAAAACAATGATTTTTTACTTGGCCTACATCAACTTTTAGTACAGACATACATGATATGAGAATTTTTGATATAACAATGTATGAATGTGTATGTGGATTTCTTTATTTTGCCTACATCAATTATTAGTACATGTACATGTTTCATAATGTTAGATATGACAATGTATGAATGTGTATGTAGAGTTTTTTACTTTGCTTACATCAATTATTAGAACATGAGAGGATATCGATGAAAATATTCCGAACCCCAATTGGATAAAAAAAAAAGGTCCTACAGATGATACAAAAATAGTTTCTCCATACATTATAGTGTTAAATGTTGGAGAAAAAAAATTTGATTACCAGCATCGAAAAAAACCCGGAATAAAACGTTTGGGCGGAAAATTTCTGGCTCAGATAAATTAACAAAATACCCCCCCCCCCCCTTTTTTTTAAGTTAAGTGGTTGCTTCTTTATTAAAGCCATTTTGATGATTTGCAGTAGTTTAACAATAATAAAGATGTCTCAATTAAGCATTAGAAAACGTAGGCTGCAGCCGCGTGCTTACAGGCGAAGAATATATATTTTTATTTTCATAAAGCCAATGCATTACATCGGTACAGAGATTGAAGGAGAAGAAGGAATGATATATTAGGGATCACTATATTCCTATCTTTTCTGTGTGTTTCAAATGGTATTTCTTCTCCAAGGAGTTTGGCAAAGGGAGGGGGTAATGGTTTTTTTTAGTTTTAAGGGTAATTTAATAGATCCGAGATACATGTACTAGACAAACAATACATTTACCTCACACTTTTTAAGTAATGCATTTATGAGTGAATCGTTGTTTGAGTAAAGACCAGTGGCAAACATTTCTGTGCAAGTCAAGTCGATTCGGAAAGACATTAATTTTCAAATCAACTGATTTTTATAGTTCGTTCTTATGTTGTACTGTTATACCACTGTCCCAGGTTAGGGGGAGGGTTGGGATCCCGCTAACATGTTTAACCCCGCCACATTATTTATGTCTGTGCCTGTCCCAAGTCAGGAGCCTGTAATTCAGTGGTTGTCGTTTGTTTATGTGTTACATATTTGTTTTTCGTTGATGTCTTTTTTTTATATAAAGAAGGCCGTTAGTTTTCTCGTTTGAATTGTTTTACATTGTCTTATCGGGGCCTTTTATAGCTGACTATGCGGTATGGGCTTTGCTCATTGTTGAAGGCCGTACGGTGACCTATAGTTGTTAATGTCTGTGTCATTTTGGTCTCTTGTGGACAGTTGTCTCATTGGCAATCATACCACATCTTCTTTTTTGATATGTGTTCGGCAATGATGCTGCTTTGAGTCTTGATAAAGCTACGTTAAGTTTAAAAAAAAACAAACAAATAAATATATCAAGTTCAGACAAATATTTCTGTAAAGAACTTTATTAATAATTGTTATAAATATCATTTTTATTCAAAAATTGTTTCTTCCTTAAATATACACGGTGAAACTAATGTTTTTAATGTCTAGTTTTGTGTACACTTAATCTACACAAGGCCTACATCGAGTATCGACTGCATGTAGACAAAACATGTTTTACACTACATGTAAACATTGAATTTTATCAATTTTATCAATGGGAACGTAACTTTGTTTAATTATGTGAGTTACACTTACACAAAACCGAGTTTAGGTCAATGTGAACACGGCCTTAGATATGACAATGTATGAATGTATATGTAGAGTTTTTTACTTGGCCTAGTACATCAATTATTAGTACATGTATCATAATGTTAGATATGACAATGTATGAATGTATATTTAGAGTTTTTTACTCGGTCTACTTTCATTATTAGTACATGTATCCTAATGTTAGGCCGTGTTTACACCAAAAGCCATGTACAGTAAACATGTTAACATTTAGTGTAATGCAATGTACACTGGTTTCACATTAAATTTGTTCACATCTATAAACCTTGTTTAATTACCTGTACATAAGATTTGTTCACACTTGTAAGCTATCTGTCATTTAAATGTTCATTACGTAGAACCGAATGCAAAATTTTCGGACAACTTTTCTAGCAGTAAGAGAAAGACCATTTGACTTCAAAAAGGGGGATGTTTTTTTTTCAAGAAAAATATTATGATCCCCAATTTGATAAAAAAAATTATTCTGAATCCAGAGTTTCCCCATACATTACAGTGTTAAATATTGAAAAAAGTTATTTGACTGCTGGCATAAAAAAATCTGAATAAAAACGTTCAAATCTGACTCAGAAAAAAAATCCCCCCCTTTTTTCAAAGTAAGTGGTTACTCCTTTATGAAAGTCATTTTGACGATTTGCAGTAGTTGAAGATACTAACGATGTCTTGATTATGCATTTAAAAGCGTAGGCTGCAGCAGCATGCTTACAGACGAAGAAAAAAGTTTGAGATGTTAAGGATCACTACATGTATTTTTTTTTTTTATCGTTTCTGCTTCTTTCAAATGCTATGTCTTCTCCAAGGAGTATCTAAATAAGGGAGATGTTGATGTTTTTTTTTTTATTTCTAAGCTTATTTTAACGGATCTGAGATAAAAATGTACTAGACAAACAATACAATTTACCTCACACTTTTTTTAGAAATGCATTTAAGAGTGAATCGTTTTTTAAGTAAAGACCAGTGGCAAATATTTCAGTGAACGTCCAGTAGATTCGAAAAGACCTTTTTAAATAAATTATGTGTTCGGCAATGATGATGCTTTGAGTCTTGATTAAGGGTTAATGAAGCTACCGAAAGTATTTTTTATAACAAATAATTATATCAAGTTTAGACAAATATTTCTGTAAAGAACTTTATTAATAATTGTTATAAATATCAATTTTATTCAAAAATTATTCCTTTCTTAAATATACTTGATAAAATTAAAGTTATAAATGCCTACACTTAACATACACAAGACCTACATTGACTATCGGCTGCATGTAGACAAAACATGATTTAAACTACATGTAGACATTGAGTTTTATCAATGGGAACGTTATTGTGTTTAGTTTACGTGTGAGTTACACTTACACAACACCGAGTTTAGGCCAATATGAACACGGCCTTAGGTATGACAATGTATGAATGTGTATGTAGAGTATTTTACTCAAGCGACATCTATATTAGTACATGTATGACAATGTTCGATATGATTTTATAAGACAGGGGATATGATTTTATTTACTTGGACTGCATTAATAAGAGATGAGGATAAAAGACAGATTAGATATGATATTTTTTCTCTTGGCTTACATTAGTTATTGGTACATGTAAGACAATGTTAGAGAAGATTAATAAAAAAGTGTATGTGGAGTTTTTTACTTTGCCTACATCAGTCATAAATACTTAATACTTGCATGAAGATGCAGAGATTATTTTTTTTGCTTGGCCTACATCAATTATTTGTTTATATATATATGACAATACATGTACTATAGATAGTTATATAAGAATGTGTATATAATATTTGTTTCTCACGTTGCCTACATTAGTTATAAATACTATGTAGCAATGTTTAACATGATTATATAAGACTGTTGGTATTATTGTTTTGCTGAGTGTACATTAATTATTAGTATATATAACAATGTAAGAGTTGACAAGGTAAGAATATGTACATGGTGGGTTTTTTTCTTTGCCTATAATAATTATAAGTACATAATGACAATCTTATAGATGATTAAAAAAGATTGTGGATTTGATTTTTTTATTTGGTCTTCATTAATTGCCTGTCTATTGGCATTGTAGAATGTTGATATCAATTATTTCATTTGGCCTATATATATGTCAATGTGTGTCGTATTGAACTAATTATAAAACTTTTTATTAGAATATGGTGACGTGTGTTTAGTAGATTTCTAACATATAATTGATGCAGCATAAGCTGTATAAAAATATTGAACCGGCTGGAGAAAATGTATACCTGTACATAAATAGATAATTTTGTTTATTCTCTACACAAACATAAATGTTTTAGGAATTTTTTGTTGTTGATATAAATGATAAAGAATATAATAGTTCTACATACAGTAACTTTCATTCTCAGTACAGGATAATTAAATGAAATTTAATTCACACATGACCTTTTAAGAAATAACTTATTCCAACTTTAACTGTTAATACATTGAATCTATTCACTATTGTCAGTCCTTTCTCCTGTAAATTTGAACTTTATTGCAGGTGTTTAATTTTTCAGCGACTAGTCTTTTTGTTTGGATTAGGTAAATTTTTGAATGTAATATGACATTAACATACTTTATCCAACTCTTCCCAATAACAAAGTGCATTGACAACTTACTTGTAGCATTTTGATAAAGTTTAATTCATAAAAAAAAAAATGCAACAGAACCATATACATTTTTTATTTTTATGTTTGTATTATAACATTGAGTACCAACAGTCTATTGTCTACTTGTCATATTTGTGTTTGACTACACCTGTGTTTATAGTACTGACAATAAAAAAAAACATTTTATCATTCTTTTTGCCTTGTTCTATAATTTCTTAATTCTTTAAAACAAGAGTGCAGACACTGATATGTTTTGCTTTCTTTACTAATCATTGATATTATGTTGATAGTCCTAAATATAAAGCTTTATCACAGAAACTCAACATGATCATGATGATCCAAGAAAATGAAGTCAAGGTCATATAAACCTGATATGAAATGCGTGCACACCTTACAATCAGTCAATATACGAAATAAAGTTGACCTATTGCTTAAAGTTTCGAAGAAGTAGAATTAACAAAGAAAACTAAACATTGACCAATGAACCATGGAAATGAGGTCAAGGTCAGATGAATCATGCCAGGCATACATGTACAGCTTAAAATCCTCCCATACAACAAATAAAGTTGACCCATTGCTTACTGTTTAAGAAAAACAGACCAAAACACAAAAACTGAACACTCAGCAATGAAGCATGAAAATGAGGCCAAGGTCAAATAAAACAAGTGAGACTGACATGTACATATTACAAACATCCCATACAACAAATCAAGTAAACCTATTGCATACAGTATAAGACAAACAGACAAAAACTGAACTATAACCAATGAACCATGAAATTGAGGTCAAGGTCAGATAACACCTGTCAGTTAGTCATGTACACCTTACAGTCTTTCCATACACCGAATATACTAGACCTATTTGATAATGTATCTGAGATATGGACCTGACAAATAAAACTTAACCTTGTTCACTGATCCATGAAATGAGGTCGAGGTCAAGTAAAAACTGTCTGACAGACATGAGGCCCTTGCAAGCTACGCATATTCCAAATATAGTTATCCTATTACTCATAATAAAAGAAATTAACATTACAAATATCCTAACTTTTTTTCAAGTTGTCACTGAACCATGAAAATGAGGTCAAGGACAATGAACAGATTGAAACTTGAAATCATGAGGTATCTATATACAAAGTATGAAGTATCCAGGTCTTCCACCTTCTAAAAATTTAGATATAAAGCTTTAAAGAAGTTATCTTATACCGCTGCCGTCTCCGGATCACTATCCCTATGGCAAGCTTTCTGCAACAAAAGTCGCAGGCTCGACAAAAAACACTTTAGTCCAAATAATACGTAATTCTGCCTGCTCGGTTGTATATTACACAACCTGTCAGTTTTATAACCTTCACACAAATACATGTGCAGTTCATTACACTCAGAAGTATTAGTTACAGGACATATTGGGATAGCTTGATGCGACAGCAATCAAGCAACACAAATATACAACATAGATATAGAACCTATACCTAAAAAAAATACACGTGCATTTTAATGTAAATATTCGACATCACAAAAATCTCTATCTATAATAGTATTCAAGATAATAACCAAAAACGGCTAAATTTCTTTAAAAATTACCAATTAGGGGGCAGCAACCCAAAAACCAGTTGTCCAATTCATCTGAAAGTTTCGGGGCAGATAGATATTTAATAGATAAACAAGTTAAGCCCTTGTAAGATTTGCTTTAAATGTTTTGGTTTCAGAGTTATAAGCCAAAATCTACATTTTACCCCTATGTTCTATTTTTAGCATGGCGGCCATCTTTGTTGGTTGGCCGGGTCACCGCACACATTTTTTCAACTAGATACCCTAATAATGATTGTGGCTAAGTTTGGTTAAATTTGGTCTAGTAGTTTCAGAGGAGAAGATTGTTGTAAAAGATTACAAAAATTTACGAAAAATTGGTAAAAAATTACTATTATGTGCAATAACTCCTTAATTGGTCAACTGACCATTTTGATTATGTTATTTATTTGTAGACCTTACTTTGCTGAACATTATTGCTGTTTACAGTTTATCTCTATCTATAATAATTTTCAAGATAATAACCGAAAACGGACAAAGTTTCCTTAAAATTACCAATTCAGGGGCAGCAACCCAACAACCCATTGTCCGATTCATCTGAAAATGTCAGGGCAGATAGATCTTGACTTTATAAACTATTTTACCCCCATGTCAGATTTGCTCTAAATGCTTTGGTTTCAGAGTTATAAGCCAAAATATACATTTTACCCCCTATGTTCTATTTTTAGCCATTGCGGTCATCTTGGTTGGTTTGGCGGGTCACCGGACACAACTTTTAAACTAGATACCCCAATGATGATTTTGGCCAAGTTTGGTTGAATTTGGCCCAGTAGTTTCAGAGGAGAAGATTTTTGTAAAAGTTAACGACGACGGACGACGACAGACGACGACAGACGACGGACGACGGACGCCAAATGATGAGAAAAGCTCACTTGGCCCTGTTGACCAGGTGAGCTCAAAACTAGTATTTATACCTATATTTGTTTTCATTTATGGCGAACAAAATAGTCAATTTGTTTCATTTGAGCAATTTGATAGGTCTGAAGCCTGTATTAAAATTTGAAGCATCATTTCTATTATTGCGCAGTATATATAATAAGATGTGGTATGATTTCTAATTAGAAAATGTAACCAGAGAGCATGATTCTACTTTCAAAATCGATTTTCTCTTCCTGGACTCACAGCCAGGACCTCTGTGACAAAAGGCTGCCTTTTTTTATTTTCCTAAGCTCAACGGCCTACGGCTGACTAAGTATCTACAAATAAAGGAAAACAATCCTGTCACATAGACAACTCTCCATCACAGATACCAATTGTCATAGAGGTTACCACTAAAGGTCATAATTAGCATTCAACAATGAGCCAATCCATACGGCATAATCAGTTATATAGGGCCTTCTTCTGATATACAGTTACAGCTTCATTAATATTGAAGATTACGAACTGTTGCATGCGTAGAGTATATGATTAAAAATATGAACAAAAATTTATCTTTAAATTTGTAGAATACTTGGTGATATTTACACGAAAGAAAACAAAAAGTGATTAAAAAATATGTACATTGGTATTTATAGAATTAAATTATGTTGTGGAGAATAGTTGGTGTCAACTGATCTCTATAGGTTTCAATGGTTTGTCATGCTACCACAACTTGTGGTAACATGTTCCATTGGATGACTGTTTGCGGAAAGAATGACCATTTGTAGCTGTCTTTAGAGGTGGATATTTGCCGAAATGTTTGAGTATTGTATGTAATTTTCATGTTCTAGTATATGATGGTATGCGGACTAGTGATGGGATTGCAATGAGTTCATGGATGACCTTATAGAACATGATAAGTCTGGTTTTGAAGCGGCGCTCAGTGAGTGAGGGTCATTGTAGTTCGTTTAACATGGAGGTAACACTACTGGTGTTGTGGTAATTGTTACATACATATCGGGCCGCACGCCTAGCTCTGTACCATTTCTTGCTAATTTTTATATTCTGCTGTGTGTGGATCCCATAAACTACAGGCGTATTCAAGTTAATTATGACCGTTGACTGATATAATTTATACAAGGATGTACTTAGGTGAGGTTTTTGAATAAGTGTCAAATGTTCAGACTCCTTGGTGTTTTTCCATACGATACAAGGAAAAATATTTTGCCCCATAACACCTATCTTTTTTTAACATAAGACTTAATAGCTCATAAAAGGTCATTCGACAAAATTTAAGCAGATTCTTGATTTTCTTTCTTTTGATTTGAGACCCAAACAATACCAATGCAAATTATAAGGTACAAGTCCAAGTCAGCCTTTTCCCGCCATATTTTATAAATCAAATATCTCGAAAAGGAGCTCCATGACCTATTAATATTTTTAGCTAATTTTGATCCTTAACTAATTCTCTTCCAGCTTAAAGTATCAATTTTATATTCTTGATTTTTTTAATTTTACCTTAGATCAACTAAGTACATCCTTAATTATTTGAATTACGATATTTAAAAAAAAAAAAGACATGATGTCATGTGGAGATGTAATTTCGATACCTCTGTACTATAAGGATGGAATATCTGAAAATACATGACTAAATATTACCCTAAATTCTCAATAACAATCACATTGAAATAGAAGATAAGAGTTATCTATGAGTTTCACAGATGTCTCGGCCCGAAAGATCAAATTGTAAGGTAATTTATCGGATGACCTGGATTAATAGTAGTAGCATAATGTAATTTTAGAAACTGTTGCTCATGTTCTTTCAAATCAAATGCGGTAACTATACAGGTCCTACTCATAAGAACTATATATTTATATAAAAGACTTCACAAGTGATTCTGAAATGATTAAGTTCACAGTGCAATTTATATCTCGTAAATGACTCCAATTTATTTTGTCACGAAATTAATTAACATCGTAATCGGGTACATCTGATATAGGTTGTATTATACACTTTTCAAAGAACATGTCAATTACAAAACCGACCATGAACCTAGTTTGGCAACTTTATCTTATCAATGTGTATTGAAAATATCAGAACTATTGAATCTGCGTTAAACAATTAAACTGCTTCAATGAAGTTGAAAAAGGAGTAATGATAAACAAAACCCTGAAAATTAATTACTTAATTTAATAGACAATGAGTATTTGTTTCAAGTCGATAACCCATGTCCCTGCCATGTACTGAATTGAATAATTACATTTGTAACATTTTCCACCGTCATTATATATGCACCGTTTCCAAAAGGTGTAGACGTCCAAAAACAGGTTTTGCGTGTGTATGCACTTTTTTCGATTGGATAGCTGACCAAACACCAAGATCATTTACGTAGTATTAATGTTAAGTTTAGACTTGAAACGCAAAAGACTTGTTTAATTAATGTTTGTTTCACATTTATCGATATAGATTGAAACAGAAAACAAAAACGTTTTTTGATTACTTAGTCACATACATTTATTTTCACAAATATAAACATGATCAAATGGCCAAAACATATAATGTATGGTCTCCCTGCTTAGGATATATATGCCTCAATTTAGTGGAATTTTCAATAACATGCAGGAATCATATGTTTTATATTTTACTCACAATATGAATAATTCTTTTTGTCATCCACTTAATCGAATTATTAAGTATAAATGATCGAAATGATTGAAAAAAAAGTTGATTTCCCTTTATTTAATGTTGCTGAGCGTGACAAAACAGGTGAAAAAACATAGATAAATAATTGGTCAATGCAACGTTAGCCTTATTCTAATTCGATCTTGACAGGAGTACCCACTCCTTTCTTGTTCACGAATGAAAATGTTGTGCTTTAGAAGCAATCTTCTTGATTGTCCTTCAATAGGAACGCTCGAAAACCAAAAAAATAAAATAAAATGAATCATATAAAGATAGAGGGAATCTAAAGGATCTTAATTTTTACTAAAGAGTTTAAATGGGGGTTAATAAAAATTTGTTTTCCAAAAAAGCATTTTCAACAATGAAAAACAGAAAAATGCATTTAGACTAACCGATTCACCGGGAAATCCCCTGGTGTTTTTTGAAATATTTACATATATAAATCTCAATAAATATGCTAAGAATAGTAACAAACTAGAATATAATGGAAAATTTTAATTAAGAAGACAATACAAACGACAGTTAAAACACACACAAAAAAACCTTCACAAATTTGGGGTTAGATGCTCCTAATGGTTCGAAATTAGTAGAACAACATTTCAATCAAGAGATTTGTTGAAAAAATTACTTTTCCATACCGGCATTTTGGAACTTTTTACCTAGATAATTACAATTTACTGTTATGCTTTTCTCTTTATATTGATAATAGATAAACGCATCATAGATACCAGGATTGAAGTTTTATATTTACGCCAGACGCGCGTATCGTCTACAAAAGACTCATCAGTGACGCTCGAATAAAAAAATATTAAAAAGGCCAAATAAAGTACGAAGTTGAAGAGTATTGAGGACCAAAAATTCCTAAAAGTTTTACCAAATACAGTTAAGTTATAGTCAATATTTACATATTAACCTTATTCTGTAGACATGGAATACATTTAGTTTATTGATGTCAAAATTCATTTTTATCATGCTAATTAATCAATCATCTAGATGATTTGTAGTAAGACATTTTGTTAAAAAGGGATTAATTCTATTTAAAGAGGGACGAAAGATACCAGAGGGAGAGTCAAACTCATAAACTAAACTGACAACGCCATGGCTTAAAATAAAGAGACAAACACACAGCATAGTACAGAAGACACAACATAGAAAACTAAATACAAAGCAACACGAACCCCACCAAAAACTGGAAGTGATCTCAGGTGCTCCACATGTGGCACCCGTCGTGTTGCTTATATTAACTTGATTGAAAAAAAGAGTGACGGGGATTATGTCACCGAGGTAACACCCAAACAGCGAAGAAAACCAGAAATAAATCTGTTATTTGTGATAAAAAAACTAAATTAACATTGAATGTTACCTGCTTTGCTTTATATCCGTTTGAATATGCAGCGTAACCACCATGCCAGCCAAAACCGACAGTCTGACGAGTGCAAACTGTGCATCCAATTGGCGAACAGATTTGATAAATTACTGTGATGTGCCACTCATAATGGAGACTCTACAAATAATAAATGCAGTTTGGAAAGTTTGTCGCTCTCTACTTGCAAGGTGAAAACAAGACGTGTATGACACATCATTTGGTGGTGCTTATCTTATCTGAAGCACAGAAAAAAAAAGTTAATCATATATTAAACCGGCATTCTGCCAGTAGGAGTGTACGTTTCATAGACGAAATCCATGTTGATCGACGATATAGAATTTACCTGTATGATGTATTGTATAATATAAGTCATCTAGAAGATATGATATTTTTTTCACGATTTGATGGTAAGAATCAGAGTCTCTAATGAGCATGATTCGTTTATCTTTATCTGCTCATACTAGACATTTGCGGAAACTAGGTCTATATATAGGGTGAAAAAGGGGAACATTCAGAATTAAACCAAATTTGCTTTATTTCACAGATTTTAAAGAAATTAACTCAAATAAGAAGTTTTATAAATATTTAATGAAGATTGATAGAATCCTGGGCCTTAAATATGATGACTCAGCATAAATTCATAGTTTACAGTATGCATAGTTTACTTAAAGTCCTGGATACAAAATTAAATCATAATATTTGCATATTTGTAAGTTAAATTGTTAAGAAGTGCTTATATTTACTCTTCCAAGTCATTGAAACTCATAGATCCTTCCTTAATATTATTTATGGGGTATTTGTGTCCTTTCGATAACCCAAAAGTAAGCCGCAACACCTAAATCTGCATTTTTGTCACCACGGCATAATAAATACAAGCTAGAAAAACAAAAATATCTCAAGAAAACTTACAATAGTGTGTTCTATCCTGAATATGTACTAAATATTCCAAATTGCTAGAAACAGCAGAATGATTTAGGAAATTTGAGGCCCCAGGGGCAAAAAACATAGAAAATTGCCTACCCCCTGGGTCATAAAACAAATAATTTAACTTGTAAATGCTATGATTTTATGATTTTAAAGTTCTTGATATAGAAAACAATAACTATGCTTGGAAGTTATGCAAAAATCAGATGTTAGCAGTCATCTATACAACATTTTAAGTGAATTTATATCTCAGACTGGTATCTGCATACATACAACTATTGCAAATATGGCTTTGTTTGAACACTTCTAATATATATAGTAGCTAAATTGTGTCAGATATATGGTTACAGATGATACTGTTGTGACAAGAATTCTAAATTGACCATTTGAGGCAGAAAATGTGTTCTTTAATTGACAAATAGGCATACAGTAAGATGTGGACTGGAGATAGAGGTTGGATTGGATACTTTATATAATCTTGAATGTTGTAATGATTGATTGCTAAACATTACATTTCTAATATTCTGATATGCTTGCAATATGTTATCAAAACAGTTTTTAACAGGTTCTAGGCATTTTTTATCAGAAAATATGCAAATAGGGTAAGCTGGCAATAATTAAAGTCTTGTTTTCAAATTCTTTAAAAAATTGAAACAGGGGAGGGGGTATAAAATGTATAGTAAAGAAAAACTTAGAGTATACACAGTGATTTCTTTAAGACTTTAATTCTGATAAATGAGTATTAATGTGAGAAAAACTGATTTTAGAGAGTTTTCTATTTGAATAAATGTCTGTATAGGTTGCACTTTGTAAATACAGCTGTTTCTCAAAACACGCCTTTTTTGGGGAGTAATAGAATATTCATAGAAAATTAATTTTGTTTACATACTGGTTCCCAGTTATGCTCTCTGTGTTCCATATCGCAGAGACAGAACTTGGGAATGTTACCAGTAAATAAACACGTGCATATTGTTTACATTGAAATCTGTGGTAACCTTTCATTCAAGGTAGGGGTAGTTAAGAAAATTAGTGTAAGTTTAAACTCTGAGAAGTTCAGGGCATATAAACGTTGAAAATATGCCGCACAGCCCTATATTTTGACCTTTGAAAAAAATTGTGGTGCATATGAACTTTCAATTCTAGGATAAGATTTTTTTCAAAACTTCATAGTAAAAGTGGTACAGTTTTAGCCGTAAAAGGAGTTCCTATGGGAAATTGCATTGTCAATATTTACAGAAATGCAACCTATATAGGGTGAAAAAGGGGAACATTCAGAATTAAACCAAATTTGCTTTATTTCACAGATTTTAAAGAAATTAACTCAAATAAGAAGTTTTATAAATATTTAATGAAGATTGATAGAATCCTGGGCCTTAAATATGATGACTCAGCATAAATTCATAGTTTACAGTATGCATAGTTTACTTAAAGTCCTGGATACAAAATTAAATCATAATATTTGCATATTTGTAAGTTAAATTGTTAAGAAGTGCTTATATTTACTCTTCCAAGTCATTGAAACTCATAGATCCTTCCTTAATATTATTTATGGGGTATTTGTGTCCTTTCGATAACCCAAAAGTAAGCCGCAACACCTAAATCTGCATTTTTGTCACCACGGCATAATAAATACAAGCTAGAAAAACAAAAATATCTCAAGAAAACTTACAATAGTGTGTTCTATCCTGAATATGTACTAAATATTCCAAATTGCTAGAAACAGCAGAATGATTTAGGAAATTTGAGGCCCCAGGGGCAAAAAACATAGAAAATTGCCTACCCCCTGGGTCATAAAACAAATAATTTAACTTGTAAATGCTATGATTTTATGATTTTAAAGTTCTTGATATAGAAAACAATAACTATGCTTGGAAGTTATGCAAAAATCAGATGTTAGCAGTCATCTATACAACATTTTAAGTGAATTTATATCTCAGACTGGTATCTGCATACATACAACTATTGCAAATATGGCTTTGTTTGAACACTTCTAATATATATAGTAGCTAAATTGTGTCAGATATATGGTTACAGATGATACTGTTGTGACAAGAATTCTAAATTGACCATTTGAGGCAGAAAATGTGTTCTTTAATTGACAAATAGGCATACAGTAAGATGTGGACTGGAGATAGAGGTTGGATTGGATACTTTATATAATCTTGAATGTTGTAATGATTGATTGCTAAACATTACATTTCTAATATTCTGATATGCTTGCAATATGTTATCAAAACAGTTTTTAACAGGTTCTAGGCATTTTTTATCAGAAAATATGCAAATAGGGTAAGCTGGCAATAATTAAAGTCTTGTTTTCAAATTCTTTAAAAAATTGAAACAGGGGAGGGGGTATAAAATGTATAGTAAAGAAAAACTTAGAGTATACACAGTGATTTCTTTAAGACTTTAATTCTGATAAATGAGTATTAATGTGAGAAAAACTGATTTTAGAGAGTTTTCTATTTGAATAAATGTCTGTATAGGTTGCACTTTGTAAATACAGCTGTTTCTCAAAACACGCCTTTTTTGGGGAGTAATAGAATATTCATAGAAAATTAATTTTGTTTACATACTGGTTCCCAGTTATGCTCTCTGTGTTCCATATCGCAGAGACAGAACTTGGGAATGTTACCAGTAAATAAACACGTGCATATTGTTTACATTGAAATCTGTGGTAACCTTTCATTCAAGGTAGGGGTAGTTAAGAAAATTAGTGTAAGTTTAAACTCTGAGAAGTTCAGGGCATATAAACGTTGAAAATATGCCGCACAGCCCTATATTTTGACCTTTGAAAAAAATTGTGGTGCATATGAACTTTCAATTCTAGGATAAGATTTTTTTCAAAACTTCATAGTAAAAGTGGTACAGTTTTAGCCGTAAAAGGAGTTCCTATGGGAAATTGCATTGTCAATATTTACAGAAATGCAACCTATAGTCCAGCTAATTCGTGCATTTTTTCAAAAGGGTTGTGGGTTTGATGATAAAAGCATGAAACTTTGCACAATAGTAGATCTTTATATGGTAGTCAATTTAAGCTATGAACCCACCCTGAAAAATCCAATATGGCGGCCATTTTCAAGATTGCTGCCAATCAGTCAAAATATCAGTTACCAGTTTTAAACTACAGCAAATAATATTCAAATCTAATATTTTTTAAAGCATAACAAATGTGATTCAACGTTTTAAGTAAGTCATGGCGGTATTTAAAAATTAAAAAAAAAATGGCAGTCATTTCAAAATGGTCGCCAAAAATGAAAAAAAAATATTTATCTAAAATAAACCTAAACATGGCTCTGTTGATATTCATTTCATTCTTCGAATTGCTATTAGCAGTTGATACTACGTTCTAAGGATTGTGTTTCCATAATACATGGCTTGCACGATATTTTAATCAAACATCCCATAAATGGAAACATTCGAACGTTTTCATGACGCCTTCATGATTTGTTTGAATGTGTACCATCTAAATCACAAATGGTTATTTTAAAAAAAGACGAAGTGGTATGATTGCTTATGAGACAAATCTCAACAAGAGACCAAATGTCACATAAGTTAACAGCTATAAGTCACCAGACGGCCTTCAACTATAAGTAAAGCCCATACCACATGTTCTAACTCTCCTTGTCCGATTCTTAGTACATGTATTTTTTTTCCCAAAGAAAATTTGTCAATGCTGTGTGATTTGATCCTTATTTTTTCATATCTGTGTTGTCTACCAATGAGTTTTTAAAGCAATAGTACATGTATCCATCATACAGAAATGGCAAACCTGATTTCATTTCAAACTTTCACATTTGGTCAAATATAAGATAACAAAATTAAAAAGATGTTGGTATACTTAAGATATACCAACATGTTTCTAATTTGATTATATTGGATATGACTCATCAAGCTATTTAACCAATAACACCTGCTGAACATCCTTGAACACCTTAGATCATTCCCTAGTTTTATGAAAGGGTTCATATTGCTCATGGTGTCTTTCTCATCTTCTTTCACATTTAAACAACAACAAATTTTTACAGCAGTTTTAAAAATGTGTGCCAAGTATTACCCATTTAGTCCTTGCACAACTCTTCACCACATTTGAAAAAGAAATGTTACAGTACATAAAATCATAATCCTCCCACATTTTTATCTACCGCTAGAGTATCTACAACCATATTTTATGAGCTCATGCAAAATGCTGATACCTTTGTGATAAGTATCCAATAGAGTATATATCCATTTCTGTAAAAGACTTCCTATGTATGAGCTGTATTTGTACGGTATTATAAAAAACATTCAACACGATAGCCCGGCCTCCTTATTTTACAAGTGTTTAATTATACTCATTGCTTGATTTACATATACCATTTTCAAATCATGTTTTCAACACTAGAACTGTATAGTTAATGGTACATCACATACCATAGCACACATACACTATGATAAATGGGATAAAAATGCTAAACACCACAGAATAAACAGCATAATAACACCTTTATACATTAGAAGGGACCTTATCTTAATCTTCTAACATACAAATGTCTACTTCAATCACTAATGTTACAAATCGGTAGAGGTTACGTGGACTCAATTTATCCTTATCAATTCTTTTTTGATGCATGAGAGCCTGTGAAAAGAATCTGCTGTTCACGAAAAACTATGTTCAATTACAGTTTTCTAACTAATCACGTAAGCTTCTCAATAATGAATGAATGAATGAATTTTATTCTCATCAACTACTAGTAATGACATAGTTATAGAGACAATAAGTATATACAACAATATAATATACAGTGCATGTATGAGGAAAATGATATACATTAACCAGGAGGAGAGACTTTCACATTAACAGCTTTAATATATCGACATAATTTTTCTAAAACAGTAATATTATTTGAGGAAAACAGATTACATAATTTCAAGGTGTTTGGATTTTTCCAACAAAATTTCGGTAAATATTTTTGTCTTTCATTAATGAAAGATTTACAAGACAAAATATAATGATACTCGTCGCCGATTTCAGCCGAGCCACAGATACGACACAATCTATGATTTCTCGACAGATTGTGCCATCTCCCTGTCTCAAGTGGTAGACGATGGCTACCACATCTAAATTTACAAAACATATACATACAATTCAATGGTAAAATAGATAGATATTCTTCAAATTTAAATTCTTTTTTAAATATTCTATAACATATACCTTTTGAGGTAGAATTCATATTTTCATACCATTCCTGTATAAATTGGTCCTTCAGTTTTTGTTCTACACATTTAGAAATCCACAGAGCAGAAAAAGTACCCTGCTGATTCCAAATATTTGACATTCCACAATTGTCTAGTGTGCTTTTTATAAAACATAACCATTTACTCTCCAAACCATAATTATTAGAATAGACGAACAATAGCTTATATAAAAGTGAAAAGACTTTACATTCTTCTCCATGTAAAAGACGACACCAAAACTTTACCATACGAACTCTTGCGTGAAATGAAATGGGATATCTTCCCAGCTCTCCGTAAATCATAAAATTTGGAGTCGATTGTTTCAAATGTAATATAAGTTTGCAAAATCGCAAATGTACTTTTTCGAGTAACTCTAAATTTTCAAACCCCTAAATTTCACATCCATACAAAATGTAAGTCTTCATTTGATTCTGACATCAAAATTGTATCGTCAGCATACAGTAAAATAAACATTTTGAAATAAACCATCAGTTCATTTTCTATATCTTTACTAATAGTTTCTAAACCTTTAACATAATGCCATTACTATATATACTGAGCCAAAAAAGTTAAGCAACAAAAATGTGAAATTTTATTTTATTACAAAATCATAGCAACATATAATTTTAATAATAACAGAATGAAATGATGACATGTCAGACGTAACATGAATGTTTATCACTCACATTCATGAGGATTTTCTTTGTATGGAGCGAGGGAGGGTCAAAATGCGGAAATGAGTATAGTGATATTCAAAAATCAATTTCTCAGCCATGCCCTAAGTGTACCAATGAAGGATTGGAAGGCACACCAGCAGCTGCCCTTAGTCAATGCACTACTTTTGTGGCCGGAAAAAAAATTGTCACGTGTTGACGTAAAGCGAAGGTAGCAATCCTCCCTTGACGAGATATCGACCTATCCTGTGCAGTTGCAATTTGTCTATATCTGTCTGTTAGTCTCTAAACTGTTGCCTTATGCTCATTAAATCGAGCCACGATGTCAGCAACACTCATTCCGGCATCAACCATTCCAAGAGCTTTCTGACGGTCATTTTCGGGGAGGCCTTGTTGACGCCCCATGCAATTTTTTCAAAGATGTATGTGTTTTTCCTACCAATAGTGTGTTTCTGGACGTTAGTGAAAAATAAATTTTGAATATCGTTTTAAAAGTACAGGTACAGAAGGTAAAACATCAATTACACGTGCAAAGCTGAAATGGCGCGAAATCAATCACCAGGAAAAAAGTACGATTGTTTTAAACTACAGGTAAAACTAAGGATTATATCATTGATGTTTAAATAAATTTTTTTCCAGAAAGAACAAAATAAAATGTAAAAATGCTAAACTTTTTTGGCTCAGTATATATATATCTAAAGCAAAATGTTCACCATGTTCCACTGTTCCAATTTGGCATCAGCAATAACAAAGGAAGATTGATCACAATTAATAATTGATACATGTCAAGGAAAACAATTGACACATTGCTGGATTGTACTTAGAGAATATCGATTCGTAGTGTATATTCGTCAGTATATATATATATCTAAAGCAAAATGTTCACCATGTTCCACTGTTCAAATTTGGCATCAGCAATAACAAAGGAAGATTGATCACAATTAATAATTGATACATGTCAAGGAAAACAATTGACACATTGCTGGATTGTACTTAGAAACTATCGATTCGTAGTGACAGATTTGACCTCTTACTGAAACATTATGCAATGCGGATGGCCATTTGTCTTGTAGGCTTAAATGCGTGGAATGATGTCGAGACATACTTAATATTTTCTTTGTCATCTGCTTTAACCCATCTTTGTTATAATTTTGTTGACTTGTGCATGTTGTGTATATATACCATGTACAGAGAGAGTTGTACAATTGACTAGTTTTACCAAATTAGCATACATGTTTTTCTGGCAAGGCAATTGACAGAGTGCTATCCATATAAAGGTTTTACTAGATGTAAGTATGAAACGCATTGTTATATTTGGTTAGTGCTAGAATAATTCTAAGTCTATACTAATATTTCTTGTTAATATGTCATAGCAATAGTACAATCAGTTGTGCTGGCACCTTATATATTGGTCAAAGTATCAGAGAATATAGAGAAATACAAACATTTCGAACCATTTGGTTAAGACGAATTATTCAAGTTCGACAGAAAAATGCTAAAATAAGGCAATGTTTGTCCTACGCGTGTGTAACGATTCTCTAGCTGTAGTTGTTGGCAATTATGTCCATGGCTGGTATTGTAAAAACACCAGAATTCGAGATAGGTTACACATATTAAATATTGAATAGATGGAATCTTCTAGTTCAGTAACTTTAGATAAAAGAATAATTGGATCAAACTAGTACATAAACGACATCATGACTAAATCATGTCTTTGTGAACTTTCTGTATATGCAGCTTATTCATGTATCGTAGTCATACAAATATGTTGTAGTTGCCCTGTTTAATTGCATCAACAAAATAATATTTTACTAGATGAAGTACATGTAACTGCATAACTAATGGCATGCCATGAGGTGATTCCAAGCATCATATAACTCCAATTATTTTCAGATTAATACTATGTCCTCTTCCACCTAATCATAAAGGAGCTGTTTGATTCTAGAAGTTTTCATTCTAGTTTAGATATTTGAAAAACGCCAGTATCTACACGTCATTCCTGTTGTAGGCTACATTTCTGCAAGAAGGGTATCACAGTTACGATTTTCTATTATTTGTTTCGCAAATCTTTCAATGTTGAGAGAGTCAATGTTGCTTTGCTGAAGTATAACATGTATAAAAATGTAGCATGTAGCAAAGGACACTTAGTGTTACTGATGGTACGTCAAAACAAAAAACTCTTTGTAACTAGTAATGTATATGTGTTGATTTTGATATCATATTGCAGCCATCTTGGAAAAAGCCGCCATTTGAAAATTTATACTTTGTCCATAGGTATTATTGTACCAATGATCCAGGACTACTCAAATCACAAATTTCAACATGTATAAGTGACTTTAGTGATATTTGCTGTTTTTTTTTTTATGGCGGCCATCTTGAAAAAAAAACACCGCCATATTGAAATTGCAAGATGTATTCATAGTTTATATTTTTTGAAACACCTCTCGCTACTGTCACGCCAAATTTGGACATGAAACTGACCTTATATAAGTTATATATGCAGATTTTGATATTTTATGGCGGCCATCTTGAAAAAAGCCGCCATATTGAAATTGCAAGGTGGGTCCATAGCTTATATGTTTTGAAATACCTAGAACTACTACCATGCCGAATTTGGTGCTTTTATCATCAAACCCACAATGTTTTCACCAATCAGCAGGACTAATACCTAGAATTACACTTTAGACTTACGATTACAGGTGACAAAAACAAGGGGTCATATCAAAATACAAAAACACACAAAAAATACAGATACAAAATAGCAAATGCATCTTCGCTAGCCAAGGGTTACGATCCACTCCCGCTCTCTTCACCCTTGGCGGATTGAGCCAACATTTGTGAAAACAATGTTGCGTCATCTTTCGGAAGATTTGAGTCACGCCCATTCCGAATACATTATTCTTGACCAATGGTAGCACTTGAACTCTTTAATTTGGAGGTAAAAAACGGTAGTCTGTAGATTCTACACACTTAGTAAAGCCGGAAGCGAAAATATACGTCAACATTCATGCATTTGTGCATGAAACATACACAGGAACTTCTATAAGTTGATTAAAAACATTCAAGTTGTCACTAAATATAGTCGTATGTTTAGGGATGTAAAGACTTGTTGCACAATAAACACGTGGCAATTGTTTACAAACACTAGGCTACATTTACACGTGATCATGTGATAGGCGCTTTTTGATTCGATGCAGCGAGTTTCGACTGCAACCAATAAAAATCCTTACCCTGTGTCTCCGAAATTTTATCTCAATCCGCCAAGGGTGAAGAGAGCGGGAGTGGATCGTAACCCTTGGGTAGCGAAGATGTAGCAAATGGTGTCTTCAATAAAAAAAAAAAGATGTAAGAAACACGTTAAAAATTCATGTGTCCGAATCGCTTTTCTGGATTTACCACCAGGACCGCACACACCCGAGGATCTAAAAGGACCGAAGATGTACATTGTAGATAGATTTATGATATATATATTGTCAGCAGGAGCAATAGACTTTCCCCACGAAACAGGTTATTTTAAGATTACAAAATATACGAAAAAGTGACTGTAAAGGGCAGTGACCCTGGAAGAGGTCAATTGAAAATTTCAATCATGCTGTTTTATTTCAAGATATAATAACCAAAAACTGCAAAATTTCTAAAAAATACCAATTCAGAGGCAGCAACCCAAATTGAATAAGGATTTGTTTGATGCGTCTAAAAATGTAAGGGCAAATATAAAATTTAACTTTGAATTTCCCTTAGATTTGGTTTAAATGCTTTAGTTTGAGAGATATAAGCCAAAAACTGCATGTTACCCCCGTGTTTTTCTTTTAGCCATTGCGACCATATTGGTTGAAGGCCAGGGTCATTAGAAACATTTTTTAACAAAATACCCTACGAGGGATGTTGGCCAAGTTTGGTTATTTTGCGCAGTAGTTTAATAGAAACGAATTTTAGTAAAAGATTACACAAATTTACGCTAAATTGTTAAAAATGTACCTTAAAGGGCAATTAATCTTTATCGAATCAATTGACAATGTTGGTCATGTTGACTTATTTGTAGATCTTACTTTGGTTAAGAATTATTGTTTACAGTTTATTTCTCTATCTATTATAGTACTGAAGAAAATAACGAAAAACTGTACAACTTCCTTAAAATGACCGATTCAGGGGTAGCAACCCATCAACAGTTTGTCTGATGCGTCTAAACATTTACGTGCAGATAGCTGCGCACATGAACGCTTTAAAACCATGTCATATTTGCTATACAGGCCTTAGTTTCAGAATTATAAACCAAAAACTGCTTTGTACCCCGATGTTATATTTTAGCCATGGTGGCCATACTGGTTGATGGACGGGGTCATTGGATACAAGTTTAAAATAAGATACCCTTAGGATGATTTGAGCTAACTTTTGTTAAATTTTGCCCAGTAGTAAGAGAAGAAGATGTATGTATAAGTTAACGAACGACGACGACGGACTACGGGCGCCAAGCGATGAAAAAAACATCTCTTTGCTCTTTTGGGCTAGGGGAACCATTTACAATAAACCTTAGAAGTTGGGCGTATGATGATATTAGGATGTACATGTACATCGATTTTAAACATAGACAGTCCTGTTTTATGTATATATCCAGTGTATTTCATCAATTAAGAAACTGTTATACATTTAAGATGTGTTAAATGAATTTTTATATTCATGATATCATGTTCGCAATTGTTTTTATGGAACATAAAAAAATACTACAACTTTCAAACATGACTCAAATATCTCAAATGTTATTCAAATAGTATATATAGCAACTTAATAAATGTTAACATTGACAGTGGAGTGACCAAGCAAACGATTTTTCAACTTTAATGGACCACCCTACCTGCAGGCTAAACTATGACTTTGTGGAAAGAGAAATGTTTATTATTTAATTTTTGCCTGGTCGTATAATTGAAATATGGTGCAATATTTTTTTAGATAAGGTCAGAGTTTAGTGATTGAGTGTTTCACTATCGTCAATTTATTTCACAAGAAGTTATAAAAAGTCTCCAAAAAATATCTGAATTTTTACTAACCAATAAAATCATAATGAAATAAACTGTGACATTTC
Organism: Mytilus galloprovincialis; assembly: GCA_037788925.1. Taxonomy (NCBI): domain Eukaryota; kingdom Metazoa; phylum Mollusca; class Bivalvia; order Mytilida; family Mytilidae; genus Mytilus; species Mytilus galloprovincialis. The sequence goes on from CM075341.1 coordinate 49,904,261, forward strand.
ATTTTCAACTTAATTTGAAAATAATGAAACCACCAAATGCACATTTTAAAGGGAATTCAGACATCTTTTTTACCTCACATGTACTTCTTAAAACATAGAATGAATTTTATGGCATTTATAAAAAAAATCGAACTCCATTTGGTTTTTGCTTTGATGTATATTTATTTCCAGTCACAAATATTTCACAAGGCAATCAAATCAAATGAGTTTAATGATGGACTAAAGTTTTAGCGTACATTCTAGCCCTATGAACGTTTTAGGTTTAATGTGCCTTTGCCTTATCAAAGCACACATAGACCCCTTAAAAAGAGTGATTGTATGGGGTATTTAAACAAACAAAGGGCATAACAACTTTCAAAAACCTGACATCAGTCATCGTTTTTATCGTCGTCTTCTTTCAAAATTGCTCGGTGAGGTAAATATTTTCTACAACCATCAGACCCTTCACATGAACAAATATTGGTGTACGTGGATTTCTGTTGGTTACAGACACAGTAGGTATTGCAGGCTGTTTTCCCTTGTCCATATACGTACAAACAAGGTATTGTAGGAAATCTACTGACATAGGTTCCTCAAAGGAAACCGAAGGCCAACCGTTTTACCCTCTTATCAACCAGAGTCTTTAGAAAGTATGATCACTGGTTTAGCAATATGAGAGGTTATCCAAACTTGCGTTTGGAGCATAATTGCACGTGGGATGTGCTGTAAAACGTGTTTTCACAGTGGAAAATTTTTAAAAGACAAGCATCCTTTGTGGCCGTAAACTCCACCCTTAGCTTGTTTAGATCATCATGAAGATACATGAACTTTCCCTTCGGATCATACAATGAGGTGATAAATGCACTTCTAATGTTAACGGCGATTCCTTATCTCTCATTTGAAAACTCATCGGTTTTGGCACAACTTTTTGGAATATTTGTCGTCAATGCTCTTTAACTTTATACTTGTTTGGCTTTCTAACTAATTTGATCTGAGAGTCACTGACGAGTCTTATGTAGACGAAACGTGCGTCTGGCGTATTAAGTTATAAGCCTGGTACCTTGGTGAATATTATCATAACTTGGAAGATTGAAAGAAGAGCAAATTCCCATCAAGGAGATGAATTATATCACATTTACAACTTTTCCACATGTTACCATCATCATGGAACAAAGCTGAAGGTATGGGAACAATAAGATATGCCAATATCCTAACTAAAGTCTCATTCTCACGAACATTAGTAAGAATTAAAGCACTAGAACTATTTTTACTGGGTTTAAAGGTTTAAAGTCATTTGATTTACACTTGAGTTTTGATGTCTTGGTCGTATCATCGAAAGTATTGAGAGGAGACCTAGATATAGGACTGTAGAATACATGGGTTTCAGACTCAGGAGATTAAAGGAGAGAATCATGAACATTTATTTAGGCTTTCATTTCTGTAGAAATACTAGTATTTATCAATGGCTAAGGATGATCGGCAACGTTAAATGGATCGGTCATATTTGAATGCATATACCCTATCAAATCAGAGACATTCTTCTTGTCTCGTGTCATTTCCGTTGGTTTGTTTCTTCGTGTACAATTTCTGCATCTGTGGCTAATCCCGATCTTGATCTCATTTCAGAACTAAAATGCGCAAGGCTGTGTCTTTTAAGCATGCATCGAAGTACAGCGGATTTTTCTTTGTCAGTCTTATATGATGCCTCTACAACCTTTAATTAAAGGCAACAGTAGTATACCGCTGTTCAAAACTCGTAAATCTATGGACAAAAAACCAAATTGGGGTAACAAACTAAAACTGAGGGAAACGCATTAAATATAAGAGGAGAACAACGACACAACATTAAAATGTAACATTAAAATCTTTAATAATAGTTTTCTCTGTAGCCATATCACTCCAGATACTATTTACGGCCCATGTATATGTCTGATTGAAAACTCACCTGACATAAAGACAGATTTTACCGTTTCAGACAGATTCAACATATCCAATATGTCCGTTCAGCCTTAATGTTCTGTAACTACTCTGTCTTAACTGTACGAAGAAACATATCCCAAAATGCGAAGGTTGGTGATAGTTTACAAGAGTGTATTCTGAATTCTTCAAACATGTATATATGTTCTCTAAAATTAAAAAAAAACCTGTGCAATACCTTCAGCGCTTTTGAGTGTTTCAGCAAATGAACTGTGACATACATTTGGTTCAATATTAATTAACGATTTTCGTCTTAACACCAATTGAAGAATGCTTTTAAATTAAACAAAAGAGCCATGAGAGCTAGCCTCATATACCAAAGTAAATCCTCGAACACGTATGGAATAAACCATTTTACATTTGGGCAACAACATACAATTAATTGTCAAATGTTTGCACAGCATATTGTTGACCAGCACGGTTTGACATATCTAAAGATTGTTTCATAGTTGTAAATACTATTGCCATGTCGAGGCTTGATATCTATAACCGGAACATAGACTAGAGATACAATTTCAGATTTAGCCTTTTGTAATTTGTTCAGTGCTTTCTGCAGAAAATGAAATCGAAGTTTTGTCTCGAAAGTAGTCGCAGAAATACCAAAGACTATCTCGGTTTTCGATGAAACAAGACACAATCTTCTCATAAACATTAGAATAACGAGGAGGTCCATACTGTTCTATTGACTTGTCGAAAGGTAAACATGCCTTAAGATTGGTTTTCGAATCATTCAACGTCAAAGATCTTTATAGTCCCCGTTTAACCTCTATGGAACTCATGTCGGCGTTTGATGAATTGCTTTGATACTGAAATACAACTCTAGCCATGGAGTGAAATGTATTTTTACTGTGAACGAGGTTTTGGGTATGTTCTGGGGGTTATGACAACTGAATGCCGTGATGATGTTCTTGTTTGTATGTTTGCTGATGTTCTGCTGCTTGCGAGACTGTAATGAAAACAAGCTTTTAAGAATACAACTTTATTCAGTGCTGGTCGAAATGAAACTGACCAACACTGACGCTTGTTAACAAAGTTTCCTGCTTAGTTTTCAGGTGAGGTTCGACAAGGTTTACTTTGAAAGCTAACAAAAGGTTTAATTAGAAAATATCCTTTGACTGGCCCCTGTCATATAGGGGGACGCTAACAAAAATCTCACCTTAACTTTTCTTGACATAAAACGGATTATTGGGATTCGTAAATAAGTAAATGACCCAAGATTACGTAATACCACTTTGTCCAGATAAAACTTATTTATATCTATTGTCCTGTGTCTTTAGATAAATTGCTAGAGATTATAAATGTTAATTTCCGTGGCTATGAGTATTAAGTAATGAGATAATATAATTTACTTTAAATTATACTGATTCATAAATATTGTATAAAAGATTTTCATACTAAAAAGTTCATATATAAAACATAATAATTTAAAACAAATAACACAAATTTCTCTAAATTATTAAAGTTTGAATGCAGCTGTTGAGGCATGAAGTTGCACCTAAATTTTCACTGTCACATATATCCCACCCGGTCGAAAATTTCTTCGACCCCGAAGAAAAACAAAATTATAGATAAATCCAAAAGTAAAAATAAATATTTCCCCTTTTTGTAAGAAAGACATTTTACACAAGTTATTTTGAGAGTTTATCATAAGTCATGAAAATACAAAAAGGCATTGTTCTGTTGCATACAGGTTTACATAAATTATAAATTCTATTTCAATATCATAAAATGGTTGTGGTGTGTAAGCAAAATATGGCAGAAGAATGGTGTGTTTAATATTTTTCGTATTTTTCTCGCAGTGTATGGGTTGATTGAAATGTATTCAGGTAGTGGAATTTCATGTTTTGTATTCGTCCCACGAATACAAAAATCATGCCAGTCTGCATGTAACCTTGTAATGAAAAATCCAGAAATTCTCATATTAGTAATTGTATCTGGTACCTTTATGTCCCAATCTGTAGGACAAAGTGATAACGTGACTAGTGGTATGGTGATGCACGATAGTCCATTTGTGATTTCAAGAACGTGTTTTCAATGGTACTTGGAGTTGTAGTTTTTGAAATTTGTTTGTAAATAAATGATGGAATTGTTGAAGCGATGGATGTACTTTGTGCCTGTGGAATCTTTTGTAAAAGAAGTACTGTGGCTGTGAGTAAGCGAACTTTGTTGACGAGTGTGAAGCATACAATTGCTAAAATGGATGACAGACCTAATGCTACCATAGCAAGAATTGTACTGAGATCAAGCCATGAATTGTCTACTGTAATTTTGCCATCAAGAAGTGGTTCAGACAGTGATGTGAATACTGTACGTTCTTTTTGTGTTGCCTTTGCAATTCTTTTTAAACTTAGATGTAAAATTTTATCCTGTGCCAAAATGTTCGAAAATGTGTGGTTAAAAATGTGAATTTTTGGAATGTCTATTTTTATAGATTTAGTAAAAACAGTATTTCCTAAAATAGAGTTGTATGTTTCATGTGAAAAGAAATGTTGAATAAGTGCAAGATTCACTGGGTGTAATACCGTTATAGTGTCTGTGTTGTTTTGACAATTTTCTATTTTCTTTGGAACAAAAATTGAGTCGGTAGAGAATGAACATCTGCATGGAATGTGAATGAAGCAAAAGTTGCAGCCTTTTACAATGCTGTGTTTGTTCTGACACTCAAATGCAAGTGTGTTTGTTTTATAAACTAATAGTGTGTTGTCAAAAATTTGTTCTATTGAAGGTTGTATTGCGTTTAACAGAAATCTAAAATCACATTGTTTGTGAATATCTGATTTTGCGTTGAAATATAATGACGATATACAATTAGTTTTGACAGCTGACACTAGAGGCAAACTATGAGAACAATATAATATGTTTGTTCCAGAACAAGATCTCAACTTATCAAAAGACAGTGACGCATAATATTGATTATTATGTGTAACGACAAGATATTCTGGTAAATCTAATATCTGAGTTGCATGGGTACTTGTAACATTTACAGGAACTGGATATGAAGTTATCTTGTACAAATACAGTGGAAAAGCAAAAGTAGATATAGGAAACTTTACGGTTACATACAAAGTGGAATGTTTTCTGGCAAACAACATGTTACATTCTGAGTAATAATATGCAGGATCTGAGTTCAGTAGATAAAAGCCTTTAAACTTGTCACTAAGAATAAGTTTAATGTGCTTGATTGCATCATTAAGTATTTTGGGTGAAATTAGAAAGGGGGATAATTTTCCTTTCACCATTTCATGAATTCCAATGTTCAATTCCTCTAAATATTTTGTAATTACAGAACTATCATTCATTTGATCAATAAACAGGTTGGATAATTTAAGACTAACATCTTCAAAGTGAGCGACAAATTTTGCAGTTTCAAAAGTTACATTTTGGATACTGTCATAATTTTTCTGAATACCACGCATCACGTTACTGAAACGACTGTCAGTATTTGTCATGAATGATGATAACTCTTCATCATGGTGTGACATAGCTTTTGCAAACTTATTGTTTCTTTCAGCCAATATATTGATATGTCTTGCTAGCTTTTGGACATCTTTTACTGTAGCGGTTCCAAATAAAGAACGAGAAATAGATCCTATAAAATCAAAAAGCCCTCTTTTACTTCTACTCTGGGAACGGGTATCTAAGTTGAAATCGGCTTTCTTAACTAATCTATGAATAACATCTATAGTGTTATTTATATTTGCTGTGACTCCTGTTCGGACAGCTGATAGCTGTGAAATCACTTGATTGAGAATGTGACAATTCTGGTGCACTATATCACATCTTGGGAACTGGACTGACGATATCTTGTGTGGAAGAGGTATCTCAAAAGTGTGAAGCCAGTTTTCACTACCGAAAACAATGTTTGCTTCCTTAGCAAAAGTTACTCCATAGTTGATGCGGTGCATCTGTACTTCTCCATCTGCATTTACGGCGTATATGCCAACCAAGAGAATCCAGGAAAAAACTGTGGCATAACTCAAAGCACCTAAAGAAAACAAAGAAAGAATGTAAAGAGATGTGTAGTGTGAGTCGGTTAAGGGAGAGCTCTTCCCTCGTAGCACTATTTACATGAGAAACCTCATAATTTTGACAAACACCACACAGAAACAAAAGATTGAAGAATAACTAGAGTAGATGAGTCTAAATTATGCCAAGTCCATGTGTAGATAACAAGGGTACATTAGAGAAATACAATTTTACTATGGAGTATTATCATTTTATATGAATTTATCATATGCATGCACTATGAAAAATAAGACCGAATTGAAAGAACTGAACAATTTTGGCTATAATGAACTCAATGACTGAGTTGATTGACCTAGAAGTCTGACTTGGACATGACTTTTTAATCTGTTGGGTGTTGTAGACCAGCGTCCCTAATGGACCTTTTTCTTCTTTTACCTCCTTGAGTTTTGGTCGCCAGGAATTGACGAACTAATTGAATGGGAAGATTCTGTTCTGGTTCCCAAGTCTTTTCTTTGAAACCAACCCACTTGACTAAGAACTGAGGTTCACCCTTGTACTTTCTACGTTGTAGAAGTTTTTCAATGTCATAAAATTGTTTTGAATTATCTTCAACTGGTTCATCACTATCTTGTATATCGGTTTGACTATTTTGACTAGGATCTGGATTGGGGTCTTGATGTTGAAAATTTGGTTGTTCTGTCCTTCGGGGGTCTGGGCGGGGTTCATCTGGGGGAGGAGCGTTTTGATCTGGGCGATGATCTGGGGGAATGTATTTCTTCAATCTGTTTGAATTGATCATGCTTTTTAAAAGCTTATTGTCTTCACAACGACGCAACTTGAATGTGTGGTTAGGTCCTTTTGCAACAATGTAGAATGGACCATTGTTTTTCCTATGAAGCTTAGAAGAGAGTCCAACTGGAACTTTGGGATTGTGCATAAGGACAAGGTCCTGTATTTCAAACTGTGGCAATGCAGTATTCTTGTCATAATGTGACTTTTGCCTCTCCTGTGAGTATTGAAGGTTGTCAGTTGCACATCTTTTGGCTATCTTCAGACAATCAAGAATATTTTCAATGTGAAATTTTAGGTTCTTGTTTAAGTCAGTTTTTGGAAGAAGAGTAGTGTCTACTGGTAAGTTCATTTCTTTGCCAAAGAGTAGGTGATAAGGAGAAAATTCTGAGGATGCTGAAGGAGACATTCGAAAAGCCATGAGTATTCCAGGTAAAAGTTCAGCCCAATTTGACTGATTTTCATCTACTATAGTTTTCAAGCATTGAATTACTGTTTTGTTGGTGCGTTCAGCGACAGAATTTGTTTGTGGATGGTAAGAACTTGTGAAATAGTGTTTCACATTGTAAATTTGTGTAACCGCTGCCACAAGTTTACTCATGAACCCTTGGCCACGATCTGAGACTAAGCTAGAACAACTTCCATAACGAGAGAAGATTTCTTTGTGAAGAACCTCTGCAATGTCTGCAGCAGTTTCTGACCTAACTGGAAAAGCCTCTGTCCATTTACTAAAAGCACAAACCACAATAAGGATATATTTATGACCCAATTTTGTCTCTTTGAATGGACCAATTAGATCAATATGCCATCGTGAGAAAGTGTCCAGAATAGGCATGGGAGTTAAAGGAACCCTTTTAGCATGAGCATGTGGCTTTGCTCTCTGACAAGAATCACAACCACGAATGAAATCTGCGACTGCTTGATACATTCCAGGAAAGAAGTACTTTTGTTTGATAGCAAGATAAGTTCTGTCAAAACCAAAGTGTCCCAACTCATGATAAGATTTAAGAAGGTCATTTCGAAACTGACGAGGACAAGCAAGTTGTTTAACAAAGATATCCTTTTTTCTACCTCTTGTTCTTGGTTGATAGAAATGGAACAAGATACCATCTAGTAAGGCATATTGACTAGCTTCTAAGAAAACTTTTGTCGCCAACTTTTTATCTTCTGGAAGAACACCTGTTTCAAGATAACCATAAATGTGTTTGAAATCATGACATTCCTTTTGGGATTCACCAACGTTCTCCGGAATAACTTCAGTAATTTGTTCTGGATGTTTTTCATTTGTGCTTGGAACTGGTTGTTCTGTGGCATTGCCAGTGGTGATCTCCATGATTGTTGGGGTTGGTGAATTACAAGAATTGTACAGAAATGTTACTTGTAAATGTTCATTTGTCTCTTGTTCAACTGAAACTAGGTTTAGATCTACAGAGGGGATAACGTCTTCAGGCTCTGAAGAGGACTGAGTAACAGAGTATTCTCTTCTAGACAAACCGTCAGCATTTCCATTTTTACTGCCTTCCCGATAACAGATATCAAAACTATAACCTTGCAATAGAACTGACCATCTTGCCAAACGACCTGTCGACTGCTTGATAGAACTTAACCATTTGAGTGAGTGGTGGTCAGTATAGACTTTGAAATGACTGTTTGCCAAATAAACATGATAAGTCTTGATTCCTTCAAGAACAGCAAGACATTCCAATTCACTAATTGGCCATGCCTTTTCACCTGCAGACAGAGAACGACCTCCATATGCAATCACCCTTTCTTGACCTTCAGAGTCCAATTGACCTAATATATAAGCAATAGCTGAGCCGCTGGCATCAGTAGTAAGAATAAATGGTCTTGACATATTAGGATAGGCCAATATAGGTGATGAACACAGAGATTGTTTGAGTTGGTCAAATGCCTTTTGACACTTTTCTGACCATTCAAATGGAACATCTTTTCTGAGGAGTCTATTTAGTGGAGTTGCAAGGTGACTATACCCTTTAATGAACTTCCTGTAATAGTTTGTTAAGCCTAGAAAGGATCGAACATTCTTTTCAGTTTTTGGGACAGGAAATGACTCGACAGCTTCTACTTTAGAAATATCTGCCTGGACCCCTTGTTTTGAAATCTTATGACCAAGATATATCACCTCAGGACGAGCAAAAAGACATTTGCTGGGCTTGAGAGTAAGACCTGCAGAAATGAGCCTGTCAAAAACCAACTGGAGATGATTCAAATGTTCCTCAAAGGACTTGCTAAATATCAAAATGTCGTCTACATAAACCAGAGCAATTTTGTAGTTTAGGTTTCTTAGAACCTGAGTCAACAGATGTTGGAAAGAGGATGGGGCTGAGGCCAAACCAAATGGTAAACGTTTCCATTGATATACTCCACTGGGGGTGACAAAGGCTGCTTTATGTGCGGTTTCAGGGTCAAGGCCACATTGCCAATAACCTGACAAGAGATCCAGAGTACTAAAAATGTTCGCGTCTGCTTGACCTATGGCATCAAATACATCTTCTAGACGTGGAAGAGGGAAAAACTTTGGGCGACTAATCTTGTTCACGGCCCTATAGTCTACACAGAACCTTAATTCCCCTGATTTCTTTTTACACATGACTACTGGGCTTTGCCATTCGCTATCTGACTCTTCTATAATGTCATACTCTAACATTTGATCAATCTGTCTATTCATATTTAAGACTACAACTTTATTCAGTGCTGGTCGAAATGAAACTGACCAACACTGACGCTTGTTAACAAAGTTTCCTGCTTAGTTTTCAGGTGAGGTTCGACAAGGTTTACTTTGAAAGCTAACAAAAGGTTTAATTAGAAAATATCCTTTGACTGGCCCCTGTCATATAGGGGGACGCTAACAAAAATCTCACCTTAACTTTTCTTGACATAAAACGGATTATTGGGATTCGTAAATAAGTAAATGACCCAAGATTACGTAATACCACTTTGTCCAGATAAAACTTATTTATATCTATTGTCCTGTGTCTTTAGATAAATTGCTAAAGATTATAAATGTTAATTTCCGTGGCTATGAGTATTAAGTAATGAGATAATATAATTTACTTTAAATTATACTGATTCATAAATATTGTATAAAAGATTTTCATACTAAAAAGTTCATATATAAAACATAATAATTTAAAACAAATAACACAAATTTCTCTAAATTATTAAAGTTTGAATGCAGCTGTTGAGGCATGAAGTTGCACCTAAATTTTCACTGTCACATTACCATCGATTGTTTCAGCATTTAAGTAAATTGTTTCTGCTCCCTCTTGTGTTTTACGACGACCTTTTCTAAATACAGCAATACCATTAGGTACATAGTACATGTCTTGGATTCTGTCTATTTCCAAATTTGCTAAACTAGTCCGATATCTACGTACTTCAGAATAAGATGCACAAAAACTACGAGATTTTGGATTTTCCATAATTTTTTTAGAGCCAAACTCGTGGTGTAATTGTAATGCCAAAGCAAGATGAAATAGAAATAACAGGCTTATGTTTAAAGCAAGTATGCATTCTGTGTTTGCCAAGATTTATCGCAGTTTGTCGACAGGAAGTTTAGAAACATTACAACAATCTTTCAATGAGCATCAGAATAGCAAAGACGTCCATATCATATTCATTGAACTATAATGCAAAGTTAAAAATTCTCATTAAAGTTATTTTATAAGAAAAAATGACTTAGAATAGGAAGTTTAAAACATTTTACTTTGGAAAATCATGAAATTATCAATGTAATCTAAATTTACAAATGTTGTAACAACGTCTTTAAAATAGTATAGAGTGTGCTTTCGCTTAACTGAGTGAAAATAGACAAAATTTAGAAAAGAAATAAGAAATTCTAGTTTTACATTATGAATAAACAATTAAACTCTTTATGAAATGCAAAATCATGTGTCAAAAGACAACAATAAAAGTAACAAAATTCAAATTTTTCCCATCTTGAAATTTGAAAAAAAATCCAAATGTCTTTTTTCTTTCCATTTTATTAAAAAAAAAATGCACCGCATGAAACGTCAACGACCGGGCGAAAAAAGTTAGCTTAAGGTATTGGCTTTACAAAAAATCGTTTTTAGTCTGCAGGTATATGCCTGTCCATTAAAGTCGTAAAATAAGCACCCTTTTCTTAATCTGTCACTCCACTATGAAATCTTTTTTTGCAAAAAGAATTTGATATTATTATAATATAAAACTTTCGTTGTAGCCCTTGATACCCTTTTAAAAAAGGAAATGTATTACAAAGTTGCAGTAAAAATTCAAATTAAATTAAATTAACATATAACAATGAAAGGTTTGTCATACATAAAATACTTTAGAACGTTTTCTAAACATAGTACAGATGTGATTTACAGATAAAAAAAATCATTTTGCTAAAACTCGTGTATCGCTTATCTGGTGAATTCAAAACGTCTTGTGATTTTCATAATTGTAAAACGTTCAAAGGATGTTATTCAAAATTTATTACCGGGTGTGATCTTTTGGATCAATATCCCCAAAACATGATGTGTCACTTTATAGTTTTAGCCAAATTGTATTCATGTCTTTAATGTTCTATTCATTTTCAAATTTATTGTTATTTATATATATAAGTGCCTATAAAAAGCAGCACATGACATACAAATCTATGGGAGTGTGGATTAATCAGTACAGAGATTAATTCAATTACACAAATAAAATTTTAGATTGCCTAACAATGTAATGTTAACACACTATTTAGTATGTAAATATAAGAATGTTTAAAATATTTACAAAATGATGAAAATAAACTCAATATTTCGCTAGACCAACTAGCTTTATCAAGCGTGCATCTATCCAGGTGAAATCGGATGTAGATGATAAGAAACTATTGCAGCTCAGTGTATATGTTGCACTTAGCTGCCTTGAAAATAAGAAAATTTTGCAGCTCAATATCTATGTTGCACTTGAATTTAGCTGCCTTGAAAATAAGAAAATGTTGCAGCTCAATGTATATGTTGCACTTGGATATAGCTGCCTTGAAAATACATAATTGGTAGTTGAAGTTAGCAACGTCCATTGGCCAATATTACGGGATAAAAAGGACGATGCTTTGTTTTAAATTATTCTTTATCTTTCCTGTATCTTTTCTCGTCTTTTTTGTTAAGACCATCAGGTTCTAAAGTGTGGAGTTGGTGGATCCAACAGTTTTCTCTTCTCCTTCTCGCCGTGGTGTCCCACTCGGTGTTGACTTCTATAATTTGGAAAGTAACATTATCAAAAGGATGTTTCGTTGAACGAAGATGTCTTGTGAGAGGACAGTTTTTGTTGGTTTTGTACGATAAACGATGGTTATTGAGCCGAATATTAAATTTGTCCATTGTTTCTCCCACATACTGAATGCCACAAGTGTCACATGTTAATATATAAATTTAGTTCTCCGTTTTACAGTTGGAATTAGAGTAGATGGTATAATTTTGTTTAGTAACGGAGCTGATGAAAGAACTGCTTGTATTGGCAGCTTTACAACACAAACAATTCCTTCGAATTATATATATGTATATAAGTACGTCTGAGCCAGTGACAACTCTACAACAGATTTATCAATCGGATCACCAGCAGTGATGGTTATACATGGCTGTGTACATTCTGTATATACAACTCGTCTAAACATCAACTCAACAATGTTAGATCTGTAAAACGCAAATTTTTTGTTTTTCTCTATATATATATGTATGACTCCAAAGAGCGTTGGGGACGCTAAGGGACAATGATCACGCTAAAGTGCGATGATCTGCGCTAACGTGCGATGCCTCCATACGCTAAAGTCCGATGGTCTGTGAAAGTATGGACGTTAGAAACGTAATTGGATTATGACGTTTACAGTCATTTATACAAAGCAAGAAAGGATTCAAAGCGAACGGATACATTTTAAAAATCAAAATCATCAATGTTAATGTTGCAGTTTACTTTGCGATCGCCCCCGTTAACATATTGTCGGGATCATATTGAAAATTAACGTCAGTTACATGTTGTAAAGCGTAATTAATAAATTGTCAACTAAAACAACAGTTTGTAAATTTTTGGAAAATATGACATGTAATTGTTATCGCTACGAAAAAGATGGAAGCTCGAGGAACACCGATGTTTTCTCAAATTTATATTAAACTTGTGCAAATTCATTTTACTTATTCCGACAGTGACCGAATTTTATCATTGCAACTGACGACTGCTTACATCTTCATTTTAAAAAGACTGTGTGAACAACAAGCTGCATGTACACCAATTATCCACTACCTCCAAATTGTTAAAAAATCATTTACAGGAAATATAGTATTTTGTGACATCTAATTTACATTTTTAGCAACTATTACGTGAATAGTCTTCTTAATTTAGACACAATTACATAAGTCTACCGGTAAATCATAAAGCCTATTACATTATATGTTATACATAAGCATACAAGGTTTTACAAAAAGACTTGCTTTTAACATCCATGTTCTTTAATATTTCAAGCCCCCGAGGCTAAACCCTATTGTTCCATCGCACTTGAACGTTCTATACGATCGTACTTTAGCAAATAATCAACCATCGCACTTTAGCGTATACCATCGCAATTTAGCGTGACCATCGCACTTTATAGTACCATCGCACTTTAGAGTCCTACATATATAGCAAATTATATAAAGAATGAAGACATTTTTAATATAAGTTATAACAATGTTAGTGATATTATTTGCTATTGTAACCATAAAACCTATGTAGTATTTACTGAGGAATTGAGGAAAATCTAGTTTTATAAAAAAAAATATTTAACAAAAATTAGACTTTAAATTTAGATACTTTTACTATCTAGATTTTATAAATCGGAGAATCCTGTAATCATGGTAAAGCTAGGTTCACACTGCCGATCAGATCAACTCGATGATCCCGATTGTTGAAATTTCCACGACCAAGCTCAATCAAATTCTTGATCGGGCCTGTTAACGACTTATATCCGACCGCCTTCCGACTGTACATGACCTTAACTCAACCATTCACGACTCCTTAATGACTCGATCACGACTCCATCCCAACAACAAAATAAATACTTATTCGATAATTCCGATAATTTCACGATCTTGACACGATCTTTACTCGACTGGCTAGACCAAATCAACTATTCACGATCTTAGCATGATCTTGACCAGACCAGATCAACCTGATCGTATATGGGTCGTACGGATAATGGGGATTTGGTCGGGTATGCACAATTTTAGTATAAAAACGTCCGAAATTTTAATTCCCCTCCACTTCGGAGTGGGCATTAAGTGTTACCCTTGTCCATCCGTAGGTACATGCGTACGTCCCAACAATATTAGTTTCCGTTTTCTAATTTTATTTTGCCTCGACCAAACTTTATGAAACGCCTAATACACAATGCTTATTACCATAAAACACAGTTAAAATGCGAATGTGGGTGGCCATTCTTGACTAATGACCCTTTATAATGTTATATATGATATCTGGGGCATTTTCAGTGTCCCATGGACATATTCTCCGTTTTTCTGGTTATATTCAGTAGAAGGTTCGAGTAAAATCATACATTTAAAATATCTACATAGAAAAAGCAATTGGATTTGTGAGCAAGATGGTAAGAGCTCAGAGAGACAAGTTAATAGCTGCGACGGAGCTTGAAGAGTGCATAGAAGACGAACAATATGGTGTAGACAGCAACGAGAAATCGAGATGAGGCAGTGGCTGACACGAAGACCACTGTGTGGGCAGTATGAGAGACTTGCACTAACTCAACAAAGAGGAACCCCATGCTTATAAAAACTTCTTCATAGTGGACACTGATCTGCAATGGTAGTTTTATTGCTCTTAATTGGAAATGATACCACAAAATGAGATTTGTTACTTGATTAGTACTTATGTTAGATAGCAATATACATAAACTTTACTATCCCCTTGTCCTTGCTTTCTTACAAATAAAGCGTACGGTTTGCATAAGTATGTAGTCAGTATTTTTCATAGATTTAATATTCAGTAGTTGAATGGTAAAAGATATTTTCGTTTTGCAGTATGGCAACAACCTGCATGTATTTGCTAAATAATATTGTAAAAAGAGGGCAAAATATATTTCCCCAAAATTTGACCCAAAGTAGAATTTCAATCCCCTGGAGTGATACCTTTTCTGAAATTGTTTACAACTTTACATCTATATATTAAGAGATCAAGAGTGCATTTCTCGCTAACCAAAGTTTGGTTAACATTGTGTGCCATTTGTTATAGATTGTTAACGTTGAAGAAGTAGTTTTCAAAAAAGAGGTAATATGTTCTTGCTTGTCATAACTCAAACTTTTGTCTAAAATGGCTCAAATTTAGGTATTACCGTCCTTTCTTTCCTATCTGTTTTTTTAATGAACGAAAGGAGGGAAATACCTAAATTTGAGTAAGTTTAGACATTGTTTTGAGTTATGACAAGCAAGAACACGTTTAGATAATTGATTTAATGTTAAAGTTAGAAAGTAATGCATCGTTTGAACAAACAAAAGACAAACGACAAACTGTAGACGCGTTTGCAGCCAGTGTACAGTTGGTCAAAGTTTATGCAAAGCATTATATAAATGTGTGCTCGCTGGACAGTTTGTATCGTTAGTGTTAGAAAGATATTTGCTCCAAATAGAATATATTTGTCTTTCGTCTCCTTTTTGTGTGAAATTACGTTAAAAAGTTCGAATGAAAAAAAATGACTGAAAGGTGACCTATAGTTGTTATTAATAATGTCTGTGTCATTTTGTGTTCTGTTAAGAGCTGTATCATTGGCAATTGTACCACATCTTCTTTTTGTTACTACAAACATCTCTGAACAAACGTAAAATTAAGACAGACAAAACAGAAAACATCCCATAATACAGGTAAAATATAATCTTGATCTTCTTATAAACCAACTTTGTAATATAACTTAGTCTTCAGCAGTCTAATAATGCATGTTATTGCACAATTACTTTCATATTTGAAAAACTCGGCAGTGCCAAATTGCAGCATTTACTTCCCATCCGGAACACCTGAGTTCATCCCAGGTTGTGTTGGGTTACATGTTACTAAGTTTTTAGTTTTCTATGTTATGTGGACTGCTGTTTGTCTTCTCGTTGGTTTTCGTTTTTCGTTATGGCTGTGTCGGTTTGTTTTCGACCTTTGAGTTTGATTGTTCCTTTGGTATTTTGTCTATCTTTTAAAATATTACCTCTCCTTGCAAAGGTAAAGACACCTACTGTACATGGAGGGATTTTTGTACAGTTGAAAATAATGTTGCCAATATATTTTTGCGGGAGCAGAGTTATGAGAGTTAATCAGATCTGCACAAGCTTTTAGAGAATCGTGTAGCAGTCACGTGTTCTCGTTTATGGACGAGTAGAGATCCATGAGTGGTCGAATGTGGTCGCGAGGGGATCGATTATTGGTCGAGTTGGTCTGGGATAAAATAAATATACAAGTCGCAGTGATCTGGAAGCGATCGGTCATTCGTCGAGTTAATCTGGAAATGATCGAACATTAGTCGAACAAAGGTCGAAATGATCGAGTACTGATCGGTAGTTGCTTGTATTCTAACCAAACTCGATCTCTACACGATTCTTTCCCGATCAATTCGACCGCTACTCGACGAATTTTCGATTTCTTTTCGAGTGACTTGCTTGTCGATCCTTACTCGAATGTTTTTGACATGCCAAAAACTCTCGGGTAGAAAGCCAGATCGATGACGAGCAAGGTAGACTATGCCGAACATTCTTGTCGATTGAGTCAGACCAGTCTCCCGATCACGTTATTTGTCTTGATCGGGCTTGATCGAGTTGATCTGATAGGCAGTGTGAACCTAGCATAATGATGGGAACATCTGTTTTACTAATAAACCTTTCTTTAATTGTGGCTGTTGTCAATTCTGTTTAAGATAAAGTTATCCAAATTAAAAAAAGTAGAGGTAATTGGTCGGATATTGTTAAGGCTGGTCGAGTATTTTTCAGACCTTTGGTCGAGTAAGGGTAAACTGATCAACTAAAAAAAGGTCGATAGCTTGTCAATTGTTTGCCAAGTACAGGATGAGAACGGATTAAGACTGTTTCAGAATGGTCGAGTAATATTTCAAACTATTTTCAACAGCAAAGATAAGTACAAATCAGTATAGACGAGAATGGTTTATACTGGTTTGAGAAATGTGCAGTACAATTCAGAACATTTCAGACTGGTAGAGTAAAAATCAGTACAGATATAGGCCATTTCAGACCTTTACTGGTGTGAAGTGTATGTAGCAAAGAAACACAAAAAGGCATATATAAAAATTTAAGTACATAAGAAAAAAAGAAAGACAATAATAATTGATTTACAATAAAACAATAAAACAATAATTGGGTGTATAAGTACAGAGCCACGTCAAATAGTTTGCTCTATTCATACGTTAAAGGATCGATTACACATGTTACAATCGACAAAACAACAGCTATTTAGATGACATTCAAGAGGATTAAAAGGATAAAATTAGTCCTTGTGACATGGCTGTTAAATTAATTTGTATACGCCACACATGCTTTATCTAAATTCAAATCCCAACAGGCATAGACACGCCTAATGATGATAGAAATTGCCGAAATCCTAACCCATACAGACAGATATGTAACAACATCTGTAGGTTGATATGTGTGTCTATTTAAAACACAAATACCAAACTTTTTGAATTATTGTGTAGTAAAAATGAATTTGATCACATTTTACAAGTTTAAAAAGAAATGCATCCAAGGTTATATATGCAAAACAATGACATATTTTACAAAGTTAAATCACGTACTACATGGACTATTTTTAACCGAAATTGGTCCAAGGTTATATATGCAAAACAAGGACATAATTTACAAAAGTTTAAAAAAAAACAAAAAAACGAACGCTTCAAATTTTTTTTCAAATCGTAAAAATCGTTTTATAATTGGGAATGTCATGTAACAATTAGTAGTACCAACATCTTGCGCAACGTCATTGCTATTTTACAATAACACCTGCCCTAGTATCATTGCTTTAATAAACATTATAAACCATAACAGTCTACACAGATCAAGCAACACGAAGATATCTCAAAACTTTAATATGATTAGTGCGATAATTACATGTTAAACACAAAACCCAAGGAAAGTATCATGTATTTTTATGTATACGCAGTCTTGCACTTTTATAACAGCGATATACATGTTTTATATAGACCATATTCTTTTTTTAGATTTGAAAGTAATTCATTCGAAATGATAGAAACTAATATAGTTACAGTTGCTTTAAATCCTTTAATTCCACAACTTATGCAAATGTTCGCCAACTCGCCGACATACTGAATAGGACCTGATTCGCCTACCTCGTTAACTTCAGAATATGAAAAGGATCACAGGATTCTCCGTTACAAACTTAGACACTTCGTACCATTCTTACTAGGACTTCTGTTTGCAAATTCGCCAATTTCGAAAACATTCTGTATAGGACCCCTGTTCACCAATTTCGATAACTTCAGAAACATTATGAATAGAACCGCTGTTCGCCATGTTCACCAAGTTTGAAAACATTCTAAATAGGACGCATGTTTGTCAAGTTTGCAAATTTAGGTAAACATCAAACAAGTATCTGTGTTTGCCAACTTCGCCAACACTCAAAATACCATGTAGCCAAATTTGCCGATTTCAGATATTAAAGTTGTAGTTTGCTCACATACAGTATTTTAAGAATTGTCAATATAAGTTGTAAATATTAACATAAGTAAAACATGTAATTGTAATCGGTTAGATACTAAAAAGCTGTAATAACGTTTCTGTTCCATTGCATTATGTTTAATATTTGCCGTTCCTTTGTCTCGAAATTCGGGTCATATGTGTAGGACTCAAATCTATGGTGGGTTCCAAATGTATGGCATATTCCTTATCTGTGGCAACTGTGACGTCATGACATCCCAAATGTAATATCAGATTTTTAACAATCCTAATACATGGCAAGTGTTTTAATTTTCTTATCTATGGCGGATTTCTGTTGTTTCTAAATCATTGGCAAATTTTGTTGAAATGGAAAAAAATGCAGTACACATGGCCAATGAATTGTCTTAAACAAGTGGCAATTTGCGAGAGCATGTCGAAAGATATTCCATAATGGTCAACCAAATATTGGTGGCAACCAACAAATTTTGTAAAAGATGAGTTCATATACCTTAAAAGATAACAAGAATGTGTACCCAGTACACGGATGCCCCACTCTCACAATCATTTTATATGTTCAGTGGACCGTAAAATTGGGGGGAAAAACTCTAATTTGGCATAAAAATGAGAAAGATTATATCAAAAGGAACATGTGTACTACGTTTCAAGTTGATTGGACATTAAAAACTACCTTGACCAAAAACTTTAACATCAAGCGGGACGAACGAACGGACGAACGAATGGACGAACGGACGGACGAACAAACGGACCCACAGACCAGAAAACATAATTCCCCTCTACAATCGTAGGTGGGGCATAACAATAAACATTTTCTAATCTGTACATGGTACCCGTTTAACCCATTCATTAAAACAACTATTAAGTCTTTTGACAAACAAGAAGCCATATTCGTACATAAAAGAAATGAATAGAAATGAACAATTTGAATTTTCACATCAATTTTTTTTCATCGTTAATTTGATACATCTTTTTAATTTTTTTTATTTCATATTTCACTTTATAAACTTTGTCAGCCGTAAACAATAAAATATATACTTTAACTCTTATTCTAAAATACTCAATACTGAAAACAGCGGTACCTTTATTCAACGCAGGCTTTGACAGGTACATCCCATTTCGTCCCTCTACTAGATAATAGGCCAAATATTGATTTAAACCATTCGCAAATTGTTGTCGAGGAAAATAACATCATCCGAAATGGTAATCGTATCTCTAGGTTCTGTCATCATTAGCGGCGGCGACATTTAAGTTGCCGTTATTTAAAGGTGACATGTTATGTAACTACTTCCCGGAAAATAAGGAAATTTAAAGATCTTCCATATATTTGGAGAAAACAAAAATCTGCCATATATTTTATTTGTTTGACGTCTGTAACGTCACATTTGCCATAGATTAGGAAACTGCCATCAATTTGGATCACGCCATAAATTTGAGACCTATATATATAAGCATTTGTATTAAATTTAAATTTGTCCTCCATGAACGGATGCCCAAATGTTCAGTTGATAAAATTCAAACATTGGTCGATTATTTTTTCTGAAATCACTTTAAATTTTTTACGAAGATTTTCTGAAACATATAATCACAAGTGGGCAACAGTTTTCTGTTGTTTTTCATTTTGTTTATTATATTAACTTGTATATTGTTATGCGTATTCAAATAGGAAAACACTCAATTTAGCTGCATATCACTCATTAGATTTTCTTAATTTTTTGGAATACTAATTGCAAGTCTACATTTTACTTAGCAGTAATTGGATAACAGAATAATTCAAGGATAAAAAGCGGATTTTCCCCGTTATGACTTTAGAGACATTAGGGAAAGAATGGGTACACTCTTGAAGTAGCACGGTAGTATTTGCATTCCATAATTAAGGTTGTACCCTACTTAAGTCAATGTATCTGAAGAGTGTGATTGGATAAAAAATACAGTATGAACTGAACATACTTTCCCAAATGAGGGATGCAACAGGAGTAGAAATATATGAAATGATTTTACATACGGATGAAAAATAATTTTTAAGATTTTTTTTAAAATGTTGTATTCACTGCATAATAAAAAACCTAAAAGCACTCTTGACTTTAGGTTTTTAAAGATATGATAAAATGTAAACGGTCATGATGCATACTACCGTGCCACCTTAAACACGACATACTAATAAACCTTTATAAGATCCCATGCCATGCTTATAAAGCCTGAAACGAGATAGCAGACCAGTTGGCGAAAGATGCTACAAAGGAGGCCGCATCACTAAATGATCAATTTCATGAAACAGGGAGACAGCTACATATTTTAGTATTTATTGTTGTGAAAATAGTACAATTAGACTGCCTTAATACTCAATTTTGAACAATATTTTTAGAACTAAGAACGGCAACAACAGACTAAACAAATACAGAAATCAATTAGTCCCTCACTCCATATGGCGAATGAGGAGAAGAAGAAACAACACAACACTATTTGAGATACTGCCCAAGATACATTCAGGAAGGAGAGGAATGAAAAAAAATAACTGGAAATAGTTAACATTCCATTAGTCTGAGAACGCATCCAATCACTATACTTTCACCATTAAAGAGAGAAACATACGAAAAAAATGCACAAATTATAAGGGAATATATATCTAAATGAGGGCGTTTAATGACTGGAAAGACCTGACACCCGATCCTGAGCCAAAACTAACTTTTAAAGTACTGTGAGAAATTACCACGAGAAATGGTGTACCGTAAGAGGAATCTATTATACAAGCGAGGCAAATTGTGTCAATTTTTTACCTAATAATCCGGATCAGGATTTGCTATAATTTTTTTTTTTAGATAGCTAGAGAGGTTGATTATGGAATACGTTAGATTTTCGTTAAATTTATTGTCCCTCGAACTTGCATCTAGCAAATATTTTTTTCAATTAAACAATATTTTTAGTAAAATTACGCAACACAGTTCTTACAGTCTCATTTTGATAAAAACGGACCCCAGACCAGTAGTTTTATTTCGACCCTGATATTGTTCGAGTGCAAACTTTACTTTTCCCTTTAAGTTAAAAAGCATGAACAATCCCTCGTTTACTGCAAGACTGACTATGACAGAGATATTTGATGTCATTATTTTACGGTCATGCTGACTTAAAAGTTTGTACTGATGTAGTCTCAGAAAAATGGGCGTGTTTGTCGTGGTGGTATTGAAGGAGGAAAATGGACGTATCCAATGTAAACTTTTAAAGTATTTACTATTTGTGAAAGACAATGTTATCTACAAACTTTTACATGTCCCGAATGATTTCTACAACATATTGTGGTTATTGTTTTTATTTGTTATGAAAAATGTGAAATGCATATTTGTTACTTTCCAATTTTAATGATTATTAAGAGCTTTATAAGGATGAAGTAATTTCTGAAGAAGAGGATGATAATTTTGATTGTTTACTTGGAGGACATAAAGAATTTAAAGATTTTAATAACCCATATATACTAATAAATAATTATGTGTTTGAATTAAAAATTACAAAATAGTGCAGAGTATTTTTTACAATGAAAAAAACCTTAAACCACTAGTATCATAATTGTTTATAAAACAAATGAAAGGTCTTGCCTGTAAAAGTGATGTTTATGCAATGTTATTTCTACGACCTTTCGATTGATATACGACAAGCATAACTTCTGAAACTTTTCACTTTTCACAATTACCCCATCCGCCTACATTTTTGAGGTTGGAAGTATAGTATATGTTTTGTAGACTTGATGATCTTTCATTTGATATGCGACAACACCGTGTTCTACAAATATTGATTTTTGCACTAAAGAGGACAGGAGTTAGATATTTGAAATATACAGGGTAAGACCTTTCATTTGATATACAACAACCTTATCTTAAAAGAAAATTTATTTGTTTGCACTCACTCAATAACCCCGCTCAACTTATTTTTTGGGGACGTCAATTTGACATTTGTGATGAACGCTTTATGAACTTTCATTTGATATGCGACAAACTAAGCACCAGAGAAGTTTGATTTGTTTGCACTAAATAACCCCAACCTTCCCCCTGGGATGAAAAAGGAGTTTGAAATATTCATTTTTGAGTAGAGCTCAATTAGACCTTCCATTTAAAATAATTAATGACCGCATTAAGCAAAGTTAAAAACGATGCAATATCAATTTTACAAAAAGAACTAATAAAACTTACAAAGTCAATGTAAAAGATGCACATTTCAAATTAATTTTATTTATGAGATTTTCATTGAAAGTTTTTGGTAAATAGTAAAACATATATCCATGTTAAACTCTTCAACCTCTGAAAATTGCAGATAGTAAGCAGTTGTTGATTAAGAAATACATGCCATCGCTCGCAAAATTTCAAATTGCAGTATCTCTAAAACGACAGTAGATATCTCAAATCTGTTAAATGATAAATGATCTGCAGTTAAAGGACAACCTTTTAGAGACGTTTGAGAAAATTTACCAAGGTCACAATGAATCATCAAATATATGATGCAATTCACAACTATAGAACCGGAAGCCGTAGAGACATAGGACTACCACCATTCAACTCAGCAACACTTGACCTCCCAAATATCAGAAGGTCAAGGTCATAGTTCATTTTAAAGGTCAAGGTCAAATTTCATCATAACCTGACATTGACCTTAAATTGAAGGTCATACATAACTGATCATTTTTGCAGTTTATAGTAGGTTGGTATATGTTACCGTTAAAAAGATATACACACAATTCTATACTTTTAAGAATCATCCCGTCAAAACTTTTGAAAAGACGGTCGGACATTTTTGAGCTTATTGTACAAAATATAGAACTCGTCGAGAGGAACATTTTATATGCTATTTGTATGCATCAAACTCTTATCGTTTTCTTAAAATTTAAGGATGAAATTGCTGTTAAACTGGTGTTGCACTCAGTGACATTGGATGCAAATTAAAGGTCACCTGAACTAAAGAAAATTGGTTAAGGTTCCAAGTCTCTACGACAGCCGGTCCCCGAATTAGAATTTAAAAAAGATGATGTATAATCTTTTAAGAGAAATAACTCCTACAAAGGTTAACAGCAAAATAGTATTTATGTTTATTAACATTGCCATCTGTTCCTGTACATGTTGCCGTTTTCAATTGATTCTATCTCTAATACTTTTTAAGAAAAATGCAATTAAAAGAAATTGCTTCAAGGGTATATAACTTTAAAAGGGGATAATGAAATCCTATGCAGCCTCAAATGGTAATACATCATGATGAAATCCACCTATTGTCTAAATAAAGTCATGATATCTTTAAAAACAAAGAGGAGGGCATGTTGAAAAAATTAAATAAAAGGGAAATAACTTCTAAAGGGGATGATGAAATCCTACCAAAGGTAATCTGGTTAAAGGTCATGATGAGGTCTATCGATGGTTCAAATTTTGTATTGATAAACCCAATAAAAGCGGTAGGAGGGCGTGCCAAAAAAAAATGCTGGAAGAAAAAAAACATTAGAAAAACAATAAGGTATTTCCTCGCCTAGAAGAAAGACCTTAATTAATAATCATGGTAGTATAAATTTCCATTAAACTTTTGTTATGATAAACTGACAGTAACTTTGTGTAATAATATTAACAACTGAAATAATTGTGTTTATAACTTACATGTCTTTAAATGATCCTTGAAGTTTATTTCGTGTCAATTTCAAACAGATCTTCACAATCATCAGTTGAAAGTGGTTCTAGTACATTTACCACCAAAAGACCTACAAAGTCCTACTGGAGAGAAAGAAACAGCAATGATTATGATGATGGGGCTTGAGATCTGAGAACTGTCCATTTTAAACCAAAGAGAAAACCAGGCATACAATTTGGAAGTTTGTCTAGGTTAAAAAATAGAATCTTATTAATTTTGAATTTTTGTAAATATCAGTTCAACAATATTTTATATTTGTCTCCATTAATTTTCTTACACTAGTGTCCAGGGAGAACCGGATGCAATCAATATCATTTTTAAAATTTAGTGCAAATACATTATAGTTATCAAAGGTACCATGATTATAATGTAATACGTTAGACGCGCGATTCGTCTACCTAAGAATGACCAATGACGCTCAGATCAAAATAGTTATACTTATAGAGCCAAACAAGTACAGAGTTGAAGAGCATTGAGGGCCCGAAATTCCAAAAATGTTGTGCCAAATACGGCTATGGTAATCAATTACTGGGATAAGAAAATGCTTATTTTTTCGAGAAAAAATATGAAGTTTTGCAACAGTAAATTTATTAAAATTACCATAAAGTTGATATGCTGGGCTGGTAACAACTGCTATCTAGGAACTAAGTTTCCAAAATATTTGATTTGTTGCGGTTTTATTTTCAGAAACACATTGAAGATATTGACCTCCCTTGTTGACTTTTTTTAAATTGTTTTTATCTGTACCAGGTAAAAAAAAAACAATTCACAAATGTACCACTGATCACATCTTTTCTGCTTGTTTACAAGTCAACATGCTGCATATCATATCAGAGATGGTAGGTTTCAGTCAAATGCTGGAATTAATGAAATTTTTGAAGTTGTGACAGAACCTCAAATTAAAAAGTAAAACTAGAATTAGAACAATAAATATTGTTCATGTACATGTAAAAAATTTAGAAAAAAGAAATGTTTTAGAAGATAAAAAGCAAGATATTTTAAATTTATGTACATGTAACATTCATTCATTTCATTAATCATGTTATGCATACAATATGTTCATTCTGAATATTGCATGAGACACTATCTGGATATAGGAAGATGTGGTGTGAGTGCCAATGAGACAACTCTCCATCCAAATAACAATTTAAAAAGTAAACCATTATAGGTTAAAGAACGGTCTTCGACACGGAGCCTTGGCTCACACCGAACAACAAGCTATAAAGGGCCCCAACATTACTAGTGTAAAACCATTCAAACGGGAAAACCAACGGTCTAATCTACTATCTGGTGTGTATATCAGTGATAAAGTTTTAAATCATCTATTCACAAGAAACATTTTTGAATAATTTTCAGTACTATTTGAAAAAATATATGTTTAATTCAAATAAGACATCAACCTTACAAAAACAAATATCACGAAAAACATAAAGAAGCCTTGAAAATGTTAAATTTTATATCAGCTTACTTTCAGCAAATACATAATATGTAATATTTTTAAAGTTCATTGGTATCGTGATATACATATCATATTTGAAACTGAGTACTGTTGATCACTACTGGAGAAAAGATTTCCCGTGCAAATTCAACTTGGTTCCATTGTGTAAGTCATGTTAAAGATTTAATATTAATCTCACATTTCTACACATCACATCTTTACCTGATTTTGAAAAAGGTAACAGACTCACCAGAAAAGTTCTACTAAAGATAAATATTATGTTTAAAACATCATTATTTTATATTTGTGTGTTTTGTAAGATAGGTATATAATATCCTATAGACATATTTTCTTCTACTATAAGTTCTTTTTATATCTGTGTTTACTGCGTGACCTAGTTAGATGATAATGATGACTGTTGTGATCAGTTTATTATTATTCACATATCACATAATCTTTTTGCAGATAATAAACTAACAAGAGTAAGACCAATCATTGAACATGTAAGAAATATTTCAATGGAACTTTCTCAACCTTATGAAAAGATCGCTGTTGACGAAATGATAGTTTAGTCAAAATAAAATTGGAATGGTTAAAGACAATTCATGAAAGGTAAACCTGTATGATTTGGGATTACGCTTTGGCTATAAGCTGATGACATAACTTGCTATTCTTGTGATTGTTGTGCTTATTTAGCATGTTTAAGAAAAAAACATATCTCAATAACTGATTTATCTAAAGGTTTGGCATGAAGTGTAGCTATGAATTTTATTAAGTTATTGTGATAAAGAATATGTGCTTTTTATTTGAAGTTTTTTAACAACTTTTAATTTAATAAATAATGTGTTAGACCAGATGTTGCACACTATAGAAGTCATGTGTGTTTAAGAAAACTATGGTTGTAATAATCTTGCTGGCATGGGTCACGTTAGATGCAATAGCTTTGGTATGTTTTCCAAGCTATGCTTTCTATATAGATATAGGAAGATAAGGTATGAGTGCCATTGTGCCAACTTTCCATCCAAGTCACAATTTGAGGTACCTTCACGAATTGAAATAGGTATCTGTGGTATCTATTTTCCTTTGTAGTTTGTGTTTAATTTAATTTTTAATTTATCAATTTGAGGACAACAATATTTGTACTGTCATAATTAAATCATGTAAAATAAAATATGTTTCACATTCAATTGAGTTGAACATGAGACGTTCAGCATATTAATAAGCATGAAATGGTTTGCAGTATATTTGAAACTTGACATTATACATAGTCCAAAGAATATTGCACTTTTAGCTGCGAACCAAGTAAAAGAAGTCCATAATTATAGGAGACTGCGAAGAACGACTTGAACAGCTTACACCTAATGATGAAACGTGTGCGAGTATAATATTTCTGGAGACTAGGGCGGATACATTAGCCGAAAAGTGAAATTTGTTCACCAAAGTTGATTGTAAATACTGGATTTAATGTATACAGTCCGCCAAAATTTAACCACCACCAGAATATAACTGGCAATAATTTTTTAACTAATGCAAACAAATTATTAATATTTGTTGTTATGAGTTGTCTTTAACATGCACCAATAAAATTCATTACGATCAAAATTGAAATCCGATAAACCCGTCCAGCAACTTTTTACCAATGGCCATCTGCACTTTTAAAATTACCCTGTTTCGATACCTTTAAATCATCTTCCTACTGTCCCGCGTACAGGTGAAATTTGACCTTCATCAAGTCATTGTGCAATATGGCAAGTCGTAAGTCATCAGTGGTTGAACGTTGATAAGCGATTGGCATATCAAATTGCGGTAGTAGCACTAGCAGCATAGGTAACCATTTCAATGTTAATCAAACAGTCCTTGTCCGACTTTACAAGTCATTTTGACACAGGAACTGTAAATAATAGCCGAAGGTCTGGAAGACATATTTAAACAACCCGTCTTGATAACAGACTGCGTATTCGTCGTGCTAAAGCTAACCGATTAACTCCTACCCCGTAAGTTATATACCACTGGCCCCAAGGTGGTCGTGTTACTGTTCGAACATTGGTCTGCGACCTCATAGAAGCAATCTAAGAGCACGTCGTGTTATCAAGGGGCCTGCCCTAACAGTCAGGCACTGTTTGGTTAGGATCCAACGGGCTAATGACCATCGACGCCGGAATACGAGAAGCTGGCAACAATTGCATTGGTCAGGTGAGAGTTGGTTGCTGTTACGACCACTAGAAGACATAATACGAGTTTGGCGGACAAATAAAACTGGATGACTAAAACAACATTTGCCGAATGACTGTATTCGGTGATGGTGGTGTTACAGTATGGGGTTGCTCCTCTTTCTATTGTAAGCTGGGTTCACATAATCTTTAGGATGACATGAATGGAAAGAAACATAGGGATGTGGTTCTTGGAAAATTTGTAGTCTCCCATTTTGCTAATCACCAACTTGCGTCAAGACGACAACGCTAGACCACACAGAGCAACGATTGTAATCGAGTACACAGAGCAAGAAGCCACGGACACTTTATGTTAGCCGTCCATGTCTTTAGATATGAACCCGATTGAACATGTCTGGAAAACAGTTGCAGAAATCTCAATCGCAGAGATCCACCATTGGAAAATCTTTACGATTTAAAGCTTCAATTGCTGATGAATGGAATAGATTTCCTGAACTAAAATTCAGAAAGCTTGTACAAAGTATGAGACGCTGTGCTATGGAACTGTAGCAAAAGACAGGTGGTTGCATATCATATCGACTGAAATATTGACATAACTTTGGCAAACATACCAAAGATTATTTGAAAAGAATGAGAATGATATTGGCTGATTAATTGTTGTAAAAAAAATCACATTAAAACTTAAATTCCGTTTCTAATTTGGTTGATTTGCACTATTTGTATTAAAGCAGAATTTAAATGCATAGAACCTGCATGAGTAGCCAAACTTGATTTATGGTTTGTTTATTGTATAGGTCAGCAAAATTGCTACATGAATTATATCTCTTTTTCGAGAAATAAATGATTTTCTAAATGATTTTTTTTTTCAATGCGATAAAAGTAGTTGGTGCTTAACTTTTTGCGGACTTTATATGAATAAGAAGTCATGATAAATAAAATTCAGGTTTAAAACATTGTACATTATTTTTGCTTTTAATTATGGAAGCATAAGCCTGTACCTTTAAATTTTTGTAGTATACATTTAATGCATCCGCAAATGCCATTCACAAATGCAAACAGTAAGTAAACGTGAATTACCAAAGCAAATGTCAAATCTGAGCAAAATACAAAAAAAAATTATTGGCGAATTTGGCAAACAGTACATACAAACATTTTTTGGCGAAGTTGGTGAGCAGTGCATAAAGTTGGCGAATTTACGAAAAAGATTTAATTTTGTAAGACGAACATGTAAAACAAAACCGTAATGATTTTGTAAATTTTGACGAAATTTGCGAACATTTACACAATCTTGTTCCTGAATGTAAAAGGGAGATGTGGTATGATTAACAATGATACAATTATCCATTAAAAAAGACGATATGAGCAATTATAGACAATCGTATATCATTCAACATTGAGAAAGGCTTAAACCGTAGAATTGACGGTAAATGACCCCGACATAACAATTATGAATCAATTCAATTGAGAAAACTAACAGCTTATCAACAAACAAAAAATATGACAGACGTGAACCAACCGTAAATACTGACTTGCGATAGGCACATACATAATGTGGCTGAGTAAAACACTATCAAGGATAGTTGTGTAACAAGCCAAAATGAGAACAAACAAAAAATATTTGAAAAAGGCTCAACTCATCAGATCGATAGTTACACAAATAGGACGTGTTATATCCATACCTTAACCATGACAAAAAAAAATATAATAAGACCAGATTGGAGCGTATTCACAGTTACTGACAGCTTGTTAAAATTTTATAACAGCTAACTAAATCATCATGTATGTTGGACACAAATATTTATCAGTTCACATCTAACATTCCTCGTGGCCTTCAGCTGTTGTCTGCTCTTTGGTCTGGTTGTTGTCTCTTTAATACATTCCCTATTTCCATTCTCAATTTCATTGTAATAGACTAGATGATAAATACCACTGTTTTTTAATTGCAAACTGAACTCAACTTTAAAAACATCAGAAATTTTAAACAATTTATTAAATCAAAGCTTTGTTAAACAAATACTCAAACCACTTTCTAGAAAAAACGAATTTCAAATTCTTTACACAATTTTCACTAACACATTGTTTTTAAAAATCAGCTCTCGGCATGACACGAATTATTCTCTTCTCAAATATTTTATGTTGATATAATACTAAACACCTAATGATATTGTGCTTGATTTTCATATATTAGAGACATAATCTTTCAACCGGTTTAATTGCGATCTGGAGGTGGTATGTCAGAAACTGCTAGTAGCCCTTTATTAATTTATGTATAAATGTCATTTTCCTTAGTTTCTTTAATCTGTAATTACATATTCTGACATCCAGCTCGAACGCCTTTCAAACTGAATTTTACTGTGTGCTTTGCTGTGTGTTTATTTGTTGCTCATTTGCTAGAGGGACTCTGTTTAACCAGAAGTCTCTGGTATTTGTCAGTATTGTATTTTATTTTAAAACGTTAGTTTATATACATGTTTCAGAGTTTTGTGCGACGTTTATATTTACAACATTAGTAAATATTTTTATTTAGAAACCAGATTTTGCAGTTAGTAATTTTAAAAAGTGATTTTTGTGTTTACAAAAATGCGTTTCTTGTGCATAACTACTTATTTTGTTTCATTTTATGTTTATACTGGTAATTCTTTACTTAATTGGTATATTGTGTGGTTTGTGCTTGGATATGTAAGCTGCATAAACATAACCAATTTTGAACGTATTAATTGAAAATTAGTTTATTTTGTTTACCATTTTTACGGCGAGTACACACTGCATTTCTATCCCTAGATGGCCCTTTGTCCTTGTAGCGTTGATAAGTATATCTCCTTTTTAATTTGTGGTTTGTTTTACTATAACACTGAATCAGATGTAAATGTAGTTGTTGAGTATTCACAAACAAATTAAAACATTTTTTTGTATCTGTCAAAAGTTCCTATGGTCGTCTTTGATTTTTCTTTATTGATTAGTTAATATTTTGTAACTTGCTATCCGGCATTTGTTTCGTTAAATTTTAGTGTATGTTTTAAGTGCTTTGTTAATTTTAAGGCGTCACGAACAGCACAACTTCGTGATTACTTACGAGTACAACTTACTTACTGTTAACATGTCTGATTAGGTTTCATTAATATATCACCCAGAACTAGAAATAAAAATCAAACAAGGCTTCCGCTGTCTCATTTGTAGACGAATACCTCGTATTTGACATAAGCTGTTATCTCAGTACCAGAATATATGACAAATGAGACGATTTTAATTTTGAAATTATCAATTCCATCCACCTTAGTAGCAATATGCATATGTGATACACATTTCCAAACTTATTCGATATTCAAGAGCTTGCAGTTCCTTCTGAACAGAAAGTTGACGAAACAGGGGTATGCAAAGTACCGTTTCGTCATTTTTCTAAAAATAAGTTGCTCATAAGATATCAAGGCCTAGTTAATTGAAAACTCGTATCAACTTCACATTCTAAATAATACACTATGGTCTTGAGGTATATATTCTAGGTACTGACATTGTTTATTATCTTAAGTATATGTTATAGTATTCTGTTATTTTTTCTTTTTAAATTATTCTCCTTATTACTGTTTAGTCTATTTTTGGCAATATCCATTTGACGGGGCGCGATAAATACAATGTATGAATCCCGTTATTCTGCTATTGTGCTATGGTAACTTTTTGTATTCTTGTTATTGTTTTTGCTAATGTGTTTTATAAACATGCCTTTTTGTTAAGCGTTGTTGAAATATTTACTTGTTTTTATAGTGATTAAGTTTATAACAAAACGTTGACTGCTTTACCCTTATTTTTGACATGTTTACCTATTTTGTCTCTTTGTTTTGTTTACACATCGTTTAAAATATAAAGGAATGTATGCAACTGTCATACAAATGAGAGGTTTAGCTAGTTATAAAACCAGGTATTAGCAACCGTTTTTTACATAAAAAAATGCCTGTTCTGAATCAGGATTATTTCAGCCGTGATCTATTTTTTATGCTTGAACTTTTGATTTTGCCATTTGCTGAGGGTCTTTCTGTTTAGAATTTCTCTCGAAGTTCGGTTTGTTTGTTGTATACTCGTTATAGAATAATCGAAAGATGATAATCTATTGACTTTTGGTGATATCATTTAATCATAGGGTTTTTATACTTTCCTGAGGTTGAGGATTCCAACATAATTTCTTTCGAGATAATTTATGATTCATTTTCTTGAAACATAATTTAAAGTTAAGATACATATTTAGATATAGTTGATAATCAATAAAAGGGTAATTTCATGGAGACTTCAATATTTATAACAATAACAAAAACACTTCTGCAGTATTATTTACAACAGCGTTTTCCTCAGAACAAAACATTCCAACCTTTTACATAATTTGTCATCAACCTGATTGAATCAGACAGGACGTTTTTGACAGTAGGTATATTTATTTAATTCGAGCTCTATTTTGTCATTGTTTATCAGTAACAACCTTTGTTTCGTAATTTAAGATGTGCAACTGATCTGACTGATTGTTTCGAAACACCTGTTTAATGTCCATTATGTGTGATACATCATGTGCATAATATGACATGATAACAACCTTATTGATTTCATTTTAATAATATTAGTCTAGGTTTATTGCATTGTGCTAACGCTGCATAAACTTTATCAACCAATCAAACTATATATGACTTATTCTGGCCTTCATATTTCTATGTTTCGAATGAAACTGCACAGCTTCGAATTATGTTAATGAGAAATGAAATTGTCAAATCTGTATAAGCTTTCCCGTTAAAAATTTAATGATGTAATATTTTACTGTAATTGAACGTTTTAAGCGGGAGTCGAGATACCCTAGTTTGATTTTGGAGAAAAAATAAACCAAGTTTGAAGCACATCAAATAAACTGTTTGTTTTTGTATACAGTAGTGTATTGATTTTTATATGAGGTAGAGTATGGTCTGTTTATTTGCTTTATTCGCGTTGTTTTCTTACTTTTATCTTAAAATGCCAGATATGTTAAATCAATATACCTTTCTACAAATCATTTCTGACTTAGGTCGGGGGGTTAATTATATCATCATGTAGGCATATAAACCACGCGGTTTTCATATGAACACCTTCGCTTTGACCAGTGTTTGATAGGATTTTGTATATTTGAATACAGGTTAGCCACATGTTCTTCTCAATCCATGAATGGTAACACACGAAGACAGTAAATAAATCCAAACAAACATTACATATGATTTTTTGCACAAAAGTATGAACCTATGAGAGATATAACAAAACAATCAAAATATGTCACTTGTCGCATGTTAGTTACATTTTAGATATTACACAGCGTGCTTAAGTTATCTCGTGAAATTCTTTCAATAGTAGTATTATTTACAACAGCGTTTTTCTGAGAACAAAACATTCCAACCTTTTACATAATTTGTCTTCAACCTGATTGAATCAGACAGGACGTTTTTGGCAGTAGGTATATTTATTTAATTCGAGCTCTATTTTATCTGTTTATCAGTAACAACCTTTGTTTCGTAATTTAAGATGTGCAACTGATCTGACTGATTGTTTCGTAAACACCTATTTAATGTCCATTATGTGTGATACATCATGTGCATAACATGTCATAACAACCATATTGATTTCATTCTAATAATATTAGTCTGGATTTATTGCATTGTGCTAACGCTGCATAAACTTTATCTACCAATCAAACTATGTATGACTTATTCTGGCCTTCATATTTCTATGTTTCGAATGAAACTGCACAACTTCGAATTATGTTAATGAGAAATTAAATTGTCAAATCTGTATAAGCTTTCCCGTTAAAAATTTAATAATGTAATATTTTACTGTAATTGAACGTTTTAAGCGGGAGTCGAGATACCCTAGTTTGATTTTGGAGACTAAATAAACCATGTTTGAAGCACATCAAGTAAACTGTTTGTTTTTGTATACAGTAATGTATTGACTTTTATATGAGGTAGTGTATGGTCTGTTTATTTGCTTTATTCGCGTTGTTTTCTTACTTTTATCTTAAAATGCCAGATATGTTAAATCAATATACCTTTCTACGAATCATTTCTGACTTAGGTCGGAGGTTTAATTATATCATCATGTAGGCATATAAACCACGCGGTTTTCATATGAACACCTTCGCTTTGACCAGTGTTTGATAGGATTTTGTATATTTGAATACAGGTTAGCCACATGTTCTTCTCAATCCATGAATGGTAATACACAAAAATACAGTAAATAAATCCAAACAAACATTTACATATGATTTTTTTGCACAAAAAGTATGAACCTATGAGAGATGTAACAAATCAATCAAAATATGTCACTTGTCGCATGTTAGTTACATTTTAGATATTAAACAGCGTGCTTAAGTTATCTCGTGAAATTCTTTCGATAGAAGAGTAAAAATACCTTACTTTTATTTTCAAATTAAGGGGCCTAGTTAAGTTAAGTAGCTGCATATTTTGAAACCATATAGTCCTTAAAAATGAAATTGGAACAGATAAAACTTTAAGTCTACATAAAACAGGTCTAAGATTCATTTTCTTCTATTAACAACAGTTCAAAATTGTGTTAAAATCAAATAAATTATGAGATCGAAATTTAAGACATACTATGTAATGCTGTCTTAAAACACAAGGGTGGGCTTTGGCTATTTTCTTCTTTTTGATCGGTTTTTGTTTTTCTCTTTTACACTCTTCCCCCTCCGCTCGTTTATATTTTCAATTTAAGTGAATCTATAATATCAAGTAAATGACCGAAGCTTAGAATATATACCCAGAAACCAACGTTTATGTATGAATTTGAAATAAAATTGATGATGAATACAACTTATTCTTGATTGCAAACGAAACTCAACTTTAAAACATTTTGATCAATGCATGTTATCAATACTTGGTTGTAAATACTCAAACAGCATTCTAGCTAAAACAAATTTCAAATTTTTTTTTTTTTATTTTTTTTTTTTATCTAAAATCTGATTTATTGCACTATTGCTGTTTTAATTAATACCATGTCTACAGCATTTGACAGGGCACCCCTGTAGTGTTAGTTTTACTGAACAAACAGGGAGATTTTTCAGTAAATTAATAATAATAATAGATGGTTAGATTTACATGTAACAATATTATGGATACAGATTACTACAGAAATTAATTTCCGGAAAAAATTACATTCGTGAACCGCTTTGACTCTGTATATATGCTAGTTGACCTGGTCATGACCTATTGATCAAGGATCACACGATGGAGGCAAATTAACAGTCGAAGCAGTTTGATATATATTAATTATGTAGGTGAACATACTTGGTTGCGAATTGAAGTACAATATATAAGTTTATTTATTTATGAGTATGTGATATATTAAATGAAGGATGCGTCAAGGATAGTAGGGGTTTAATCTTTATAACTGATCATGATCATGACGAAGTCCACAACACGTGGTTTTAAGATTGAATAATATTGAGACACATGTATTGCTGAATAAATATAGCATATAGCATATATGCAAGAATAATAATTATATGTACAAGCTTATTTCTATCAAAATTTTACCATGTTTACCACCTAAAAGTGTCGAAATATTTAAGTAGTTCAAAAAATCTTTTTTGAACAAGGCATACACATCAAAATTTGTAGTTTTATAATTTGAACTGTGAGTGCACTTGTGGATTAAAAATGTAATGATTGTCACCAACAGATTTATATCATAATAATTGATATCACAGATTTTATATCCTATAATGAACTTTCTGTAGTTTAGGATATGATGACCAATTTTAACTTTATTTGATAGTATTTTGATCTTTTCCCAAAAAGTTTTAAAGTAACGACATTCTAGGAAAAAATGTTTATAATCTTCTGTTACATTACAAAAGTCGCATTTACTGTCTTCTTTTATCTTCCATTGAAAAAGCAGTTGTTTACAAGGAAGGATATGATGCAGCAATTTCCATTTAAATATTTTTAATCTGTTTTCTTTTAAATAAGTAAATATAAAGTTTAGCATTGATTTAATTGGGATTAACGAATCTAAATTAAGAACACGTTTCCATTTAAAGAAACCTGGAGGCGTGTCTTCATTTCCACTATTAATGTGTGTATATATCTGTTTTGTTTCCATTACTTGTAAAATTATTATCTTATTTTTTTCTTTTGTATTAATGCAAAGGTTAAGCTTATTTTTTACTTTTGATTTTATTGATTTTTTGATTTAAGTACTTTGAGCCATTCATTTGGTATAGCATATTTAAGTTTTGAAATTTCAAACATTAAATTGGATTTTGAGGATATTTTATTAGATATTATTTCTTGAGAGATATTACCATTTTGGTCAATTATATCATTAACATATATAATACCTTCTTTTATCCAATTTATAAAAACTAAACAATTTCCTTGAAATTTTATCAGTTTGTTTCCCCATAAGATTTGTTGTCTAATGTTTTTAAAAATTCATATTGAGTTTGATATTATTTAAATTTTGTACTTTGAACCAAGACTTTACAATTTCTAAGTAGAATTTTGGTAAAGTTTTATGTAGGTTTTGTATTGAGTAAATGTTGTCTAGATTCATGTAAAGTAGCATGAAATTAGCACCAAATTTATTAAAGTAAAATGTCGGAATTACTTTCCAGTTAGCAAAATCATCTGCAGTAAGTCTTTTTATCCATGCTATTTGTAGTGCAGTTATATAATTGTCTATATCTGTCATCTTAAGCCCTCCCTCAGTAATAATTTTGCTTAGGGTGGTACGTTTGACCTTTTCTCGTTTACTATCCCATATAAAATTGTAGATAAGAGTTTTAAACTGTTGAATAAATTCATGTGGTAGGTTTGTGACTGAAGCTAAATATGTAAGGTTTGGTATAAGAAGAGATTTTACAACTGTTATTTTACCTATCATTTTAAGATTTCTTTTTTTCCAATTACTTATTAATTTGTCACATTTCTGTATTATTTTTTCAGTATTCAGCTTATCACATTCAGCTCGACCTGTTCCAAAATAAACTCCTAGACTTTTTATTGGTCCTTTATTCCATGTAATATTTTCAAACTTACAATGTATCTTTACAATGTTTTAATTTTCCTAACCAAATGCCCTCTGGTTTTGATCTCTTCAATTTAAAACCTGATAGCGTTCCAAAGATTTCAATAATATTAAGAGTGTGACGTACTTCATCTTTTGATTTTAGAAAAAGTGTTGTGTCGTCAGCTAGTTGAGAAATCTTTAAACTGTGTGTTTTAGTATCTAGCTTAATTTGAAAACCTTTGATGTTGTTGTCTTGTCTTATTCTGCAGGACATTTCAAATTCTTAATCTTAACTGAATAAACACATTTATTCTAAATAGATATAGGAAGATGTGAAAAGAGTGCCAATAGGACATCTATCCATCTAAGTCACAATTTATAATAGTAAACGTTTATAGGTCAAGATACAGTCTTCAAAGCGAAACCAGATGTTGGCATTACATGGGTTATGTTTTTCTCGTACATTGTATGATGATTAATGTATTATGATGATTCGATTCTAAACCCCTAACGGGTGAGATTGTGCTTAATTTTCATATCATGAATACACAATCGTTCAATACAATCATGATCAGTGTATAGTCATTCACTGCTAGCTAGTGCTGTCACCCATGCTGACATCATATTCGGTCATCTTTTAAAATGAGTTTTACTGTGCGTATTGCTGTGTGTTTGTTTATTATTCATTTGTTAGAGCTTAAAGGGATAATTGAAATTTCACAAAACCTGCATAACCCTGCCGCATATACTTGCCTGTCTTCAGTCAGGAGGCTATGGTCTTTGAAAGTCTTGTATATGTGTATATTTTTGTTTGTGTTTTTCTATATTTAGTTTATTCATATGTTTCTGAGTTTAGTGCGACGTTCATTTTCACTACACAAGTACTTATTTTTTTCTGTTCAAACTAGCTTGAACCAGTCTCCGGGTACTCGATTTTCTCGCTATGTTAAACATTTAATGGTGGCCTTATGCTATTGTTCTACTCTTTGATTTGGTTGTTGTCTCTTAAACATTCCATTTTTCCACCAATCAACTTATTTTTACTTTATAAAGTAATCCTAATATTTACGAAAATGTTGTATTATCATAACTTTATATTTTGTTTTGTCCTTAACGTTTGTGGTATAGTTTGTCCTTTTTGCTTGACAAATATTGATGTCATTGGCAAATAAAGTTTAACTTATCATTTCTTAAAAAATTTAAAGAAAAACGCTGAACTTTTACAAATTATATAGATGAAACACACCGTTAACATTAGAATAATGATGTGAAATACGATTCAAATATATATCTTAACATTCTTTCAATGATTCCTAAGCTATATTAAGATATCCATATTTTGCTGTAAGAAATGCAACATTGCATTGATAGTAAAGTGGACATACATACACCCACTAAAAGTAAACATGTTAGCTGCAGAAACATTACGCATGTATTAAGATTTTTTTTTAAAGTTGCTTTCATTTACGACGAGTAATTTTTTGTCATTTTCGCTAAATGGTCCTTTTTCTTAGTAGCGTAGTTCTCACCTTTCCAACTTTTTTTTGCGGCATGTTTCACTCTACCACTATTGTAAATGTAGTGTTGAGCATTCACAAACATATTATACCATTCGTTGTGTCTGTAAAAAATCGAATTGTTGTGTTTGCTTGTGTTTTTCTTTATTGAACAGTAATATATTTTGTTACTTACTATCCGGCATTAGTTTTGTAAAACTTTAGTATATGTTTAAAAAAAAAACTATTTTTAAAGTGCTTTATTACTTTTTGAGGTGATGAGTATCACCATTACTAAACTACTTGCAAGTAAAAGTTCTATACTAGAAAAAAATATTTGGTAAATGGTCAATCGATATATAATAATCGACAGATGAAATAAATATTTTGACTGTTTAAAATATCATTTAATCATAGACTTAATGTATAAGAGATTTAATAAAATTGATGAATCCATAATAAATAGCTACCAAAATCATGTATGATTTATTTACATTAAATATAATTTAAAATAAAATAAAAATACATATGCAAATGCAGTTGAAAAGGGAAACAAAGTAGTTTCATAGACGCTTCAATTATTATAGCAACACAGATGCCCATTATGCACTTTTATTTATAAACCGTGTTTTGGGAAACAAATCCCAACATTTACGCAATTGTGTATTACACAGTTTGAATTAGACATGCATTTTTGACAGTAGGACAATATCAATTTTAAATGGAATTAAATTGTATTATGTTTTATCAGTAACAATCTTTGTTTCTTAATTGAAGTTGTGACACTAATCTGACTGATTGCTTTGTAAATACAACTTGATGATAATCATAAGTTCTAGGTCCATTATGTGTGATTAATCATGTGCACCTTATTTCATAAGAACACCCCTATTGATGTCATTCCAAGTATATTAGAATGGATTTTTTGCTGTGTCCTTACGCTGCATAAATTATATCAACCAATCAAACTGTGTGTAGCCTATCCTTAACTTCATTTTACAATGTTTAGATTGACACTGCCGAACTTCCAGTGACGTTGGTAGGAATTTACAAGTGCCGAATTTATGTGAACTTTCTTGCAGAAATATATTTTAATAGGTTACTTAATTTAAACAGTTAAAGCGAGAATTCAGATACTCTTGTTTTTGAGATACAATTATATTCGAAGCACATCAAGTAAACTGTGTGTGTGTGACAGTACATTGATTTTTGAATTGGGAATTTTATTGTCAGTTTTTTGCCTAACTCGTGGTGTTTTTCTTCCGTTTTTATTGGAATGCCCTAAATAGTCAACCAAAATACTCTTCCAAGAAATGCTTCCTTAGAGGTCGGGGTTTTCATATAATCGCAGACTGGCATTTGAATTTTGCTGTTTTATATAAACAATAACGCATCGATCTGGGCTTATGTACTTCTAGCCGAAAAAGAAGAGTTTTTCTTTGAAAACACAAATCAAACTTATTTAAGCACCTGACTAATTGTTTAAAAAGATATAACACGATGAAGATATAATTTTTTTAAATACTAGCTTTCTAATAGCTATAGGCTTGTGTGAACTTTTTTAATGGAACATTACTAAATGTTATGCCTTATCATTTAACAGTTCTTTTCAACAGAAATTGCCTTTTCTGACTTTTTTTAATAAATGTAACACATTATTATTCGATGGGTACTTGTATTCTCCTTTAAGGCGATACAGATTAAAAGCATTTTCTTCTCAATTCTTAAAATAAAGTGCACACGGAATGTGAATAAATCTACAGTACTTTTGAAGACAACCATGCATATATACTTCCCCAAACCCCTCCCACTTCCCATGAAAATAAAAAAAATAAGACAGTCATTGTCTTGCTGTGTTAAAGACCCATCTCGCCACAGTCAGGCGGTTGGTATTTGTTGTTGTGGTACATGTTTGTTTTTCGTTAATTATTTTGTCGAAAATTAGGCTGTTAGTTTTTTGGTTTGTATAGTATTTACATGTGTCATATCAGGTCCTTATATAGCTGACTATGTGGTATGTTTGTGTTTATTATTGAAAACCGTACGATAACCTATAAATGTTTAAGTCTGTGTTACTTGATCGCTTGTATTATAATGGGAAATAATTTCACAGATTATCATTGAAAATAATATACTGAAATATTCAAATAAATATCAATCTTTTTAAAAGACAATTATCATGAAACCTATGGAAAAAAGAAGTAATTTCAAAGATCATAATTGTGAAATAGTATCATGATTAATTTAATATATATAAGATAAGGTAAGTTGAATACAGGTAAAAGTGAGTTGTTTTCAGATCTCAGTACAAATATAAAAAATAAAGGGAGAAATATAGTTGGATTACTACTGTAAACAGTAATGGAAGAATTTAAGTATCATTTTTAACTATATTAATAGTTTTGTCTGGGGACAAAGATGTGATTGTTGATAATTTGGAAATCAGATGAATCAAAGCATAACAATAGATTGAAACAAAAGCAATTTCAACAGCCGGATAGTATTTACCTGTGAAATATGTTCTGTCTTAACATATCATGTTTTAAGTCATCTTTTTATATAAATGAATATAAAAAATAAGATTCAAGGAAAAAATCAATATGAAATAGATTCAGGAATATAGTATTAATATCTTTAAAATATAAATTGCTTATAATTACCTCCTTTTGATTGATAAAAATTGTGAGCCATCATAAATTTTTAGTATAAATACCTCACTCTTTTTTTAAGTCTTAGTAATAAACAATTAAAACATAATTATCTTTTATACTGTCTTAAATTATTTTATCAGCTTAATTTTCAATTAGGAAATAAAATTGGTTATATATTTTAGTTTTTTATATATAATTTATTTTTTTATCTTAAGGAGTCTCGAGGGTACAAACAGTTATCAAAGGTACCAGGATTATAATTTAGTAAATGTACGCTAGTCGCGCGTTTCGTCTACATAATACTCATCAGTGACTCTCATTTCATTTTTTTCATTACAAATTTCATTTATTACACTACTAGTGGTTACTTAATGCTATTATGGTACAAACATCAGCCCCCAAAATATTCGATTCGTTTTGGCCCCAGAGGACTTTAAAATTGTGTATATCATCGAATATCTCCAAATTATCTCCGTTATGTGCAAAATGCAATTTGTTTTGGCATTACAATTGAAATATTATTTTTAACTCATCGGTGACCTTACTCTTTTTCTTTAAAAAACAAAACCAGTACTTAAACTAAACAGTTGTAAAATCTAGACGATTTCTTTAATT
The DNA here is from genome assembly GCA_037788925.1 of Mytilus galloprovincialis. NCBI lineage: Eukaryota > Metazoa > Mollusca > Bivalvia > Mytilida > Mytilidae > Mytilus > Mytilus galloprovincialis. The sequence goes on from CM075341.1 coordinate 49,945,715, forward strand.
TAGTTCTTTTTTATTCGTTATTACCTCTGTTTCTCTACATGTATTAGTTCAACAGGAAAAATTACCTTAACAAAAAAGCATGCGAAAAACATTGCAAGTAAACAGATCAACTAAATACATACAAAGTCCATACTTATAATTTTCATTTTACTGTTTCAAAATAAATATACGATTTGTTTTACTAGCAATACTTTTGTAGTAATTATAAGTAAGGGTGTTAAATCTTTTGCGAAAAAAACAAGTAAAAATAAGATTTACTGCAATTTGACATGCCCTATTTAAAATTAGACAAACCGTTTAAGGGGAAATAACTCTAACTCTTAATACATAATATTTCTTTTATTTCGAAAGTTTCAGTTTGATATGCAAAGGTTAAAACTAACGTAATATAAATCTTTAATGCTTTAAATCTAACTTAAAGTATAATGAAAGTAGCTTTAGCAAATCTTGATAATGTAGCCAAATGCATTTCTTTATGTTTAGCATAGCCAACAAAAACAAGAATTCCATCAATTGATTAGATATAAAAAAGAAGATATGGTATGATTTCCAATGAGACAACTGTCCACAAGAGACCAAAATGACACAGAGCCTGCCATGACATTTCATTTTTGAATTTATTCCTACTAAATCATAAATTTACCCAAGCAATAATATTGCACATATTAACATTAACACTAAAGTAAAGAAGTAGATTTGCAGTGTTGGAGTTATTGATGCTAACTCATTAGCTAGGGACATTAAGTACCTAATTGTACACAAGTACTTTACTTGCTGCTCAGATTAGATGGACGGTGTGTGGGTTCATTATATTGTTACTATTTCTGTATTGGCCTTTTTATTGGTATGATGCTTCCGTATATTCATGTAATAATGACCTTTATTATATACTTAGTAGTAAATACAGATAAATTGTATGTGTAATACAATCACTAGCAAGCGTGCTGTATCAGCCACCCGTGATGATATCGATATCAGCACGGTTGCAAAAGCTTTATCACACCTTTAATCTGTATGACGTCACGTCATCGATTGCAGTCACTGTTGCAAAGGCTTTATCAAAAACCCTAATCTGTATGACGTCATGTCAAACCTATAATCTGTATGACGTAATTTCAATCCTCCTTATCTGTATAACGTCATGTCACATAAAAAAACATCTACTTGAGATATATGTATATAATAATATATTATATAGCTTTTTCAATATCACACACCGTATCAACCCTCAACCAATACAATCCCTCGAGCAGAGCTCTTGGGATTATATTGGTGACTCGGGTTGATACGGATGCGATATTGGAAACGCCATATGATATTCTCTATTTATCAATTTACTACAGTGTTAACATATAAGTAAGTAAGTAAGTAATGACTTTATTTAAAGAGGGTGACTCAATTAGCTTTCGCTAATCTACCTTGAGGCCCTCAAGTTTTTAGATTTCTCAAGAGATAAACATTCCACCTTGAGTCTGTCTAAAGAGCAATCACTGACATAACAAGTATAAAGTTAATATGATGATTGTATGGACACTCGAGAATAACAAATCACACTGGTCTGTTAGACTTGACTTTTGTTTTCAATATATGATATTATATATGCAACTTTTTGTCATGATTAATGTATGAAAATAAATGGTAAAAGGGAAACATTTTATATTTGCTTTAAACAACTTTGTCAATTTGCACCAGAAGTATGTATTTAAGAATGTTTGCTCCTCTATTTTTTGAATTTTTGAAAGATTTTCGGAATCCTCTGGTTTTATCCATGTATTGCCATTACAAAAATTTGCCCACTAACCCCTACTTTTCTTTTCATAAATTTATAACATGAAGTTTAAAAAGCCATAGTTCAAAATCTTATAAAATTCTTGTTATTTTTTCATATTTTTTGACACAAAAAAGGTGCCAATGTGAAATGTATGAAAAATCAAGAGAGAATTATTTCCCGCCAAATTTTATATGGCTTATATCTCGAAAACAAGCACACGGACCCTCCATTTTTTCTGCTTTTATTGTTTCTTTAGTTATACACTATCAGTTCATAACAGTCTTTTAAAAAGCTAGTTATTTTAAAACAGAGTAGCGAACATCCTTAAGTGGCAATGAGCTATTTAGCTAAATATGTTCAAGATGTCATGTAAATTTATGTTATTACTTTGTGTCCGTAGTTCGTCTGTAAATTTCTAATATTCAAAATCAATACTCAGGGATCTCCATGGATGAAAATTGAACGATGGAGGAACTTTCACCATCACAAACCGTGTCTACGCCATACAGTGTAGCGCGATCGAAAGTATTTCATCCCTCCATATAAGGAGTGGTGAACATGCTAATTCATTGCTTATTCAAATTATATTTATTTGAATTTTCATTATAAATATTTTCAATAATTGCCGTTTGTAACCGTTTAACTGCCAAGCCTTCATGATCCCCTCTTTAGTAGATAATGACCAAAAGCTGTCATGAAGGTCCCCATGTAGTTTTCTTGCTATTTTTGGTAATTGTTATGGGGATTAAAAATCATGTGGAGCTTATTTTTCACGGACACTGTCAAATTCAGAAGTCATGAACCCATTAGGCACTACCGGTATGGCTCATTTGCAGCAACAACAAAACGATTCGTACGGGTTATGTAAAAGGTTAAAGAGATTTGTAAAGCAAACGTTGACAAATGAAAAGGTTTTTAATGACTTTATCTAGCAAATTGATGCTTTGCAACATGCATCTTTCGAGTCTGAATAAAAACCGGAAACGCGGATGTATCATTTTTATTGTAAACTACGAAATGAATTCGGAATTACGATACGACATTTCTTTACAGGAAATATTAAGTTTTCACTCTTTAACATGTTTAACTTTTAAAGTAATTCTATAGTACCCTTACAGCAGAACTCGAGTTATTTGCGATAAAATAATAATAACTGTTTTATGTCTTTAATATTTTGTACTTTTTAAAAAGGGAGATGCTGATTGCGTAAGTCAAAATAAAAGCACGTGTTCAACTTGTTAAACTGTTGTCTTTGTAACTTGATTATTAATCTATTTATTTAAGGTAGATCATAAGTATATATTTTTTGAGACAGAATTTTCTTATACTTTGCCAAAATGAAGATTTTACTATGCTTTTTTCAAAAATTTTATAAAAAGTAAGGGTCACCGTGCTATTTTACAAGCTATAAGTTGTTGAAAATTGCCAAAATTTGGTTACTTTGTTCATGAAAAAACACATAAGTGTGCATAAAAAAAAAATCTATGAGATAGAATTTTGAAATGAATTGTGAGAAGATAGTTTTCATAATATGTTTTAAGAAAATAAAAAGAAAACATGGTGTCACCGAACTTGTTTTCTTGCTACAAGTAAAAATAAAAAAAAATTCCCTATTAGCCCAGTATAAATTCTGTACTAAAAGAGTTATCTCCCCTTAAATGGTTCATTTGATAAAAATAATTTTAGAACCCAAAAAATTGATGTTTGTTAAAATATTTTGTTTAATACAATTAATTAACAAGTTTTCTTTATAGAGAAAAACAGTCTAACCATTGAATTGCAAATCTTTCTCCAAATTTGCAGATTTAGGCAAATAACTAGACCGATTTTGTACTGTGATTGTACAATCCAAGATGGCGGTATACCATCAATCTACCTTAATCTAAATTATCATAAGCGTTTGCGGAAACTTAGTTGAATAATTCGACGAATCAATCGTCGATCTTCAGATAGTATTCTCCTGTCGGATTTGTTAATCTACCTGTACAAGCTCAGGTACAAGTTATAAGCGATCTTAATCCAGATATCCCTCGGGCGTTAGAATTAACTGTATTGGATTATAATATAAAAAGCCTAGGGTTATGCAATTACATGCATTTGATTATAATTGCTAAAAAAAATGGTGCGAGCTATAAAAACGATAACAGTTTTAAACGATGGCGGAAGACAATTTAATGGCGTGGGTCATTTGACGATGGCGCAAGACATTTGAACGATGGCGGGGCGCCATCGTTAAAGAGGCCATGGAGATCCCTGATACTTATAAACACTTAAAAAAATACGAAAGAAAAACAAACACAATATAAATTTAAAAATTCCATACATACAATGAGTGGTTTCTGCTTAGAAAAAATAAATAAAGTAAAAAAAACACGACATAATGCCAAAAAATCCAGAACAACAAACCGATAAAAAGGGGTTTTTTTTAATAAAAAGGGCAAAGTGCTTTCGCTAGTTGAAAGGAGAGTAAACAACTATAACTAAAAGTTATTATCGTTTCTCCACAACAATTGTACAGGTAATTACTTGTTCAATTATCAACCTCAATGGTTGATATCTTTGGCGGAAAAACATGTGATACATCCTCATTCTTTCAATATCCAAGCTGTGGGAAGGTCGTGCTGCAAGTGTTGTCGGCAAAGTAACTATATTTTTTAATTTTTACTTACATTTGCCTTGGTGGCAATATAGCCTTGGTGGCTTTAAGACCTTGGTGGTCATTTATATATGCCTTGGTGGCAATAGACCTAGGTGGTCATTTATATATGCTTTGATGGCAATAGACCTAGGTGGTCATTTTTATGATTTTTTACATTTGCCTTGGTGGCAACATTGAATTAAGAATACTAGCCTTGGGGCGTCCAGACCTTAGTGGTCATTTATATTCGCCTTGGTGGCTTCTTGATAGAACTAGATATAAATGTTTGACCTTGGTGGCAAAATATTTTGGGATTTAAACCTTGGGTAGTTATTATCAACCCAGGTTGTCAGATATTTGTTATGCCGTGCGCCTGTTAAACGCAGGGCAAAGTGCTTTCGCTAGTTGAAAGGAGAGTAAAAAATTGTTTATAGGGTAAAAAAGTTTCTTTTGATACTTTTGAGTGTTGTGGACTTTTCATTGATTATTACATCGTAAATGCTGATAGAAAATGATCTTTAAAGACTTTGTTAGAAAAGAATAGAATTATTGAGAAAGTGGAATAATTTAGTGTAACATGTTACTTGATATTAATGTTGTTTACCGGAGTGATGTGTATTGAATTATAAGATGTCTTCGTCGAGGTCCGCGTTCAGCGGTCTGTTTGATTGTACATAGAATAGAATAAAATGTTTTTGTTTTCAGATGGTGTTACCTACAGCTTTGACAGGCTGATGAATGAAGGAGAAGCAATATGACATTGCACGATGATTTATTTCAATGAGTTCGAACAACCTAAAAGGAAAGGATTGTTTCTGATCAGAATATGGTGAAAACAAATTGCAATTTAAATAATGTTTTGATTTCTGAAAATAGGAAAATAACATGAATAATGAATTGGAAAAATATGGATACAACACTAAATTATGTATGTCTTTGGTGAGAAAGGCAGAAGATGCCAATATGGCACGGTACTACAAAAAAAGCAGCTTTATGTTCAAATGAACCTATTTAAAAAGTAATTCTAATAATTTGTCCGTAATTTCATGATGTTTACTATTGGATGTGTATATAATTTCATTGATGTGTTGAAATATGTCACAAAAATCTTTTTGTCTTGGGAGATTAAATAATGGTTGTAATATTTTTGTTTTATTTAATAAATATAATGTTGAATGATTTTGTATACTAGTACAAATGTATACTTAAATTTTATGTATGGTTAAAATTTTTAACTCAAATTTCTTTGTCTACAGTTCGAGGGACACTGGATTGTAGGCAAGGGATTTTTCCTTCTCAAAGTGTGACTAATGCTGTCTTAAGTACAAACAATTTGTTATTGGTGAATATATTTTCAGCAGACATGTGAAGAATCAAGTGGAAATACAATTGTCAATGCTCCTGATTAGGAAGTAAAGAGTGTGTTTGATTCAACAACAGTAACGAAAGAGACAAGCCAGCATAGTTTACCCTTGGAGATGAAGTCCCTTTGCTTACAAGCTTTGCACATGCTGAAGATGTTATTAAAATAATGACAATGTTCATTTTGATATGAGTTCATTGCCTTAACTCAACTTTTAAAAGTCTGTATGTGGTCAAATTCATGAGAATTTATTGAATTATGAACTATTTATAAAGAACTGTGTACATGTATCTTTAAATGTTTAGTAGTGTTTTAAAGTAATTAAGGAATAATATTTAATAAAAGTGTTGAAGATATTTTGATTTGAGTATTGGGAATAATATTCCTTAAGGGACAGCCTTGCTAGTGGTGTAATTTGAGATTGGCCTGTAAATATGCTGTATGGACTATAGAGTTTTCTATGCCTATAACTTAACAGGAACTGGATGCAAGATTATATCAATCACTGAGGATATGTGTATAACCTCATTGGTTGATATCTTTGGCGGAAGTACATCTGATACATCCTCATTCTTTCAATATCCAAGTGGTGGTTGGTTTAAGGGCTATTTTTGGTCAGGCAATACATACTGCCTGTTTGGGTTGATGATGTCCCCCTCTCCCACCCATAAGTACTTAAATGTGGATATGTTTTTATATTTATTTTTTATTATTGGTATTACATGTATGCATTTTTTGTTGATGAGCACGAGACAACATTAGAAAAACATATGCGTTACCATGGGATCATGTTAACAAAACAAACCTTTGCTTTATCGATTTTTAAAGGAAAGGTCAATTAGGGCAAGTGTATTGGTATGTTTGTGTTTGCTTGTTCATTACAATGATAAAAATAAGATCATATATATCTCGGATGACAATAATGTTGATTATAATGCTTCATTTTATGAGCTCCAGAGTAGTTATATAACTGAGAAACAACTGCACACTATATCCAGTGAGCTCTTCTGCATTGCATTGTGCATAGTAGTCCACATTTTGGTTTCTGAAACGTTTAGATATTATCTTATATTCGGTTCTTTCCTCTAGAGTTTTCTATGCCCATAACTTAACATGAACTGGATGCAAGATTATATCAATCACTGAGGATATGTGTAATTTGTAAAAGTAATAACTTGAATGATGGAAACATACATAAAATGATTGTACTGAATAATTTCAACTCAACACATAACCCAATGAATTAATGTATTTATATACTCGTCCAATGAATATGTTTATGAACACAAGCGAATTTAAACAGCCACAACACCAAGTGATGGATACAATTGGGATTCATATTGTTTAGGGCAAATGTTGATTGCTTGGGTTTTGGTTGCTCAACGTCAAGTCAAGTGACAAACATTTAATGCATTATTAGGACAGGAAGTCGTGTCAGAAATAGTAAAAAGTATAACATATCTTAAAATGTTCTCATCATTTGTTTAAGAGATATTTTCTAAGCCATAAAAATTTATACAAATAATTTTTTCCTAAAAAATTATATCCATTGCTCTAAATTAATACAAAAGATTCTGAACTTATAAAGAACTTTGCAGCGTAAGTCTCGGGAACTTTAATAAGGCTTTTGGTCATTTAAAAACTCTGCGTTTGTTTGCACCTGTTCTTTATCAGGAATAAATTTGTAAAATAATATTAAACAATGCATAAGTAGTTAACGTTTCGCATCACCCTAACTGACACTTGCTGGAATCTTTAACTAACTTCGTTTCCATATCAGTTGGTTGTCTTCAATATGACGCCCGTCAAGCAAAAACAACCCTTATCGCATTTGACGTCGTTATCGGTAGTCAACGCTAGAAGGTAACGTAGGACAAACCGATAAATTTCACGTTGAAATTGAGATGTTGTTCACATAATGTTCTAATGTGTGTGTCTTATGGTACATTCTTTCTGTAAAATAGCGTGTTATTTACGATCTGAAATTTAAACAGAATGATTTGAATTTTGTGATAAAGTTCTATTAAAACCTTCCATCTTCTTGTTTGTGTGTCCAATGTATATGTCTTTTTTGTTTTCTAAAAGTCCGATTATTAAAAAAAAACAAACAAACAAACAAACAAAAGAAAAGAAAAGAAACACCAAGTTTGTCTCATAGTACCACGATATCTAAATGTTGCAATACATTAAATGTATTAATCTTCTATACTATATATATAAACAATGACAAATCTAAAATATTTACGAAAAAACACTATTAGTTATTTTCCAAAGCTAGATTACTCTTCTATTTTTGATACGTCCAAATTGTTGTATGAACACAAAAAAAGTTTAAACATATGACGGGAAATAATGCATGCTATGGCGGGAACTTGTGCATGGCTAATTTCACGAGAGCGTTTGCTTATAGAAATCCAATATGGCAGAGAAAAAGACCCGTCTGAATGTTTTCGTCTTTTTAACCAACCATGCTCTAAAAGAAAAGAACTACATGTATTGTACAATAATGGAAATTGAGGTATTTATTATCTGCAAAATCCGTTATCGGATGATAATAATCATTTACTTCTGCACATAAAAGAATAAATCGATTTGTTCACATGAAAACATTCTGCAAGTATTTCTATATTATCACAAGGGTTGCAGTGCGTCTTAAACTGTTAGTATAATAAATGTGCACTTAGAAATATCACTTCATAACGTTTCACCCTTTTGAAGTAATGTCGAATGACTCAATCACCTAGAGGGCCGGTCAGTCAATAATAAAGTGATAAGGGACTGTAATATGTATCGGGGCACATGAAAAAAATGAAATGAAAAAAAATGTCGATAAACTAAAAGAATAAGTGTTGTTGCTATTAATGTTTTTCCTTTACTTTTTCTGCAAGTATGCAAACTTTACTTTTTCGAATCGTTTCTTTTTGGAAACTAATTCCTTTATTCTTCGAGTAATACTTTGAGTAATGCACTACCCACTGAATTATTCCCCTACATACGATAAACAGTCTGTTTTCTCAGTCCTTCATAATCAAACCAACAAAGAAAGGAAGACAAACCCTCAGAACACAAGTTATTAGAATTACGTAATGATAGATAAAATTGAGAATGGAAATGGGGAATGTGTCAAGAGACAACAACCCGCCCAAATAAAAAACAACAGCAGAGGGTCACCAACAGGTCTTCAATGTAGCGAGAAATTCCCGCACCCGGAGGCGTCCTTCAGCTGGCCCCTAAACAAATATATACTAGTCCAGTGATATCAGAGGCTTGTGCCGATTCGAAATTTGTTTGAAGAACAATTCGGGATTTATACACGAGACTATTTTAGCTGGTTGATCACTGTTACAATGTTGTCAAATATATGTTTTATGTATAGCAGTCATAAATCACGGTTCAAATACTATTTTTAAATACTTTTTTTTTTTATTCTGAATAAAAGAGATTAGGGATATCGTTTGAATAATTGATTATTTAATTTGGTTAAAAATAAATACGCTGGTCCATAAAGTGCAAAAGATTATACCGCAATTACTAAACAGAATTTTTTTTAATTATAGTTAGTGTTTTAAACGAATAAAAGTCATTTAATGTAACACCCGTAGTAAAGCTCCTTTAAATTATTACTAAGAGCAGGCGCTTTGCTTTTGCGCCCAAATAATCTTACATTTGCGCTAAAAGAAAACCTTATAAAAATTGTTTCATTCGAAAGAGACTTTTACAACACGTTTTTTTTTACTACATCTTAAAAATATTCCTCCGAAATCAGTCATCTTGACCATAATGAAAGCACTATTCACTGATACGTTTATAAGAAGAGGCTTTTCATAATAATGTTAAAACACAGACTCAGTTCTGTTACTATATAACGAGATCATAAAAGCTGAACAAAAGCAGCTAGTATAAACTGGATCAAAACCAAACATTTTTTTTTGTATCACAAGACTTGTAAGCAAAGGCTCTCGTTTACACTGGATAACATATGCGTGTTCATAAAAAATTACAAACTTATTTCGTCTATATACAAATACGAGGATGTGGTTTGATTGCAAATGAGACAACTATCCACCAAAGTACGAAAGCTACCATAGACAAGCGTACGGCATTAAAAAAAATATTGACTTTTATAAAATGCGCCCGATAAGATCGGGTTTACAATCATATCATACACTTTCAATGGAATTGTTTTACGCCATGTAAAACAGAAACTCACAAAATATAATGCTGTATTTTGATTTTGATTAATATGATGCTGGAAATAATTAATTAATCTTTAAAGATGATGAAATAAATAATTGAACCAGGGAAGCTTAACAAATGTATAAACAGGACACATCAAATAATTTTGTTGTTATTCAGATTTCAATATGTTATTATAAGGGATATCTAGGCGTAACTTTTTTTTATTATTATCTATACAAGTAGTCGATATTTATGACGAACATGGACAGATTGAGATTTTGCACAAAAGATACATTCGCATTGTTAGTGAAGTTAGTTTAGAAAGGGTTCATATGTTTATTTTTCGTATATAGTAATTTAATTTAGCTTACATTTTTGTGTGTTTGGTAAACACTTTTAAAACGAATAAACGTTTATTGCAGGATTTAGATGAAATTTATCGGAAATATCTACATGTACCACCTTCAAATAACTTGAATGATGAAGACAATGATAATATTGATGATAATAAAAACAATGAACTTGAAGACACAGAACCTGTCGTCTTGCTGTCCGCACATACGATTCGCGTCTTTATATTCTGATGTGTGTAGTACTTGTAAAAGGTAACGAGAATATGTCACTCTAGCTCAAACTGAGGATGACAAAATTGAAACATCCCAAAATTACATATCCCATATTGAAGCTGCAAGTAAAGAACAAGAGCTGTACAATGGATGGTTGTCAAAATCGCGCGACAAGTTTAGCAACTATAATCAAGGACAGGTTTTAAAGAATGTTCACTATACAATTGATTTTGCTCAAAGTATTAGTTTTCCACATTATACCGATCAAGTCGGTTAACTATATTTTTTATCCGGTAGAAAGGTTAAAGTTTTTGGGGTTTGCATTGAAGGAAAACAGAAACAGTATAACTATTTGGTTGATGAAGATGAGGGAATTTTAAAAGATTGTGCCGATATGAAGGGTCCAAACATATTATGTTATTAACAATTTCCATGTTTGACCATGCTGTTGAGTGTTATGGTCTGAATGAATCTGAATGTGGAATCCATTGTGATAATTGTCCAGGTACGTTTCTTTCACTTATATTTCAGTACATTGATTTCTTTTTATTAATAAACTCTTAACCAATATAAAATGATACCAAATAGCAGTATACCACCTCAAAATTGTTTACGGTCTTATAATAAGGAGATGTGGTATGAATGTAAATGAGACAACTATCCATTGAAGTTGAAATAAAGTGGATTAAATCATTTATAGGACACCACACGCACTTGAACAATGAGAAAACTCCATACCGCATAGTCGGCTATAAAAGACCCGGATACAAAGAATATTATACAACACAACTAAGAAAATTAATATGTTCCATTAAAAAAAAAACATATTTTTTTCGTCTTGCAATCTAAAGTTTAAAAATTGAGCAATACGACCTTATAAAAAAACGAAAGTATGGAACGCCATGAATGCCTTATGTTAATGTTCAGCATTATATGCAGTGCTCACAACATTATATGCAGTGCTCACACCATTATATGCAGTGCTCACACCATTATATGCAGTGCTCACAACATTATATTAAGTGCTCACAACATTATATTAAGTGCTCGCAACATTATACGCAGTGGTCCAAACATTATATGGAGTGGTCACAAAATTATATGAAGTGGTAAAAACATTATATGAAGTGCTCACAACATTATACGTTTTTTGTTGTATGATGAGATTGATGTATGATGAGATTGACGATGATGAGATCATTCGGTAAACTTCGTTTTTTAGCGGAAATTACCGAATCCATAATTTGTAAATTAGGTCCGGTAAGTACCGATTTTGACCTCAAATTTCAGGTTCATCTGACGAAAGATTTTGATCATTTTTTAAACACTTAAGTGTCTATTTCATTTGATTCAATTAGTTTATGTGAAAGATTTTAACTGATTTAGTCATTAAAAACACTCGATTCAAGCTCAAATATGAAAAAATCTACCAAATTTGCCGAAAATGTCACTTTTCAGATGGTTTTTGCCAAAAATGAAAGTGGCCGCATCCGTGTTCATCCTCAACCTTTATATATGTTATGTATTATCATCAAATACAACTTACATTTCTATATTAAGGATGAACACGAATGCGGCCACTTTCGTTTTACACGGAAACGGAAAATTTAACTAAAATGCTAGAATTGTGAAGATTTCAGTAATTTAGCATGACTTACTGGTGCTTGTACCCGATTTATGTGCATTGTATTGTCACAAACAGCCTATATTTATGTAGCAGAAGTATTCTTCTGTCCAATAAATAACTAACAGTTTAGATTTTAACAATTTTGTAAAACTGCTATATTTTGGGGCCAAAAAGGGGTCTTACTGGACCTACTCCTTTAATCACATAAGCAACACGACGGGTGCCACATGTGGAGCAGGATCTGCTTACCCTTCCGGAGCACCTGAGATCACCCCTAGTTTTTGGTGAGGTTCGTGTTGTTTATTCTTTAGTTTTCTATGTTGTGTCATGTGTACTATTGTTTTTCATTTTTAGCCATGGCGTTGTCAGTTTGTTTTAGATTTATGAGTTTGACTGTCCCTTTGGTATCTTTCGCCCCTCTTTTAAACAGTTATTAAAGTCATGTTATCATAAGGCAGTATACAATATTTAAAACTGATTGAAATAAGTAAGGAAAAGATGAAACTAAGAGGTGAATGATTGAAGTAGTTCTGTTTGTCGCAAGAAATACGAATGGCAACATGTAAGTTAAATAATAAAATGTTTATTTAATGAAATATCGAAGGAAAATTTGTATGATATATTCATAGAGTTCATTTCCTACTGAAGAACTTTAGCAAGGTGCCACTTTATAGTCCGTACTCAGTTTTAAAACGCTTAATTACCTTTTAAATAAAACAGTCAGCTTTCTATAACACATAAGTGCCATATTACGCTAGCTTATATATGTCATGATAGAGTCATTTTTGACATCGATTTTCAGAATTTGGCATTTTTACATGAATAAGTATCTAACAGATATGGAAAATGCAGTTTAAAGCATTTCATTGTAGGTGTTTAACATAACTTTACATCAATTATTCCATGTTTTTTACAAGCTTTTTAGCACGCCAAATAGTTTGTCTTCTAAGTATGATCAGCAGTCTTATATAGAAATATAAACCTTCATAAGAATAATTTATCCTTTCAAGACCCAATTTAACATCTTCATTTAAAGTTATCATCTCTTATGAAAACTGAGTTTGTGGGGATGAATAAAACGTTTACTACGTTTGTTCGTCAGTTTGCACGGTTAATATACATGTATATAAAAAAGTGGTATGCTTGCCAATGAAACAACTTTCCACAAGAGACAAAATGACATCACAGAAATTAACAACTAAACGGCCACAGTACGGCCTTCAACAATGAGCAAAGCCCATACCGCATAGTCAGCTATAGAAGGCCCCGAAATGATAAACGTAAAACATTCCTAATTTATGTACAAACAAACGATCGAAAAACTAACATGTATATACATGTAACACATTAACAAACGACAACCCTGAAATAAAGGCTCCTCCTGACTTGGGACAGCCACATATACAGAATGTGCGGCGGGTTTTAACATGTTAGCGGGATACCAACCCTCCCTCTAACCTGGGACAGTGGCGTAACAGAACAACATAAGAACGAACTATGAAAATCAGTTGTAAAAGGCTTAACTCATCAGATGGGTACAAATATAAATACATCTAACAAGAAAATAGAGTGGACGTGGGCGGGTACTTGTATATCCCAACAACAAAAAGACACTATAAGTACTAATCTGAGAGTACTCGCAGTTACTGACAGCTAGTTCAAAGCCACTTACAACTAATAAAAAAAAACATGCATCTAAGTTTTGCATTTATGTAAAGATTGAAACAAACTGTGAGTAAAAAAGAATGATTTACTATTATTGGATAGTAACGATTGTCCATGAACAAAGAGTCATTTTCCATGCTCTTAAACTTTGTACTTGTTTGGATTTATAAATATTTTGATATGAGCGTCACTGATGAGTCTTATGTAGACGAAACGAGCATCTGGTGTACTAAATTATAATCCTGGTACCTTTGATAACTACTAGACCTAAATTAATTCTGGTTAAGGTACATTAAGATACAAAATATAATCAACTACAAGTTATAGAAGAATAATATCTTTTAGATCGCACTTCTTTCATAACAATGGACCTCGAAAAAATATTCAAATTTGTGTTTAGGTCCAGATGATAGCAACTACACATAAAAGAGGAATGATATTTGTTGCTGAGCACTTCGTTGATTTTATTTTAAGTCCCCACAATTTATTTTGTTACAGAAGCACAAAAAAACGATACTCGCGTTATTATGTCAATATATAATTGTAATATAATTATATTAATGGAAAACTTCTAGTATTGTTTTACTTCTTCTCGTTGTTGTTATTGGCGTTCTAATTCTTCTCACATACAAGCTTGTCTATAGTCTGGGGATTTCTGTTATTTTTGCTACTAATTTTTTTCCATATCCCATGTTAGGATCAACGTAAAAGGTTGTAAATTTCATATCTGAATATTTTTTTCGTTATCTGGAAAGTTACTTTTGACGACGGATCTTGATTGTTTCTGTGGGGCTTCTTTCTCATGGACATGGATCCCTCAAGGAAAAAAAATGGAAAATTGTCGAAACTAATTTGACTTTTATGTATAGCATAGTCCGAATTATATTCTTAAAAGAATTCAAATTCACAAACTTGTTATTTTGCACCAAACATTGCTGTTGCATGCCTTTTTAAAATATGATTGAACATCGTAAATGTTTAAGTAAAATTCTATTTGCAATTGCTGACCAACATTGATAAAACAAAAATGCAATGAACAGTATACTTCTGACAGATATTTGGTTCTCCTTGAAAAATACTGGGTCATAACATATCTTAATAACAATCCCGAGTAATCTGAATATATTTATTCAGAAATGCACAATATATGTGTATCAATCTACATGTTTTAATACGACTGCAAGAAAAAATGAAGAAAAAAAAATGGTCGTATATTGCTATCACGTCGTCGTCGTCAGCGTCGCCGAAGACAGATGTTTTCCGGATAATAACTTTTGTTTAATAAGTAAATAGAAATCAATCAAATTTTAACACAAGGTTTATAACCACTAAAGAAAGGTTGGGATTGATTTGGGGGGGGGGGGGGGGGGTATAGTCTTAACTGTTTAAGAATTAGGAGCCAAAAAGGGGGTCGAAATAACATTTTTGTAGTTTCCAGTCATTAAGTGTATGAATCTCTTTGAAATTATACCACAAGTTTCCAAACTACAAAAGGGATGGTTATGATTTGCTCGGAGGGGTAGGTGGGGGGAGGTCTTATGGCTCAAACCGTTAAGGAATTAGAGGCAAAAAAGAGGGAAAAACAAAGGTTTCTTGGTTAATGGTCAATTAAGACAATTTGAAACTAGTGTAAGGAAGGTAATCCAAATATATTAAGGTAATCCAGACATGTTTGATTACCTCCCTTACACTGCTTTAAAAGTATGTGTAAAGATTTTGTTCCCATATCAGATTTCAGAAATTAAAAAGAAAAAAAGTGGGGGATACATTTCGCTTTTCTTGAGGTTGGGGTCAGTATGCAACAGCATAGTATATTGTACAAAACAACAAAAAAGGAGGGTATTTTTTTTATTTTTGGAGGGTGTGGGGCAATTCGCAACAGCGTAGTGCAAAAGCAAAAAATTAAGTATAAATTCAAATTATATAACCAATTTTTAGTTCTTTGACTACAGTTATTCTGTGTCAGAAACCTATTATGTGTCAAATATTTAATTACATTCCAAATTCAGACCTGAATCAAGCGTGAATAGTGTGTCCATTTTTGTTCGAACGGTTCAGGGTTGGACCTCTGCGGTCGTATCTAACTGCGTTCGGCGAAGCAATTTAATAAAGACTAAAATATAATTTTATATACATATTAAGTTGTGAATATGGTGAAACTGATCCTCAAAATAAGTTTAAACTGCCCTGGTGTGGAATAAATTTGTGTTAAATTGATCATACTTCTTAATTTACTTATTTCAATCAGTTTTAAATATTGTATACTGCCTTTATGATAACATATATAATAATAACTGTTGAAATTTGTTTGCTGGGCATTAATTTACCGTAATTTACCAATTCCGCTAAAAAACGAAGTTTACCGAATGATGTCATCATACATCAATCTCATCATACATCAATCTCATCATACAACAAAAAAACGTTTAATGTTGTGATCACTTCATATAATTGTTGTAAGCACTTCATATAATGTTTTTACCACTTCATATAATGTTGTGACCACTGCATATAATGTTTGGACCACTGCGTATAATGTTGTGAGCACTTAATATAATGTTGTGAGCACTGCATATAATGGTGTGAGCACTGCATATAATGGTGTGAGCACTGCATATAATGTTGTGAGCACTGCATATAATGTTGTGAGCACTTAATATAATGTTGTGAGCACTTAATATAATGTTGTGATCACTGCATATAATGTTGTGAGCACTGCATATAATGTTGTGATCACTGCATATAATGTTGTGAGCACTGCATATAATGATGTGAGCACTGCATATAATGATGTGAGCACTGCGTATAATGTTGTGAGCACTTAATATAATGTTGTGAGCACTTTAAATAATGGTGTGAGCACTGCATATAATGTTGTGAGCACTGCATATAATGTTGTGATCACTGCATATAATGTTGTGAGCACTGCATATAATGATGTGAGCACTGCGTATAATGTTGTGAGCACTTAATATAATGTTGTGAGCACTTTAAATAATGGTGTGAGCACTGCAAATAATGGTGTGAGCACTGCATATAATGTTGTGAGCACTGAATATAATGCTGATCATTAGCATAAGGCAGTCATGGCGTTCCATACGAAAGTGCTATGGGAGTATTAGGAGTTCATGCTATTCAATACATTTGTTCTATTTAAGATTAAACTGAACAATTTTAGAAGAATTAAATTGAAAATAAAACTACCAATTTTAATGAAGCGTAAATATATTTTACACCCAACAAATAAAAGTATTTTAAAACTTGTTGTTCTTTTATTGTAGGAGAAAACAAAAATCGATATATGACTGGTTATCTTGCTTGGCGTGTGCTAACTGGACAACATCAGAAAATAAGCCTAATGATGCAGTTTACTGGTCATACAAAATGTTTGGTAGACGCTGGATTTGGTCAAGCTAAAAAAAACTGTTCCGACGATCAAACTGTGATACTGTATCTCATTTAGCGGATGTATTCCGAAAATCATCATCAAATGAAGTTGTTTAGTATAACCAAGAGAACAATGAAATTACCTGGCAATGGAGAGATTGGAAATAGTTTTATCTGCTTTGTTTAAACCTGTTCCAGGTATCAGAAAGTATCATCATTTCGTCTTCCGTCATGACAAACCGGGTATTGTTTTTGTTTAAGAAAAATGCGATGGGATTGAAAAAGAAATAAACATTCTTTGCCGTCCCTTAGAAGAGTTCGATCCGTTGGCTCGTCCTGAAGTTATTCCTGCAGCCGGACTTTCACGTACCAGTGTCCATTACAGGATCTTCATAAGCGTTTTAAAATATTTTGCGGTCTTGATCTGGTATTTTTTCTTGTCTACCAGGGCTAGTATGCATAAAGGTTCTTAGTTAAGAATTCCTTGGTTATAACCTCAAATAGATGAACTCGGTCGTTTTTCTTCTTTAATTTCTAATTTGAATTGATTTACGAAACGTTTGAATTCAATGTTGCCAAAAGACATTTAGAAATTTGTCTCTTAATAAAGATTAAGACATTGTTAAAAGAGGAACCCGTATTAACACCCATATTCTGTGTTTTTGCTCTAATGATAATGCAAGAAGAGACAACACTTAAATATCTACACATTATGCGATTTTTTACAGAAAGTGTGGATATCAGAATGAGAATAGATACCAAAGGATTAAATTCATTAGTACTGTTTGATGTAGGTATCAACTCTTACCCCCATAATATGTAAAGTGCGTTTTCAAAGTTTTTAATGTGTTTTTTGTTTTTTACTTGTCGGTCG
The DNA here is from genome assembly GCA_037788925.1 of Mytilus galloprovincialis. Classification (NCBI taxonomy): domain Eukaryota; kingdom Metazoa; phylum Mollusca; class Bivalvia; order Mytilida; family Mytilidae; genus Mytilus; species Mytilus galloprovincialis. The sequence continues at coordinate 49,963,785 of CM075341.1, forward strand.
GGTTGTTTTCCACTTTACGACAAAAGAGATGACATCAGCTTCCCAATTGTGAACGTTCCATATCTTTTTAGCAACATGGCAGAAGCGCCTGCCTAAGGTATATTTCCCCCAATGAATACGATATTCCTGGACTTGTATTTTCTATCATGATTTTCTTGATATTGAAACATGTTGATGTTCATTGTGTTGCTACTAAAATCCCATTCCCTTTTAACGCATGTGACCTACCGAATTATAATATTTACCGGATTTGTTATAACATGAGCAACACGACGGGTGCAACTTGTGGAGCAGGATCTGCTTACAGATATAAATACATTATTTTGGCGGGGACACAATTAATATTTAAATTACTTAACCATGTTAAATGCAAAATAAGTCTTAGTGATAAATTAGATAAGTAATATATAATACAATACATGTAAATTACCAGAAACAAATGTATCACTAAAAAAGAAAAAAGAAAAGAAAAATATACTATTGGGACATCTAAACTCGATAACAAACCGTCATTATAATGGCTTAGAAATTAAAACAAACAACAGTATACACAACACAACATAGAAAACGAAAGACTGAGAAACACACACCCAACAAAAAACTAAGGGCGATCTTATTTTTATTCGGTAGGTCACAATTAGGGAAACGGGAACAGGATTCCAATCCAGACAATTTGAACATATCCGTTATCATCTGTAATATTCCATAAAACTCGTGATGACATTCTTTTAATTTAGAAAAGGACGATTTATTTCGTAAGTATAATGGAAAGTACTGTGAAAGTACTTTAATTCGTGGGTATCAATTTTCGTGGTTTGAGCAATATTTACATGTTCGTGGGATTTTAAATTCGTGGATTTTAGTTTTCTAAAAAAAAATTCAAGCCTTTAGGAACGAAGATTACAAATACTAATAGTCTGGATTGAAGAAAAATTGCAAAGTAAACATTGACCGGTGTAAATCGTAGTGACAACACTAATTAACTCAAGATTAAAGACCATCAAAGGTGTTAATAAGCCATAAATACATGTCAACTAAAGAAATCAGTAACATAAACAAATGCTATAGACGTATCTTGAATTGTCAAATAATTCTTATCAAAATCAAGCCCAGCATGAAATTATTATTTCCCATATGTACGAGAACTATGAGGATATAAAATGAACACTTTATCATACTAGCATAATAATACCGGAAATCTGGCTTTCATCGATAAAAAATATTTTTATGAGAATTAAAAGATCAAGAGTTGTGCAGTTTAGGTTATTAAAGATTAAATGGGTATAATCCTGCATGCAGTTGTAGTTCTGTGACTGCTATTAGAGTATTCTCAGATTTGGGGTTATTCAATAATATTCTGTAGATCATATCTAGTTGAACCTACATGGGAATCTTCTCATGTCTTGATTTGAACAATGGTTGTTTTATTTCGTAAGACACATAAATTCGTGGATAAAGTCATCCACGAAAACCACGAAAATTGGTACCCCACGAATAAAAGTACTTTCACCGTAACTAAGTTTCCAACTATTGTCTCAAATTCTCCTGCCGTATCCTATAAGATGCATGCATAGCGGTCCGTGTAACACTTATCAATTCAAAGTTTTAAAAAGTTTTGAAATTTTAGATTTTTGGAATTTTGATCAAAGTTTTAAAATATCATAATTTCAAATTGTGTTAAAATTTTGAAATTTTGAAATTTTAACCAAATTATTAAAATATCAAAATTCTAAATATCGTTTATAAATTTGATATTTTAGAAACTTGATCAAACTTTTAAAATACTAAACCTAATGTGCAATTTTGATTATTTCACTTTTTGAAAGTTTAATTTTTTAAATGTTTGCTTAAAATATCAAAATAGAAAAGGGGCAATAAGAGGGATACCTGTAAAAAGCGAAACGAAATAAAAGCGGAACGAAACGAAACAATATGAATTAAAAACATACTGATACTTAAAAGTTTATGTATGAAATAAAACGGACAGTTGAAAGCGGTGAAAAATTGGATGACAAAATTAATATTTCTTAAAAGAAGATAATTCATTTAAAAACCAGGGGTGGTGTTCTCGAAAGTATCCTAAGATTCGTCCTAAGACACATCTTAGACCAATTTTAGGATGGACTTAAGATCAACTTAGGACACTCTTAAGTTGTGTCTCGAAGCTATCTCAGACGAATCTTATGTTAGGACGTCCTAAACATATTCTAAGTCGAAATTTTAAATCATTAAAGATATTTTTTGATAAACCATTTATTAATGACGAAATTATTTAATCAAAATTTTTTTCGAATTTTATAATAACATGTACAGAATTAAATGCAAAATTACCAATGTAATTATATAAAAAAAAGATTTTTTATTTAAACTGGAAAACAATTTGTTTTGAAATGAGAATTAAATTTGTGGTGTAATCGTATCGTGAAACACGAAGTTCAAAGTTTAAAATCATGCACAATTTCTTTATATACGAGTTGATAACCCGGCGATGGTGCGTTTCATTTCATGTTCATTTTCACGTAAAATAATGAGCAAAAAGCGAAATCAAGACTTTATTACACTAGGATGAAGATAGGATGCTCTTAAGACACCTTATTGGGTGTCCTAAAGTTAGGACGAAAAATGAGATATATCGTAAGTTAAGAGAGCTTCGAGAACACGACTTAGGACAAAGACTTGTCATAAGATAGACTTAGGACACGTCCTAGTCCTAAGATAGCTTCGAGAACACCACCCCAGACGAACGGCTCTGGTATTGACCATTTTACCTGCTTGTTTTTCTAGCACCCATATTTTAGGAGAAACAGGAGTAACAGTAAAAACTGAACAACTCGCAGTAGGTCAAATAGTATGGTTATGTTGAGCATGTATATACATTTTCTACTAAACTCTAAGCCATAAAAAGGCCCAATACATGATGTATTATCTCTTTTGATTTCATTTTTTTTCTGTTTTGCTTTACGACTTCTTACTTTCTGCAATCATGTTGGCTAAAGAATATATCATTTCATGTACAGAATGAAAGATCATCTTAAACGTTTTTATTTGTTCTTTGTAAGTTGTTTGCCCTAAATATTCAGCTTTAAGCGTTCCGTAAGGAGGTCGATCAAGAAAAGCGCTTCATGATACTGAATGCATGGTTTAAGGTTGTGCTGGTCCACAGTGTGGGAGGTTTTTAATATAATCTTTTTTACGCTGAAATTAAGACGGTAATATGATCCAATATCAGCAAATTGGAGCCAAGATACTGTTACAAGGTATCTACAAAAACTCATCATAGACGGATACCGGAATATAAATTTTGCCGGTTTTTGCGCCAGACGCGCGTTTCGTTTACAAAAGACTTATCATTGACACTCGAACCAAATTAAGTTAAAAAGGCAAATAAAGTCAAATAAAATTGAAAAGGCCAAATAAAGTAAACTTTTAAATCCAACGTATAGCTCTGGTTTTGTGAAAGTTAAAACCTTTCATATCATATATAAACATTATTTTCACGAGCATTCATATTTATGTAATAATTACCGCTGTACTACATTAAGCACCCAACTTGCATTCATGTTTATGTAATAGTTGCCGCTGTACTACATTAAGCACCCATCTATCCAGTTGTAGGTGTCGGCATTTTGAAAGTTGAAAATTGTGTTCAAACGTTTTTATTAGCGATAAATGGTAATCTTCTGGGGAACCAATATTTAGATAGTCCCCGTTTTTTTACTTGATACTACCACTAGGGGCTTCGATAATGGTACATTAAAATATTCTGATCCCTAATTTGATGATATAATATTCTGTGCCAGAAGAGGACTAAAGAAAAATTATCCATGCCTTTTAGTGTTAAATTTTGAACGCTTCGATAAAACAACCTCACCCCACTTTTAAAGTTACATGGTTGCTACCTTAAAGACAGCGTTTGGACTGGTTATCATACACGTAGCTCCATTATAGGTTCTAAATCAACCACTGTGTTATTATAGTAAACAAAAGGAATAGATTTTTTTGTATTAAAGGATATTACTGTCCCGTATTTGCATTTTGTTATTTGGGTATTTGAAGTTATCGTACGACAATCGACTTTTAGCAAACTCACATGTACACCCAGTCAGAATGGGGCGTGCAAAGAGAATCCACACTATCAGCTGCATGATGGATTTTTTCCATTTTTGGCCGTACACCAATGTCGCTCTCGAAAAACCAGTACAATGTTAAACGCTGGATTTGAAGTAAAGAATTCACATACGGAACGCTGAAACTGAAATTTGAAATTCAAGCAAAATAAGAACGAAACAATTAAAGAGGTGTTTGACCAAAGTGAAGTTAAAACATATTTAAATCCATCTATAAGGACAACTTTGTCCTCGGAAGTCGAATCTTACGTTTCTTAGTAATTTGTATGTAAACAACCTATTTTAAATTATCGATTTTTTGTTGTTGCCAGTGACAAATATTTCATGAATGTTCCGGAACAAATTAGCAATAAATGCAACAGGGAGAGAGTGTGCATAATGAGGACATATAAAACCTTTCAATTAGTTTAATTGAGGTCTGGAGCTGGCGTATGACAGTAACTGCTAGCCTTATGTATAGTTGTCCTTTGTTATTTTATTATCATTGTCATGCATGTTAATTAGTTTCTTAGTTTGTTTCCTATTCTGACATAGGACTTGTATTTCCTATTGAAGTGCGTTTTACTGTTCGTATTACTGTGTGTTTTTCATTCTTTATTGGCTAGAGGTATAGGGGAGGGTTGTGATCTCACGAAACATGTTAATCCCCGCCGCATTTGTGCGCCTGTCCCAATCCAGGAGCCTCTGACCTTCTAAGTCTTGTATGATTTTGATTTTAGTTCATTGTTATGTTTCGGAGTTTAGTATTACGTCTATAATCGCTGAAACAGTACACTTTTTTTGTCTAGGGTCCAGCTGAAATACGCCTAGCACAACTTTTATTGCGACGCTATATTTTAGTATTCCTTCCGTATCATTTCTTGGAACTGAAATACATCATAAAAGGCTATATATTATCATCATGCAATCGATAAACAAGAAAGGAAAACGTTTTAAGTTGTATGCCAGCCCACCGAAGCGCTTTTTCTGGATCTACCTTCATCAGGAACGTCAAAAAGACGAATAATACTATATGGTTTACTGCGAGTTGGTCATGTTTCACTGATACTTCTAAAAGTTGGGCACTGGGAACACAAAATAGCTTTGAATTATTGATCTCAAACGCTAACCTTATATAAGAGATTTAAATCAACGTAGTTGATTCCGGTTTAAATAGGTTGAATTATATTTTTTTTGATAGATGCACAACCTTAAAATTTCAGGATACTGTTATCCCATGTGATGTCTAATATGTTTCATAAAAAAACCCGACTTCTTCTTTTCATTATTTATTTTGTTATTAAGAATGATTTGTATTTATTTATAACTAAGAATAGTTCGTATCAGAGCCGTGTTTACATCAGTGATTACAGGTACCCCTCTTGTCGCCCCTTTATATTTTTGATATTTTAAGCAAACATTTCAAAAATTAAACTTTCAAAAAGTGAAATAATCAAAATTGCACATTAGGTTTAGTATTTTAAAAGTTTGATCAAGTTTCTAAAATATCAAATTTATAAACGATATTTAGAATTTTGATATTTTGATAATTTGGTTAAAATTTCAAAATTTCAAAACTTTAACACAATTTGAAATTTTGATATTTTAAAACTTTGATCAAAATTCCAAAAATCTAAAATTTCAAAACTTTTTAAAACTTTGAATTGATAAGTGTTACACGGACCCATAGCGGTGTGTCAAATTAACTCAGATCGATTAGATAAGTAATATTATGATGCATGCATAGCAATTTGTCAAATTATCTCAACACACCTAATCTGTTATGATGGAAAATAACACACGAGAGATATTTCATTTGGCCCATATTTCAGTTTTCTAAGTAATGTGCATTTTAATGTTAAAAATAAACAAATAATTTTATGAAAAATATATAAGTGATACCAATATTATCTGATTTGGTCGTTATTTCAGAGCCACGAACCCAAAGCAACGAAATACAACTTTGCAGGTATATACTTTTTTCTAATCTGCGGGAATTTGTTTTCACCTAAATAAGTTATGTTTTTGTTTTAATTGTATCAATACAACTTAACCGTACCACTCAGTGGATGGTATTTCAGTTGATGAAGAGTTTTCCAGCAGCATTACTGAAATGATAAAAGCAAATAATGTAGGTAAATGTACAAACCTCATCATTATCGTATATACGCTCATCACTTACTGTATTTACATTTAGCGCTTACACGGTGGGTATGGTTGTCCTGCGAGAGAACGTTCTGTGCTGGTGATTCGGTCCTGACGGGTGCTGGTGATCAATGAAAAAATGTAAACAAAAACGATAATGATGATTTTTGACGTTTTTACTCATAAAAAATGGAAGAAAACAGTTGAAATTTTTCAATTTTGTTTCTTATGGGTTCATATACATGTAAACCATTAAAAAGTTGACCCTCTAAACTGTTTCAGTAAGCGTAACACAAAAATGCTCATTTTCAGAAAATCTAGCACTGAAAAAATAAAACAAAAATGCCCATAGTGTCCGCTTTATACACCGCAATCCACACGACAAAACTATTTTGTGAAAAAACATTGCAATTTATTAAATTTTAGCATTTTCTCAATTTATTCATGTCCTGATACTGTGCTGGTGGGTCCTGATACGGTGCTGGTGATTTCGGATAAGAAGTTGGTCATATTTGAAACAAATGTTACAAAATCAATAAAATTTGGGCAGATAATTGTTGTCAATAGGATCTATGACTCCTATTTTAGCTCTTGTGCATCCATTTGGCTGTTTAATGTGTGTTTTCAAATGATCGTAACTTGTATTACATAATTACATAAAAGGGCAACATCTGTCGTCCAATATCAGATAACAATATATAGTATCTAAAATAAGAAAAGTTTTATTAAGATATTAAATGCCCCTTACATTGATGCTTCAACAATGATCAAAGCCCATGCCGCATAGACATGTTTGTTAGCGCTCCGCATACCCCTCCCCACTTCTACCCAACCAACCCTCCTCATTTCCTCCTTGAGTGTTACAGTGGTGTACCAACACAACAATTTATCACATAAAATAATAACACAAAGACATACATTATTGAACAACGAATGCTCGCAGATACTGAAAGCTAGTTCAAAGCCGCATTTTCAACTAATAGAAAAACCATGTTCTCATATACAAAAATCCTAATCGTGTCGATTAAAAAAGTCTTAAAACTTAAGTTCACATTTTAATGTTTGATGAAGCAGGACTTTAAAAGTGTGCAGTGAATCTTGTGCTCACAACAGTTATTGTCATTATTATGTTTACATAAGACTTATAAAGGAATTAAGAAGGTACCAAGAAATATTTTACAGTTCAATTTAATGATCATGAATGGAAGGAAATGGTACGGAAGTTTACATAGGACAAAAAGAAATTGATAGTATTTTTTGGCGAAAGACTTAAACGCTTCTTTGCATTATATAGTACAGCTTTTCTATAAAAGCATGTAAAAAAAACCAGCTTTGATGTGGTGAATGGAAACTGTGAGGGTAAACATCTTAAATTGCTTATAAATGTTGCTGGACCCAGTTTCGTTATCTGATTTGAATTTTTTTTTTGAAATGTGCAAGGTAGATAGACATTGGCCTTTTGATTTTTTTTACTCGGTAAGTTTTGCCCTAATTGCTTGAACTTTTGCAATATTAAAGCCGATTTCAATGAGTGTGTAGACAAAGGGAATATCTTTGGTTATCTTGCTTGCTGAACAGAAAAGTCATTGTTAGATTATGTAAACTACCCTACTTTAAGAGTAGACTAGTCCGATAAATGACACATCTTTCAGTCTGTAGGACCAGGCTACTTCGAAAGGAGGGTAGTATACCTTACCTAACAATGACTTCACGGTTTAGCTAACAAGCAAGCTAACCAAAAATATTACCTTTGCCTACATACTCAATGCAATCGGCTGTCACTAAAAACTCTAATACATTTTAACAGACAGTGGTCATGTTTGTTGATGAATATTGTTTTTCCTAGATTCACTCTTGAAAAATCATTTGGTAACATTTGGTCAAGTAATTTCAGAAAAGATCTTTTTGTAATTGCGGACGCTAAGACAATACATGAACCTCACACGACCCCTCGACACAGGTCAGCTTAGATATGATCTTATAGCGATTCGGGTTTATAAACAGTTGAAACTAGGCCAGTTTTGTGTGTGTGTAGATTTGTATTGTTTTAAACTGTTATGACCTTTTAAAGTTAAATGTAGGTGTTTAATCTAAGAATTTATTTTTTAAACTTATATACTTGTTTTATACTCAATTGGTAGTATGAAGCTACGAGATATTTTAATTTTTGAAATTGACATATTCTAGTCTGCCCTTTCATAAAATAGTGAAATTTTTTTAGTGTTCTATCGAACTTTCGAAAAAAATACCTGATAACCGTTCAGACAAACAAATTATGTTGCAAAAATCTTACAGATACAGCAAGTGATTCTTAATAGCTATAAGATACATTTTTCTTTTAAAATACAACTTTTAAATCTTACGGGAAACTATTCCAAGCCTAAAACTTTCACTGTAACCTCGCTCTAACTTATCCCCCATCCCCCCCCCCCCCAAAAAAAAAAAACCCAAACAAACAAACCCGCAATATATTGTCATTCTTATAGTCAGCACTTAATTGTTCACAAACAAATGTGTTTTAAGCTGCTAAAGACATATGATACAAACGCTCAGAAAGTCCTTTGTTCTATATTTTTGCTCTCCATTTTTATGCAAAACCTTTTACATTTTTATTTTATGGGTTATTGTTGAAGGTCGTACGATGACGTATGGTTGTTAACACATACTTCCTTTGGTTTCTTATGGAAATTTGTCCATTGACAACAAACATACCACATCATCTACTTTATATAAGTATTGTATAAATTACAACGTATTTTGGTGATCTTGCAAAATGATCGTTATCCCGAAAATTGTAAACATATTTTCTTATCTTAAAAGGGGGCAAGAAGGGTTCCATTAATAGGCCAATAAATAAGATTACAGTTAATTTTAAAAAAATAAAAAATAGGGGTATTTTTTCTCTCATAATAACAGTAAACAGATTCACAACAATGTCAATTTCAAGAAAGCTGACAACAGTTAATTGGTCAATAACAGTACAGCATCAATGATCTTGAATATATGCCACTTTTAACTAAAATATAAAGGCACAGAACCAGGACATAGGAGCACAGAACCAGGACCGTTTTTCATATCACCAGCACAGCGTCAGGACAACTCCGTTTAACGAACTTGCACGACTTTTGCAATAAATTATTGTTGTAATATACTTTGCATGGTACTTATGACGCATCAGAGAAAAATTAAGCAACATAACAGTCGTTTTTATTGCCGTTCTGATACAATGTAAACAAACCCACCAGCACAGAATCAGGACCCACCAGCACCTGACAGGACCAAAACACCAGCACAGAACGTTCTCTCGCAGGACAACCATACCCACCGTGGCTTAGTATGTGTAAAACATGCTGGTATTCAATATTTGAATATCAGTATTGTTTTGTGGATTAGTAATAATAGAAACTGGCACGATTTTTGTTTTACCTGTATCACCAAGAATTAACCCTCTGTTTTTCATCGATATCAGTTGTAGTGCGGTGACAAAATAGGAAAAAGTCGATTATTAAAAGAGTTTAATTTCACTTCATGGTACACAGTCCTAGAAAAAATATTTACTTGAATTCAAGATTGGTCGTCAAAAAGTCGTATGATGCAGTTTTTTTTTATTTAAGCTTTTAGTCAGCAAATTTGACACCAAATGCAGATCATTAGTGGCATGCAGTTTGGATTTTTTTTCAAAAGCTGACATCGAATATCTTTCTTTTTTGTTTTGTTCAAACATCAGACAACATGCTCTTTGCATTAGGCGAAAATGGTAAAAACTACTGTTAACTGGGACATATTGTGATTTACCTGATTCCAAAATAATACAATAAAGCGCTGGTGAATGGATTATATCGTATCTACTATAAAATAATAAAACTGCATTTTTTCTTATCATGTACACATGTTTTTATGAGGTAATATTGTTAAAAACGATATTTTTTTAAAATTCAAAAAATCTCTGCTATTCAATCAGTAACTTAAGAAAAAATCCGGATAGTTGTGTCCTGTCCATCATTGGACTGAATACATAGTTTTCCTGAAATATTTTGGACTTGATATTACTTGTTTTGTTGATGTTTTATTGTTTTAATGAAATATTTTGGTCTCCTTAATTCTTTTTTAAGGTTATGTTAATTTGATTTTATTTACATAAGAGGCAAAATAAGTTTTTCAGTGGTTTATTTAAGAAATAGGGGTCCGACATAATCTCAAAAAGATAACAAAACTAGAAAGTCCGTTGAAACTTGGCTTTAATATTTCAAAGAAGCAAACATTCATTTTAATCCCTTACATAGTGTTATTTTCTTAAATGCGGAAGTTGAATATTTTTTTAATTTTTACCACATAAAGTAAATTGAGGTATTTTGACAGAGTTGATTGGTGTAATGATAAAATATACCCGAAGTGCGCGGATGATTGTTACTTTAATTCATAGATGTACATCTATCATCGGTTTCATTCTATATGTTTGAAAATGGTTTATAATAAAAATGGATACGAATGACGCATAAGTCTACATGACATCGTGATATCTATAGTTCGCACTGCAATTTGAAATGCAGAACCTTTTAAAGACCTAATGTAAACCATTTTGCTTAGTTCTTTGATTACAAAATCAGATATATTGAAGATTTCCTGTCTTTCTTTTACCTACACATCAGTCAGTCAGTACTTACATTTCCCAGTTAGCTTGTTATAAAGGATACTACAGAAACTAGAATGTTCGCTTCATATCTTGACATTTTCTTTGATATTGAGACGGATTGACGACCACAAAAAAAAATCTATGACAAACTTTGGAGGGCAGTTTGAATTTTCCAATTGTCAGTTTCCCATATCTCAATGTACTGCACTCCTTTGCGGCATCGTATAATGTGCACATATCTCAAATTATACCTCACGCTGGTGAATGTCGAGTCAATACAGACTTCATGAACAGGGGTGTACCCCTGACTACTTAAAACAGGCCGCAGAATTTAAAGGGATATTCAAACATATTAGAAGACGATAATATCAAAACTACATGCTATAAGTCGAAGCGTTAATGACAAACAAAATTCTGCAAAACTCTACATTGACCACCAAAGATAAACACGAAACATACTGAAAATCAGGGGTTATCTCGTGTGCCCCTGGAGGTTTAGAAGATTCTGTTTCAAGTGTGACACCTTAGTGTCGAACGTGGAAATTTAAGTTTGGTGACATGTTCTTAATTATAAAGAACTGGCGATTGAAAAAGACACAAAATAAGTTTTTATATCACCGTATCACGAAAAACTATACCTTTCAGCTCTGTCCTGACCCAAATCACTAGCAACATCTTTTTGCGGTTTAAAATTCTTAGATACTATAAGTATCAGATCAGATCTGAAAATTTGAAATTAATTTTTGTTCCATTCATGTTTTGATTAGCATGACACGGGTTACATGTTGTTGACACAATCAAACTGAATTATTTTTGATTTTTTTTAAATCCCCTAGCTTTGTTTGTAACATAACCATCGGTTACTTACGTACTTTTGCCTCTTATGTTTCTTTGAGACAAACAAACACAAAAGCAGCCGGCTCAAGTCAAGAAAATCGAAGTCACGACTGTCAAAGGTTGTGCTTTGTGTACTTTTGTTTGTCTGTGGGTGTTTTCCTTTTTTTTTTTGGCTATGGCGTTGTCAGTTTATTTTCGACTTATGATTGTTGATATCCCTCTGGTATCTTTCGTCTCTCTTTCGTTTGCTTGCATCTTTTATAAAAAAAAACTTCAAACAAGACGAGGAATTCCAATTTCTAAAACAGAACATTTAAGTAAAGGCTGTTTAATGCTTATTTGTCATACATCCGCTATAAACCTTTACTGGGAGTCAAAATGTAATCTGAATTACAAGAACATTCACAGATGAAAGTGTTTTTCCATCAGCAGTGCGATATGAAGGCTAACCGTAGTTCAGATATCAAATCACTTATACAGACTAGACTGTAGGGCATACCGTCTACGACAATCGGAAACAATCCATAGACTACAGTCATGTGATCATGGCTAGTGTATACTGTCGATGCGGATGACAGATGATTTTTTCTTGACATTTGTTTAGAGAGTTTGTGAGTTGCTAGCAGCAGGACAAGACGTTTCTTTCAATACATAGTTCTTTTGACATTAGTCCTAGAGGTGCACTGATGTTTCAATTGTCCCCTGTAAATGAGATTGATATGGTCAAAGTGTATTTTGTAATGACGAAATGTTTGAAATTTATGTCCAATGATGCTTGATAAAAAGTTCGCTATACGTGGTACACAAACATTTGAACACCAGTCTATTGCAATGCACAACACGTTAAGTGTCCGAAGTTTTACATTCATATATATATATACATATAAAATACACATGGAAAAAAGTATTGCAACACCAAGTTGAAATTCAAATTAAAAAATCACTCTTTATTTTTTTGTAATATAATGTGTTGAAATAGAACAAGTTAAACATTATTTGAATATCACCTGAGTTTAATCAATAAATATCGACTCGATAAGTTCTTATCTGCACATGCATCTACTATACTCGTAAACAATAAAACAGATGTTTTATCCTCAGTGTTTTCAACACTTTAAATAACTAAGTTTATAAAGTTATGTGATTGACACCTTGTAATTGGTCATCCACAACTTATAACTGCAGCAAGATGGCAGATAATCAGCATGGGAGAAGCAGGTATGTCGTTTTGACAATTGCACGTATTGTTGGTCATCGCCATTCCACTATAAGTCGTTTTGAAACTAAAAATCAGGCAACAAACGATGTGAAAGACATTTCGAGATCAAGAAGACCCCCTATACCATCTGCTAGGGAAAACAAAGCATAATGAAGGTCAGAAGGAAACCCATTGAAAACAATACAATCCTAAAAAGAGAGTGAGGAACATACAGAAGCCTTTAAACAAAAACTGTCCGAGATCGGCTCATCGCAGCTGGTTATTGTGCGATAAGACCATTTTGGGGACCTTTGCATACAAACAGACACACAGTTGCCCGTATCCAATATAGTCAAGAGCTCGCCAAAGTTGGAAATTAGCATCGTGGAGGACGATCCATTGTTCAAATGGAATTCAGCTTATCTTCCTTGGCACGATCGTAGCCCGAATTTGAACCATATCGAGCATATATGGGACAATTTTGGGCGTAAAGTGCACGAAAGGACATCCCAGTTCAAACACGTCATGAAATAAACAATACCCTTCGTCAGGAATGGTTGCTGCTACCTTAGCAACAAATTAGTCGACTTGTGGCAGGAATCAGAAGACGTTAAAATGCGGTTATCTTTTTGAATGGAGGCTGCGCACACAGTACTAATTCTTTGGCGTATAACGATCAACCATGATGTGAACAATCATCTAAAGATTAATTTTGAAATGTGTGAAATTGTAAAGTTCGACTACTGTAACAGTAAAAGTTGTAAAATGCATTTTTTTGTACAAAAACACTTCTTTTGTTAAAAACAATTTGATTAGATAAAACATTTTTTTTCATACATTTTTGGTTCGTTTTAATGCCAATGTTACCCTTAACTACGTTTCAATATTATTTTACAAATATTTTATCATATTCCATCCAAAATAAGAGGCTGCTGTTTCAAGTTTCAAAAAATCAAGGTGTTGCAATACTTGTTTCCATGTGTATATTATAGGATTTGAAAAAATAGAAGTGCATATGAACTCTTTATTCTAGGATATATTTTTTCTTCAAAACTTCATAGTAAAAGAATTACAGTTTTAGCCGTAAAAGGGATTTCTTTGGAGAATTACAATGTAGATATTTACAGAAATGCTACTTATAAGCATACTGTCTAATTGGCAATCATACCACATGTTCTTTTTTATATAATTCTAAAAATATTGAGTTTGTTTCAATTATATGTGTTGACCATTGTTTGAATAACTTATATATAGATCTATTTATGCATTTTATAAATATTTACAACTAGGGATATAATAACCATTCACACTATTGACAACGATAATTGTTCGATTTGAAAGCTACCATTGTGCCATGTTATGTTAAAGGGCTTGTACTTCAATAATAGTTTGTGTTTGTTTGCACAGTCTCACTATCAAAATATTACAAAAGATATAATGTAACTTTAGTAGTGTGTTGTCGTATTGTTATATGATATGACTCTAAATAAAACATAACACATGTCATTTTTGTTGAGATCCCTACATCACGTGAATTGTTTGTAGCACCTTTATACATTCTAACAGATTAAAGTAACTGTGATGCATTTCTTTGTTTAAACTATGTTTATTTCACCGTTATGAATTTATAATGAGAGATTATACGTAGTATATACTTTCAATTTATAAAATCTAGCTTATCACATTTAGTGCATTTATTTAAAGCTGCTGTTTGTTCAATTTACAATTACTTAGCCAACCCTGATGCAGACATGGAAATGTTTAGGAAAAAAGTACATCCAACATGTTGTAGGCGAGTGTAATATTTGAAAAAGACGTCTAGTTAAGGACTTTAATGCACCCACCTAACACACGGCTAATTTTTTTTTTAAATGAAAGAATAATGATTAAACTTTGATTTTTGCCCGGTCGTCACAAAATCGTACGGTGCAGTTTTTGTAAAATTGACGTTTATTTCAGAAATTAGTTGAAAATTATAAAATTACGACATGTTTTTCAAGCAAAGGATTTAAGTAGTATCTCTTCTTTTAGACAGAATAATTAAGTGAATTAGATTCTTAAAATAATGAAAAACAATATGTATAACTGTAACTCCGCATGCTTTTGCATTCCTTCTAAATATTTGACATTTTGTACCAAAATTTTCATAATCCCGACCTATTCGGATCTACAATTAAATTTTTATTAAATGTTTTTGCTCTCTATCCGTTTTAGAACACACCAAATTACTCGTCAGTTATCGTTTTTTTCATTCAAGATCAAGAATTTATCTTAACATTTCTTAAAATCACGAATTTCTGTAATTTTATGATGTTGGGTAAAATCACTATAATTTCCGGAATCCCTTATCTATTTCGTTATCGTTTTTTACTGAATATATTAGTCGATTTCCGTGTACTTAATAGTGCTTTTAGAGTACGATAAATCATATTTAAGCGGCTCTATTTCTATCTTTAACTTCAGTGTAGTTAAATAGATATAAAATCGTCCGAAATAAAGATCAAATCAAAGTAAAACATAGTTTTTGAGTTCTGTAGAATTCACCCCTTTCTAAATAAGGAATCGTATCGGAAAATTGTAGAAAATCTTCCGAGTCGTGTCCGAAATTTTCACAGTCCAGTTCACAATGAAACCCTTCCTTTGCTAAAAA
This sequence comes from Mytilus galloprovincialis, assembly GCA_037788925.1. Classification (NCBI taxonomy): domain Eukaryota; kingdom Metazoa; phylum Mollusca; class Bivalvia; order Mytilida; family Mytilidae; genus Mytilus; species Mytilus galloprovincialis. Next base: position 49,979,354 of record CM075341.1, read on the forward strand.
GCAAAAAAATATCCATTTATTGACACAGATGCATAGTCTGTCATGTATTTATTACATAGAAACTATATAGTTAAACACTTAAATGAAGATACAGTTGCATTGCCGCAGTGGGAAAACGAAAAGATAAAGGTTTACAGAAGACTGGTCGATGAATATGAAAAAAAAATGAAAACATCCCATTTGAAAATACAAAATATCATAAGAGTTGCTATAAATATTTCAAAAGTAAGCACAACCTATCATCTTCTGTTTTGTCTGTACAAAGACTTTGTTCTACATGTACCAATTCTACCGACCAGTCTCTTCTCATATATCAACGAGCCCGGAGGGCAGCAGATCTACAACTCATTCTGATTTGTCTGTTTGTATATTTTGCAAATGTATAAAGCCTATAAGCAAGTTACACAACTTCATTAGGTATCCTCTGAGGAGCAAACTCAAGCTGTTTTGAGTGTTACTACATATATCTCCTACAATGATCTGATTTACAAAATAACTCATGATAATTTTACTATTAAATCTTTATACCATCGAGCTTGCATCGCTAAATATTTGCTACAAAATTTGAAATCAGAAATTAAAGAGCTATTTAGTTCTGAACATCAAACAGCTTTTACTAACATTTCGACGATTAAAGATGACGTGCCTGTACACAAGGAAGTATTCTGGTTAACAACTTACTTGATCAGTGAACCGGGCTTAATTTCTGCCCGAGGATCGCCGCCGAGAAAACTACACAACATATGATCAGCTTCAACAAAAACTGAAAAAACATGGTCAATTTATAGTTACATGCATACAGCTTCAACAAGGCCAAGGTGCATCCAATATTGTATACAGTAGCTCTATAATTTTGTCTTATGCCGTAATGACGGAAAATTACCCGTTTAAAATGATGCGATATACGGTCTGTCAAAATTAAAGATCTGATCAGTGACTGCGAAACTGGTTGCAAGCATTTTATGCAGCTACTAGTACTTTACGGAAGCAGATATAGGGGTAGAGTTGTAATCCAATCACCTTATCCATTATCTAAAAACATTTCACTGGATTATTCAATTGAAATTATGCCATCTGCTTTAAAAACATTTCTGTATTGTCTTAAGCTTTTAGATGATGACACATCTGCGGCAGTTTATTAAGCGTACGATATTCCTATTGACAAAGTTCTTAGATGTATGGCTTTAGTAGAATGTATATTATCTATAAATATTTTTTTTACTCTTTTTCATTTAGGTTTATCACTACAAATGCACCGTATTTATGGACACACCTTTGATAACTATCAACAAGTTTGACTGATCAGGAGATTAGAAACAATTAAAATGGAGCATTCATTCTACATGGCATTATTTTTCTTCTGGGGGTTAAAATTTTATCCAAGACAATGTCGACCTAACTACAGAAACAATAACAGATCTCCGTATGATTTTGGTTGGCTAAAATGCAACATCGGTCCGGTATGATGTCATTCGACTTTCTACAAGATTTGATCTGTTCACGCATTGGTATAGGTATAGGGGGAGGGTTGAGATTTCCAAAAACATATTTAACCCCGCCGCAATTTTGCGCCTGTCCCAAGTCAGGAGCCTCTGTGTTATATGGGACGTTATAGTGTTTGTTACGTTATCAGACTAGATCGGTGATTGACCAGACCGGAAGTGGGGGATTGTCGTCAGTACGAAAGAGTGTGGCAGATTTAAAAGGACGATTAGTTGTTACTGAACCAGATGAGTTAAGTTGAACATTCACTAACATTATCAACTGTTATTTGTTGTACATATTCAATTACCAATGTAAATAATAAACTGATTGATACGTTTACTTCTTGTGTGTTACAGTGGTGACAGCGGTGTGGATGGAGCGCCAATCGGGCCACTAGCGTTTATTGTGACTGATTCACGTGGTAACAATTTTGACAGTAACAGAATATTTGAACAGCCACCTGACTTTAAAATAGAATATTGTATTGTCCGTGGAGCCACAGTAAATGAATTAAAAGACGTTTTCTTGCAAAGACTAAATAGTGTGGACACAAATAGATGTCTCCCAATAATCGTAAAAGTTGCAGTTGGGATAAACGACTTCACAAAATTTATTAAAAATAAAAACAGGGAACGTGAGCTAGTATATTCAGGTGCTAAAGGTCTTGAAATATACGAGAAGATATTAGAATTTAAAGCAGCTGTTAAGGTAGATAGGGTGTCTTCCTCCATCTTGGATTTTGAAATACTAGAAAACAAGGTCTAGATCTTTGATGAAATGTGCAAACTATTATAGTTGTAGGTAATTCATGTTTAAGAATTTTCATTATAAAATAGAAAATGCCATGTTTGATTATATTTATGATTGTATTTTACAAAAATAAGAACTCTTTTGTTTGATTCATTTTTTTCCCAACTTTGTCAAATAAGGGGAGGCAACTCAAATGCAAGGGCAGATAATCCAGATAGTGTTACTTTTACAATAGAATGTGTTAGGAATTTACCCATTTTTACATGTAGCAAGGAAACGAGTCCGGTGACCCCATTTTTTCTTTTTCTTATCTGAAAGCATTATATTGAAGCTATCTTCTCATATTTTATCTCAAAATTCTATGGTGTGGTTTGCGTTTTATGGCGGAAAAATGGGTTTTCCATGCATAATCTATACAAAATCTTGACAATTTTGAACAACCTGTAGCGTGAAAATAAGTCCGGTGACCCATTCTTTTTATTAATGTTTTTAAACAAGCAGGATATGAACTACATTTTGGCAAATTATTAAAAGATTCTATGGATTATAATTTAGACACCCCATCTACCTTAAACAGAAATTACCAAATGCTTTAGTCGGTTTTATAACTGTGCCACCAATAAGTTTTAAGAAATATAAGGAACACTGTTTTGAGAATAAGAAGTTGACAGTTTCAGAGATATCGGACGATGATCTGCTCAAGTTTCAAAAGGATTTAGAAAAGGAAGTTGAACTGTTAAATGAAAAAATAATTTTTGGAAATTGTGAAAAACAGTCAGGACATTTAAAAGGCTGTCGGACAATTTCTTGGCACAGATCAGTTTGCAGGCTTGGAAAAGTAAAACGAGGTAAAAAGTATAAAAAAAGTATATAAAAACGATTTTCGAGAATTGTATGACGGAATACATGGTAATTCGGCTATTAAACAAAAGTGGTTTACACAGTTAATTGTAGCTATCAGAGCTGAAATAGGTTATACAAAAGCGGAGGCTGCACAATCGTCAGATGACATAATAGCTGGAAGCTCGGTTGTAGAACATTCACAGTCAGAGGATAGTGACAGGGAAGACTCCTGGGATTTTAAGAGAGGACAATTAATGTAAAACTATAAATGCTATTTTGTATCCTTTTGGAAACAAGTTTTTTATGTTCAGTTAAGGTATAAAGAATACTTGTTTGTTCCCTTGATACATGTTGAGCAGCAGGTGGTAGCTCATACATTGTAGTCAAGTTTTGTTTGAATAGAAACTGTTGTTTATACATATATATTTATATAAAAAGAAATTCATTATAAATATATCTAAACCATAATTTGTTATTTTATATTGTTCTAAAGACAAACTTAACCAGATATTTTTTGAAGCATTATAATAATGGCGGAGAATGGAGACGAAGTACAGCAGGTCGCAAAAACAAAAAGACCAATTGTTATGCCAGATGTCTTTACTGGTGAAGAAGAATGGACAGATTGGCTATTTCAGTTTGAAAGCTGCTCATCATTAAACGACTGGGATGATGGCTTAAAATGTAAATTCATTATAGTTAGATTGAAAGGAACGGCAGGTAAGGTTTTAAGCGATCTGGATGATGACACTAAGAAAGATTGGACTAAATTAAAAGCAGAACTAACTGCAAGCTTTGACACAACTACAAGGCCAGATCTTTATAAATCAGAGTTTATGGGAAGAAGGAAGAAACCTTCTGAAACATATTTGGAAATGGGTAATTCAATTAGAACTCTGGCACGTAAGGCATATCCATCTTTGTCAAATAATGTCCGAGACGAATTAGCCAAGGATCAGTTTTTAAGGGGCCTAGATAAGACAGAATTAGCTTTGAAAGTAAGACATGCCAATCCGAAAACGCTTGATGAAGCTATAAGAATGACGTTAGAGTGGGAAGCAGTGGAGAAAGACGTTAAGGATACAAATACTGCACCAGAACAGAAAATTTTGGCCACGATGACAGAAGAAACAGGTGCATGTGCAAGTATCAACCCGTCAAAAACAGACGAGCTTATTGGTCTGATGACAGAAATGATGAAACTGATGAAAGAGGATAAAGAAAAATCAACAGTTTCTTCTAGATATCAGCCACGTGGAAGAGGAGGCTATGGTCGAGGGCAGCGAGGAGGAAATCAAAAGGACTTGCAATGTTGGACTTGTTATGATTTTGGCCATACAAGCAGAGAATGCCATAAAAATAGACAGACGGGACAGCGCGGGAAACCTGGTGGGTGCTGGACATGTGGGAGACCTGGGCACATGAGCAGAGATTGCAGCCAGAATCCGGGAAACTAAAACAGGCTGATGTGAAGGGTCACACATCAGCCAAAATATTGGACCCTGATAGAAATTACCCCTTGGATGAAGAAAAGGTGGAAACTGACTGTTTTAGCACGGGACTGTCAATTGTTTGTAGTGGGAAGATTGAAGGTAAACTGGTGGATATGTTAGTCGACACCGGCTCAGTTTATACACTGATAAGCGAAACTTTGTGGGAGACCTTACGGAGTAACTTGTGCACGAGTGATAGGTACAGGTGTGCAGCAGGTAGTAGCACTAATGTACCTAGTACACTTGAGTTAGTAAGGGAGCAGCACAAGGTCGTATCAGCAAATGGTGAACCTATTGATATACTAGGGAAAACACAACTAAGTATTTGTATAGGACAGGAAGTTGGAATACAGTCAGTTTTAGTAGCTAGGGACCTGGCACAGGAGTGCATCCTTGGGGTTGATTTTATGAGGGCCCATAAATTGATAATTGATTTTGATACCATGGCATTGAAAACTAAAACAACAAATATTTGCTTAAAGAAAGGAAACGCTAATCTTGCGTGTAACATAAAATCTGCAAAAACAGAAGTAATTCCTGCTGGACATGAAAAGATTATTGACGGAAAACTTGTTGCTAAGGGCAGAGGAGAGATTATGACGACAAACTATGTCGGTATAATTGAATCAAATTTAAGGCAAACAAATGAGAAACCTGCACTGTTAGCGCGAAGCCTTGTAACGTCTCAAAAATTAACTGTACCATTGAGGATAGCAAATTTTTCAAGTGAAGATGTGACAATCTACAAAAACACTACTCTAGGGATTTTCTCTACGATTGATGAGGACTTTGATAAAGACAAGGGTGTTTGTGGTGCGGTAAACAGTTCTACGGATTGTACTGGCATCAGGAACACAATTGAGAATATGCATGTTGATTGTTCATTAAATTTTGAACAAAAAGGAAGACTCAATTCCCTGTTAGAGGAATATAACAGCATTTTTTCAAACGGACCAGCTGATCTTGGTCGAACCTCATTGGTTAACACCACATTGAAACAGGTAGTAGTTGTCCCCTTCGACAAGGGGTCAGACGTGTACCTATACACAAGCAGAAAAAAATCAAAGATCACATCGACAACATGTTACATGAAGGGATTATACAGCCATCATGTAGCCCTTGGGCAGCTCCTGTGATTTTAGTGCCTAAGAAGGATGGTAGTACCAGGTTTTGTATTGATTATCGCCGGATAAATTCAGTCACTAAAAAGGATGCATACCCCTTACCACGGATAGACCAGACGTTGGATGCTCTTGCAGGGGCAAAATTATTCTCTTCTCTTGATTTAGTTAGTGGTTACTGGCAGATAGAATTAGATGCTCAAAGCAGAGAGAAGAGTGCGTTTACAACCAACTGGGGACTTTACGAGTTTAATGTCATGCCGTTTGGTCTCTGTGAGGCACCTAGCACTTTTCAGAGACTGATGGAAACAGTTCTGGCGGGATTACAGTGGGACCTGTGTTTAGTTTACCTTGATGACATCATCATTTTTAGTCACACTTTCGATGAACATTTAGTCAGACTCGAGGAGGTATTCGAAAGAATTCGAGGAGCGAACTTGAAGTTAAAACCTTCCAAATGTCACCTTTTGAAATCAAGAATTAATTGTTTAGGTCATGTAATTTCAGAAAAAGGTATTGAACCCGATGAAGCAAAAATCAAAGCTGTTAAGGACTGGACCCCTCCAAAATCTGCAACAGAGGTTCAGCAATTTTTAGGATTCGCCTCGTATTATAGACGATTTGTTGCAAAGTTTTCAGATATTGCATCACCATTATATAAATTGACTCAACAAAATACACCATTTATTTGGAATGATCGATTCCAAGATGCGTTCTTGGAGTTGAAGAGGAGACTAACGACGGCACCTATTTTAGCTTTTCCGCGCAGTGACTGTGAGTTCATAGTTGATACTGATGCGAGTGATTTTGGAATAGGCGCTGTCCTCTCACAGATCCAGAATGAAAAGGAAGTCGTTATAGCTTATTCTAGTCGAACATTGAGCAAGTCTGAAAGGAACTACTGTACTACGAGAAAAGAGCTTCTAGCATTAGTGTTTTTCATTAAACAATATCGTCATTATCTGTATGGCAAGAAATTTCGGGCAAGAACAGATCACAAAGCACTGAAATGGCTTTTCTCAATGAAGGAACCGGAAGGTCAGACTGCTCGGTGGATCACACAGTTATCAGAGTATGAATTTTCCATAGAACACAGAGAAGGTAAACGTCATAGAAATGCGGACGGAATGTCTAGAATACCATGCCACCAGTGTGGTAATGATGAGAATAATATCGCTACCTCTGCTGTAAATAGACAATTTTGTTATGTACAGAATGATACGTCGAGGAGACAACAAGAATTAGTGAATAAGAATGATACATCAGCTGGTTCTGGAACAGCATGTTGCAGCTCTAGAATCACTGATACGTCATCCACGTTAAGAGACCACTCATCAAATGATAGTTTTCAGAAAGCGCAACAGGAACAAGACAAAGACATTTATATGGTTTTATCTTGGGACATTGGAAACAGACGACCAGAATTCCGTGATGTTGAAGGGAAAAGTCCTGTGGTTAAGGACTTGTGGAGCAAGTTGACCAATTGGTATTACACAATGAAATGTTATATATAAGATGGGAAAATGCAAGGAAAGAAGAATATAAATTGAAGATGGTTGTACCACGCAAATTAGTTAATGAAATACTATACAACCTTCATACTAGCCCACTAGGGGGACATTTGGGAGTGTCAAAAACATTTGGAAAAGTTTCTGAAAGATTTTATTGGTTTGGAATGAGGCGTGACGTTGAAAATTATGTCGCTAATTGCGTTGAATGTGTTACAAGGAAGAATCCGAGTAGAACAGCTAGAGCGCCGTTACAACCACATTATTCTGGAGCTCCATATGAGAAAATAGCAATAGACATATTGGAAGTGCCTATGTCGGATCAAGGGAACAGATTTATTGTGGTAATTGGAGATTATTTCTCTAAGTGGGCAGAGGCTTTCCCTTTAAAGAATCACACAGCTCCTGTGATCGACGGAATCCTCATTGATCAGTTTATAAGTAGATTTGGTGCACCATTCCAATTGCATAGTGACCAGGGGCCTGAATTTGAGTCTCGACTTATATCCGAACTATGTAAGTTACTAGGAATTGATAAAACGAGGACGACTACTTACCACCCTCAATCAGACGGTCAAGTTGAGAGATTCAATAGAACACTGCTCTCTATGCTCAGCAAGTACGTCAAAGAAAATCAAAGAGACTGGGATGTTCACCTACAAAAAGTGATGATGGGGTATAGAACTAGTGAACATGAATCTACAAAGTTTTCCCCGGCTTATGTTCTTTTTGGAAGGGAACTAAGACTTCCACTGGATATACAGTATCAGTTGCCTGATGGTAGCACTGCAAAAAATGCTAGTGAATATGTAACAAGGACTAAGGAGAGATTTTTACAGGCATACGAAGTAGTAAGGGAAAATCTAGGACTGTCACAAAAAACAATGAAAGATCACTATGACAGGAAGGCATTCGGTGAAGCGTTTGATGTGGGTGACAAAGTTTGGTACTATGATCCTCGAGTTAAGAAGGGCGATCGCCCAAGTTGAATCGTCCGTGGAAAGGTCCATATACCATAAAAAAAGAAGATTTCAGACCTAGTGTATAGAATACAGTTAGATAACACAAGAATTAGAAAAGTTGTTCATTTTAACAAACTGAAAAAGTGTGCAATACAGAAAAGAAATAACCAACATGAGATAACTACAACAGGGGATGATATCTGTACGGATGTTGACGAAGATGAACAACCGGCAAACCGTCAGCCGTTTGGAAGATTAGATATAAACTTTCAACCTACTCCCCCAGCATCTCCGATTACAAACAACAGGGAGGAAAGATTGGATGAAGATGTTTCAAATGAAGATGAGGATGAAACAAACAATAGTTTAAGAGAAAAGCAGGTTGAGGATTTATCTGAAGAGGAGAGGGAAGACACTGTTACAGACCATGGGAATTTAGCAAACGAAACAACGCCAATCGTTGAGGAAACTCATATGGATGATACAGAAGAGACCACCGGAACTGCTTTGCGACGTTCATCAAGGAATCGGAAAAAATCAAAATACTTTGAAGACTTTGTGCTTGGCGATGGAATTGATTAATTTTAGGACATATATGCTTTGACAATTGAAATATTTTGAACATGTGTATATATTTTTGTCTTTTCAAGAAATTGTTTTATTCATATAGACACGAGGACGTGTCTTACATAGAGGAGGACAATGTTATATGGGACGTTATAGTGTTTGTTACGTTATCAGACTAGATCGGTGATTGGCCAGACCGGAAGTGGGGGATTGTCGTCAGTACGAAAGAGTGTGGCAGATTTAAAAGGACGATTAGTTGTTACTGAACCAGATGAGTTAAGTTTAACATTTACTAACATTATCAACTGTTATTTGTTGTACATATTCAATTACCAATGTAAATAATAAACTGATTGATACGTTTACTTCTTGTGTGTTACATCTGGCCTTTCTTAGTTTTGTATAACTTTTATTTTAACTTCTTGAGTATATTTCGAAGCTTAGTATGACGTCCATTATCATTTCAAACTAGTACATTTTTTGTGTAGGGGCCAGCTGAAGAACGCCTCCAGATTTGGGAGTTTCTTGCTGCATTGACGACCCATTGGTGGTTTTTGGCAGTTGCCTGCTTTTTAGAGCGTTGGTGTCTCTTTGACAAATCCCTCATGTCCATTCCAAATTTTTAATTATACCCCCGCTTTAAAAAAGGGGGGGTATACTGTTTTACCTCTGTCTGTCAGTCCGTCCGTCAGTCCGTCAGTCAGTCCGTCCCATGAAACTTTCGTCACATTTTTCTCAGGAACTATACATCCACCCTTTCTGTAATTTGGTATCAACATTTATATATGTCAGCCATACCGTGTGATGCGTTTTCAGATTCATCACTTGACAACTTCCTGTTTACCGAACACTTGTCTGATTTTACACATGATAGCCAAGTTGAAAATTTTCGTCACATTTTTCTCAGGAACTACAATACAAGGATTTCTGAAATTTGGTTTCAGGATTTATATAAGTCAGGTATACCGTGTGATGCGTTTTCAGATTCATCACTCGACAACTTCCTGTTTACCGAACACTTGTATGATTTTACACATGATAACCAAGTTAAAAATTTTCGTCACATTTTTCTCAGGAACTACAATACAAGGATTTCTGAAATTTGGTTTCAGGATTTTCATAAGTCAGCTATACCGTGTGATGCGTTTTCAGATTCATCACTCGACAACTTCCTGTTTACCGAACACTTCCATATTTTTACACTATTAATATTATCCACTTGCGGCTGGGGTATCATCAGTGAGCAGTAGCTCGCAGTTTCACTTGTTCAATCTGTATATAGTAGATCTTGTGTCCGCTTTGAGCAAAACCTCTGCTGTACTAATATATGCCCATGCCAAGGAAGTTGTCTTTGTATGGATATGTTGACCGATAAAAATGATGAGATTACAAGTTTAAATGAATCTATAATATTCCGATATCGCAATATTCCGACACCTAAATGGTCCAACATCCCATTGGTCTGACGTTTCGATCATTTAGGTTATACGCTAACGGGATTTTAACATCAGAAAGCCAAATAAAAGGTTCAATAGCCCTGTCATCCGTTTGAAGCGGTGAAACAAGATAAAAAAAAGTAATACTTAGTGCCAAAGTAGCCGAACGTCATCACTAGCGTAATTTAAAAAGAGTACAAACTACTTTGTCAAGTGTTGTTTGATTAATTATATATCTCAAGATACACGGCGGCCGACTGAAGTAAAATCAAACACAGTTTGACGTACAATGAGTGATCAAGTTTTCCTTGTGATGTTTTATATTAAAACTATCAATTTGTTGATATAAATATACTAGTAGCACTTTACTCATTTTAGTTATGTTTGTTAGTACTCTTATCATATCTGATTTAGTGATGTATGAGTTGTTAATGTCTGTGTCATTTTGGTCTTTTGTGGATAGTTGTCTCATTAGCAATCATACCGAATCTTCTTTTTTATATATCAACATATTGCACTACAATAATAAAAGAAAATCTGCTCTATAATTGTCTGATCTTGAAGCGGTTGGCAGGCTTTCAAACTAACAGGAGACCATACGCTTCCTCAATTCTAATGAACAGCTCATCATGGGACTTTTCTAAACAATTAAAAATACGTCATATGTTATATTTTCCTCTTGCTTCAAATATTTTGTTTCGGATTATTTATATCAAATTTGCAGATATATGTTTGTAAATACGTGCAATCAAATGATATGATGGTATTATAAGATTTAGATAATGCAATGGCGACTACAGATACATTTGTGTGACTTAAATGGTTGATTTTCAAAGACTCCGAGAGAAAACGTTATGTAACATGTGTTACCGTTAAAATCAACCAAAATTAATTAATATTATGATAGAAATATATTTTCCCAACAGTAATACAGCATTCCTATAAAATTGTTTCGTTTTTGCATTTGTTTTGACTCAATTTTACAACTGGAAGTATCCGTGAATTGAAATTGCACCCATGACCTTTGACCTCGATTAAAAAAAAAATGCACCATAATTTCTTTTGACGACCGGGATATTTAGAAAGTACACATTCTTAGCTTTCTAGTGATATATAATTTAGCCGTGTGTTAGGTAGGTGCATTAAAAATGTAAATTTGGCTCTCATATCACTCGCCTATTGACAGCAGAATAACAACAAAGGTCTCCAATCAACAACAGACAGAACAAGACATCACAAACAGTGACGTATTTTTGAAACGAATAAATTTGAAATTCATACGATTATTTTAATAAAAATCGTCTAACCAATTACATGTATGATCACAATGACGATATGTACATGCCATTTGGAATGAATTCTGTGACGACGACATGATTATTCGAACTTATACAAGACAATATCCATAAGAACTAACTCGAGTAGACTGACAAATAAGACGTATATGTGAAATATACCCAGTACAGAATTCTAAAAAAAAAACACGAAAAAAAAATAACATTACACACATTATCAAATTGAAAAAACGACAGATGCAACATGAATAATTACATGCATGTGGAATGAATAAAAATGCAGAGACACCCGTATAGCAACGCAAATTCACAATCGACAAAATAGTCATATGCCGGAAAAAGTCGCGTTCAGTTCTCAGAAGATTGACGAAAAAGATGATAAACTACAATCTGAAACGAGGTAAAATATTATTAGTTAGTTTAGACACAGAAACATCGCATAGATCACCCAATTCGTGATGCTGTCAATAAATTTTACGGAGTGTCATTTCTATTCTGCCCTCCTTAGAACTCTGTTAAGAGTAGTTCTGCGTAAGGCGTACAACACTGACATTTAGGTTTCATCGAATGATAATAGATTATCGTTGGACCGTCATCTTAATCATATTGGTTTTCTCGCTTCAGTCGGTACGGCGAAAGTTTAAAAACCAATTGAGTTGAGCTCACCAATGATAATCTGAAACTTGTTCTTGGATTAATTTGCATTTCTCATAAGTGCAAATTGGAACCACACTTTTTTTTTGTCGTAGAATCACCAAATTTGGCAATAATGTACCTCTGGGGATAAATAACACAATACAAAAAAAAAAAAATTTGGTGTGGCTCGCCCGGTTCGGCAACTGGAGTGAAAACAGTGACAAAATCCTGTAGGATATTTTTTTCTCCCATAGGATTTTTAAAAATCCTACAGGATTTTCAGAAATCCTTTAGGATAAAGTCATAATCCCATAGGATATTTTTTATATCCTACAGGATATTTAAATCCTAAGGGATAATAAATCCCTTAGGAGAATAAAAATATCCTATAGGATATAGTTTCTCCCTTAGGATTAAAAAAATCCCTTAGGAAAAATAAAAGCATTTCCTATAGGATATTTTTTATCCTACAGGATATAAGTCTAATAAGATAATCCCATGGGATTAAAAATATCCGATAGGATTAATAAATATCCTAAGGGATTTCATTACAGAAAAAATATCCTGTGGGATAAAAAAGAATCCTAAGGGTAATAAATAAATCCTAAGGGAGATTAAAAATCCTGTGGGAGATCAAAGCAACACATAAGAGAGAAAAAATCCTATGGGAGAAAGAAATATCCTAAAGGAGAAATGAATATCCTATAGGAGAAATAAATATCCTATGGGAGAATGAAATATCTTATCAGAGATAAATCTATTTGTGAACAAAACCAAAGAACAGATAATAGTTTTATATGTTTTTGTAGTAAGTAAGGATATTATTTTATTGGACCAGACCAAATATTCCCAGATTTCATTGTTCAAGAATTGTTAATTTTTCTACCAATGACACAAATTCCCGATAATTTTACTTGGAGCTTGCATTGTGTTACTGCTACTGGTCCGTTTGTTATTTTATGTTTATTATTGCCATTTGCGTAGTTTCTTCTGTTACCTATTCCCACATCTGACTCTGGCTTCTTTCAACCGAGTTTTCTCTTTTTTATGCATTGTGGTTGTTTATTCCTCATTTGCTAAAGGAATAGGAGCTGGTTGAGATATCAAAAGTCATGAATATACATTCATCGCCTGGTTCAAAGCAGAAACCTTTATCCTTTGGTAATATCATGTGGTTTTTTTTTCAATTAAATTCAAAAGTGCATTCTAGTGTTTAGTGTAGCAATCATTTCACTGAACTGTTATACATTATTGTTTAGTGACCAAAAGAGGTCCGCCTCCATGTACGGAATTTTCTTTCTACATAGAGGACCCATCATTTTGAACTCATTAGGGTTCCTGTACTCACACGACTTGTTTTTTTTACTGAGACATGACTGTGACACCATCTGAACAAAAACTGTGAATAAAATCAGAAGCAATTTTAAAACAACACATGGTGTTGGGGCTAAGAATACCACCAGCTTTTCATTGAAAGTAATGACAAGACAGAAACATGCGTCCAACGGGTATATCCAATACACTACAATTACTTAAACAACTTTGAAAATCGTACATAAGTGTTTTTGATTTTTATTAAATATAGCTTGCTTTCCGTGAAGATATTTTTATTGTGGAGATGCCTGAATAGATTTGCCAGTAGCCATACTTCTTCGATTAATGTGTCCTCAATATGCATGTAGTATTTGCAACTGAACATTTACATTAACTTTCAACAATAAATTCTTCAACAAAATTTGATAATAACTGAAATTTTATGGAACTAAAAACTAGATGTTCTAAAGACAGTATTGTTCACATAGGTCTATGTGCATCTCTGACAACAGACACATCAACACGTTAGGCTAGAATAATATTCGTAACTAAAACTTTCAAAAAAATCATTATTGCTGATAATTTCAGAGATTAAAAGGAGAAATCATTTTGCTTTTGTTTAATCCGCTTCCAAATTTGTTTTCGTGCGCATGGCTTTGATGGGCGCCAACTCTTAAGTTAGAATATGGTCAGCTTGTTAAAATGTTTATGTATTAAAAAGTTTTATCAAGAAAATGGAATAGAAATGTCGACAATAACAAATTGAGATATTATATGCTAAAAATAGATATAAATAAAGTCAGTGGTATGTGTGCTTATATTACAATTGATTTGGCAATGGAGAAAAATTGTTCCTATCCATCAAACTTTTAAAACTTTACACACTCTGTGTTCTCTTTGGTTGTTTTTTTTACATAAACCTATGTCAATTTCCAAGTTGTGGTCCCTTACGCGAAATTTTGTTAAAATTTGAAGACTATTAAAAATTCAATAGGTCAAAGAACAACCTTCAACATTTGAGGCTTTTTATAGCCAAGGCTTCGTTTAGTTTAAACATATTTTATCTAAAAAAAAAAAAAAAAAAAACAGCCTTCAACACGGAGCCTTGGAAATTAGAAAATTTGCAGTTAGAGGCCGCAAGAATAGTAACAGGTCTACCAATATTTACAAAAACTGAAACTTTATATTCTGAGGTTGGCTGGGAATCTCTTTTTGAAAGAACAAAGAGAAGAAAATTACAGATGTTTTAAAACATTTAAAACCCGGCCACGTCCACTTGTATTTTTTGTCTATCTGACGAGTTAAGCCTTTTTCAACTGATTTTTATAGTTCGTTCTTATGTTGTACTGTTATACCACTCTCCAAGGTTAGGGGGAGGGTTGGGATCCCGCTAACATGTTTAACACCGCCACATTATTTATGTATGTGCCTGTCCCAAGTCAGGAGCCTGTAATTCAGTGGTTGTCGTTTGTTTATGTGTTGCATATTTGTTTTTCGTTCATTATTTTACATAAATAAGGCCGTTAGTTTTCTCGTTTGAATTGTTTTACATTGTCTTATCGGGGCCTTTTAAAGCTGACTATGCGGTATGGGATTTGCTCATTGTTGAAGGCCGTACGGTGACCTATAGTTGTTAATGTTTGTGTCATTTTGGTCTTTTGTGGATAGTTGTATCATTGGCAATCATGCCACATCTTCTTTTTTATATGAACCAAAAGCATGCACCAGAATATCTATGTAATATTGTACCTCCTTGTGTACAAAGTACAACCAACTACCCGTTGCGAAATAGTCATGATATTATTGTTCCATTTTGTAGACTTTCCCTTACTACTGAATCGTTTATTCCCTCTACTATACGAGAATGGAATAAACTTAATCCAAAAAATCGCAGTGTCGACTCTATTTCTAAATTTAAGAAAGAATTAAAAAACGATAGTCTATTATGTAAAACTGAAACGTTTTATTTGTACGGCCCAATGAAATTAAATATTATCTTAACGCAATTTCTATGTTCCGCTTCATTCTTAAAAAATGAACTATTTAGAGCTAATATTATAAAGGATCCTTCTTGCCATTGTGGGTCCGATATTGAGGATGTCTACCATTACTTCTTCGTTTGCCCAAAATACACATTATGCAGAAAAACCTTATTCCATAACCTTAACTGGCTGTCTGAAAACTTTGTTTTAGATACAAAACTATTAATTTGCGGACACTTAGAACTTTTGAACGAACAAAATATCCAAATTTTCAAACAAGTTCAAAATTTTATAAAAAGGTCAAACAGATTGCTTATGCCTTGACAGAGCGTTATTATTACTGACACGGAACGTCGTTGTTGTCATCAATTCACAAGTCATCGTCACAGAATTGTACGACTTTTCAAACTTTCTTTTCCTCTTTTTACTTTCTCTCCTCTTTGTTCACCTATGAAAGCTAGTATTTATTTGTATAAACTATTTGTTTTATGTGCATGTCCATTATATCATACAATTATTGTAACTTTATATTGTATTATGGAGAAGACTTCATAAGTATGATTTACTTGTGTCTAATCCATTTTTCTTTAATTCAGCAAATAAAATATGTCTAAACTAAACTGAGCCTTGTCTATAAAAAGCCCCAAATGACACATGAACAACCGTTCAAACAGGAAAACCAACGGTCGAATCTATAAGCGAAACTAGAATCACTTATGAACTATACATTAGCAAACGACACCCACTGAATAACAGATATCTGACATAGGACAGCTGCAAGCAAACAGTATATGTGTATATGTTTAAAAGCCTTAAGTATACGGATAACTCAAAAGACTTAAGTTATAATGTTCTTAATGTTACCAGAACCGTATATATATATGTTAATTAAGATATGATATTTCTAAAACAATTTCTCGTCCTAAATATGCATGAAATACTTGCCACTGGACATTAAGCAACCAACAATCAACCAATCAAATTGTGCTTTAAAAATTAATTAAACAATATAAACCACAATTGTGTTCATCACTTGTTGTCAGTTGTCTGTTTGTACAAAATATACTGAATTCGTTTTTGTCCAGAAATATATCATTGAGACAAGTTCAAGTATGTAAATAAATGCATACGATATCGCGAGGTAGTTGAAATTATCCAGTAGAATCATTTTGTGTCCGTCGTCGTCTTTCATACATATCAAGTGTTGTATTCACTGTTAGCGTTAGACATGGTCTCGAAATCATAGTCCCTATTTCGGTATTGACTAATCACGAAGGGGAAAAGGGGGGGGGGGGGTCCACGGGTCAAACACCTTTTTCTTTATTAACAATAAACACTTTTTTTTAAATTAAATAAACCGATGTATACTTCAGATGTTGAATCAAAAAAAGATTTCAAAACAATAATAAATATTAAATTCAAAAGTATTTTATGGTAAACATATTTAATGTTAAGGTTATATTCTATGCAGTTATGTAATTTGACACTTGTCTTACGGTTTCGCTACTTTCGGCAAAATCTAAACATTGTTCAATATTTTTTTCTCTTTATCGTGTCTAGATTGTTTTGCACATTCGTCTATACTTTTATATATGTTGTTGTTTGTAATTTGATAATAGTGATCCAAAAACGCAAATAGCTGGGTGACAACTATTATTTGCTTATGATAATGTCTTGGGATGACTCCGGACTCCGGACCATTATTTGTTCGCTTTGAATTACACGGAATTTCTGCCAAAGCTTAGTGAGTATTATTAGAATGTAGGACAAAAAGTCACAGGACAAAAAGTCACAGACTAAAAGTCACCAAAAAAAGTCACAGGTCAAAGTCAGAATTCATTTTTCTGATTATTTTCTTTGGGTAAAAAACGCTTATTTCTACAAAAATATGTTTGTATTGTTCTTGAACTATTATATATAAACCAACTTTGTAAACAACATGCATTTACCCAAAAAATATCAAAGATGATTAAATAATTGTTGAAAACAAACAAAGTATTTCAAGATATTTCTTTTACATATTCAAAAACTAATCAACATTTTATTTGTGACTTTTTGTCCTACCACTTTTGTGACTTTATGTGCTGTGACTTTCTGTCCGTTTACCTATTATTCAACCAGGTAAGTTTTCGCAAAAATGTGCTATCGAAAATACAGGTGAACGCATTAATTCGGCGCTAAAATGGTCTCTCATGTCGGCGCTATTATGTCCTTTAGTAGTTAAATTTTTTCCTCCAAAAATCGAATTTCACGTTTCGGCATTTTCGTGCATTACTTTTCCGAAATGAGTAGATACCACTTTTCCGCATTTTACCTGTATTTCACCTGTAAAAAGTGATAAAAACGATATATATATAACTTAGCCTTACGGTCTTATTAGCTATAGCACCAGTTCGTAAAAATGACCGCGAACGAATTGAATTCGTATGTCCGAACAGTTTGTCAAGTATGGTAGAGAAGAGATTACGAGGTTAGACTTCATAAAGTCAGTTGGCTATAAGTTTTACGCTTTGACCAATATGCATGTAAATTTGCTAAAATTACTGTAAAATAGTTTACTGCCGTTCTCTGTTTTATCTGCATGCATAATTTTATATAAACTTTTAGCGCTGAATATTGACTTTAAATATTTGAATTTGATGTGACTTACTGTACATCCTTTTCCATGTTTTAGGGGGGGGGGGGGGGGGGGGTTGTTGGTGTGTGAGGGGGGTATGTCTTGTTTAATCGTAGAGAGACTTTATGATTGTAACTTTTCTGAAAATAAAAAGAATTGAAAAAGATAAAAACAAAAACAAACAAAAAAACCATCTCGATAGCTACAGATAAAAACGTAAAGTTACAAATAAAAATAGCTCGTTGGTGTAATTTAAAAAGACTAAATATTGATTTTAGTTATTGAACTTGAATAAGAATTTGTAACATTTATCCCACCTAGGACACCTCTTAAAAAAGATGACTGGTAATGCTTTACAAATTTAACGTGGCGGTTTCTGAGACATGGAACATTCTGTATAGGTAGTGATTTACTTTGACATGTTTGGGTATTACAGCAGCGTTACATGTATATTACTTGTATATGGTAAGGTATACATGTATATATCTATTCCGAATTTCGTGAAAATTAGGTTTTATTACATTCACAATTCTGCATTTTCTGTATTCCAAATTCACATTTTTTTTCAAACCAAATATCATTGATGATATGTAATTTTTGAAGGAAACAATTTTGACTATCAAATTGATTTCGTTGTTACTATTATATGTATTAAGTCATTGAAATTAAAAAAAAAATCATACGGCTTGTCCACGAAGAACTGAAGCCGATATTATGGAGTATTATATGAATTGCATGGATGTAATAAAACAATCCAGTTAAGTGGTATAAGTTAAGGTCCCTCTTAAATCATGAATGGTCATGCTATAAAATCGGGAGAGCTTCTTTGACATGGTATACATTCTGTTGTGATTCACATTGATATTTCCGGGTGTTACAGAGCTACATGCATGCTACCCGTAGATGATAAAATGCAGCCCCATAAGATCTTGCGTATAGAGGTTCACGTTAATATTGGTACTTAGAACTTCTTTTTTCAATCATTCAGTTATTTTCTCTCGTGTAAATAGCCAAATTCTAATTATAGCACTTGATTTTTAATGTTCCCAAGAATAGTTCTTCCTTTAAAAATTACCCTTTGTAATTCAATACAAAAATATTTTGGTTTTATAACTTCTTCTTAAGATTTGTAAATTTGAACATCATTTATCATTTTATGACATCGAATTTAACCATTCTAAATGTATATGTTCAAAATTATTATTTGGTAAACATCGGACCTTACCCTAAATATAATTCAATATTTCACAACGATCTATTTGTATTTGCCAACGTCTTTAATATGCAATTTAACTTGTGTATTGAACTAGACTTTATTACTTATTGTCCATTCGAAATGACAGTCACACCTGACACGTGTACCCTAATGTGAGAATAATACACACATCGCATAGTTAAAGATAGTAAAAGGCAAATACTAAACTTAATTTGAAGATTTACTTCATTTGTCCACCATATATGTCGAGAAATCAAATATTAAAACAAAAAATAAAGATTTAATTTTTAACAAGGATCTCTAGTTTAGAATTTCACTTTACCTTAGTTACTTTCATGGAACATCCTGATCAACAAGAAAGTAATGATACATTTTGCAAGATTTGAGAGACTTAGATAGCCATAAAGCAGTAAATGTAAGTTATAAAAAATGTAGTATAGACCTAAACACATTTTTTTTTTCATTTCCCTTCAGCCGAGATTTTTTCCAAGAAAAAAAATCAGGAATCTAATAAATTGATAAAAAAGAACCATTTCAAGTAAAAGATGAATGTTGTACGAATTTAAGACTTTTAAAATGCAACTTCTTAAAAAAGTAATATATTAAAGAAATATTTTAGTGGTAAGTAGGATAACGTTTGATATTTATGGATGAAACGGAAAGCGGGGAGGTGGGGTGGAGATACAATTAATTTTATAATAAACAGGCTGTGATCTTTAATTTTGATGAAAAAATACAGGATGTGCCATTCCATCCCCCCATCCCACCTTAAAAAATCGTAAAAATCGCACGTTTGTTGCCAAATACATGAATTTAATATTCAGTAGTGGGGGTCCCGGGGTTGGAACAACCCTTTTTTGGATGATCAATGCATTTAAATGGGACATAAAGTTGGACCCCACCCTTTATTACCGCATATTAAGTTAAAATTTGCTGTTATTGGTTTGGCGTTGTTTGGTTCGGTGCGATGTAGAGCTTCACATATTGCAATTTTGCCCTCTATATGTCTCTAGTTATTTGTGTCGTTTGGTTGCTGTTTTTGTTTTCGGTATATCAGTCAAGTAATCCTTTTTTTACTAACAAGTCTGTTATATTGTATATAGCTCCCTTGTGAATATCGGTTGCCGTTCGGTACATTAAAGACAATTCTAAGATATATCAGCTTGTCAAAAAAATAACCCATCTCCATAATAAAGAAATATATTTAAAGTTTGTACAAGATTATGCTCCACATTAAGAGTGTTCGTCCGTTTTCTACATCTTATATTTATAATGAGGTTAAGTCATGCACCTTTATATATTAATTTTCTGACTTTCATGGTTAACAGTTTATTATTTACTGTCAGTACGTATCCCCATAACCAGTCATAAAGTGTTTATACTTAACAGAAAACAGAATTTTCAAAGAAATTCAAATACCCCAACCTCGAGCAATAATTGATATCTCAGGGGACGACAAACTTGATATTACAGAGATTTACAAAACATGTGAGACTCGGAGTCCGAGTACAAGTATGAGTACAAATCATAAAGGTACGCTATAGGGGCGATCTCAAAATAATGTGTACGATAATTGAATTTAAATTTACCGTGTGTAATCTTTGTGTGTTGATAGGACAAAACCATATTTTAAATTTATTGACATTTTTAACTGAAAGGTATATAGTGCGCTTGTTCATATAAGCATGCTAACAGATATATATTCAGAATTTAAAAAAAATCACAACAAATATTTATTGCTCCATTTATATGATAATTTTTACTGATCACATTGAAAAAAACGTTTCAAGTTTACAAGTGGTCCTTTCATAACTGACGAATTATCTCAAAGGGAATTGGATAATACTAATGTTCCGTTTTATTTATTACTGTTTTGTTTGTTTATAGAGCTGGTTGTTTCCACCGTGTAAAATTTTGGAGAATAGCACGGTGCCCTTTAAGTGCTATATAAACATAAATATTTTCGTTTGCCGGAGATTCAATCTAGTGCACACCAAAGTTAAAAATCACAACTTTCAAAATGGTGAGCACGACTTCCAAACTCGTATGCAAGTTCGTATAAAGTCACTCAATTTTTGTTTGAAAGTTATGCTCATGAGTTTGAATGAAGGTCGTTCGCACCAGTTTTAAAATGTCGTGCGCACAAGTTTAAAAGTCGTGCTCACGAGTTTCAAAATCGTTTTAAAGTCATGTGCACGAATTTTTAAGTAGTACGCACGTGTATCATAGTCAAGCGTACGAGTTTTAATGTCGTTCGCATGATTGTTCAAACTGATGCGCACCA
Organism: Mytilus galloprovincialis; assembly: GCA_037788925.1. Classification (NCBI taxonomy): domain Eukaryota; kingdom Metazoa; phylum Mollusca; class Bivalvia; order Mytilida; family Mytilidae; genus Mytilus; species Mytilus galloprovincialis. Next base: position 50,000,863 of record CM075341.1, read on the forward strand.
GATTAAATATCCGTCAAACGACAATATCTATATTTTAAAGGCATTTAAGGAGCTCCGTGTTACTCCTATTCGCATTTATTTTGGTGAGAATAAAAGAACATAGTTCCAATGTCAACCGCGTTTCTCATATGTTATCTGTCTAAGGGCAAGACCAAATAGCGGACTAGAATTGTACCCGTGAGAGCATTAACACTGCATCTTAGAGTTTGCATGTCCAAGAGATTTGTTTTTTAACAGATGATAAACACTTATTTTCGAAGTGTCCTAGACACTCCTGATATACACCTTTGATATGAATTTTATATAAACCTGGCAAGAAATGTACATACAGGCAATGACAATGTTAATTGATATTTGGAACAGACATTAAGTTTTGAATGATTGTTTAACGGGTCCCAGAATAATCTAAATCTTAATCTAAATCAACTCCGAGTCTTTTAAACACATTTTAGAAACTACATTTGTACTTGTAATTATGGTTAATCTTTCAGTTTTACTGTGAACCAATTGCATTAAAAAAAATTACTCTGAAAGGGGGAGGGTGTTCTTGTAGATTCAAGATTTACAAGAGCATCAGAAATATCTGCTATACGTGTTACAAAATGTTCACCCTCAGTCAGGCTCAAGTGGTCAAACAGGACGTGTAGAAAATTGTGACTGAAATCAAGAAGCATGAACACATTATTGGAGTGTCAAATCCAGAAAAAAGTCGCATTCTTTAGAAGTTTTATGGTTCGACTTATCTCAAGGGTGAACATCCACATAAGGATAGAGTAAGCAGTATGCTATCATTTCCCCGTATGGTACAGGTTTTTGTAAAATAGCGAGAAAGTAGGTTTTTTTTTTTGGTTTTCCATCAAGTGATACAAGAATATAGTCATAATTAATTTCCGAATGAAGACTTCAACAATATGTTACTATAAGATTAAACTTTTATGCATCAGCTATTATTCAACATCGAACTTTTATTCATACGTTTTAGGAACTTTTTTTTCATATTTTCATTATAATTGTATGGAAAAAAAACATACTGATGTTCCGAAAGAACTAAACACAAATGACGGCATATTTTTTTTCATTAAATGTATTTACATTCTTAAGTAAAATAACTAAGAATGAAATAATCACATAATGCGATTTAAGTAATTTATTATGTTCATTTTCATAGGTCATTACGGTTAAGTAAAATACAAATGTTCACAAAAAAAAAGTGTCCGCGTAGTCTGTGTTTATCGCATATAACTACTGCGAAGTTGGTTTAATATAAAAAGTTTAATTATTATGTATTCTTCGATCCTTGCATATAATTAACCGACTGATCGATCGATGACGGTTGTCACAGTTACTGTCAAATAAAATTCGTTAGATAAGTCATATATTAGCTTCATTGTATCGATCACCGACCATTCACCGGTCAGTCAAGTTCACGTCCAATAGTAACGTCTAAGGTTGAGTGACGTCAATTTTCACTGAACTTGTACACAATTTTATTTAGGGGCCAGCTGAGAATTACCTCCGGGTGCGGGATTTTCTTGCTGCGTTGAAGACCCATTGGTTGTTGTCCGCTCTTTGATCGGGTTGTTGTCTCTTTGACATATTCCCAATTTCCATTCTCAATTTTATACTGTATATATTGAAATAATTTGGCGATTTTCGAATGCAAGTGGTATTTTATATTACTTAACCGTTAATTGAAGTGTATAACATTTGTTTTATATTACAGCCGTAGTTAATTTTCATAAACAATAAAGGAACAACCAATCTTTTAAAGGTTTTATATATACGGAATTTTCAAAGAAAATACAAATTTAACTTTTACGAACCTTTTAGAAAAACTAATCATATCTCAGTTAAACTTTGTATTTTCTACTTATATTTTTCATGTTGCGTTCCATTTTTTTAACATGAGAGATTCATGCTTTGCACTACTGTTGGCAATAAATTTAACCAAAGTAGTACACTGAAGTTTATAACTCTTTTTGAGATTAAGTGTCTTAAAGAAATGCACAACAAAATAACTGTGTTCTCGGGCCAGTTAACTAGTTTTATTAAAATTATTCGCCTGCCCTTCATTTTTTCTATTCATTCCGTAAATATGATCGCAATTCAAAGCCTTCACTTTGGGTCTCTTTTACTGATCTATTTTTATACACAACATTAATTTAATGATATTAAGAAACGGGAAAATTCCAAAACCTCTCCACACTTCGAATTTCCACGTCCTTAAAAATAAAAAATAAAATTAAATACTAATTTGAAACTATTACAAGGAGACTTATCAAATCACATCCATTACAATTTTTTTATTTCTGAATTATAGTTGTTCAACTGATCTAACAGTTTGGTTTGCAAGTAATGTTTAATATTAACTACTAGTTCAAGGTACTTTAGGCTTGAGTGACGATTCACACCGTACTGCATATCAACAACTACATTGATTTTATTCAGTTTGGGTTTTTCTCTCTCTTAAACAGATACCTATCGAACTGTTTCCTTGTGGATACCCCTCACTGCATATATTATATCAACCAATAAACAAGTGTGTAGCTAAGTCTGTTCTATTTTGTGACTTGATTTATATGACACTGCCGAACTTCCAATGACGTTCGGAAGAATAAGTAAATGCCGATCTTGTTGCAGCTTTCCCGCCAAAAGTCAAACTATTGAATATTCTACTCTATTCAGACGTTTTAAACGATAATTGAGATATCAAACTTTGCTTGAAGAGATAAATACATTTTATCATTACATGAAGTCAAACGTGTAATTGTTATATTTAGGAATAGAGGATATTTGAATGAGGAAGTTTATTATCAATTTCTTTGCCGAACTCGTGGGATTCTTACGTTTTAGTTCATCTGTATTAATAGACGACTTATATAAGTTTCCACGATTTTTTTTATAGGTCGGAAGTTTGAGTATACCAGAAAAGTTTCAGTCATGTGCCTTATTTGGTGTTTTTTAAACAAATATAATTTGATTTCGTTTTTAATTCTTGTGTCGGAAATGAAAGTTAAAATTTTAAAACACATTACGAATTCATTCAATTACGCAAAACAATGTTTCAAAAAGTTTGAAATGATGACTTTATCATTTAACTGATAATATCTCTCTATGCGGAATTGTATGGACATTTTTCTTATTGAATACGATTCAATTTAATGATGTATTAGTCAAAATCTGGTATTAGTCCAGATGACACTAGTTCTCTTTAATTACTATGTCTGAAAATGTAATTATTGCTGATCTGCAACAAGAACCAAGGGACAATGATCTAGGATTGTGAGCGTTAGAGGTCTGACAAACCTCCTAAAATCTGATGCAGAGAAACAAACATCAAGGTAATAAAAGTTCCAGTGTATTCCCAGCAAATGACATATACGACGGAAATGCGTATTAAGAATAGATTTGGTAACCATACTCCAACAGACACCACGAGTGGTGCGCAAGGAGCTTAGTTCTTCACACAGTCCTCCTCTTGTCCGAGGCAGGCAAGAAAGCCAACATCATTAACAATTTTAAGAAATAGATCTACCAGAAGCAGTGATTATTGACTTATAATCAGTGTTCATAAGTTCTCTCAGTTTATCCATTATAGGATTAAACACATTTTTCTAGAGGTTATTGATGTGTAAACCGGAGCGATTAACTCACAAACTGAATAAAAGTCCGAAGGACTTTTATGTTAAGTTTGTGAGTAAGAGACCCGGTTAAAAAATTCGAATTGACCAATCCAATTTAAGTATGTTTAGCTTTACAAATGATATAAGAGTTATTGTGTAATACTTGAAAATTCGGACAATTTACAGATATTCATTGAAACAGATGAATGTGGTCATCATTGAATTTAACACATTTTAATAGAAAATGATAATCATCCTCCACATCTTCAAAAATACACCGTGTTCAAGCTCTGTAATTTAAGAGAGCTTCCTAATACAATCCTGATTCAATTAGTTAGTGGTGTGATGAAATTCTGAGATCTGTTAAGGTTCGTCCCTGTTCAAAATCCCCAATAGGGTAAGTATATTTTTCTCTTTCTGAAAATTTGATTAAAAATTAAACATACGTTCCAAGTTTACCATTTGAATACGTTCATTGTGCCATAAATCTATAAATATATTATTAATTTTTTTGTCATATTAGTTTTTATGATGATAGTTATATGATTGACGTCTAGGATAATTTCAAGAACTGACTTTATATTGCCATATCAAGATGGTTTCTTGTACGAAAAAAGTATGTGACGTGTATTAAGCATACATGTATTTCAGAAAAGCGATCTGGTATGACGATTGCCGATCTGATAAAATTGAGAATGGAAATGTGGAATGTGTAAGAGAGACAACAACCCGACTAAAGAGCAAAAAACAGCCGAAGGCCACTAATGGGTCGTCAACACAGCGAGAAAATCCTGAACCTTGAGGCAGGATTCAGCTGGCCTCCAATCAAAGATATGTACTAGGTAACTGAAAATGGACATCACACTAAACTCCAAATCTGAATTAAACTAAATTTAAAAAAAACAACATATACTACAATACTAAAAATGCTAGAGGTTCCAAACTTGGGACAGAAACAAAAATGCGACGGCGTTAAACATGTTTTGTGAGATTTAAAATTATTTGTAAGATTATGTCTTCGTCATATGAAAATCAGGCACAATCCCTCCCGTTAGGGGTTTAGCATCATATCGTGATAAAATATATGAGAATAACGTGAATTAATATTAATACCAAATCCTTTAGATGTTCATGATTTCGTTCCACTTTGGGTTGTGTGATTACCTAACATTTGATTATATGTGTGTGAAAACTGGTAATATATTTACTAGTTTATTTCGCAACTGGTACACTAGAAGTGTCACTTGCTATACGATATTCAAGAACATAGCTCATTATTTAATTGATTGTATACATATCATCAACTATTTACTGCATTTTATCATGAACTATGTGTTTAAAAACTGTCCAAAGGGTAATAACTTTAACTGTTATACAATTCTTTGCAATACATTGAATAAGATAAATTGCTATACACGGGTAGTAACTTTTACGACCACATGAACGCAGATAATGGAATACTATATCATCTTTAAAGTAGAAATGAATGTAATTACTGATATACATTAAAAAAAACCATACTTATCTAAGACTGTTAAAGTTAAAATAGAACTGTTACCTGCAAGTTTAGTAATTATTGTTACGAATTTTAAGATGCAGACTTATTAACAGATAAAGTATTATTGAAATGAAAACATCAATGTCTTAAGTGTTTTTTTTTTTTTTGGTTTTCTTTTTGTTATTTCTTATCATTGCTACATATAGAATCAGTTGGAGAATGAGTACACTCAACAGATACTGTTGACGTTATGCTTGATACGAGCATATATAAAAGGTAAATTGCATATTTTTGTGTTGTTTGTATGTTAACGCTTCTACTTGCAGATAGTCGCTGTAATTCTTGATATAATGAAAAGTTGTTAAAGAATGCAACATAAATGCATACCCGAGCATTTGTTGGTAAATATATATTCTGTTAAGTTCTGTTAACAAACAAAACACGACAATGACATGTAGGTTATGGAATAATTCAGATGAGATATATTTTTATATTATCAACATTAGGAGATCAGCCAAAACAAACATGATTGTAAAATGTGAGAATAATTGAGACTGTGTTCAAATGTTTACACAAGCATCACAACTTCATAAATGATTCAAACAAACATATGAAGAAATCTGGCATACACGTCAACGAAACAATGTTTGTTGTTGATAGTACATGCAGTTGCCTAAACAAATAATCGGATCTGCACAGGAAACCATCAAAGCCATAAAGCCGAAAGCTGGATACAAAAACACTGGGCCGGTCAAGAGTCATACGATTGACTTGAACACAGAAGTACTAAGACATGTACAATGTATAAACAATATGTAAAGTAAATAAAATGATACATAACTTTACTTACTTAAATCTATGAATCAAGACAGTCTTGTACAATTTGTGGAACAGACAACGACTATAGATATATAAGGTCCTGGTTTTTTTCCGATAAATCTTTTTTGAACACAAGACGAGACGTTATAGGACAAAACCCTTGATTATTAGTTGTTTTTTTGCTCTGACACCAAAAGCGTTTGACAAAGTCTAAAAAGCAGACTCTTTTTTTATGAGATAAGAAATCTATACTCCATATTCAGGTGAATTTGATATATTTTTACTTAGGCGAGGAAAATATATAATTGCAATATCGAAATTGTCTCATTTGTCAAACTTTCTGTGTCTAGATTTATGTCTAGAAATTGAGCGGAAGAAGCTGATTCAGTTCAGTTTCTGTGAGAGCATTGACTTATTTGAAAATCAGACAAGATCGGCTAGGAAAGGCGCACAATTGGTTCAAATACGAATGCCGACAAGATGTTGAAAAACTAATTACGGAGAATTAACAAGGACAAAACAAAACAACGGCACATAATGTGTGCATGTTTAGAATGATTTGTAAAACTGACCTATATTGGCACCAGAAAAAATGCATGTTAACAGCAAGTTGTTATTATGTTTTAACCGTTATTCCTTGATAAATGATATCAACTGAAAAGCCATGTTCACTATTTTAAATCATTTATATCTTTTATTCGAACGTACACATCTGCTTCTCATCAAATTTTATACACAAAAGTTAATAAGAGTTACATCGCTTTGCACAGATGATAAATAATAACTACCATCATGTTAATTATATAAATAACTATAAATAGAAAATTGACGTCCGGGTTGTATTGTTAAAAGAAGACGGAAGGAAAACAACCCATGTCCTATAATACTTATAATTGTTGTCAAAAGTTCTTTGATCATCTATACATTGGAGTTTTCTTGTTAAATAAAAAAAATATTTAGGACTTTTTTTTCCTTTTGTAATACGCATATGGGTTCAATTGACTTAGAGATCCTGTGGTTACGACGAAATATTGTTTAGTAGTATGTAAATGTGGTGCCTGTTTCATGGGTTATTTGATGAACAGACCCCCCTTTCGAAACGCGCGTCTGGCGTAAATACAAAGTTTAATCCTGGTATCTATGATGAGTTTATTTGCAATCAATGCGTCTCTAAAATAAAGTTATTATCCCTGATACAGAAGCCTTTTTCATGCCCCATTTTGTCACTTATCAGAGGTTTCTCAACATCTTACGAATGGACAAAGAACGTATCGATGAGGAGCAGTGATCATGTACAGTGACAACTACTAATATTGTGCTTTGTTTAAAGAACAGAAAACAATAAGATATTATTTTTTCAATCTTGCATTTGACTGTTGTGGTTGAATATTGATTTTCCTATTTATTTTTTGTTGTTAAATGTTCCCTAATCTCACATTGAGTTGTGTTTTGTTAAACTGTACCTTATTTTCTATTTGTAACGGGTTTTTTTTAATGCCATAAAATACCTCGTACCCGTGATAATAATCATCGTTCTACATTGTTCTATGTTATACAACACACACGTTAATAAAACAAAACAACAACAAATAAGGAAAAGTATCTGCAGATTAGTACACAAGATACTGCACTTTTAAACAATGTGTTGCTGGCTAGCAATTCATTCAGTTTTGCCTGTTTCATAGCTACATTATATTTCACTATAGCCACAGCATTCTAAGTTCGATATAATTGATTTGTGCAAAACATGACTAAACGTTAGTAGCTGAATCATCGTCAATAAAAGACTAAACTTTGATCAATGCAAACGCATATTTTTATATAATTTCCTTATCGAAGTAGTCTAAAACTGTGCAATATTGATTAAGTCGAATTAGCAAAACGAGAGAAATAAAATACGTGTCGTCTTCAAGCGTTAGATATTGAATGAGAATACCAATTATGAACATGGTTTTGATTTTTAATTTCAAAATGTTTATACTAAAACACACAATGTATTTTCCAGTGAAATTCATTTGAATTAAGACAAACCAAAACAAGGGGAGGGGAGTGGGGTTGTGTACTTATAGAAAGGTATACACATACATACTGCTAATAGCGATCACCATTTTGGAAGATTTAATTTATCAATGGCGCTAATTTTCACGGAGGCAATATATAAAGTAGACATGTATCATACTTTAAACATTATGTTTATCATCGTTTTTTATCTGTATAAGAATGATTTTTTTATCGAATCAGTCAATCAAATGATTTACATCTGTTTCACTTTCAATGTGCACATCTTTTCCATTTAGTAACTTTACACGTAAAATGCATGCACTATGCAAGTATCGTAGCTTATTTTGACAATATCGAACAATACTGGCTACTAAAATCGAATAATTAGTTCACTTTTTGAACCTCATTAATGATTGAACAAACATTTTATATTTTAGATTGTTAATATGTCTCATAGCTAGTGTCCCTTTACGCGCAATGAACGAAACAAATAGATGTTTTATTCTGTTTCAAGGATAAAAGCTTATTTCGTCGGAATATCTGTTCAAAAATAATTACTTTAGAAGTATGTTTCACTATAATACGTTATTCTGATTGGCTAACTGCACATCACATGTTATTCCTTCAGCAATTAGATTACTCAACAAAACTTGTCATTCATGATAACACGAGGTCCCACAATAAAGTGCACAGGTGGATTAAATAAAAAAAAATGAAATTCGTGTTTTCATGATCCTAGCTAAGAAATGTAATTATAAGAATTGAATGTTCCTTTTTGTAACTTCATAGAGTTGTAAAAGCATTCACCGTTCGCCCATTTTAAGAATGAAGCGCGGAAGCGCTTCATACAAAATGTACTTCGGTTAACACTTTTACACCTCATGAAGTTACAAAAAGAAGCATTCAATTCTTTTAAAAAAGTACTTGTTGGTAAACACATTTTAGATAGCAAACCAACAAAACAAAACAAAAAACCTGTAGCGATTATAATACGCTCCATTAAAAGATTAGTATCTATACAACAAATGCAGGTATGAATAATTGTTATGACTAAATAAGTTGTATATATCCATTTAATATGACTACTAAAACAAGAGGACAATAAAAACTTGAAGGTGAAACTCACAACGCCTTTGCAAAAAAAATGTGAATAATACTTAATGTAAACATCACATAGAAAACATCAACCGACCGAGAAACAGTGAACTCATGTATACACCAGAGTTGTTCGCATGTGCTTTGGATAGTATTAGAGCCTACTGAAATGTTGTTCCCGTCATGTTGTCCATTGCAAGTCGAACATCGATGATAGGTCTAATCCATTAATGACTGAAGAGTAGGGTAGAGTGAGGTTTAAATTTACATGTACACAATCTGAAAAAACAATCCTTAAAGGGGCACTAGCTGTCAAATTTATGATCACCGATTTGACCCATATTCTAATATTTGTTTTAAAGCACTGTAAAACATTTATTTAAATTATAAAAAAGCCTTAAAATAAATAATTCATAGAGCATCGGGTCGATAATATGTAGCTTGATTTCATGTGTGTTTTAGTACAGACGCCATCTAATTAACTCTCGGGTTGACCTCCCGAAAACAACCGATGCCCATATAAGCGAAATAAACATAAAGCTATATATATATATATATATATATATATATATATATATATATATATATATATATATATATATATATATATATATATATATATATATATATATATATATATACAGATAGCGGCACTCGTGAAACTGTATTCTTTTAAATCCATAAAATTTCATTTATAGATTAAAATATATGTTAATCATCAGTTTTACCTGTATAAGAATGATTTTATTGAAGATCGAATCAGTCAATAAAATGATTTACCTTGTTTCACATTAATGTTGACATTCTTTTTCTTTGCAAACATGCACACAATGCATGCGTTATCCATCTCTAGCTAAGGAGTTAAATTGAAGTTCACATAAATACAAATTCAGTGGGGTCGAATTATTCACTTGTAAATGAATAATTCAACATCAATATTTCTTCGCTTTTGACAAAATAGGACCATACTGGCTGCAAAAAGCGAATTATTATTTGCACTACTTCATTTTCGTTAATGATTGAACAAACACATATTCTATAATATCTATAAATATCGTAGCTAGTGCCCCTTTAAAAAAATTAGAAATATAAGATGTTTTTCTTAGTACCGGCATATAAAAAGTAGCGGGAATACATTTTATTTCGTACTACTGTAATCCCGACCCATCGATCTCCATAGAGAAATCGACAAATGAAAAGAAAGGAACATAACATAACGTATTTGCTATGATATATAAAACCCTATAGAAAAAAAGTTTCGATCATTATGACAACAACAAAAAAAGATATCTCCTATTCGGCAGACAGCCTAGTTAAAATGTGTGCGATGAAGAAATACACAGCTACGTTTTGTACATTAGACAGTTAGTTTTCTTTGTTTAATTGGTTTACGTTTGTGAGTTCGGGCCCGTTTACAGCTGACTATGTGAAATCGGATTTCGTCATTGTTGAAGGCCATATGAAGACCTATATCTGTTAATGTCTTAGTCATTTGGTCTCTTGTGAAGAGTTGTCATTAGCAATTATTCCACATCTTACTTTTTTATTTTTGAATGACCATGTTTAAACAATTTGAATGACTGTGTTCAATAAATTTGAATGACCCTGTTTGAAACAAACTAGAGCACAGTTTTAAGGTTATTTTCAAATCATTGACGAGTTCAAATGCCTTAAATCTGGTTGATTTTGGTTTTTTTTTTCAGATTTCTGTGCGCGACTGGCGTGTCAAATTATAAGCCTGGTACCTTTGATAACTTTAAGTATTTCGAAATGTATTATTGTATTGTTCATTTGTATATGTAACTGTCCTTAATCTTCTTGCATTTTTTTGTACTGTATTCCTGTCATTTAATGTTGTTTTTTGGGGGTTATATCTAACATTTCCATACAAGCGTGAGGTTTGGCTAGCCACAACACCAGGTTCAACCTACCATGTTCTTCATAAAATTTCCTGTACCAATTCAGGTAAATGGCAGTTGTTATCTTATAGTTCGTTTCTCTGTGTGTTACATTGTCATTAGGATTTTTGTTGCATTTTAGTGTTTCTGTTGTTTCATTGTTTTCTTTTTATAGTTGTTATGTTTCCCTCGGTTTTAGATTGTAACCCGGATTTGTTTTCTCTCAATCGATATATATGTTCCGAACAGCACTATACTGCTTTATTTATATTCATATTGTCATTAAAAGTTTATCATTATTACCGAAATAAAATATCACGTAATTTTAAGACCGATATTGTGAACGCATTTTTATGATGCCTCCTTAGAGACTGCCAAAACCCAAAATTCCGAGAAATTTCTAAAGGGAAATTCAGAATCAAATGCGTAATCAACAGCACAGACACACCAAACGAATGAATAACAACTGCAATGTCCTTACTTGGTACAGGCATTTTTTTAAGAATCGTCTTTTAAGCAACTTAATATTCCAATTCATTGAAACTTCGTTGACATTAAAGTAACGTGTGGTAACATAACTCTTCAAGTATTCAAATACTTATATATCATTGCTTTTAAAATTTTGGGATTTCATACTATGAATCAATAAACATAAACAAACAGTACTTCTTGTGTAGATAGGAATGTTTAACTTCGCCATAGTATACTATTTATATGTTTAATCAAGTCAGGAGTGTCGTCATTGTTTGTCTTTGTCCTTATCATGATGTCCATTTGTATTGGTTATACTAAAGATGGACGAAGGATACCAGAGAGACAGTCAGACTCATAAATCAAAAATAAACTGACAACGCCATTGCTAAAAATAAAAAGGTACACATGACACAGCACAGAAAACTAAAGAATAAATAACACAAACCCCACCAAAACTAGAGGTAATCTCAGGTGCTACGGAAGGGTAAGCATATCCTGCTCCACATGTGGCACATTATGTACAATCTATCTGGTAGTTTTGATCAATGTACTGTTAATCTGCCTAATCTGTAGAGGTTGAACAGCTTGTCATACGGTATAGAAACTTGTATATCATTCAAGATAGTTTGTGATCAATTGCGTATATTTGTAGATCTGTATCCATTCGACGACCCTCATCTAGCCTCTTTCTGGTATGCACATTGTGCAACGGTGACAACTTTAACAGAAATGTCCCTGCTTCTTTCCATAGTATGAAGGCATTTTGATATCATGTGATTAGACTTAGCCAATGAAATAACTTTGTAAATCAAGTTCAACTCTGGTAAGTGATCAATGGAACGTTTTAGATTTGTATACTTGGATAGGAATTGAATTGATGTTAAAAAAGTGTTCGTCAATGATTGTTGTTTAAAAATGATTTGGAATATTCATGTGTGTTCTGATAGTCTTCATCATTTGGAAATATATGGTTTGTCAAATACCAAAGTCATTACGGATTTAAAATTCCGTAATGAAATGATATCAAATAAGCAAGCATGTAAGTAAATTAAATTGAAATTAAAATGTATGACATCCACAGAAATTATAAATATTATATTTCAGGCCCAGAAGCATAAGGGCATTTATTCATAGCATGTGTTGTTCCCAATTATACAAAGATGGCTTTTGGCTGTTAAATATAAATTAATAAAAATATTTATCTGTGTTTTAATCATTTTGTTTTAGACAAAGACTATTGGATTTCATGAAGAACCCTCAAGGAAATCACATTCGTAACAATCAAATGTATAACTGGTATGCATTCTTCTTTGACTTCAGGCTTTTGCAGTTATTGACCCTGTTCAATCGGAAATACTGTTTGAACGTTGGGTGAATAGCACTGGTATTGCTGGTACTCATGTGTCCATATGCTTCCTGAAATATAATGGAATAGGAAATAACTAAAAGAATATAATAATTATGTTAAAATCCTTTTAAGATCCTCAATTGGAATTAATTGTTTTAGAGATTTTCAAAGACTGTGTATGTGAGATCGTCCTAATTCGTATTGTTATTTTGTTTTGCAAGAATTACGGTTATGCGTCATTGACGTGCATTTGAATCGAGTCTGTGGTTAACTGATATGGCATGACATGCTTTTATGCAATTAAGATAACTATACGTCATCTCGAAATATGCAGGCATTCCATCAACACTTGCAGAGATTCTTTATTAAAAAAAAAACGAATAATAAAAATACAAGACTAATGTAAAAAAACACATTACTGGTACGCTATGGAACAATAACCTAAAGTAAATGTAGAGACGTTTAGAAAACACAAAAAGGCGTTAAACATCCGATAAATCTTAGTCATTTATTTTAGTGTAAAGTATACTAAAATAATGTGTATTAGTTTGAAACAAAAGTACCAAACTCCAATGAAAATTCAAATCGGAAAGTCCCTTATCAAATGGCAAACTCAAAAGCTCAATCACATCAAACGAATGGAAAACAACTTTCATATTCATGACTTGGTACAGGCATTTTCTTATGTAGAAAATAAGAAATTACACTTGATCGTATAGCTAGCTTAGCCTCTCACTTGTATGCCACTTACTCGATCGATATCATGACTTCTGTTTTACTTTTCAGCACTTAAATATGTTTGACCCTGATATGAATATAAGTTATTACTCTTAAAATCTAGCGTTCATCAAGTTTAATCAAATATACTGTATTTTTTGGTGTCATATGCTATATTCCTGAGTAGTTTAAATATGCTAAAGATTTATGAGAATTTTTTTTATATTTATATATTTTTAAAATAAAATTTGTAGTTATTATCATGATCATGGTGATATAACTTTTAATATCATCTGAAATTAAGGATGGCGTCTTTCTTATGTATATATTGTAGCCCTGATTCTAAATTTCTTGGTTTTGTAAAAAAAAATGAATTAACAAATCATGTGAATTAAATTGATGCCGTGTAGTGTTCGTGAGACTATTTGTAAAACTATATACACAATAGCACGTTTGCTGTTTACTGTTCGTAAGACTATTTGTAATTCTATATACAAAATAACACGTTTGTCTTAGTGCATTCAGTCTGTTTCGATACCATTTAATAAAACGTTCTTGACAGACAAATATCAAGATTTATTTCTTAATTATTTTTGGTATGAACTGAAAAATTTTGAAAAACTATTCAAGTAAATTTATCTACTCATTTATCATGTTTGTATTACGTTGCTAGTATACTTTGGCCTTCATAATTACAAACACTTTGAGATTATATCGCTATTCATAACGCACAATAGGTTATATATCTTCTTTTCAATCTAAAAAGCTAGTCTACAAAAATATATAGGTAGAAGATATTTGATCGAACAGTTTTTCGAAAATCTATACAGTTGCAAACATTCTATTCACTAATATTGAATTTAAATTTCAAATATTGTCCTTGCATTTAAAAGGTATGTTAAATCGTATTCAATAGAATAATGAAACATTCCTGCCTTTAGTTTAGTAGAGAGATATTATATATATTTTATGTTCAAACGTGTCATTACGTATATGATTGTTATTTTCCAGTTCAATTTTAGTTTTCCTATTTCATCGGATCACATATTATTAATTACCATACCGAAAACATGTACCGATTCGTTTAACAAAAAAGAATACTTAGCTTTCATTTTGAAAAAGTATACACATGTGCATTTCTGTTTTGTTTCAAATGAATCTATTCTATACATATCTAATATAAATTAAAACAGTCGATAACCAGTAATCACATTTGCCAAGACTAAAAGAGAATAACACACACACACACACACACACACACACACACACACACACACACACACACAAGAATAATACGAGCAATACATTATCAGGACTTTTTGTTAATTTTAACTTATCATGAACATATTCATTTTATTAAGTTGTAAGTACGTTTTATTAAAATATCTCCTTGTTATTGAGTATATGATTTCACTACTACATTGGCCACTTAAATGGGAAAGATATGTATACAATGAAGTGTGTCTTTTTCTTTATTTAGCAAAATATCTCCTTTGACACTTCAACCTTAACATATAATTTGTCAAACCTCTTCAAAATAAATACAGATATTATCGTTTCGGAACACCAATTCATTTAAATGCGTTTCACGACTGGTTAACCTGTCAATTTACAATAAAAACATTTAAACTTGAAAACTGATACTACGGGTATCATTTCTTTAACGGATTATTTAAAGTTACTAGTGCAATATTAAATGACTACATTATTTTAAAATGTACAAAATGTACTAGTATACCTTTTTACAAGGACATTGATATACATATAAATCGTGTAATTGGTATAAATCATATAAGGGAAGTTTTCTAAAAAACATTTATTTTATCCTTAAAACATAATTTGGGTTACATGGACGGAAGGAGACTTGTTTACATGTATTACTCTTTAACTGAGAATAACATATACATTTACCATTGCTGTCTAAATCGCTGAGATGTAAATTGTATAAATATTCAAGATCTATACAGATACATTTAGCATAAGTAATCCCATTTCCCTATTGTCCATCACACACTTGAAATATGCCTGCATAACATTTCGTCATATAAAAATGTCATTTGTTTCATGCCAAAGTATAGTTTCTAAAATACTTGTTTCCATTTTTCATTTTTTTAATATTTTTACATTTTTTTTTTAATCATTTTTCAGTTAATCGTATAGATTATAATTGTATATGCACTCTATTTTGTAATCCAAAATAAGACGTTTTCCAAAAAATAAGACTTATCTACAGGGGTCAATTTGACTGCAGACAGTTTTGGTTGGTATAGTTACGTCAGTTTAATCTTCAAAATAAACAAGTTCTAGCTATTTGGGTCCGAAACGACCTTAGTCACATTGTATCTAAAAACTTTGTTTTCTTACTAAAACTGAATTCAGACGATTATTTCTAGTGTTCAAAATTATCGAATATAATACTTGGTAAAATTCAGAATGCTCTGTTGGTAGGTAGCACCTGTCAAATTACGCTTGTGAGATAGGACAATTTTCTTATGAAATTTGCTAGAATTGCAATTTTATAAAAATCTATTTTTGTACGCAATGGGGTACTTCGTTTTTGCCGTCTGAAATCTATGTGTTATACTCTTTATGTATAATATTGGTTGTTAGTATAAAGTTCTCTACTTATCATAGTAAATAAAATATTACAAAGTAAAATACCATGTACGTCATGTAACTAGGAAGTAATACACTTGTAAATATTTTTATGTCGTTATGCACAGTGTTTAAAACAGAATTCTAATCATAAACTTGAAAAGATTTAAAAATTACAATGAATGTTTTTTTTTTCTGAAAAAATAGACATGTCTCAACCATATGATACTGTATTATTTATAAACATATCTATAGAGATATTTAATCGATATCTTTGTCTGCATTAAATGGTTTTTATTTGATCAACTATATCATACATTGTGTGAAACAATATATTCCTAAAACTATGTTACGTAATATACACTGTATTCTAGAATTCCAATTGATTTCCAATAACTTTTTCTGCTTCAAGTTATATCCTGCAGAAACATAGCATTTCACGACTTCAATTTAATTTATGCAAATTAACCATACACATGCGCAAACTTTACTATCAATAGACGACCTTAAACATGTAAAATCCAAACTAAAACTGTAAGTAAAATAGTGCAGCTCGTAGTATTAGATCAATGTTATGACTCAGCAAGTAATATTTATTGATTGTTATGGTAATTTGTATTGATGAATTTCTCGTTATGATAAAATGCAATATGATTAATTGTATCTGTTGGTTATATGATATTTTAGTTACTTCATTTTTGATAATTGAACATTTTACGCAACCCATTCGCTCGGTTACCTGAATCCTATTAAACTTAAATAGCAATGAAACTGTTTTTAAAATTACAATATGATAGATCACGTCTCTCAATATCAATGAAATCTGTTCGAAGTTAAACAAAAGGAATAACATGAGTCTAAAACTAGACGAATATGTACATTCATATAAAAAGAAAACCTGGAAATGATTAAAGTAAACAAAAATATGTTGAGCATTATCAAAACGTTACATTTGTTTTATTCAAGAGACTGACAAAATATTTCAGATTACAATATTTTTTTTTCTGAAAACAAATTTTGAAAAACGTGATATGTAAAGGTATGTAAATATACTCAATTTATACAATGTTATAACAACTCAATATTGACATTATGTCGATATACTTTCAACACGATTTCTACTGAAGTTATAAAATAAAGGATTGTGTGTAGTATAACAAATCAAAAAGTAAAATGATCACCTGGACTTCTTGCGTTTGTTTGGTTCGTCTAGATGTTTGCATACGCAGACACGTGTTGCCTAGCTGAGATGGTAAACATTTGCCTTATCGAAGGTGAACACATCGCTCTTTGAACGTTAAGATTTCTTGTAACGCTCTTTGAAGGTTCCATGGATGGTATTTTGCAAGGCAAACAGGCTGTCTTTACCCAACATACCCTATTTTTGCTTAGCATTCGCGCTTTGTCTCAGTCCACTTCTTTGTAAAGCTTGTTTCTTTCGTGTATTTCAATTTGATCTTGACCTAAATATATACAGCATAGTTGATATCATACAAAATTGCAACAACATTCATTTAATAAAATACACACAACCATAAGCATTCCATGATTTTATTCTTAATATTTTCTACTTATTTAGTAGAGTGCTCAGGCATTAAACTATGTCAACTCATAGATTCCAACAGCGTTTATAAGAGTGATGATATCTTTCGAAACTGTAATGTTAAGGTTTAGCTTTATAAAAAGTTTTAAAATTTTCAAAACATTTCATTTTCTTATAAGAACTGTCGATGTTTTCCCCTTAGAGCTCACCTTTTGAATGATAGTATAATTACGATAGTCGTGGAGAGGACCAAATACATGTAATATTCAAAATTATCTCAACCTGGTAATATAATATTTAATACGAACTAAGAGTCAATCTATTCGTATCTTCGTTTCAGTGTTTAGTAAATTGGAATATAGTGTCATTACGGTGTCGTAACCATTACGTTCTTGAGAATATAAGTTAGTTACCTGCATAATCAATGTGAACATAATTATCAGCAACACACACTTTGAGACATATATCGAAATACTAATCACAAACTAATGTAACGAATAAGATTAAGTATTAGAACTACATTTAAAACCACTGTGTACAACTATGTACAATGAAATTGAAAATGTTATACTTAAAATTTTGGAGATGTTCGCACTAGTTTCTATAACACATATTTGATGGTAACGTATGAAAAAAGTAAATCACAAAAAATACTAAACTCCGAGAAAAATAAAAAAAAGGAAAGTCCCAAATCATATCGCAAAATCAAAAGCACAAACACATCAACAGAATTGGTAACAACTTTCATGTTCCTTACTTGAAACAGGCATTTTTGTATGTGGGATTGAACTGGTTTTATAGCTAGCTAAACCTTTCACTTGTTTGACTGATGCATCAAATTTCATTATATTGACAACGATAGGTAAACAAAACAAACAGGCAAAATATGTAATGTCAAAATAGGGGTACAGTAGTCAGCATTGTGTTATCAACCTAATCACTATAAACATAAAACAAAACATGTAACAAAGAAACACAATAAGGCATACATAAAATTTAACACCCAAATGCTTTTTCATTTTACATTTTTTTTATTTACTTAAATCAACCCATAAAGGATTGAGAGATTTTAAAACTGGGACCGAATCCTTACCGTGACAGACACATGGTAAGATTTACATTACCTCTGACGTAGAATAGCGCGTTTGACGTCACACAAGTAGACATAAAATAAAATAACTTTGTCGTTTAAAGTATGAAAGGAAACCGTGTACATAGTGCATGGTGTGTTTTACAAGTGTTTCTAGTTTAAATTCATCCCATAAGTTTAAAAATGAAATATTGCTGGAAAAAGGAAATGTCTTAAACATATATCTTAATGTAACTGAGGTCAATTTTGTCTAGAGAGGTGATCACCTTTGTTAAGTTAAAAATGCAAAACTATAAGATTTGATGTCCTTGCTTGAAAGATATGGAAACTTGCTCCATTTAAATTATATTCAACATTAAAAAACAACTATGTGAGATACAGCAAACTTATTCATTTCTGAGTGTCCCTCTGATATCTTTCGCCTCTGTTTTGTTGTTAGAAGAGAGGAGAAAGCTAACAAAGGGACATTAAAGCTCATATGTCAAAATACACTTACAACGTCATGGATAAAAAAAAGGAATGAGACCAAGAGACAAATAACAGCAAAGGAAACACAATATATAAACACTAAAGACTACGACACACGAACCCCACCAAAGACTGCGGGTGATCACATGTGCCCTGAAAAGATAAGTAGATCCTGCTCCACATGTGGCATCTGTCGTTAATTTAGCTGTATTCGTATATTCTTCTACGCTTAAACATCATACAGATAGGGAAAATTTGCTTTAAAGTAATGGATAGAATATGAACCCTCAACACTGTACAACTAGGAGTGAAGGCTTGGAAAGCACCTCCTTTCTTGTATATGCCATATTTATTTTAAAACCAATGAAAAACTAGATTCACGATACTTGATATAAACAACTTAAGATACTGTATTTGTGGTAAATTAAGTCAAATTGACACATTTAAGGTCGAAAGAGTCTTTGGATCAAGTGAATATATTGTAAAATATTGATTTGTTCAATGTCTGTATGCCTATTTGTGAAATCTACAAAACCAGAGAACACAAACCTTGCTTGAAAGATGTGAAAACTTGTTTCATTTAAATCCTATTCAAAATATAAAAAAACTCTGTGAGATGCAGGCAAAACAATTCCTTATAAAATCAAAGCAACTAGTGCTGTGCGACTGATTATATACTGGGCTATACATCTACACTACATGTTTGTATTATTTCAGGATGACAACCAGTTATAATACAGTAAGATAACATCTGATAAATGGGTTCGGTGATCTGTTGTTGCTGCTGTAATGACTTCATTGAAGATGATGTAAGTTGTATGAATAAATGGAACAGTGGGATACATGTCAATAAGATAAAATCAAAGAAAACAGTATATAAACAGGAAAAAACAACGCACCAAAGATATCAGGTTTATGATTGTATCAACAATCTCGTCTACATAAGACTCCTCAATAAAGTTCGGATCTAAACAGCTGAAATGTCTACTAAAGTACAAACTTGTAGATTTGTTGGAGCCAAACATTCGGAAAGATTTTGTTAAAAAGAGTAAAAGTGATCTATTTCAGGGGTACACATGCGTCAAATAACGTTCATAACATGTGTCAATCGATAAAGGTATTTTATGCACATTAATATATGGTGTGAACACACTAATTCTATTATAATGTTTGTCTTAAGCGATTGACTGTTATAGAAAAACCAAGGCAACCTTTAAATATAACATGATTAGTCAATGCCCTAGTTTTACATGGCCTATGATCAGTCAAATTGGTTAAGTTACATAGAATGGTATCAGTAATAAATATATTTCAATAATATCTCTTGAGCAAATGATAAAACGGAATAGGATCCTCGCAAACTCAGAAAACTTAAGTTGACATGTAATAAACAATAAAATCAAAACAACAACTGTTCGAATACTCTCTTTTGAAACGACAACTGTCACAACAAAAAAGTATTCCAATAGCTCGGATGTTTCAGTCGAATAGTAGAGGTTAAGGTGACCTAATTTTTGTATATATCATTCACGTCTGATGTTGTGGAGTCTGGATACTAGCAAAGAACATAAGAAAAAAGTACAATGTAAACAAAAATTAAGTAAAAAGTCAAAAACGATATATATTTGCTTGAAATGCACAAAGAACGCGATTTAAGATTTTTACAAGGTATTCAAAGGCAATTAAACAAGAGATACATTTGTAAACATATTTTAAATTTAAACAACAATATTTTTGTTTTTCTTTTTTCTAGGATTTGCGTCAAACAGACAAAAATATATTAGATTTAGATAAACTTGTTAAAAAACGAGCATGGGCTCTGTACCAAGAACACACAAGAAGATGCTTGCCCCGAAAAAAAGAAAAACTTGATCTGGTGCTGGATTGGTCTCGTGTTAAATTTATTCCTGACGAACCTAACTTCGAGGATTTCAACGTTGGTGGAAAAGATTCAGATGCAGTTCATGTTATTTTCAAAACTGTCTTTGAAAACAAAAGCAAAGTCGAGCAACAACATACACTGAGAGCAGAAAGACAAACTTCGTCGTCTTGTAAAAGTTGTTTAACAAAAGGATACACAATGGGTTTCGATGTTGGATTATCTCTTTCAGCACCAGGTGATATTGCAAATGCTGCCGTTGGATATTCGAAAGGATTTTCGCTCGAAAATGCAATTGAAAACTCTGAGGAAAAATCGCTTACATGGGTTGCTGAAGGTTGTCTTAGAGTTCCAGCAACATCCACCATTACTGCATCGATGCAAATAAAAGAACGACAAAGTGAATTTTCGTTTGTAACATGGGTGGCAGTGAAAGGAATCGTCAAAGGAACCTTTTACAACCAAAAGCAACAAAGCATGTATACATGTACATTGAATATGAGAACAATAATTTTTGAAGAAATTCCGAAAGAAATGAGAAAGAAAGAAAATGGAATATACTATATTAAAATTGAGGGCAGGTGTAAATTCAAATACGGAATTGAACAGGAAATCAAAATCAGCTAACAAAATGTCTTAATATTTCCTGTACCCCTACAAATTAACAGTCACATTGTGTTCTTCAATTTGATGTTTTCTCTACAACATTTGTGTTTGTTGCTGTTCATGTTTATCTATCTCCTGATAATGCATATGTACTTACTTTTCGAGCAGTAAGCGCCATCTAAAGAGCAAATAATGAAAAATGTTTCTTTGTTATTCTAATATTCTGTACATTGTTTGTTGTTATTTCCAATCTCGACAGCAACATACTTGTCTGTCATAGTGAAGCTTACTCAAAAACTAGAACTCATTTGTACTGAATCTTATGCTACAAATTGGCGTGTAAAAAATATATAGAAACGCTAACTAAGATGATTGGCTTCACACAACGAGAAAGACTTAAACAACCAATAAAATGCCTTGACATTACTAACAGAAAAATAAATAATTGTGAAAAATAACACGCTCATGTATAAAGAATCAAATAAAATTTGATAGACGACTACAAACGACAATCACTACATTACAAGCTCCTGACTTCGAACATACATATATTTACAGTCGTTAAAACCTCCATAAAGCGTGGGTGGTGTTATTACGATACAATATAAGATCAAACATTGAAAATCAGTTGAAAGAGCTTGACCCATTAGAATGATCACACAAAAACAAATACCAAAACACATTAGATACAAATAGTATTCCAAGCTACAGAAAACAAGTTTCAATAAGTTTACAAATGAAATTGTTCATGACCTACATATTACTAGATTTATTTCACTTGACTGGGCGGGGTTAAAAAGTTTGCTTATTCAAGACCAGTCCATCTATAGACTCGAGTTGTGTGATAAACTCATCAATGAAGTCTCCAGTTATTCGTCCCATATCATACACTCACTTATTTTGTATATGCTATTGGTGACACTGGTAGGTGATTAGAATTCAGTATTTATAAAAACTGCTTCACTATGACAGACAAGTATCCTTATCACACGCATATTCAAATAGCCTGTCCTTATGCAAATTAAAACATCAGCTCCGCCCGATCAGATGAAATAACATTGGTAATATATATTCTTGAATAGTACATATTTGGTGACAACAATAATTGAAGCAAGATATAATTCATCTATAATATTGCATCTTGAGTATACATAATTATTGTTCTAGAACCTTCGACATTTTTTGATAACGTCCTGCACAATATCATGTGTATAACACGTGTCTGGGCTATTATCAACCTTATTAGTTATACACATTTACGTCTAATAAAAAGACAATGTGTTTATATAATATAGTAGATTTTAATTTAAGTATTGCATGTGGCATCAATTTCTATAACTCCCTTCATACAATGTATGACCAAATTATTTCATGACCAAATTATTTCTGACATTTTAATGGAGGGCACTATGAAACCTAGTAGACTAGTGTTATACGAATGAAAGAGACGCTGGAGGTTCTCTCGACAATAAGTGCAGTACATTTTTCTTTCAAGGTAAGTGTACACATAAGCCAAACTCACAAAAAAATCAATCTGATCATGATATACCATACATGACCAAAACCCAAACGTTGAAACAAACATTCGAATGTGTATAAAAAAGTGGTGTCCATGTTAAAACCATTATTAGGACATTGTTTAAAATTGGAGTGACACGTTGTATATTTCCTAAAGTACAAAGTAATCCATGAAACTAGCGCTAAATCAAGCATATTCAAAAATTATATTTATTTTTCTATTTTTGTTTTGACAATGAGGACTGTATTCCTAGTCGACCACCCTCCGTAAAAAGAAAAAAATAAGATTTAGAGACTTCAGTATTGACAAAAGGAATTGTATAACTGGATTTTATAAGTGGTATAGAACATGCGGAAATATTGGGAAAGACACTTTACAAGCGCATTGTATCAGAAAGAACGTCATGCTCATACAAAAAGAGCATCGAGTCAACGATGGGCAATACCTTTATAATACCATCTAGAAGTTCAACTGGTAGTTCAATACCTTAAACATATGACAGTACCGCAAAATAGAACGCCTAAAATGTTGTTCAAGTATATTCTATGAAACACCAGGGGAACGAATATTGCATGGTCACTAGAATGTTTCAACGGGAAAGGTGTAATGTTAAGTCCATACTTAGAAGTTAACATCGGCGTGAGAGCTCCATCGTAACCAAAATTGTCTGTTTTTATTGAACCTTGGCATTGTTTTGTCTTAATGAAAGGCGGAAGACATGAAAATTGTACATTCACACTTACAAGTCGAAATAAAAAATGACGATGTCATTACAAAACACAAACGACAAACAACAGTATACAAAACACAACATAGCAAATCGTTAACAAAAATAACTATCAGAATTTAGCCAGAAAAACGATAACAAATTTGGAACATAGAGTTTAAATGTGTAGGAGAGTACGATTGTCCATGAGGTACAAACGTTTAAATGAAGCTGAATGTAAGAAATAATATACGGCCTTCAATCATGAAAAACACATACCGTAAATCCATCTATCAAAAGATCTTACATAAATTATATGAAACTTTTCAATTGAGAAAACTAACGGTCTAATTTATGACAAAATAATTTACATAACAAATATGACAGATGTGAACTGCATGCTCCTGACTTGGGAATAACACACTAAAAAAACAAACATGTTTGAAGGCGCCAAACCCTTCCCCTAACCTTTGATATTACAACAAAAAACAAACTATAGAAATCAGTTGAAAAAAGCTTAACTCGTGGTACAATGTATGGATACAAAATAACAAAACTTTTAATAAATGCAAACACTGAACGTGGCAGGGTATTCTACATGATGAAGATGTAATCTTTCAATCAATTTAATTTTGGTCAGGAGCTGGTATGTCAGTTCCTGCTAGTAATCCTTTGTTTATTTATGTAGGAGTGTCACTTTGTTGAGTTTCCAACGTTGGCGCGTGCAAATTCGACAAAGTCGATGTGGGATGCAGTGTACCCATTCTGACATCGGACTGGGATTTCTTTTGAGTTTTACTGTGCGTATTGTTGTGTGTTTGTTTTTTTTTTTGTTTTTTTTTTAATACTGGCTAGAGGCATAAGGGAAGCGTTTAGATCTTAAGCAAAATGTTTTACCCTGACGAAGTTTTGCGCCTGTCCAAATTCAGGAGTCTCTGGCCTTTAATTTATTAGTTTTGCATGATTTTTAATTTTAGTTTCTTTTGAATATTTCGGAGTTAATATGACGTCCATAATCACTGAACTATTATACAATTTTGTTTAGGGGCCAGCTGAAGCACGCCTCCAGTTAACTTTAAAGTTTACAGTTTTCTATGATCATTCACAGCTTCCGAAATGCTATTTCTTACTTTTTTCAGCTGGACCAAATCACTAGTTTATTTTAAAATTCATGACCACATTTTTTTACAGTGTAATGCCATCCCCTTATTGCTATTTTAGGTCTAAACATTAGGAAAGGTACTAAAAAGAATTGATAAGTAACACACTGTCCACACTAAGGACTGCATGCGTCGGACAACGGATAAAAGGACGATAACTGTGTCCCCGGATCTAATATCAATGTCTTTCAGTGCCATTTCTATATTCCAAACAATTCGGTTTATCATGTTAGGCAGTGGGGGATTCAGAGGGGGTAGAGGGCGTACCCCCCCCCCTTTTTGATTGGACATTTTTTTTTTGTAAAATGATTAATCAGACTAGACTTCGTGAACTTTGCAATTTCCAGTGTACTTAATTTTTATGCGACAATTCATTATTCATAAAGATAATTTTCGGTGGTATTTTCTGACTATGTCAAAAGTAAAATCACAATTGAAAACACTGACCTCCAAGGAGAATTCAAAACGGAAAATCCCTAATCAAATGGCAAAATTAAATGACAGAACACATCAAACGAATGGACAACAACTGTCATATTCCTGACTTGGTACAGGCATTTTCAAATGTAGAAAACGGTGGATTGAACCTGGTTTTATAGCGCTAAACCTCTCATTCATATGACAGTCGCATCAAATTCATGTGATTCGCTATGATTGAGTTGACCAGTTCGTCGAAAAACGTAACTCAGTAATTTTGAAATTTAAATTACAGTCACACATTGCATAGGCTGAGCATGCCAATCATGACACCTTCAAAACTACACAGATTGAGCAAGAACGTATTGACTTCTATTTCATAATTCCGACAAACAGAAAGTTATACTCTATTACGCTCTAATGAGAAAAAAAAATCCACATCAATATTATTTACCTACGAAATTATGTTTAACCCCAAACGCCCTAGCCTATTTTAAAATAACGTAGCTGATAATGATCCCGAGTCAGTATAAGCTGTAGATAGATTTAATGTGCAAGGCACAAACCATTTGTTTGAGGGGCAGTCAGAGATATTTGAGAGAAAAAATCTGAATGATTTTTGCCTTAAACAAAAAAAATATGACTGTATCTGGATTGAAAACAGTAAGCTTGTCCACTTTTTTGCTATTAGAAACAAAAATTTCCAACAGAATTATATATAGCATCAAATGAACATGGTGAATAAAAAACGGGCCCTTTTTGGGGCCGGGGTTTGCATGTCTGACTGGAATGTTATTTCGCCGAACTGCTATATTGAATACTTTTTTCAAGACCAGACTGCAACCTGTCTGCTGGGTGTGGCCTTAATGTCTTCATTTGTCGACTGTCGTTCATAAATTCGTTGTCATTTCAGACTAATTCGTAGCCTTTGGTTAATTTGGAACCCCTCACTTCCCTTATACTGTTGGGTGAAACATATCAACCATGCAAACATTTGGATAAAAATTGCTTGTTTGTCTTTTTCAACTCATGTCGGTCATATTGTAAATTACGTCGAATAGCCCAGCGTATATATTCTTACAACAAGAAATCTGTGAGGTTATGCTAACTTAACACACAACAAACGAGAGTTATTTACTGACACATCAAATATATATCAGTACATAACTTTGAACCCATACTATAATCTTATGATAGACAATTGATAGAGAGAATACAGCATCAACAATGTCCAACCCTTACACTTTACGGTAACTATAAAATATGCATGCCCCAAGTCAGGAACCGTTTTAAAAAGTGCATTTTATACTAAATTATTTTATGTTTTTAGCCCAAAAAAGGTCCCAAAAATGTTTCGCCTCGCTCCACTCGTCAAACTTTAAAATCTTCGCCCCCCTCCCCCCTTTCCAAAATCCTGGATCCGCCCCTGTTAGGTAACAAAAAAAAAACAGAATGATAAAGAAAATAAACACAACCAGAACGATTAATGAGGAATATGGTAATTTAATTACACAACACTGTTATAAATCTTTTCTCGCAAATCTTACGCTGTTTTCATTATGTTGATAATGAAATATATTGAAAACTCATTTATTGATTATTTATTGTTCGCTTAACGTCCAGTGACAAATATGCGATGCATATTCAGCTTCTGTACAATTGGTCGCTTGCTGGAGTTATTCTCTATAGAGCAACAGCAGATCCCCCTTTCCCTCTTTCCAGACAGTTAATATCATACCGGGGAATTTCAAATATTGAACCACAATTAAAATTGCATGTACATGTACACAATTCGTAATAACTTATTTGAAGGTTATCAAACGCCTAGAAATGTTAATGCATTCATTTTCAGGACAATACCATGCTTTCTCGTGGGTTTATCGGATACAATATTTTCGGATAGTATTTGTAAATTGAGTAAACTATTAAACCAGACTCAAGCTCTGGTAACTATTAATCTACATATTTGAAAGAAGATGTCCTATTTATTCTTAACCACCAGTATCAAATATTACAAATGTATACAAAACGATAACATACGTTTTCCAACGAAAACGTTTTTTACCATTCTGCTCTGTAATTCTATGAATCCTTGACTTTATTTTAACGTAAAATCTCAAATTTCAGTCTGCAGGAGCATAACACCAAACTCTAACACTTTTTTGTTTTTCTTTTTTTTTCCGGATCAATTAGTCTTGTTCTTTACAGTGAATTTAAATTTTGAGTTTGTATTTGTTTGATCAGAATTGGGACCACGAAAAAAAATAATGGGCATAGTATATTTTTGCTCGTTAATCATATGACCTAAAAAGTATTTCGTCACAAAATATAAGAACACACGAGTAGGCATTTCAAACGACTGACACAAACTCCGTAACATATTGCAGACTTATTCTAAACCAATTGAAAGTATTTACAAGCTTATATTAAAAATGTGACTCATCTCCAACATGCTTGAAATGTTTGCTATTGGACATTTACAAGCAGCACTCATAAATCAATTTGTGAATCTATTGATGTCATTTCAAATTTTTTTAAGCGTGCTACATTTGTATTTGGTTGCTTTCATACATTTTTTCAGCATCTCCTTTTAATTTTTTTCTTTAATGACAAATCGGACGAAATCAGTAATGCATGGTCATTTATCGTGCTTCTGTTAAATCTATATCTTTGTATAAGTATAATATGGTATAATATATATGGTCGTAAATGAATTTAAATTTGGGTCAACATACTAGGTTTTTAAAAAATCAGTTAGATTTTTATAAAGTAAGTTAGATTTATAAGTGTTTATGTCATTTGTGTGAGTAAATGGAATACCAATTCCTTGCATGTCGTAAATGGCAAGATTCAATATTGGTGTTCTCTTTTGACTGAATATTTTTTAATCGCATAGTCATACAGGGTTCGCTGTATTTCAAAATGAATGCTTAATAAGAGCAACAAAAATCATGCATATTTAATCGAGAACTAAGTCTGTTAATATACATATGTATGGAGTTACATACAAGTCCGTTGCTTCAGTAAGATGGGCGCATTGTATTCGTGCCATTTGTTTACAAACTCCAATCTTTCATTTGTTAGTATTCCCAAGAATAAGTAAGTTCATACTCATTTTATAATATCAAACTGAGAATCACTTACAACGTAGGTTTCAAATTATAGTGTGTTCAAATGTTTGAAGTGTTAAGATGGACATTGTAAATTCTGAGACATACAGGCCGTACTACTGGTCAATGGAGACTTATTACTGAAAAAAGCAATACATTGTAAAACTTTTCGTGATTTTCCTGTCTCAGTCTTCGGTATCTAGCAAATGGTTAAAAAACAAAACGAAATAACCACGTTAAACCACGGACTCATCTATATGTACATCCATGTGTATCTCCCGCCTCTCTATAACGTCTAAAGAGCGTAACATTCTTGCAGCAAATGTTATATATAAATACTTTGTCCATTATTTGTCGTAGTCCCTACTTTTATCAAACAAATACAAATTTAAAATTAAAATTAACTGTGAAAAACAAAACTGATCGATACGGGAAAGAGTCTGAGTCTTGGTGTTATGCTCCCGCAGATTGAAACTTTGAGATATTACGTTGAAATAAAGGCAAGGATTCATTGAATAACATAGCAGAGTGGTATATCCGTCTTCGTTGGTATGCTTTTGTTTTGTAAACACTTGCAATATTTGTTGCTGGACGTCAAGAATAAATAGGACGATCTTCCGTATATCTTCTTTCTACATATTTGAAAGAAGATATACGGAAGATCGTCCTATTTATTCTTGACGTCCAGCAGCAAATATTGTAAGTGTTTACAAAACAAAAGCATAATGTATTTTTTAAATCAATTTCAAGTACTATCCGAAAATATTGTATCTGACAAACCGACGAGAAAGCATGATATTGTCCTGAAAGAAGGCATTGACATTGCTAGGCGTTGCATAACTTTAAAAACAATTATTAAGAAAGTATAAAATGTAAATGTAGCATGCGGAACATGAAGTTTACTTATGCAATTGTATAACTTGTTGAAGCGTTGACACTGCAGTTTGATGGTAGAAAAAGGTACGAGACCTTTTTTCGTAAATGAGACATCAATCCAACGACACAACTTAAAAAAAATCAAAACACATCTAGAGGTCAACGCAGTATCCAATACGATGTCAAGCTTTAAATCGCCCCGAGTTGAGAAATAATACGAAACAAATCTATAATAAACTATGAAGGATCTACATTGTACCATCTACTTTTAAATTATATTTTTCATTCATTTTTATTTTTTCAGTAAAAAAACCACAACAAACAAAACATGAGATGATAAAACAAACGACACTCACTGACGAGAGTCATTTATACGCACCGACACTTAAACGTTGGTTACCGCGAGGTTACATGACAACGAGTTATTTACAGAGCAAACTATCCATCCAAGTTCATATGGATTGAATGTAGCTGCATGGCCTCCAACACTGAGAAAAGCCGTATATTTGGCTATAAAAGGCCCCGACATGAACAAAATTATTTACGATTAAATTGGGAAAACTAACGGCCTTATTTGTAACAAAGCAATTCACAAAAAAACAAATATAACAGACATGAACCAATGACAACTACTAAAGTACATGCTCTTGACTTAAGACAGGCACTTAAAGAATGGGGAGAGATTAAACATGTTTATGAGGGCTTAAACAACCCCATAACCTAGGACAGTGGTAGTACAGCACAACATGAGAACTATAAAAAAACAACTGAAAATTGCTCAACTCATCAGATCGATACAAAAAAGAAAAAAAAAACAAAAACAAAAACACACACTGGATGTGACAGGGTATTAATATCTAACATCAAAGTCCAGTAAGCTTAACACCTATCTGATTTTGAACCTTGTGACTAAAATTAAATACAGGGTAAATTAGACCAAGCCCGGAAAAAGGAAGAGGGAAGTCGTATATTTTATTTTAGGCGCATATGATTTTATGTAATTTTAAAACATGTGGCGCAAACATAGCTTTGACTTGGCGCAAACGTACTAGCATTGGGAAAAAAGATATTGCGCAAAAGGACGTATTTTTTTTATCAAACTTGTTTAACTTTCTCCCTATGTCATTGTATGATTTGAATGCATTTCGATAGGTACATTCTACATCAAAATCAACTTATCACAATACTTGGTACATTTTGTAATTCGCTTAAGCATCTTTTACAAAGGATGAATATCAATAGAAAACACCGCGAAATCTCAATTTACTCGAGGGATAAATGATCAAAACAAAAACAAAATACGAACATAATTGAATCGGTACATATTTTTAATTCTTTGGTAAATTTGTAGAATGCAAAAGACTTTGGAGAATTTCAATAATGTTTACTGTTACAGTTTTATGAGACAACATCTTTAAAAATAATTCTTTGTTCAATAATTTATTGCAATTTAAGAATAACAGACGATTTAAGTAAAATTGAGAATGGAAATGGGGAATGTGCCAAAGAGACAACAACCCGACCAGAAAGCAGACAACAGCAGAAGGTCACCAACAGGTCTTCAATGCAACGAGAAATTCTCGCACCCGGAGGCGTCCCTCAGCTGGCCCCTAAACAAAAATATACTGGTTTAGTGATAATGAACACCATACTAAACTCCAAATTGTACACAAGAAACTAAAAGTTAAAATAATACAAGACTAACAAAGGCCAGAGGCTCCTGACTTGGGACAGGCGCAAAAATGCGGCGGGGTTAAACATGTTTGTGAGATCTCAACCCTCCCCCTGTACCTCTAGCCAATGCAGAAAAGTAAACGCATAACTATACGCACATTAAAATTCAGTTCGATAGAAGTCCGAGTCTGATGTCAGAAGATGTAACCAAGGAAAATAAACAAAATGACAATAATACATAAATAACATCAGTATATACTTAAAATTGTTACCATAAAGACACTACAAAGAGAGTCTACGAATATTTCCTTAAATATACTCTTTGTTAGATATAAGAATAAAACAATGAATATTCAACGTGTCTTACCTTTACTTTCTGCTGTTAAAACTGTTCCTGTCTAATTATTTCCTTTTGCATTGTAATCTTTTTCAGCTGTATACAGGTGAAGTATTCTTGCAGAAAAACATTGCAAGAACTTATAAAACTAGCAAAGCAAATTCTGTTTCCTGGATATATACAGAGATCCATTGACATTTGTCGTAGACGTGTAACCAGAAGTAATCATTTAGGAAATGAGAAAATGTTTAAACCTATGATGAAATTTTACATTTGGCGAATTTTCATTGGCTATCTATTTTAGATCAAAATTATCGGAAGTTGTTCATTGGGTGTGTTGGTGCAAAAAATGTAGAAAGGCGGGACCAGCATTTCGTTATGGAGATATGACAACATGACGAATTTTATTTAGCGTTAGTTTCTTTGGAGTAAATGCTAGACAATCTGTAAAACTGTGCAATGGCTGAATCAGATACGGAGGAACCACATTGTGAGTTTTCATTTATGTGTTTCATCACGTTGTTTTTCCTCCTCAATTGACAATATTTTTTTTTTTAAATTGCTTTTTCTGTCAAACATGCAGCTATCTGATGATTTCGTCTGTTTAGTCGGACATATTGATTAAAACGTAGTAAAACATATTAAACAAAATGGCGTCTGATAATATGATCATTATGCGATTTAGTACAGGAACCTCGCCATTTCAGACTCTGGAAATCATTTCGTTTGGTGCTTTTTTTATATAAGATTTAGATTAATGATTGTTTTGCCATAACAAAATAATGCTTAATTTTGCAATCTCCCAACTCATGTACAAAAATTGATCTATACATATGTGTTTGCTATGGTTGTACATGTATGGTTTACAAATAAACGTTATAGGTATTTTTAGGGATTTACTTCGTTGTCCGCGTTTTATCGATGCTGATTTTTAATAAGAAACAAGGACACGGGTTGGAAATTATCAAACTCAAACTAAACGTGAGGATGTGAATGTTCAGTTGCATAATTTAAAAATTGTACATCCATTTTCGGAAAACGTACTACTTATTTTTACTCGACTAGCCTCGCTATCAATTTATTTTAATAGTTAGTAAAAATACATTTCACATTGTTCATTAATGCACGTATGAAGTATATTGATCGACCTGCACAAAATGTAGTTCACTCTGAGAGTCTGTTCTAACTTTGGTACATATTAAGCATAATAAAGAAACAAAATCCTGTCGTAAATCATTTTGTATAAAATGATAGCTAGTTTGAAAGAAAATACCTCAATGAAACCTAAATCAAAAAGCATAAGTAGTCCGAAAACATGAATTTAAAGATCCTCATTTATACAATGATAATACATTCTGTATACTTGTGAGAAAGTTTTTTTTTAACTCACACATACATGTACATTGTATGTGGCATAAGACAAAAGTCAGTGTTAGGGCATTGTTTGTAAAGATTATACATTTTTAATCGTTTACATGTAGTACAATGTATGTAAAAAGGGAAGTATTTTGCTGAATTTGATATAAGGAAAAGTAAATTAAGGAAGACTTTAGTTTTGTAAAATGATGTTGAAAAGTTGTATTTTTTGCAGTGAATATGCGCATTTTTAAACTGAAACATAACTGTATGTGGTATGTAGAAGGATTTTGATGGTTCCCCGATTAAGGATTTTTTTTTAGATCGGTCATTTTTTCAATAAATTGTATTTAGTAAAAAAAAAAAAAGAGCAAGATGTGGAAGAATTTTACTGTATACTTTAGGAAGTTTTCAAAACAGGTGTTCAATATTGTTAATAATATAATACATGTATATATAAGTGATTTGAAAGAAATTCTTGTTAGATTTCCTTCACCTACTTATTGACCTACATGTACATAAAATTTCTACATATGAATCACGGGTGTAAATGACAAACATTGAAATGATACCATGATACACGTATGGATATGTTGTCTTCTTACTGGAGATTTAGCTAATATGCTAATCTTAGTTAGTGAAATGATACGCAGTCTATTAAACGTGCTAATCAACAGAGATTATCCTGTTAAATACATCCCTTTATAAAAAAAGGACAGAAAAAAAAACTAATTATTTACCGAAATAAACTTCTGTAATGTGTTCTCACACATGTGACATGTGTCTGCGACTTTTCAGTTAACAACACATTTCGTTTACAAAGGAAATATCGCTTCTCTACACAAAAAACATTTTTCTCTATTCTCACTTTCAATAGACAGATACGAGAAATGATATAAAACACCTAATGACATTTATTTATTTTTTAGTAATTTCGGAATCAAACGGAAAAATTACGTTCAGTGGTAAAGGAAAGGTAAAGGGTGGTGCTGATGATGTACAAATTGAAGTTAGTGAAATAGGGTATGTGCATTTATGTAGTTTAAAGGTTGAAAGAATATCAATGAGTGATTATGTGTCTTCTTCGTAAAGAACACACCGAGGGCACCAGTCACTTAATCCTTACAATGTAAGAATCACCACCAGCTTTTGTTGACATGTATTTGACTTACATTGTACAAATGCTTTGCAAAGCACGTCATATATTCTAGTCAATAGAGACCAAATTCTCAGGCAAAGTTGGCTTTAGATGATTTTGGCTATTTATTTTATGTATTTTTGACATATGGCTCTTCAACGGTTTCGGTATTTATACATCTTCGGATTTCAACTGTTTGACTTTAAGCGTTCCTGATGAAGAAAAATCCAGAAAAGCCCTTCAGACGCAAGAAATTATTAAACGTGTTGTTTTCAATTTTTTACCTTTTAATAGTACAATGTTTAATTAATTTGTAACTTGCTGTTTGATTTCCAGCCTCGAAAATTAGATGTACTTTTATACATCTTGATATTCAATCATTTGTGATGGAAACATACACAGAAAGGTTTAGGGTGTAGACTTGTTGCACAATCAGCATGTGGTAATTGTTTCCCTACATTGTCTACACTTACATGTACGCGTGATCATGTTATATGCGCTTTTTGATTGGGTGCAGCCAGTTACGACTGTGACTCATAGAAATCAGTTTTTTATGTCTCTCAAAATATCTAGCGTGGAGAGGAGGGGAGTGGGTCGTAATCATTGGCTAGCGAAGATGTCCAATTACAAGCTTTTTAGTAAAGTAACAGATTGTCCAATAACTTATCTTTTAAATCAATTAAATTTATTATTTGAAGATTTTAGAAACATTTAAGCTAAAATATTAATTACTGTTCTTACTACAAGCTTTTTACAAAAGCTACTTATTTCCAAACGCAATTACCTACATGTACGATTATTACATTGCAACGGACAAAAACACAATCATTCATTTTGAAACGGAAGTGGGCAACACAAATCTTCAATTTTCATCTTTATGATATCAGACAATACTAATCTCAATAACAAAATGACGGTCCTTTCCTTATACATTTGGCTGAATGAACATGAAATTTCCTGTCATTTATTCATCATCTACGCACGAACTTGTCTCGGAAAAAAAATATATCTCTGTAAATTAACATCACTTTCAGGTAAAGAGATATGGGATTTTTTTTTCTAAGGCAAGTGCTTTTGACCATCCACAAGAAATGGTGGTCATCCGATGTTCAGTACTTCATTACTTTGATTTTATATTGTACTTCATGCTTGATAAAATGTATGTGATACATGTATCCATTGGTCATATATATAATGACATGCGTAGTGAGGAGTATCCAAACGTTATCTATTGCGGGACATATTTGTAACGACCATTTTGAAATGTGTACACATGGAGTAAATGAACTTGTATGTAGTATGATCTAGTA
Source organism: Mytilus galloprovincialis (assembly GCA_037788925.1). Taxonomy (NCBI): domain Eukaryota; kingdom Metazoa; phylum Mollusca; class Bivalvia; order Mytilida; family Mytilidae; genus Mytilus; species Mytilus galloprovincialis. The sequence goes on from CM075341.1 coordinate 50,036,120, forward strand.
TATACATGCACCTACATCCGTATGAAATATACATTACTTTGCAGGTACATGTTTATATTCACAAATATAAGACAGTATATTTTTGTATTCCAGAACCACAATAGATTTTAAAACCGACTTTGAGGGTGAGACACATTATAGATCAGAAAATCGACTTGAAGACTACAAAAGCAACACGTACCAATTTATTCGAGGGAGAGGAAACCCAGAGGTAAATCCAAATAAAATCTACTTTTATATGACAAACATAACAGCATTCTCAAATTTATAGTACTTAAATATGAAATTGAACTTTTTTTTAACTTGAGATATTATAGACAAATATATTTGCCTTTAACGTCATGATGGTTTAATAGAATCATACACATGTGTCTTATCATAATATAAACAATCACACTTTCATACCTTCGTGTTATATCGGACAAAAACGACAAATTAATAACCTAAAGGAGGAAATATAATATCATAAACTCGCAAGGGTGATGCCATCTTTGTAATTGGCTGTAAAAATATTATATACTGTGGATATTTCATTAAAATAAAAAATAAAACATCTTCGTATAATAAAAATGCACCATCACATATCGAAAAAGCACCTTCACATACTAAAAGCGCCATCTAACAATACAAAAGCACCATCTTATAACACAAAAGCACCATCTTATAATAAAAAGCACCATCATATATTAAAAAGCACCTTTATATAATGAAATATACACAGCATATAATAGAATATGCCACATAAGACAGCTATGGCGTTCCATATTAACTACAATGTATGCAAAGGGAAAACATGTATGTATACGTTAGTTTATAGTTTTATTTGAAGACATAAAAAGCAAGTGGTTAGTCAGCTGTCGATCGAAGACCGCATGGCTTGCATAGTCGCCAGTATAAAGAATTATGAAAATTAAAATACAAAGAATTCATACTTAAGGTGGTATCAGTGCCTCTTGACATCTTGGATTGTAAAAAAAAACAGAGAATAACGTATTACAACATCATTGATGCAGCACGTGTTTGAAGGAATGAAGGGACAACATATTTTGCTAGCCGTGTTTAACAAAATTTGTCATCTTTTATTTGCTTCAAATTTTGACGTGTCAATCTATCAGATGCTTTAACATTAATATGCTTACATATTATTTTTAATCTATAGGTTACTCTCAAGGACGGATACAGTTACATCAAATTTAGTCTAACAAAGATAAAGAAGTAAAATGCTGCGAAACAACTTGATAATCGTAGAAAGTTTGCAGTGAATTCACAAACACCATATATGTTTTATAAACTCACAGTGTTGTATACAAAAATGTATATTTATAGCGATTAAAAAGTTCCTTTATTGCCATTTTTTTCCATTTAAATAAATTTAATCTTTCTGCGCTTTACTTTGCGTAACTTTTCTAAATAGCGCATTAAAAGATCAATTTAAAAATAAAAAAAAAAGATGCAGAGGCATTTAAAAAGTTCTGATTTCACTTAGATATAATGGTTAAATGAAAAGTTACCATATTCATATTTTTTTCTGAACTATATTAATGTATTTCTTTCACATGAAACGAGTTACTATGGCGAGAAACCATTCAGTATACATGAATTGTAAATTTTGTAAAATTTCTTGATTTTCATTATTGAACATTATCTTTTAAGCCTAACCAAATTGGAAAAGTGTGTGCACACACAAGAAACAGCATTATATTTGTTGATATGTAATCAAATTTTTCGTTTCTTTGCTTCGCACGATGTTTCCACAATAAAAATAACAATGTTAAACTGTATAAATTCTAAACTGTTCTGCGTTTTCATGAAAACAGTGACGTACATGTAATGTTGATTCTATAGCATTAAAAACCTTTTGAATTCATTTATATTTCTTCATATTGATTTACTCATAGGGTTAACCGTTTTTTTTGCATCGGAAATTAACACATTTATTCTAAAACCAGTTGTTGGCATGACACGGGTTATATACCATTAAATGAATTAAAATGTGCATTTTATGAAGACTGTGAAAAATGAGAAGATAAAAATAGGAAGATGTAGTATGATTGTCAATAAGACAACTATATATCAACAATAGCTGATGAAAAAAAAATCAATTGTATATCTACGTATGGCCTTCAACAATGTAAAACCCCACACAATGTAGTCAGTTATAAAAAGCCACGATATGAAAAATGGGAGGCAATTCAAACGAGAAAACTAGGTCTAATTTATGTTGGTCCTCAATGCTCTTCAACATCGTACTTTATTTGGCCTTTTTAAATTGTTTTCATTCAAGGTCACTGGTTTGTCTTTTGTGGACACTACGCGCGTCTGGCGCAAATACAAATGTTGATGTATAACCGCTAATGTTGACTGAAGTATTGACATAATTGTGGTCATCATATTTCTATCTGGCAGGAAAGGCTTGCTTAATTTAAAAAAAAAGAAGGTGTGTTATAGTTGTTAATGAGACAACTCTCCACAAGAGAGCAAATGACACAAAAATTAACAAAAATAGGTCACCGTACGGCCTTCAACAATGAGTAAAACCCATACCACAAGTATGTCATCCGTTCGACTGTGTGGTATGTATACATTCACCTCCACGTCAAGTCGAAATCGGGATATTGAATGCAGTGCTTCATAAATGAGAGTAGAACGCCCTCTCTCTCGACGTAAGAGAACCCGCATAACTATTTTTTATAATAGTTGGAAGGTTAAATTTCAAATTTCATCCGTTATTCTATCATTTTAAAATTGGAGTATTAATTCTCGTACTTCATCTTAGTTTACCTATCTTTAAAACCTACTCATTGCATTAATGAAACAATTATTGGATGTGTTTTTGTCCTGAGTTTGCGTGAAATACTTGCCACTGAATGTTTAGCAGAACGACGTCTTTCAATCACAGTGTTGATATGTTCTTGTCTTGCATTTTACGAAATACTTGCAACTAAATGCCTAGGGGACTACAGATCTGTAACGTCTTTTTATCGCCTTGTTGATGTTTTCTTGTCTTGAATATCATCAAATATTTGTCACTAAATATAAAGCAGACTTCCGTCTATCAATAACCTTGTTGAATTGTAGATGCGTTCTTGTCCTGAATTTCGATTTCAACTGATACATTGTACCTTTCAGGATTATGCCTGTATGACAAAAAAACTGGAACAACCATCAATAGCAAAAGTCAGATGATTGGACAAATAATACAGAAGAAAGAAGATGTGGTATGATTGCCAATGAGAAAACTCTCCACCAGAGACCAAATGACGTAGAAGGTTACCCTGCGTTCAAATCGTGATGGTTCAAGAGATGAACCAGTTCGAGTGAATTTCTATTGGATAAGAATTGCATAAAAATAATTTCCCTGAAAATCACTAGTTACTGAAATGTATTATATAGTTTCAACAACAGTTTTAAGATATCTGTTGTTTAAATAGGCTAAGTAGGTTTGCCTGATAATGAAGCTGTGATTCTGATAAAACTAAGGGGGATTTCTTTCTAACACAAACGATGCAAACGGCTAAGCGCACACATGTTTTGATCATTTGTTTCTAAAATGCGTTTGTAAAGTTTACACAAACTTTGACAAACTACATGTATGCACTCGCTAGAAATGCGTTTACAGTTTGTCGTTCTTCGTTTGTTAGAACAAACGCTAAAAAATCTGATTAGAAAGAAATGCGGCCTATATGCTCTTGTTTTGAGATCGCAAAGTTGATAAGTTATAATCGCATGTCTATGAAGTTATGTGTTCACACTTGGTTTTCAACATACTTTGTTAGAGTGCATTTCTGGCTAACCAACATTTTGTAAACGTTGTTCGTTTGTTGCTGTTTTCTAAACGCTTCAAAATTAGAAACAAATACATCGTTTAATAAGTTTTTACTGACCCTGTTTGAATTTTCAATAATACATGCACATGTTGTTGGTACACAGACTTTTAACAAATGTAGAAAAAAAAAATACATCGTGTAATCAGGTAGCAATTATACTAACCAACGATGAACGAAACACTGTAGACGCATCTTTAGCGAATTCATAGTTTGTCAACGTTTGCGTAAACTTTGCAGGCATATGTTATAAACAAATGATCAAAACATGTGCGCGCTTAGCCGTTTGCATCGTTTGTGTTAAAAGAAAAGCACTCTTAGATCATACTACTTAGCCCGTAATATAATTGAGAAACATAACCAGTATAATTTATTGTTTGCTTATAAGACTAAAACAAAACTTCGCTTTTTTCATCAGCCTAGGATATTCCAGCCTTAAACTTTTATAAGAGTGTACTATTACGACAGGTAGACGGCAGATAACTAATTTTACAATATACGAATACTGTCGTAAAATATATATATTTTTTTGAGAACTTTAGAAGACCTTTATAACAGGATGAAAAGCGAGGATCAACGAGCTTTTATCTTGTTTCGTAGCGAGTACAAGTCAATTTTATGTTTCCTACAATGTACATATTTTGTTTTTATCCTGATATTTACTCTAAACACATGAAGCTTTAGTTTTTCAAATCTAAATCATGCTTTCTAACTTTTCAAAGAAATCGACATAGTTTAAACCCGGACCTTGAAGAGGGCCCTAAAATATACTTGTACGGAAAAAGAAATATTTATATTACCGCTGTCTCAACATTGAAACGGGATAACAGGAGATGTTAATTGTACAAATACAAATAAAGCAAAAATGTATTTGTGTACTTGTTATTTGTACAATAGAAGGCTGATTGCAGGAGAAATTGTTTTTATCCTGTAATTTACACATGCACTTTACGGTTAAGTTGTTTTGAATCTAATTAATTGTCTCTGAAACAGTCGACATAAATTAAACGCGGACAGCGAACAGATCTGAATCCAAACATGAACAATAGAGCATACATTGTAGCATGTTTGTTAACATATTAAATCAAAATAAAGTTTTGCTTTCTAATTTACTTATTGTATAGGTTTTTGCTCATTGATGAAGGTCGTACATTTAACGTACACGGCACTTGGATTCTGAGGGATAGGTGTCGCGTTAACAATTATATCACATCTCTGTATACTTTTATGCATTAATGATTAAAAACTTATTATTAAAAAAATAAGTATTATATAAAGTTTAAAATTTCTTTCTGTAAAAAAAAATGAAATGCATTATCTTTTACTGTAGATTCTATCCTGATTGTCTGTGACTGCTGTAAATTATAAACCCGATATAGCAGTTCACATTCAACGGTTTTTCATCCATCAGTAACTGCCAGTACTCCCAGATCATTAATTATGTCTTTTAATTGATGGGATATACAAGTAACCGGCCACGTCCAATTTGTGTTTTTTTTATGTGTATTTCTATGTGTATCCTTCTGTGGGATATACAAGTACCCGGCCACGTCCACTTTGTGTTTTTGTTATATGTATTTCTATTTGTATCCTTCTGATGAGTAAAGCCCTTTCAATTGATTTTTAAAGTTCGTTCTTAATATGTTGTACTGTTACACCACTGTCACAGGTTCGGGGAAGGGTTCGGATCCCGCTAACATATTTAACCCGCAACATTCTGTATGGATGTGTCTGTCCCAGGATTTTAAACATCTACATACATTTTCGGAAAATATATTATTTATTGTACTCGACAAGCCTCGCTCTCGATTTATCTCGAAAGTTGGTAAACATACATTTTACATTTAAAAAAAAAGTATAGACCGAAAACATGAATTAAAGATCCTCATATTTCACTGGGGTAAAGCTGATGACCGTAACTGCATTCACGGTCATCCCAAGATGTCGGATGAAAAATTAGGTCAGTATTTTTATTGTCTGTTAAGGTGTTTCTACATCATTTTCTTTACAAAGCATACTTTGATACGATGTAAATATATAAAAGATTCACACGGAAGTCACAAATCTCTACCGAGAAACGTGTACAAAACGGGAATTTGGATTTGAAAAGTTCGCGAGGATGACCGTAAATCGTAATCGAGATGACCGTAACAGGATTAGCGATTCATAACAAGGCTGACCGTAATTGGTTAAAAGATGACCGTAAATTGTTAAGGATGACCGTAATTTATAAAGAATGACTAAATTTAAAGGATGACCGTCAATTGAAAGAAATATCCAAATGCATTGTTTTTTGTTGAGTATGTCACAATAGGGGCTCGGTTAGTTCTTTTTAACTATTTGGCTTGTAGTTGGATGCTACATATGACGAACCATGTATTTGAAGCACGTCTTATTTTTGTCTACCTTTAGGATAATGTTGTCTTCAAAAATTACACCTTTGTTAAGCCAATTTAGTCTTACTCAAATGATAGATGAACCTACTCATTTTACTGAATCGTCGTCATCATTGTTAGACCTTTTTATAACAAATGATGCTCACATAATAAATTACTGTGGAGTCGGGCCACCTTTATTAGACCAAATACATTTTCACTGTCCTATAATTAGTCTTTTGAACTTTCCAAAATGTCGTCAAAAAACTTTTAAGCGGAAAATTTGGCTATATGATCGAGGAGACTATGACAGATATCGTAACATTTTATCTGAAAAAAATTGGGATTCCGTAATTAACTTAAATAACGTTGAACAATTTATCATAGAAGCTGCAGAAAATTGTATTCAAAATAAAATAATAACCTCCATGGCTAACAAATGATGTTAAAAAAAAGATAAGGAAAAAAAATAGAATCTACAGAAAGGCTAAAAAATATAATAACCCATCGGAGTGGTCAAAATTTAAGAAAATACGAAATGAAGTTACTAGTTTAATAAGAAAATCGAAGGATGATTATAACAACAATTTAATTAAAAAAATCACGAACAGTAACCCGTCCACTACTTACTGGTGGAAAACGGTTAAACAAATATCCGGATTAAAAACAAACGACGCAAGTGTACCCCCATTAACGGTTAATAACAACTTAATATTTGATGAAATCGAAAAGACAAATGAATTTAATCGATTTTTTTCTTCCCAGTCAAATATTGATGATTCAAGTGCTGTGTTACCTGAAGAACTTCATAATATTAGTGATGACATTAGTTATATAGAACTTACTGTTACTGAAGTTGAAGATATATTGAAAATTGTTAATCCCACAAAAGCTTCTGGCCCAGACCTCATAAGTCCCAAATTGTTAAAAGAAGCATCTTCTGTTTTAAAGTATCCACTATGTAAACTATTTAACTTATCATTAAGTACGTCTACTTTTCCAGATCAATGGAAAAGAGCAAATGTTACCCCAGTTTATAAAAATAGTAGACCGAATGACGTTAAAAACTATAGACTTATTTCCTTGTTGAGTGTAATATCAAAGTGTATGGAACGATGTGTATATAAACATGTTTACAATCACTTTATGCGCAATAATATTTTAACGAAAAATCAGTCGGGGTTTACACGGGGGGATTCAGCAGTTAATCAATTAATTAACATTTCGAATGATTTTGGGAAGGCTTTAGATAGCGGTAAAGAAATAAGGGTAGTATTCTGTGATATAAGTATTAAGCGTTTGATCGAGTCTGGCATAAGGGACTGCTATTTAAACTTCATCAAGCGGGCATACCGGGTTCTTTACTAAGGTGGTTTGAAAATTATCTTACAAATAGAGTCCAGCGAGTGGTTATTAACGGTTCAAGTTCCGAATGGTTACCTGTAAATGCAGGCGTCCCACAAGGGTCCATTCTAGGCCCTCTCCTTTTTTTGATATTGTAGAAGACATTCAAGCTCAAATTAAGCTTTTCGCAGATGACACTTCATTATATATTATGGTTGACAATCCAACAGAAACAGCTAAAATTTTAAATGACGATCTAGATAAGATTTATAATTGGTAAAAAAAATGGCTTGTTAATTTTAATGCCCAAAAAACTGAAAGTATGATAATTTCAAAAAAAATAAATAGACCCTTTCATCCTCCATTAAATATGAACACCCAAGAGCTACAAACAGTAAGTAAACACAAACATCTAGGTGTCTTTTTTTCTAACAACGGATCCTGGAACGACCATATTGAATATATAGTTTCTAAATCTTACAAAAGAATAAATATAATGAGAAAAATGAAAAATGTTCTTGATAGATTTTGACTTGAAAAAATGTCGCCCAATTCTTGAATATGCCGATGTCGTTTGGGACTCTCAAAATCAGAATTTGATTGCTAAACTTGAAAGTATTCAGCTTGACGCAGCGCGTATCGTCACGGGGGGTACTAAACTTACCAGTATAAACAATTTATATGTTGAAACTCGATGGGGAAAATTATCTGAAAGACGACGCAATCACAGACTAACTCATTATCACAAAATTTTGAATAATAAAACTCCAGAGTATTTAAGAGACTTATTGCCTGATTCAGTAGGCAGTAGGCATGATCATAATACAAGACAGAGAAATAATATTTCACAAGTCAACACACGGACCCGTTTATATTCTGAATATTTCATCCCTGCAACAACAAAACTATGGGACACTGTTAACTTAAACATAAGAAAATGTGAATCTTTATCATTATTCAAAAAACAAATTAGTACCCAAAATAGTAAGATCCCAGCGTATTATTATATAGGGGATCGTTTTGGTCAAATTCTTCATGCTCGCTTAAGAATGGATTCAAGCTCAATGAATTCTCACCTTTTCCTTCGTAACTAAGTAGACTCTCCAAATTGTCGTTGTGGTGATGTAGAAACAAATTCTCACTTCCTGTTATCTTGTCCTATATATACTTATTTAAGAAAAGAACTATTGGATTCTGTTTCAGTTCTTCCTGTCCAAGTTAACACAAAAACTTTGCTTTTTGGATCAACGGTACTCTCAGATAAGCAAAATAGTCTTTTATTTAGTTTGGTGCAGAAATATATTATTAAATGTAAACGATTTAACCCTTGATGTTAATGCTTCATCACTCAATAGGAACCAAAGCATTTCACACTGTATACATTACAATAATTCATGTTTATTTTTTTTATTTTTTTTCTCATTAAATTTTTTCTTCTTTTTCTTCTTTCACCTTTTTCATTTTCATATATTTATTACAGAGCATGCCAGTATTTATATTTATGTATTGTTCAAAAGGTGTATCATTTTTGTAAAGGAGACAGATTTGTAAAAGCAAATTGCTTGTTTCTGAATCCTGAATATTATTTCCTTTGTATAATATCGTATCATGATGAATTATCTGAATAAATATTGTTTAAACTATAAATGTTGTCTTATAAATAAGTCTTTCACCAACAAGATTAATTATTTGATACAAAAAAGGTAATACAAATACGGATATTTCTTAGAAATGACGGTTATACTATGAAAGGTACGGTCATCCTTTATAAATTACGGTCATCCTTTCGAAATTACGGTCATCATTTTACCAATCACGGTCATCATTATTTTATGTTACGGTCATCTTGAAAATATTTTAAAGATGATTTACGGTCATCTTAGTGATTTTTTCAAATCCAAATTCCCGTTTTATACACGTTCCTCGGTAGAGATTTGTGACTTCCGTGTGAATCTTTAATAAATTTACATCGTACCAATGTATGCTTTGTAAAGAAAATGATGTAGAAACACCTTAACAGACAATAAAAATACTGACCTAATTTTTCGTCCGACATCTTGGGATGACCGTGAATGCAGTTACGGTCATCAGCTTTACCCCAGTGTATTTACAATACTGTATATAAGAGGAAGTTTTTTTTTTAACTCACACATACATGTACATGTATGTGACATAAGACAAACATCATTGTTAGGTCATTGTTTGTAAAGATAATACATTTCTTACCGTTTAGTATGTAACAAGGGAAATATTTTGCTGAATTTGATATAAGGAAAACTTTAGTTTGGTAAATTGATGTTGAAAAGTTGTATTTTTTGCAGTGAATGATGCGCATTTCTAAACTGAAACATAATTATGTGTGGTATGTAGAAGAAATTTGATAGTTTTCCCGATTATTAAAATTCTATTTAGATAAAAAAAAAAAAGAAAAAAAGCAAGATGTGGAAGAATTTTACTGTATACTTTAGGAAGTTTTCAAAACAGCTCAATATTGTTAATAATATAATACGTTCATGTATATATAAAAGTGATTTTGAAAGAAATGCTTGTTAGATATCCTTAACCTACATTGTACCTAATATTGACTTACGTTAACTGTTTAATTTCAACATATAAATCACGGGTGTAAATGACAATGAAATGATAACATGATGTACACGTATGGAAATTTGTCTTCTTACTGGAATTTTAGCTAATATAGTCATCTTAGTTACTTAAATGATATGCAGTCTATTAAAAATGCTAATCAACAGAGATTATCCTGTTAAAATCATCCATTTTATTAAAAAGAGAAGAAAAAAAACAACGAGTAAATTACAGAAATAAACTTCTTTAATTTGTCCTCACAAATGTGATGTGTCTGTGATTTGTGTACAAAGGAAATATCGCTTCTCTACACAATAAACATTTTTTCTCGATTCGCAATTTCAATAGACAGATACGAGAATTGATATAAAACACCTAATGACATTTATCTATTTATTTTAGTAATTTCGAATACGAATGGAAAAATTACGTTCAGTGGTAAAGGAAAGGTAACGGGTGGTGCTGATGATGTACAAATTGAAGTTAGTGAAATTGGGTATGTGTATTTTTCTTGTTTAAAGATTGAAAAATAATAAGTGATTGTGAGTCTTCTCCGTAACGAACACACTGAGTTTAACAGTCACTCTTTCTTACAATGTTAGACTCAAACGCCAGCTATAATTGAGATACATTATAATTGACTTTTATTGTATAGGTCCTTTGCGAAGCAAATGCCTTATTCTGGTCTCTTGTTGAGAAGAACCTTGCTTTCTGATAAACCGACCCGCTAAAACATATAATAATGCGATGTGCTTGCTAATCGACCTTATTCATGTAAAAAGAAAAATCATTACACCTGTTAACTTATTTCGGGTTAAAATTCTTTGAAAACGTCTGTTTCTGTAAATTGAGTTTATATAAGGTCACTAGAAACTAGACCAACATTTATCATTTTTGATTGTACTCGAATGTTCAAAAATCAATAAAATATTATACATACATGTACATACATACGTACAGTTGCATAAGTTCGACTTGAATTTATCGTCTTTTAACCAGTCTCTTTTATAATCTAAGTCTCATAAAGTGTGATTGTAACAGCCCTTTTACCTTCCTATAGATTCCGAAGGTGAATGATGACATGCATAATATTGTCAACTGGTATGAGGAGGAGACACTACAGTGAAGAATATGCTGCTAATTTTCAAAAAGAACATATGTAGCAATTATGTGTGAAATACATTTGTACATGCCTACATGCATATGATCCACCCAATTTCCGTTTGAGTGGATTTGTATGTTTTGCTTTAAACTTAACATAATACAGTGTTTTCGACATTTTCTAAGCAGTTGACGTCAAACTGTCATTGAAATGTGTGAGACGATAAGTTCTTAAACAAAAGAAAAGCTATGACCTATCTAATTCCAAGCTTTTCAGAAAAGTTACAGATTGGCCAATAACAAATTGTGTTTTTTTTATTTGTTTTTTTTAGAAAATCAACTAAATTTGTAATTTGAAGCTTTTTAGATTGATTAAAACAGACTTACTATAATATTAATAACTTTTCTTTTTAAAGCTTTTTACAAAAGCTACTTATTTCCAAAATCAATTACCTGGTAGATATGTAAGATGCTTAGTAGAAACTTTACTGCTGATGGATTATTCCCCGAGGGCAACTTTAACTTGGTAGCTTTATGCATGATGAAAAAAAAATGTTTATACATTGCAACAAAAACAACACTACCATTCATCACCAGTGGCGGATCCAGAAATTTTCATAAGTGGGGGCCCACTGACTGACCTAAGAGGGGGCCCGCTCCAGTCACGCTTCAGTGATTCCCTATATAAGCAACCAAATTTTTTCCCAAAAAGGGGGGGCCCGGGCCCCCTGGGCCCCCCTCCTAAATCCGCCTATGATCACGAAACGGAAGTTGGCAAAAGAAATCCACATATCTTTATGGCGTTAGACAATACTAGTCAAACAATTATAAATTTAGACACGACCCTTGCGGTGTGCCTTTCTGGAGGTGTGCATATAGTGTCAGAAGTTATAAAATACAGATAATGCTTTTGTAAACATTGTATAGGAACATTGTTTAGCAAAGCAAATCGTGCAAATTGCAGAGTAACAAAGCAATTAAACATGTATTAGTAATTGATATTTCAATATTGAATTTATCTGTTCAATGTATGCATAATAAAACGAACATGAATTAATGACAGTTGATTGGAACTGAAACACACATAGTTAATTTTCCTGCATTTGATGGCTTATCCTGGACAAGAAAAGTCTGTAATTCTTTCTCTCATTTAAGCCAATAGCTGTTGCTGTATCTCAGTCTCATTATAATGCAACAAATCAGAATCTACAAATGTATACGTGATAAGTAATGTCTTCAAGATGGCGTGCATTTCGACTGAAACTAATAGCTCCTCACCGTGATGAGAAGCAACAATATTAATTTACTTGCTTTCATGTCAGTATATATATGTTGCTGAATGAACATGAACATTACTCAATTTTAACGATACATGTATATGCAATTTAGCATACATGTACATATATATGATGTATCATACATGTGCATTTGCCCTTTTAGCACATTTTTACTTGAAGGTTTTACAATTTCTGTAAGGGAGCTACCATTTGATTTTTATGGGGGGCTAGGATGAAAAATTTTGTCCTGCATTTTTTTTTAGTTGTAATCTCTGTCCTGCCTTTTTATTTTTCACTCTATTCGGTCCTGCCTTTTTTTTTATTAGTTTATCCTGACTTTTTTTACTTAAATTGTCATCCTGCCTTTTTTTTTTGCAAAGTGTCTCATCCTGCCTTTTTTTTTACTCAAAACTCCTGTCCTGCCTATTTTTTTCAAATTTCATCCTAGCCCCCCCCCCCCCCCCCCCCATAAAAATCAAATGGTAGCTCCCTAAACAAGTACATTTAACTGTTAATATTTTCTTTCTTGACCATGTACACTACAGAGTATAATACATGTAATAAGAATCTTTTAACAAATGCAAAGAACGTTTGATTTATAAATCATATGCATACATGCAATTGCCCGAGGCTAAACAGATTTTATTTTTAAAGAACACGTTCTTCGGGTGTTAGAGAAGTTTTTGGTTTTAAACTGATTTAAGGGACATAACCGAAAAAAATGAATATGATTGTTTTAGTTTGAAACCTTTAACAAAGAAAAATATAGAAATGTCGCTATTATCAGTCAGAACGGGTTGAATATCTATTGTTCACATATAATGACATGCGTGGTGAGGAGTATCCAAACCGGACCAATAATTATATTAAGAAACAGCTAATTTGTATACATTTTTTAACGATCTAATGCAGGACATATTTGAAACTACCATTTTGAAATGTGTACTCAGGGAGTAAATGAACTCTTATGTAGTATATACATACCCCTACATGCGTATGAAGTATGTACATTACTTTGAAGGTAGTGCATGCATTTATGCACAAATATAAAACACTATATTTTTATATTCCAGAACCACAATAGATTTTAAAACCGACAATGAGGGTGAGACACATTATAGATCAGACACGCCACTTGAAGATTACAAAAGTGACACGTACGAATTCATTCGAGGGAAAGGAAATCCAGAGGTAAAACCAAATAATATTTACTTATACACGAAACAGAACAGCATTGTCAAATTTATAATATCTCAAACTTTAATTTAATTTCTAGTTTAAATTAAAAATGTATTTGCGTTTGACATTATGATGGTTAAATGAATCATACAAATGTGTATTATGAAATTTAAACAAACATACATGCTTACCTTCGTTTTACATTGGACATGTAAAGCAAGAGCTGTATGGGTAATTGGTAATGACACTGGTCTTCAAACATCGTGATTTTAAAATTGCATTAAGTACTTTATTATTGATGCAACACATCATGTTTAAAGGAAGAACATATATTTTGCTGCCGTGTTTAACAATATTCATCATCTTATATTTGCCTCAAATTTTGATATGTCAATTTATCAGATGCTTTTCCTAGTCTTTTAAACTGCTATGCTTAAAATTATTTTGTATTTATAGGTAAATCTCAGGAAAGACGACCACAGTTACATCACATTTAGTCTAAAAAAGAAGAAGTGAAATGTTGTGCAACAACTAAACAATCGTAGAAAGTTTGAAGTGAATGCACAAACACCCTATATGTTTTAAAAATTGTCACTGAGTTGTTAAACTACATGTATGTATATATATAAGGGATTATAAGGTTCCTTCTTTGTCGTTCTTTACATTTAGATTGATTCAAACTTTCTGAATTTTACTGTAGGTTACTTTTCTAATAAATGCCTTCAAAGGTCAATTACTAGATAATAAAAATAATAATAAAAAAAAAGAATGGACAATATGGTGGAAATTGAAAAGTTACCATGATATATTTCTTTTCTAAACTACATTAATGAGCAAGGAGTTCAAATTTCACATTTAACGAATTACTAAGGCAACAAACCAATACAAGCATTGTATACTTTGTAAAATCTCTTGATTTTTCTTGTTTAACATCATCTTTTAAGTATTAATTAGAATGGAAAAAATGTGTTTGCACCTGAAGAAACAACTATATGTTTGGGGATTTTATGTCAATAGCTATATATAATAAAAACTTTTCTTAAATAATGTTGTTAGTCTTGTGTTGCGCACGATATTTTCACGACGGAAATCATAACGGAAAACAGCCTCGATACTGAACTTTTCTTCGTTTTTTATACACATTATAACGTTATTGTGATTTCATAGCATTATAATTTTATTATATTAAAACCAACGACCTAATTTATAACAATACAAATAAGAAAAAATATGACGCACATGAACCAACGACACAACCACTGAGTAACAAGCTACATATGTAGCTAGGTATAACAACAATCATCCATTCCCCTAAAACACTTTAACAATGTGTTCCCATGTTCGCCAATATCGAAGTAGTAGAAAATCTTCTCGTATTTTGTTTAAGTTCACATTAACCACGTGATAAATGACGTATAAGTAGAATTTCTAAATATGTAGACCTGCAGATAAAAGAGATCCTGTGGTAACATTTTGGTGTAAAAAAAAACCGCTAATGTTGACTGGGGTATTGACAGATGGTCATCACTTCTCTGTCATTTATTGACTGTGTGAAATGCATACATTCGCCACCACGTCCAAGTCGAAATGGAGATACTAAATGCAATGCATCGCTAAGGGAGGTTACACAGCTCCCTCTACGGACGTCAAGGAACCCCTGCAACTATTTGATAAGGGGTTATTAGTAAACCTGTTGGAAGGTCGAACGACCACCTGTTTCCGTCTTGCTATCATTTTAAAATAGGAGTATAAATTCTCGTCCTTCGTCGTAGTTTACTTACCTAACATAACCTACATATTTCAGTAATTGAACAATTGTTGATGTGTTCTTGTCCAGAATATGCGTGAAATACTTGCCCCTGAATGTTTAGCAGACTTCGTCTTTCAGTCACATTGTTGATATGATCTTGTCCTGACCATCATGAAATACTTGCCGCTGAATGTTTAGCAGACTTACATCTTGCAATCACATTGCTAATATGTTCTTGTCCTGAATATCATGAAATACTTGCCACAGAATATTTAGCAGAATTACGTCTTTCAGTCACATTTTTGATTTGTTCTTGTCCTAACTTTCATGAAATAATTGCCACTGAATGTCTAGCGGACTTACGTCTTTCAGTCACATTGTTGATTTGTTCTTAGCCTGACTTTCATGAAATACGTGCCACTGAATTTCTAGCGGACTTACATCTTTCAGTCACATTGTTGATTTGTTCTTGTCCTGACTATCATGAAATACTTGCCACTGACTATTTAGTAGACTTACGTCTTACAATCACATTGCTAACATGTTCTTGTCCTAAATATCATGAAATATTTGCCACTGAATGTTTAGGAGACTTACGCCTTTCAAACACATTGTTGATATGTTGGTGTCCTGAATATCATGAAATACTTGCTACTGAATGTTTAGCGGACTTACATCTATCAATAAAATTGTTGATTGGTTCTCGTCCTGAATAGGCGCGAATTACAAGTACTTGCCACTTAATGTTTAGCAGACTTAAACCCATCGATCACATTGGTGATGTATTCTCGTCCTGCATAGACATGAACTACAAAGTCATGTACTTGCCACTTAATGATTAGCAAACGTAAACCTATCGATCACATTGGTAATGTGTTCTGCCTAGGCGTGAAAACATGGACTTGCCACTTCATGTTTAGCAGACATACATTCATTAATCAATTTTTTGATATGATTTTGTCCTGAATATCGGTGAAATACTCCCCGCTGAATGTTTAGTAGACTTAAATCTATCAATTGTAGATGTGTTCTCGTCCTGATTTTCGATTTCAACATTGTACCTTTCGGAAATTATGCCTGTATAAAAAAAACTGGAACAACCAACAATAGCAAAAGTCAGATGATTGGACAAATAATACAAAAATAAGAAGATGCGGTATGATTGCCAATGAGACAACTCTCTACCAGAGACAAAATGACGTATAAGTTTACCCTGACTTCAAGTCGTGATGGTTCTAGAGATGCACCAGTTCAAGTGAATTTTTAGTCGATGAGAATCGCATCAAAAATGCCCATGAAAATGAGTAGGTACCGAAACGTTTAGTATCCACAAATGATTTATGATAACTTTTAATTGAATAGATAAAGCTGGAATATATAACGAATTTAAAAAGTATTCTAACAAGGTTTGCAAGCTGTAACATGTTAATCTGATAAAACTAGATGCTCTTGTTTTGATATTGCAAAGTTGATTATTCATAATAATATTTGTGTACAAAATACTGTGTACATATTCGGTTTTCAATATGCAGGGTTAGTATCATACTACATCGTCCTTCATATGATTAACAAAACAGATCCTGTATTTATGTTTAAATTAGCTGATAAGGATCTGACTACAATCCCTTTTTAGCTCACCTGGCCCAAAAGGGCCAAGTGAGCTATTTCTAGTCGCTTGGCGTCCGTCGTCGTCCGTCAACTTTTTAAAAAATCTTCTCCTCTGAACAGCTGGGTCAAATGAAACCAAACTTGACCTAAATCATCCTTAGGATATGTATTTTTATAAATGTATCCGATGACTCCGCCCATAAACCAAGATTGCCGCCATGGCTAAAAATGGAACATGGGGTAAAATGCAGTTTTTTGGCTTATAGCTCTGAAACTAAAGCATTTAGAGCAAATTTGAAACGTGGTAAAAATGTTCACCAGGTCAAGATCAATCTGCCCTAACATTTTCAGACGCATCAGACAACCGCTTGTTGGGTTCCTGCCACTAAATTGGTAATTTTAAGGAAATTTTGCAGTTTTTTGGTTATAATCTTGAATATCATAATGGTTAGAGATAAACTGTAAACAGCAAAATTGTTCAGCAAAGTTAGATCTACAAATAAGTCAACATGACCAAAATGGTCAATTGACCTCTTGATGAGTTATTGCCCTTTATAGTAATTTTTTTTCACAATTTTTCGATTTTTTTTAAGGTTTTAGTTTATCTTGAATATTATAATAGATAGAGATAAATTGTAAACAGCAAAATTAATCAGCAAAGTAAGATTTACAAATAAGTCAACATGACCAGAATAGTCAATTGACCTTTTAGAAGATATTGCCCTCATAGTCAATTTTTAACAATTTTTGTAATCTTTAACAAAAGTCTTTTCCTCTGAAACAACTGAGACAAATTTACCAAACGTGGCCACAATCATCATTAAGGTAACTAGTCAAAAACATGTGCCAGACTCCTCCTACCAACCAACATGGCTGACATGGCTAAAAATAGAACATAGGGGTAAAATGCAAGTTTTGTCTATTATTTTTTCAACCTTTTTAAAATAGAGAAAATCTGAAAGGAACAAATATGTTCAGAATAATGAGCTCTACCAATTGTCCATATTTGTCAATACTGTTAGACAAATTCTTATAGGAGTTATGGCCCATAAATGACAAACATTTTATTTTTCATTTTTTGCCTATTATCATGAAAACTATGATATTTAAAGAGAAACATTTGTTTTTCTGTTATGCCTCATATGATTTAAATTATAATCGAAAAATAAACACTTTAAATCACAAAAATGATCAGCAAGGCGAGATCTATTAATAAGTCAAAGAAACTAAACAGACTAAAAGATCAGTAATACAAGACCAACAAGATAGACATTTTTTTCATGAAGTCTATTCTCGTCTACAATGTTGGTGTGCTTAATGTTTGATATGCCCATAGACCAAGGTGAGTGACACAGGCTCTTTAGAGCCTCTAGTTATTTCTGTGCTGGTTAGTATCAAATCATGCACCATAATGACGTTCCCGCCTTTTGATTTCAAGGAGCGTACTAGTACGTCTAAGCTAAATGATCCCAAAAGGTCTTAAAAACAGAAAGAACAAGAATGTGTCCATAGTACACGGATACCCCAATCGGTCAAAACTCTAATTTGGCATTAGAATTAGAAAGATCATATCATAGGGAACATGTGTACTAAGTTTCAAGTTGATTGGACTTCAACCTCATCAAAAACTACATTGACCAAAAACTTTAACCTGAAGCGGGACGGACGGACGGACGGACAAACGGACGAACGGACGCACAGACCAGAAAATATAATGCCCCTAAATGGGGCATAAAAACGGAACATTGTTAGATCCGTGTAAGCAGAGCTTATCCCTGAGATATGTATTGTAATCAAACTCTCTGGTCCTATAACAATCAGAGCAATGCACTGTCAATAATTTGATTAATCCCAAAACGGTATCGATACTACACTATATTTTTAATGTCTATTTATATATCTCCCGTATAAGATAAAATGAATGGGTTAATATGTATCTTGCTTATTCACCTGATATTATTATACTTAATTAGATAAAGGAATACAACATATGTTTTATGTTATACGCCTTATTTAATGTTTTGTACAGAAATGTGATGATTTGGGGTTTTTTTTATTTAGAATTTGAGGTTGTTTTCTGGTAGACGGGAGATAACTGGATATACAATATAATTACATTGTCGGAAAATATATAATTTTTTTTTTATGAACTTTAGACAAACTTTAGAACGGGACGAAAAGCGAGGCTCATCGAGCTTTTCTCGGGTTCATTTCCGACAATGTACATATATATTGTTTTATCCTTGTATTTACACCCGGCACTTTAAGTTTTAGTTGTTTCTATCCAAATTAGTTGTCTCTGATTTTTTTTAAATTTCGACATAGTTTAAACGAGGTCTGAGAAGAGAACCCAAAAATGAAATGTTATCCAAAAAGAAATATTCACATTATTGTTTGCTCAACATGGAATGTCGAATGTCGTCCTGTAATTTTTTGTATATATGGATACATACACAACATCAGATCTATACAACACAAATAAAGGCAGACGTATATATGGCAATGGTTTACTCGGTACAGAATTATGGCTACTCTTGCACTTTACAATTCAATAGTAAACACATGCTAAAGAGTTGTGTCAGTTAGATTCTACAAAGTATATGCCAAGTCCACAAGCATTTTAGACGTTGAATCAGACACCACTTGAAAGGAAGATGCCATGTTCAAATCAATGCCAATGTATATCTATTTAACAGTTAACAAGTCATAACATATTCCAGCTCGCATTTTACTGAAAAATGAGACCGTCTTGGTCAAAGGTTATAAAAAGAGTTAGTATTCATCATTAAAAATATGTGTTTTCATGTAGAAAAATTTACATATTATATATATGTTCGCTGCTGGAATGGTGCTACATAGAAATGAAATGTTCACAATTGAAATCTTCCCTTTTGTCGTAAAGTCAGATTTGTTCGTTTCTTATAATAGAATAAAAAGTGATTCCAACTACGTCATTTAATTTTTTCTGACAAGATGTTAAGTAAAAAAACTATACAGTTTACAAAACATATCTAGACAAATTGATATATAATATTGCATGGTCTTTATACATATAAAGAATATATGTTATGATTGCCAAAAAGATAACTTTCCACAAGAGACCAGTTGATATAGAAATTAACACATATCGGCCACTGTACCTCCTTCAACAACGAACAAAGCCATACTGCATAGTCTATTGTAGTCAGCTATAAAAGGCTCCGAAATGACAAATATAGAAAAAGTCTAACAAGAAAACTAACGGCCTAATTTATGTACGAAAAACAGCACTTGATCCTTAAGCAATTTAGTCCTGTTGTATTATAAGAAACGAACAAAACAGCTCAAAAATGCAAAATATTCAGGAATACTTGAAATAAGTTTGTCGTGGGTGATGGAGCACGTTTATCTGTCAATTATAAATCTGACATAACAGTCGCAGGCGTACTTAAAAAAATACATATTTAAGAAACAGCTGTTTGTATATTTCATCAATTTAATAACCAGGAAAACTAGATACTGTGTATTCATTTATATTGTTTAAAAAAAAAAGCTTTGTTCGGAATGTAGGGCATAACTACGATTTAAAATCCTCTACTAAATGACCTAACTAAATGTGTTATCATGAATTCCAGGCTAAACAATGTATACGGTAGACATGCGTTTTGTCTACTGAAGACTCATTAGTGGCGCTTAAATAAAAAGTTAAATCAAAGTACTGAAGTACTGAACATCGGATGACTGCAAGTTCTTGTGGATGGTCACAATCACTTGTCTCAGAAAAATCACATCTCTATACCTGAAAGTGAGGTTAATGTACAGATATATTTTTTTCTGAGACAAGTTCGTACGGGGCGCCGAATGGGACTCTTGTGGTTTTGTACAACATTCAATTCTGTCATAACAAAATCAGTTTTGTTTTACAAAACTATGTGATACAGACTTGTTTTATGAGAACTTCAATTTTGTGGACCGAAATTCATTTTTGTAGACAAAATTCATTTTTGTCATGACAAAAATGAATTCATGACAAAATTCATTTTTGTCATGACAAAATTTGACAAAATTCATTTTTGTAGACAAAATTCATTTTTGTCATGACAAAAGTCAATTTTGTCAAAAAGGTATGCAAATATAGACTTATTTGCATACAAAATTGACTTTTGTTACCTGATATGGAAATTAAAACACAAAAGTCAATTGTGTGAGACAAGATTCAATTTTGTGAGACAAATTTGACTTTTGTGAGACAAAATTGACTTTTGTGAGACAAAAATTTTGTGCCGACAAAATTGATTGTCTCAATTTTGTCAATTTTGTCTCACAAAAGTCAATTTTGTGTAACAAACGTCGATTTTGTATGCAAATTAGTTCACAGAATTCAAACTAAACTTATTTGCATACAAAATTGACTTTTGTCGCCCAATTTTCAAATTAGGTAACAAAAGTCAAGTCTGTGTAACAAAAATGAATTTTGTCATGACAAAAGTGACTTTTGTCCACTGAAAGATAATTTTGTGTGACACAATTTTAAATTTGTAGTATGCTACAAATTTTGTTAAACTGAACTCATTTTTGTTGAACAAAAGTCACTTTTGTCCGTACAAAATTGAATTTCAAGTACAAAACCACAAGAGTCCCATTCGGTGCCCCGTAGTTCGTGCGTGTATGATAAATTTATAACAGGGAATTCAACCTGTTCGTAATAACTATTATATTGTAGTGATACAAGTCAGTATACTCTGGTTTGTAATTATATATTATAATAATATTAGTATATTATAGTTACATGTATATGTTTCGGACCATATGAGTATTTGGACCATACGCGTATGGTCATGACCATATGGGTATATACTCATATGGTCCGACCATTTCGCGTATGGTCCGACCGTACGCGTATGGTTGGGGTAATTAACACTCTGTTACAGTTTACTTTGAATATTTCTAAACTCTTCATATGGTATGACCGTTCCTCAAAAATACTCTATAATATAGGTCATTTAATTATCATATTATAATACAGAGATCAACTGAATAAAAATAAGAAGTTCCTCATAGTTAATTTTACTACCTAGTCAAAACTATAATAAACACATTTTATACCGATGTCCATTACCGATTTGTTATTACGAGTGAATAGCAATATGTCGACTTGAAAAGATAACTTCCAAAAATTTCTCAATAAACTGTTACACAAAAAGTCACTGGCAAGGAACATATTTTATTTAAGTTGTTTTGTGAATATGGTGTACTGTAGTCATATTACGATATTTGAAATCTAGAGCTTCATAAACACCGTAGACACATCGGAATAACCCAAAACCTCGACATCACTTCACGCAGCTGCAAAGAATGCTATCTTTTCACTTGCAAACAAAAAGTGTAACTGAAAAGGATTGTGCACAACCAAGACGTGCAAATGTACAGGCGAAAACTGTGTGGAAGTAAATGTCACCATAAGCCTACATGCAAGAATGTAATAAGCGATGAAAATTAACTGACATTTAATACCAGATGAAAGTTAACATTACACACAGTCTGCAGTTTTTAAAACATTTATTAGATTCATACACTATCCAGGAATTTTACCAAACTTGGACATGTTGGACAGAAGCTTCTTAAAATTAACAGATAGTATTGAGAGGAATATTTTTGTTGATTTTTTTCGTCATTTTTGTTGAGTCTGTGATAAACAGCAAAAGTAGGCGAGACACTGGGTTCCACGGAACCCTATGAATTTTATAGTCTAGACGTTGGGACTTTAAATAGCGTAGGAGGTGCTTAAGACATGCAAAACAAGAATGGTGAAGCACAAATCCTTAAAGAGTAACTGCAAAGTGTGGTCAGCTTAGAATTGGAATGCTGTTTCTCAGATGACTAAATGATAAAATAAGTTACATTTTTCCTGAAATATTATTGATCATAATTAAGGGATGTGTGTGTGGAGTGGGAGAAAATTCCAGTGGCGGATCCAGAAATTTTCATAAGTGGGGGCCCCACTGATTGTCTAAGAGGGGCTCCCGCTCCAGTCATGCTTCAGTGATTCCCCAAAAAGGAGGGGGGGGGGGGGTTCCCCTGGCCCCCGACTAAATCCACCTCTAGATTCTGCTAGAGCCTTAGTGAAATTTACTAAAAGAATAAATTGTGAATCCTCATTTATTGATTTTTCATTAGTAAAATTTAAATGAAAATTTTATTCTAATTTTTCAACCCCTCTTTTTTGTTCTTTATTTTATTAACTTGAATTGTGTGATACATGTAGAGTGCAAATTAACTGATAAGATGAACTTTGAAAATGCCAATTGTCATGCATTTTTTAATGTAAAATTCTATCTATTTAAAATGTTCTTATTTATTATAACTTTTTGAAATGTTTATACTAAACAGCTTCTTTCTGTTGATTTTTTTTTTCACCCAAAGAGTCATGAAATTGTTTATTCCTTGAAATTATATTTCATGTTTTGCACAACCATAATGCCATTTATGTGTACACCAGTTTTATCACAAAGGAGGCAGAAATTATCGCTGTAGCTAACAAGATATTTCAACCGACCCAACCTGTGTAATGTTAATTTTACTGATAATATTATAAATTTGACAAAGGACAAGGTATGATAAGGGCCATTTCTGGCCCCCCTTTTTCGAGAATTTTTAAACTTTGAAATTGAAACCCATCACGCCTGTGTAATGAACTACAGTATCTGATCGTCCATGTAGAACTTTATTTTTAGATGTTATGTACTCAAATATGTTCAAACTGAGACCTTGAAAAGCCCTAAACGACGAAAAGTGAAAAAAATCTACAATTTCGTCATGTTCGGAGACAAAATTTTACATCAGCGCCAACGTAGACCATCTTGAAATTTTCAACCATCAACTGTACTCTTATGTATCTTTCACATGATAAAATATCATGATGGTCTACGTTGGCGCTCATGTCTAAAAATTTGAAAAATAATCCGATTGTTTACATATTTTGACAAGTCATTATAATACGTCAAAGTGAACGGCACGGGTACGAAATTATTCCGGATCCATAATTGATCAGAATATTACGTACGGATTGTTTTATGTCGTATCCAGTCATCAAGACATGTCACTCTCTTAAAGAAATACGTTGTACGTGAAATTAGACCCATAATGATTAAAATAGTCTAACACTAAGGAGCCAAATACAGAGTTGTGTCCCTTGAAATATGGTTAATTAATTTTATTCATTACAATTTTCAAATATTCAACGAAATCTTACAAATGAATTTTATAATAAATTCTCAATATATTCAAACTCTTTTTGTAGTTCTGAAGAAAATTAGTTCATCAAAACGTATATATTTTGCTTTTTGAAGTTTTCTATTTAACCATCTACAGAAAAATAGACTTGTGTATCATATCCATTTCGTGCACATTTACGTTAACATTAACATGTTCGTTGGCCATAATATACTTGAATTAATTGCCATTGTTTTACAAACACTTGTCTTTTAAAAAATATATCTAGATGGAAATCATTACTAACAAAAAGGTTAATACTAACAACTCTGTACATACCAAAGATGGCACCAAAGAGGTTTGTCTCTTGGTGTTTTTATGTAAATAGTAAATAAATAATTTTAATGATAAAAAAAAAAAAATACATTGTAGTAGCTATATACTAAGAATACTAAAATCACTGGTTGATAGACAAAAATCTGCGTACAGTACTAAACTAATAGGTTATACACGTGCAGTCAGTATTAAATCCAAAGTATGGAATGTAATGATAAAAATAATTCCAGGTAAAGAGCAGTTGATACTGAAATTAAGTTAACTACACTTATACTACACTGTAAATTATGTATTAGATAAAATACAAAGGTAACAAAGAAACAGGCCGGTAACAACCGTTGCCGGATAGTTTTTCTGCACGAGTAGTCAGGTCAAGGTCCGAGGCGATAGCCGAGGACCTTGACCTGACTACAAGTGCAGAAAAACTATTCGGCTGGTTGTTACCGGCCTGTTTCTTTTGTTACTTTTGTTTTTTATCTGACTTGTACGACGTTTCAAGAAAGTAATAATAAATTTTGCAAGACGAAACATTTGAGAAATTTAGATAGCCATAAAGCAGTAAATGTAAGTTATAGTATAAACACCTTTTTTTTTCATTTCCCTTCAATCGAGATTTTTTTTTCAAGAAAAAAAAATCAGGAATCTAATAATTTGATAAAAAAGAACCGTTTCAAGTAAAAGATGAATGTTGTACATTAAAACTTTTTAAAATGCAACTTCGTAAAAAAGTAGTGTATTAAAGAAATATTTTAGTGGTAAGTAGGATAACGTTTGATTTTTATGGATGAAACGGAAAGCGGGGAGGGGGGAGGGGGGCTAATTCATTTTAAAAATAACAGGCTGTGATCTTTTTTTTTATGAAAAAATGCAGGATGTGCCATTCCATCCCCCATCCCCCCTTAAAAAAAATTGTAAAAATCGCGCGTTTGTTGCCAAATATATGAATTTAATATTCAGTGGTGGGGGGTCCCGGGGTTGGAACACCCCTTTTTTGCATGATCAATGCATTTAAATGGAGACATAAAGTTGGCCCCCTTCCCCCTGTTTTGTCCTGGATTTGGACCTGGATTCGCCACTGATATAAATTCGGGATCAAAAGAATGAATTTCCTTCTTCATTAGTGAATGAAATGTTTATGAAAAAATGGATTTTGTCTTTATATTATATTCAGGCATATACAATGTACTTTAATTTTTTTTTAAATTCATGCTCGTCTCTAGATCTGCAAGTGTTGATCGGTAATAAACACGTGTTACATTATGATCCAATCGCAGCTTACCGCCCAAAATTGATGACTAAGTTGAATGATTTTCTTCTAGATTTGCTGCTTATTTGGATGTGTATTATACATGAACACTTTTTGTTTATAGGACCAATCGTGCATTGGTGAGTTGATAGGGATTTTATCTTTTGAAAAGATTTGATTTTTATTTACTTATTTCCTGTCTTATTTTTATTGAAATATCCACGTCAGTATCATCATTTCTTTACTTTCAGCATTGTCCAAAATACTATTCATATCCATATATTGAAGAAAACATTTATTGACCGAACATTTTGCTTCATAAAGGGGGCGGTATGTTCTATTTTGAGAATATTAACTATTTACTTTTCAACGCCATCACCCAAATGTTTTTGTTTAAATTAGCACTATTTACGGTATTCGGAAAATTAGGAATCATGCAAAACATTAATTGTTATCTGCTTGACCATAATAATTTTTTTCTCATAAAATTTGGGATCAAAATATCTTTTTTAGGAGATAGCCATACCCCCCCTTTTTTTTGAAGTTAAATGTCTAATCCCTTAGTGTACTGATATGAATATTATTTTACTGGAAATGTTTGAAAAAAGATATTGATGCTAACGTAAATATTTTGCTCAATAAAAAGACAGGAAATAAGTCGGTGAACCAAAAAGTTCAAATCTAATTGAAAGTTAAAGTGCCCATGAACTCACTGATCATGCACGAGTGATTCTATTCATAAAAAGTGTCCGTGTAACAACTAAAAAGAGTCCGTGTATCATCTAAAAAGAGTCCGTGTAACACCCGTTATTGTACTGTTTTTCTATAGCTCTGCGGGGGGCAAAGTCGTACAAGTATTTCCAGCCTATTCATATATCGGTACACTAAAGATTTTTCTTATATATGTGTCAGAGCACTCTTTTGACAAGAACTAATCATAAAATATAAGTACACATGTAGCATTCAATTGACTCAGATCCTATATGGATTATCAAATAAAACATGCTTTATAGTGCGGTGACTGAAGGCAGATTTTTCTGAATTTAATCTCCCCACCGAACACACACACCTATATAATATATCATTGGAAAGAGGAAACCTTGTACTACAACAATATGCCTGTCGTCAGGACTTGATATGGTCACATTTTTTTTAAATTGAGGTCAAAGGTCATATGTAAAAATCTGTGAAAATTTGGGAAGGTTTCAATTTTGACATTTTTTTTCTATTTCTAAACTCTTCCTAAATACAAACGATACTGTTTTGGCTTTAGTAATGTTTGTTATTATACATAAACCTTAATCATTAAGATTTTGTTATCAAAAAAGTTCCGAAAACGACGTTTTATAAACAAAACTTTAAAAATCAAGTTTTCAACCTATAAAAAGTTTAGAGCACCTTAACCTTATAAAAAATTTCAATTTCAGGTAAAAATCAAGTGTCATGCAGGACAATACCTTAAAATTATTTTTTAAACTATCATATTGGGTGAGGTATCAAAGCAAAGCAATAGAACACTACAGTCAAATATGACCTCAAATAGAATTTGCAGATACTTCAGGCTTTTTTAAAGACTACTCGTTGCTTTTGTTTTTTTTTCTCACATTTATTGCTGTTTCCATAGCATTATCTGTTGATGTGTATTTTACTCTGAGTGATATCTATTACATTATAGGTTTTGTACATATACCCCCCTTTTTTTTCCTTGCAACGTACCACAAACTTCAAAAGTATTCCATACAAAAAAAGAAGATGTGATATGATTGCAAATAAGACTACTCTCAAAATGAGACCAACTGAGACATAAATTAACAATTATAGTTCCCGTGCGGGCTTCAACAATGAGTAAAATTCATCATACACAAGAATTGCGGACAGCTCAGCTGGATGGCCTTATCAACTATCCCACAGAGAGCAGTTATCATCGAATTTTTTTTAACGTTATTGTCTATGAGGAATTATGACCACTAGTTATATAAACGAATACTTTGCCTATACTATATATATCATATAAAATTAACAAATTATAGAGATTTCACCAATTTTACAGCTTTAAAATGATGTAATAAAATTCACTTTATCTTGAAATTTACTGGTGTCCTCATCGTGTTGAACGTTGGGTCATCTTCTGGTTGAATATAGCAAATACGAGGTCTAATAAAAAAAATCATATTTAATTCATTTTTTATTGTAAATTAAATTAATAAATTATACAATATTGGCAAAAAGTTTTCCTATCAAATGGTATAAAAATCATCATTTTAAAATAATGTTTACTGTTGTCCCTATGCTTTTAAAAGTGGAACTTCATAATTTTTTGTTATGCATACAACGTATATTCAGACAACCTAAGATTGACCGTATTCAAAGACGAATTGTGGTTGGTGTTATTAGTTGAATTCTCCATTTTATGATGTGAATTTCCTTTCTTTTTGACATCCATTATTTAATATATCTAGTTAGGTTTTAAGCAATACATTATTTTCTGTTATACTAAAGATGTCTTTAAAGTAACATCAAAGTTAAGTAGTGTGGTTCTGTCGACATCTTTGAGAAAAGTACAGAAAAAGGATTTTTTTTTCTAAAACAGGCTTTGTCTAAATAAACTTATTTAGTTTCAAGTAACAATAGCATTAATTGTTATCAATTAATTGAATACACAATGATTGTATTGTTGAAAAACAATTGGTTACATAATCTGAAAAAGTAAATTGAAATAGAATATAGATGGCAACGTGAAATTTTAATGTTATTCGTTTTGTCTTATGATGAATTAAAGTTGCCTGTTATTTTTTAGGGGGTATTGTTATTGTCATTATATGAAAGAGATCAATGAGGTAAATGCAAGTATTTTGAATGTAAACAGTAAGACAGTATAGCGTCAAAATCATTGGTACATGTACATGTAGGATATGTTATCTGTATGTTCTCATTCGTTCATTGATTTAATTGTTTAGTATATTCATAAAATGTCGTCTGATAATAAAAATGACAAAATACATCGAAAATCCTTTTTAAGAAAGCTCCATAATTATCGATCTAAATATGGAAGTATTATATAATACTTCCATGATCTAAAATGCCATATAAACAGGAATGTGTCAATATTTACATAGTATATATAAGCGTCCCATGGGGCCACGACAAATCCTTTCCAGTGCTGTATCCCAAATCAATACCATATGTTACTATTTTATCTTATCATGGAAGTATTATATTGAAAAAAAAGTATTTCACACACAGGCTCTTGTTGAGTGCCCCCTTTTTTCATTTTATTTTGGTTAAGTTTTATTTGAAAATATTCTTTAATTTTCATATTTCATTTTTTTTCTTTCTTGTATAACTCTTATTCTGGCGATTTAACCATACTTATTTATATTGTTGTTCTCTATTCTTTTCTATAAGAGTATTCTTATTTCTACCAAGGAATTGTATATTTAAATATACAATTCCTTGTTTCTACACATAAGAATATACAGAGGGTTATACATAAAAAACGTATTTTATTAAGTGAAAATAAATTTAGAAACGTTGAAATAAGAACGAATATTTTCAAAAATTGATTAAACAAACAATTAAAAAAAAGGGGTGAACTTAACGAGCACCTGACTTTCGTGTGTCATGACATTCCTCATTGACAAATGTTATGCGCTTTTAGATATTTTGTTTCTGTTTTGAATTATTTTCGTGTATTTGCTTACTGACAGCGGTTGTTGGAAATACTCAATAAATCCGTAGGAGGGTTACAATCTTTCCTAAATCACAACAATTTTGTGTCAGGATTTCTGTTTATTTGCGGTCATTACTGGTTCTTCGTTCATAAAATGTATTAAATTTCTGTTCCGTGTATACCATGTATTTGGTAATAATATGCGATTTTCTCTATTAAACTTGCGAGTAGTGGGGGAAGTGGGGGTTCTGGGCCACTTTGTCTAATGTTAACCCTATGGGAAAAAGGTAGCCTCCTGAGAGGTAGCCTCCCGATGTGAGGCTTATTTCTATGACGTCATTTTTAGGTATTATGACATTAATTAATTAAATTAATTAATTTCTGTGGAGATTAGGTCTTTATAAAGTGTTACTAATTACGTTTGTTTTTATTATGGATAAGTATATATATTTTTTTCTTTAAATTTGATGAAAATTCCCAGTCTATTAATAGGTACACAGGAAAACCCCACCTTAGTGTGTATTTACAGATCATTAGTAAGTGGGGGAAGTGGGGGTTCTGGGCCACTTTGTCTAATGTTAACCCTATGGGAAAAAGGTAGCCTCCTGAGAGGTAGCCTCCCGATGTGAGGCTTATTTCTATGACGTCATTTTTAGGTATTATGACATTAATTAATTAAATTAATTAATTTCTGTGGAGATTAGGTCTTTATAAAGTGTTACTAATTACGTTTGTTTTTATTATGGATAAGTATATATATTTTTTTCTTTAAATTTGATGAAAATTCCCAGTCTATTAATAGGTACACAGGAAAACCCCACCTTAGTGTGTATTTACAGATGTTGGGCCACTTTGTCTAATGTTAACCCTATGGGAAAAAGGTAGCCTCCTGAGAGGTAGCCTCCCGATGTGAGGCTTATTTCTATGACGTCATTTTTAGGTATTATGACATTAATTAATTAAATTAATTAATTTCTGTGGAGATTAGGTCTTTATAAAGTGTTACTAATTACGTTTGTTTTTATTATGGATAAGTATATATATTTTTTTCTTTAAATTTGATGAAAATTCCCAGTCTATTAATAGGTACACAGGAAAACCCCACCTTAGTGTGTATTTACAGATCATTATTAGTTGTACGACTTTGCCCCCCGCAGAGCTATAGAAAAACAGTACAATAACGGGTGTTACACGGACTCTTTTTAGATGATACACGGACTCTTTTTAGTTGTTACACGGACACTTTTTATGAATAGAATCACTCGTGCATGATCAGTGAGTTCATGGGCACTTTAACTTTCAATTAGATTTGAACTTTTTGGTTCACCGACTTATTTCCTGTCTTTTTATTGAGCAAAATATTTACGTTAGCATCAATATCTTTTTTCAAACATTTCCAGTAAAATAATATTCATATCAGTACACTAAGGGATTAGACATTTAACTTCAAAAAAAAGGGGGGGTATGGCTATCTCCTAAAAAAGATATTTTGATCCCAAATTTTATGAGAAAAAAATTATTATGGTCAAGCAGATAACAATTAATGTTTTGCATGATTCCTAATTTTCCGAATACCGTAAATAGTGCTAATTTAAACAAAAACATTTGGGTGATGGCGTTGAAAAGTAAATAGTTAATATTCTCAAAATAGAACATACCGCCCCCTTTATGAAGCAAAATGTTCGGTCAATAAATGTTTTCTTCAATATATGGATATGAATAGTATTTTGGACAATGCTGAAAGTAAAGAAATGATGATACTGACGTGGATATTTCAATAAAAATAAGACAGGAAATAAGTAAATAAAAATCAAATCTTTTCAAAAGATAAAATCCCTATCAACTCACCAATGCACGATTGGTCCTATAAACAAAAAGTGTTCATGTATAATACACGTCCAAATAAGCAGCAAATCTAGAAGAAAATCATTCAACTTAGTCATCAATTTTGGGCGGTAAGCTGCGATTGGATCATAATGTAACACGTGTTTATTACCGATCAACACTTGCAGATCTAGAGACGAGCATGAATTTAAAAAAAAATTAAAGTACATTGTATATGCCTGAATATAATATAAAGACAAAATCCATTTTTTCATAAACATTTCATTCACTAATGAAGAAGGAAATTCATTCTTTTGATCCCGAATTTATATCAGTGGCGAATCCAGGTCCAAATCCAGGACAAAACAGGGGGAAGGGGGCCAACTTTATGTCTCCATTTAAATGCATTGATCATGCAAAAAAGGGGTGTTCCAACCCCGGGACCCCCCACCACTGAATATTAAATTCATATATTTGGCAACAAACGCGCGATTTTTACAATTTTTTTTAAGGGGGGATGGGGGATGGAATGGCACATCCTGCATTTTTTCATAAAAAAAAAGATCACAGCCTGTTATTTTTAAAATGAATTAGCCCCCCTCCCCCCTCCCCGCTTTCCGTTTCATCCATAAAAATCAAACGTTATCCTACTTACCACTAAAATATTTCTTTAATACACTACTTTTTTACGAAGTTGCATTTTAAAAAGTTTTAATGTACAACATTCATCTTTTACTTGAAACGGTTCTTTTTTATCAAATTATTAGATTCCTGATTTTTTTTTCTTGAAAAAAAAATCTCGATTGAAGGGAAATGAAAAAAAAAGGTGTTTATACTATAACTTACATTTACTGCTTTATGGCTATCTAAATTTCTCAAATGTTTCGTCTTGCAAAATTTATTATTACTTTCTTGAAACGTCGTACAAGTCAGATAAAAAACAAAAGTAACAAAAGAAACAGGCCGGTAACAACCAGCCGAATAGTTTTTCTGCACTTGTAGTCAGGTCAAGGTCCTCGGCTATCGCCTCGGACCTTGACCTGACTACTCGTGCAGAAAAACTATCCGGCAACGGTTGTTACCGGCCTGTTTCTTTGTTACCTTTGTATTTTATCTAATACATGTCTCTGGTATTACATTCACCTACGGCTATTAATCTGTGATTATTAAATCAATATTGAAAGCGTGTTTAAACTTGTCCAGTAGTGTACGTAGTGACCTTTAACATGTTGATACGTGTCAATAAATCCGCCATATTGAATTCTTATACAAATCATTAAATCGTTATATTATTGACACTATTTAGTATAATGTATCTTCATATTTTTGGTGTGATTTTTTTTTTTGTTTGTTAGGTATTTGAATTTTTAATATAATTGCTAAATCACTGAAAGCGTTCGTTAACTTGTCTGTGTCGTACTATATAATCAAGTTTAGACTTGTCAATAATCCGATTTAAATGTAATCGCCATGTTGAAAATATTATAAACATATAGTTATGCAGTCTTTCGAAAGAAGTAAATCATAATATTAATTGAATTATATAGTATTATTCTTACAAAGATGAGATTTATCAAGTAGTTAATTTTGATGTGTTCGATGATACATACTGTTATTTATTGTTTTAATATCCAACTATCATCCTTCCGTTAATCATATAATATACTGTATGAATTGAAAACTTATTTTATTATTTCCTCGATCATATTCACTTTTAAACTGAAATCCTTTTACTATAAAATGCCAAACTGATAACCAAGACATTTCAACAGTTTCTGTTGACCTCAATAACCTGGTGTGATTAAGTACATGGGTGAATGACCATTAATGTAAACATGTCAAGTAGTTCTTATCAAATAATGATTATTTCAACCTTTTATTTTATTAGACTGTCTTGAACCTTTTAAGTTATATTCATTTTTGATAAACTTATTCATTAATAAATGCTTTTATTTCAAGAATGATCAATCATTTAGGCCCGAAAATTAATCAGCAAACCTACATTACATGCCTTCAAAATATTTAACGACGACAAGTTGGTGGCTGTTCACATGTAAAAACAACGATTATACTTAAACAGACCGATCTACGTGGGATTCACTATACTCGATTTGTCAAAGACGCTTGTGTACGATTTCCATCATTATTATCTGAAGAATAAATATGGGTCTAGAGCAACACTCTTGTTTACGGACGCAGACTCACTATGCTACAACATCAACACTGATGATATATATCAAGATATGACGAAGGATAAACACTTGTTTGATGTAATATAGCCCCGAACATCAGCTTGATATCACCTTTAGCAAAAAGGTGTTAGGAAAATTAGTCACCCATATCCGCTGAGCAATGATGCATATCCACCGCCGCCGCCGCCACCACTACCACCACCACCACCACCACCACCTCCTCCACCACCACCACCACCACCACCACCTCCACCACCACCACCACCACCACCACCTCCTCCACCACCACCACCACCACCACCACCTCCACAACCACCACCACCACCACCACTACCACCACCGCCTCCATCACCACCACCGCCTCCACCACCACCTTCACCGCCACCGCCTTCTCCACCCCCGCCACCGCCTCCTCCTCCTCCGCCGCCGCCGCCGCCGCCGAAAGTTTTACTTCATCATCCATTCACTATGCCTTCTCAAAGTCGTTGTTTGCCTGTTTTCTCATGTTGGTGTTGAATTCTATGTAGGTTTTAAGCCATGCATTTTGTTGAAATCCTAATACTCTATGTATTTTAGTTATTTTCATTCCAAGTTCTGTATAAAGTTGTAAATTTTGATAATGCACCACATAGTTTGTCTTTTTCTTCAGAGTTGGAATTAATTTTCGGGTTTTAACCATAGGTTTCACGTTTTCCACACCATTTGCATTCTTCACAGTATTTAACTTTCCCAATAAATCAGTACTGTATTTCGATAGATCTTTGTCTTCAATGAGTAGATGTTCGGGTGCCAGAGGATAATCGTTATGTTTATTATGGAGATGTTCAGGATATTCTATGTCTACTTCTAAAATGTAGCCTTCTTTTGCGTCTGACTCGACTTTCTGTAACTCGAAATGACTAATTTCATCTTCATTTAAAAAATGGAAAAAAAACCATAAGGCAATGGTTGAGACATTGCCCAACCGTACAAATTGTTAGCATCTAGATACATGATGTGTTTTTTCACATCTGATTCATTAAAGTCGTCAACATATTGATGATTAGCTCGACTGTATTTTTTGGTAACCATACTGACCCCACCTCGTGTTCCAAGCTCTATCATGTTGTACATGAGAGGATCAGTAATTAAATCCAGACAGACATCGCTTATTTTCAATGCTGCTTGCCATGCTAAACCTGGACTCGTGAAAAAGTGACTAGCATCCAACTTGTAATATTCAAGAGTCATGTCACGGAATCGTTCGAAAACATCTGCTAAGAGTAGCGTATCTGTTATAATACATACAAATTGTGAAAATCCCCTAAGGTTTTCATATTGAACGTGTTCCAGACCTTTTGAGCGTGTTCATACTATTCATCAGAAATAGGTTCTTTGGTTAAGGAATTATAAAAAGCTGCTTTTGAAGGGAGAGCTGTCTCTTCAAATCTTTCAGAACAATTCACATAATCATCACAGTATTCGTTTTTCTGTAGCAAAAGTTTAGTGTGTTCGTCATTGGGGAAAGCTTTTCGAAATTGTTTTAAATTTTTAAAACCGTCTGCCGCTAAATTATCAATTAACGTTTCCAAAGAGCTATTCATGCACTGGTATGTGTCTAAAAACCTCAGTTGTCCAACAGAAAAGGACACATATTTCTCCATATTGTTTGGTATACATGTTATTTTTTTTTTCCAACGACTTACTTATATTTGTTAGAAAAGAGATATTGGTTTTGTTGAAGGCGCCATAAGTTGAAGTGTCAAGTAGATCTTTGATAGTTTTCATATAAAAAAGAAGATGTGGTATGATTGCCAATGAGACAACTGTCCACAAGAGACCAAAATGACACAGACATTAACAACTATTGGTTACCGTAAGGCCTTCAACAATGAACAAAGTCCATACCGCATAGTCAGCTATAAAAGGTCCCGATATGACAATATAAAACAATTCAAACGAGAAAACTAACGGCCTTATTTATATACAGAAATGAACGAAAAACAAATACTAGTATGTAACACATAAACAAACGACAACCACTGACCATGTCCATGTCTTTGTATACATCATCCGTAATTATTTCGTAGCACAGAGAATATGAAATTTCAAGAATATTTTGATGATATATGTAAGTTTAACAAATTCAAAGCACTCAAGTCAAAGTTGTTTTTTTTTATATTGAGCAACAAATGAATTTGAAGGCTTGATTTTCTATGATTTGTCAATAACTTTTATCTGAAGTTGATGCATTTATGAGAAACCCTTTTTTTCGACTTTACTGAATAATTGTATAAATATAATAAATGTATATCACACACCTGTGTCAGTAAACAACAAGCTGATCTTGATCTAAGAATCAGTTATGTTACCTTCAACTGTCCAATATTTTTAAGGATCCTCCTTTAAAATATTGGACGAAGGTAGCATAATTGATTCTTAGATCAAGATCAGCTTGTTGTTTACTGACACAGGTGTGTGATATACATTTATTATATTTATACAATTATTCAGTAAAGTCGAAAAAAAGGGTTTCTCATAAATGCATCAACTTCAGATAAAAGTTATTGACAAATCATAGAAAATCAAGCCTTCAAATTCATTTGTTGCTCAATATAAAAAAAAAAAAAACTTTGACTTGAGTGCTTTGAATTTGTTAAACTTACATATATCATCAAAATATTCTTGAAATTTCATATTCTCTGTGCTACGAAATAATTACGGATGATGTATACAAAGACATGGACATGGTCAGTGGTTGTCGTTTGTTTACGTGTTACATACTAGTATTTGTTTTTCGTTCATTTCTGTATATAAATAAGGCCGTTAGTTTTCTCGTTTGAATTGTTTTATATTGTCATATCGGGACCTTTTATAGCTGACTATGCGGTATGGACTTTGTTCATTGTTGAAGGCCTTACGGTAACCAATAGTTGTTAATGTCTGTGTCATTTTGGTCTCTTGTGGACAGTTGTCTCATTGGCAATCATACCACATCTTCTTTTTTATATGAAAACTATCAAAGATCTACTTGACACTTCAACTTATGGCGCCTTCAACAAAACCAATATCTCTTTTCTAACAAATATAAGTAAGTCGTTGGAAAAAAAAAATAACATGTATACCAAACAATATGGAGAAATATGTGTCCTTTTCTGTTGGACAACTGAGGTTTTTAGACACATACCAGTGCATGAATAGCTCTTTGGAAACGTTAATTGATAATTTAGCGGCAGACGGTTTTAAAAATTTAAAACAATTTCGAAAAGCTTTCCCCAATGACGAACACACTAAACTTTTGCTACAGAAAAACGAATACTGTGATGATTATGTGAATTGTTCTGAAAGATTTGAAGAGACAGCTCTCCCTTCAAAAGCAGCTTTTTATAATTCCTTAACCAAAGAACCTATTTCTGATGAATAGTATGAACACGCTCAAAAGGTCTGGAACACGTTCAATATGAAAACCTTAGGGGATTTTCACAATTTGTATGTATTAACAGATACGCTACTCTTAGCAGATGTTTTCGAACGATTCCGTGACATGACTCTTGAATATTACAAGTTGGATGCTAGTCACTTTTTCACGAGTCCAGGTTTAGCATGGCAAGCAGCATTGAAAATAAGCGATGTCTGTCTGGATTTAATTACTGATC
Source organism: Mytilus galloprovincialis (assembly GCA_037788925.1). NCBI lineage: Eukaryota > Metazoa > Mollusca > Bivalvia > Mytilida > Mytilidae > Mytilus > Mytilus galloprovincialis. The sequence goes on from CM075341.1 coordinate 50,073,258, forward strand.
CTCTCATGTACAACATGATAGAGCTTGGAACACGAGGTGGGGTCAGTATGGTTACCAAAAAATACAGTCGAGCTAATCATCAATATGTTGACGACTTTAATGAATCAGATGTGAAAAAACACATCATGTATCTAGATGCTAACAATTTGTACGGTTGGGCAATGTCTCAACCATTGCCTTATGGTTTTTTTTCCATTTTTTAAATGAAGATGAAATTAGTCATTTCGAGTTACAGAAAGTCGAGTCAGACGCAAAAGAAGGCTACATTTTAGAAGTAGACATAGAATATCCTGAACATCTCCATAATAAACATAACGATTATCCTCTGGCACCCGAACATCTACTCATTGAAGACAAAGATCTATCGAAATACAGTACTGATTTATTGGGAAAGTTAAATACTGTGAAGAATGCAAATGGTGTGGAAAACGTGAAACCTAGGGTTAAAACCCGAAAATTAATTCCAACTCTGAAGAAAAAGACAAACTATGTGGTGCATTATCAAAATTTACAACTTTATACAGAACTTGGAATGAAAATAACTAAAATACATAGAGTATTAGGATTTCAACAAAATGCATGGCTTAAAACCTACATAGAATTCAACACCAACATGAGAAAACAGGCAAACAACGACTTTGAGAAGGCATAGTGAATGGATGATGAAGTAAAACTTTCGGCGGCGGCGGCGGCGGCGGCGGCGGCGGAGGAGGCGGCGGCGGGGGTGGAGAAGGCGGTGGCGGTGAAGGTGGTGGTGGAGGCGGTGGTGGTGATGGAGGCGGTGGTGGTAGTGGTGGTGGTGGTGGTTGTGGAGGTGGTGGTGGTGGTGGTGGAGGAGGTGGTGGTGGTGGTGGTGGTGGTGGAGGTGGTGGTGGTGGTGGTGGAGGAGGTGGTGGTGGTGGTGGTGGTGGTAGTGGTGGCGGCGGCGGCGGTGGATATGCATCATTGCTCAGCGGATATGGGTGACTAATTTTCCTAACACCTTTTTGCTAAAGGTGATATCAAGCTGATGTTCGGGGCTATATTACATCAAACAAGTGTTTATCCTTCGTCATATCTTGATATATATCATCAGTGTTGATGTTGTAGCATAGTGAGTCTGCGTCCGTAAACAAGAGTGTTGCTCTAGACCCATATTTATTCTTCAGATAATAATGATGGAAATCGTACACAAGCGTCTTTGACAAATCGAGTATAGTGAATCCCACGTAGATCGGTCTGTTTAAGTATAATCGTTGTTTTTACATGTGAACAGCCACCAACTTGTCGTCGTTAAATATTTTGAAGGCATGTAATGTAGGTTTGCTGATTAATTTTCGGGCCTAAATGATTGATCATTCTTGAAATAAAAGCATTTATTAATGAATAAGTTTATCAAAAATGAATATAACTTAAAAGGTTCAAGACAGTCTAATAAAATAAAAGGTTGAAATAATCATTATTTGATAAGAACTACTTGACATGTTTACATTAATGGTCATTCACCCATGTACTTAATCACACCAGGTTATTGAGGTCAACAGAAACTGTTGAAATGTCTTGGTTATCAGTTTGGCATTTTATAGTAAAAGGATTTCAGTTTAAAAGTGAATATGATCGAGGAAATAATAAAATAAGTTTTCAATTCATACAGTATATTATATGATTAACGGAAGGATGATAGTTGGATATTAAAACAATAAATAACAGTATGTATCATCGAACACATTAAAATTAACTACTTGATAAATCTCATCTTTGTAAGAATAATACTATATAATTCAATTAATATTATGATTTACTTCTTTCGAAAGACTGCATAACTATATGTTTATAATATTTTCAACATGGCGATTACATTTAAATCGGATTATTGACAAGTCTAAACTTGATTATATAGTACGACACAGACAAGTTAACGAACGCTTTCAGTGATTTAGCAATTATATTAAAAATTCAAATACCTAACAAACAAACAAAAAATCACACCAAAAATATGAAGATACATTATACTAAATAGTGTCAATAATATAACGATTTAATGATTTGTAAAAGAATTCAATATGGCGGATTTATTTAATAGTTATCCCATAAGGACGCGGTGTGTCAGTGTAAGATCATCCCGATGGCCGGAGGTCAGAGGGTGATCTTACAATGACACACCAAGTCCGAATGGGATAACTATTTTACATCCCAGCTGTTTTAGATTAGACGAAAAACCATTCACAATTCATAAAATCTAGTTTAGAACGCCACACAACCATTATTATATACTTATTATATTACTATATGATGTATACCCTTTATGACCCCCTATCACGATGAGTAGATATCAAACAATGTCAACTCGCCCCACTGGTCAATCGGCCCACACTATATCGCCACTTTATGAAAAAATCGCCCAACTCTTGTAAACGACTCGCCCAACTTTAAAAAAGTGAAAATTAAATTGAACAATCAGTCTGACAACTCATTTATTTAACGAAAAGGGTTTAAACCCCACTGAGTAAAGGTCTGCCAACTCGTCCCAGTTATAAAAAATATCTTGCTTCCTTTAAGTATGTTAAATTTCTGACAGTTCGTATCCAGACGTCCTGGTGAATTGGTATGTGTCGTGGCTTGATATGCTAAAGGTCTTGAGTTCGAATCCCAGCATATACACTGGATTTTTTCTACGTGAATTTTGATAGATAGTCTTCTCCGTATAATTAATTATAAGTTTTATACTGGATTTGACATTCCCGCCAAAATGTTACAGAACAAAGGAAAGCATGCATAACAAAGAAACTTAAACTGGGGTGATCTGGTAGGGGTGATCCGGCTCAGATCACCCCTGTTAGAACAAAGGAGCTGGGATGTAATGACACGTATCAACATGTTAAAGGTCACTACGTACACTACTGGACAAGTTTAAACACGCTTTCAATATTGATTTAATAATCACAGATTAATAGCCGTAGGTGAATGTAATACCAGAGACATCTAATAATGATCTGTAAATACACACTAAGGTGGGGTTTTCCTGTGTACCTATTAATAGACTGGGAATTTTCATCAAATTTAAAGAAAAAAATATATATACTTATCCATAATAAAAACAAACGTAATTAGTAAATCTTAACTCTGATAATTCGGAGGATGAAATGCAAGACGATATGAAACCTGGGGATATTACTATCGATATAGATGCTGTCATTCAAGAAAATCCTATATATGATGAAATATTAAATGGGATTATTACCCAGACAGAAGTTGCTGAAGCTATTAAAAAATTGAAAAATAGTAAAGCACCTGGGATTGACAGCATTCTAAACGAATATCTTAAAAACACCCCACCTGAGTTTATCTCAATGTATTGTAAACTTTTTAACATTGTGCTAGACACAGGTATTATCCCAGATAGTTGGCTCCTGGGTATAATTAAGCCGGTGTTTAAGAATAAAGGAAATCCACAAGATCCTGACAACTTTCGAGCAATAACACTCATTAGTTGTCTGGGTAAACTTTTCACTTCGATTATAAACGAAAGACTGAATTTCTTTTCTAATGAACTGGAATTGATCTCTAAAAATCAAGCCGGTTTTAGGAAAGGGCATTCAACTACAGACAATATATTTGTCATACATGTACTTGTTTCATTGTATTTGTCCTTTGGTAAAAAATTGTTTTGTACATTCATAGATTTTAGAAAGGCTTTTGATACCATTTGGAGAACTGGACTTTGGTTTAAATTACAAAAAAGCCAGATAAAAGGAAAGTGTTTCCAAGTTATATATAATATGTATACTAATATCAAATCATGTGTTCAGTACAACAATACGAAATCAGATTTCTTCCCTTGTATGATTGGAGTTCGTCAGGGTGAAAATCTTTCCCCTTTTTTGTTTTCCATATTCTTAAATGACTTAGAAGATTACTTTAGAGAACTTCATGTTTTACCTTTAGAATTAATTAAAGAAAAATGTTATAATGAATTACATGTATTTTTAGAAATTTTTGTTTTGTTGTATGCAGATGACACTGTTATTTTTGCTGATAATTATGATGAAATGCAAAATGCTCTCAAAGTTTTTGAAAACTATTGTAAAATGTGGAAACTTAGTGTGAATATTGGTAAAACTAAAGTGATGGTTTTTAGCAAAAGAAAATCGAAAATGGATTTTGATTTTAAACTTGATGGTACATCTCTTGAAATTGTAGATAGCTATACATATCTTGGTCTTTTGCTTAATTATAATGGGTCATTTGTTTGTGCAAAGAAAAAGCTTGTAGAACAGTCGCAAAAAGCCCTTTTTGCTGTTTATACAAAGATTAGAAATTTACATTTACCTATTGACCTACAACTTAAATTGTTTGATTATCTTGTCGAACCTATTTTATTGTATGGATCAGAAATATGGGGATTTGAAAACATTGATATAATTGAAAAAGTTCATCTACAATTTTGCAAGAGAATTTTAAATGTGAGATCAAGTACTCCAAATGTTATGGTATATGGAGAATTAGGAAGGTTTCCACTAGAAATTAAAGTAAAATTAAGAATGTTATCGTTTTGGAGTAGAATGGCTAAAAATGAAAACAAACTTAGTAGTTCTATGTATAAGCTTATTTTCAAATTACATGCTGATGGTATTTGTGAATTTAAATGGGTGTCATTTGTAAAATCTATATTTGACAACTCAGGATTAGGTTATATGTTTTTCAACCAATACATTGATTATTCAAATTTCAAACCCGTTATAAAACAGATTCTTCAAGATCAGTTTCTTCAAAAGTGGTCCAGTAATATTGATAACTCGTCTCGTGGCGAATATTATAAGTTATTTAAATCTCAGTTTGGTCTGGAAAATTATCTACTTCGTCTTCCAGAGGATAAAAGAATCTGGATTTCAAAACTGAGAACATGTAACCTAAAAATTCCTATGGAAACTGGCAGATGGTACAACATCGCTAGAACAGATCGCATATGTACCTTATGTAATGAATCATGTATTGGTGATGAATATCATTATTTATATGTATGTAATAATAGTTCTATTACTGAACTTCGGAAGAAATATATACCGAAATATTATACAACATACCCATCTGTACTGAAAATGCAAAATATGCTGTCATTGTGTCACTGTCAGTTATTGTATAATCTAGCTATATTTATTAAGAAACTGTCTACCTTCATTTAGTAAGATGCATGTATCTTACAAGTTTTATTATCTTTAGAAATTACACTTTTGTTAATAGTTACCTGTCTATTCTGTCATTTATTGTATTTGATTTGTAATTTGTCCTCATGTAACACATATTTTGTGTCTGAGTGTAAATAAAGAATTGAATTGAATTGAACACTTTATAAAGACCTAATCTCCACAGAAATTAATTAATTTAATTAATTAATGTCATAATACCTAAAAATGACGTCATAGAAATAAGCCTCACATCGGGAGGCTACCTCTCAGGAGGCTACCTTTTTCCCATAGGGTTAACAATAGACAAAGTGGCCCAGAACCCCCACTTCCCCCACTACTCTTGCGAACAAAGAAGATTTCCTACTTTGTGTTTATCACTGTTGGATTAGTTAGGTCTAGTTGAGTTTCGAATATTTGTGAATGAATTAATGAAAATGGACGTCACACTAAACTCCAAAAATTAAACACATAAATGAACTAAAATTAAAAACAACCCACAAGAATAACAGACAGACCAGGAGCTCCTGACTAGGGACAGGCGTAAAAATGCGGCAGGGTGAAACATGTTTTGTGAGAATTCAACACTCTCGCTATACATTGTACCTCTGGCCAATGCAGAATAAACGAATCAAAACTTGTTGATACATTTGTCTTAAATAAAGTATATAGAATTAACAATAAATACATAGTTAAAGGAGATGTGACATGATTTTTTTTTTTTTTTTAAATAAATAAATATTTATTTATACATAATTACCCCCAAAAAACATCGTTAACAATATAATTATCGTTTAAATGGATAAAAAATAAATTTAAATGTATCGATCTGTCGACATACTAATTATGCATATTTCAATCCCGGAAGTCACTCAGAACGAGGCTGTGACGTCAGTGGTTACATCAATCATATTTGACTGACGGGTGTAAAGGCATAATAAGCGCAATTTCATATTCGAATATCTTCCAACAAAACCCATGACAGTGATTAAAAATGGTTCTGTGTTCTGCCAGTAGATGCAACAATAGGCATAAGGACAATTTGATTAAAAAAAAAATCCGTTTTCTGAGTAACCCGCAGACTAGTCTCAGGAAGAGATAGGACTTCCTACCAAGCACTAGTCATATAGACTTTGTTCCGCCCACTTTACAAATGCATGTTACGATCGTGAGCCAGAAGTTATGAAGAATCTCGAGGGATGTCCTACCATGAAGCCAAATTTTCGTCCAAATGCGGTACCTGACATTCCATTGACACAACCAACAACAGCTGAGCCCCACCTAAGCGGGGAGCTTGTGAGAAGCGGAGAATGGCTGAGGAAGAAAAAAAATTTTTTCTTCGCAAATATTTTTTGCGTCCCTTATTAATAATTTTTTTAATAGTTTAGTCATATTTGTGTATAATTTTATAGCCAAATATATCTCAATGTTTAAAATTTGGTATTGTGTACCTGCGTGTACCTCACTACCTGTTCACGTGTGCAGGTGTGTACACTGAAATTGGACATAATAAATTAAGTCATCAACATCGATCAGAAATTACAGGTATGCGGCACACTTTCTCTGTAGTGCTGGGTTACCTTTGAAGTTAAAAGCTACATGTGTCATGCCCCCGGGTGGTGGTGATATATATATGACATCGGCAATAGGCACTATTGCGTAACATGCGTCGAATCTGTGTACATGATCACCTGCTGGGTGCACAGGTGAGGTTGGAAAATATACTAGAGCAATGGTTACAGATATAAGTTACGTAATGCATATCTGTTTAACCTGTTTGAATAAACAATAGGCAATACCTTACTGACGGATATGGGGGTTTACAGAATAGAGAAAAGAGGACTGACAGTGCAGCTTAAAAAACGGGGCGGATACAAAATAATGTGTTTGTGAATTTACTTAGTAAAGAATGGAGTATCTATAATAATATTAGATAAGCAAAATAAATAGAGAATTAGAAATGCTTCTAAAGTAAAAAATTAATAAAAAAAAAAAAAAAGCCTGTCAGTCCCCATAACTAGAACATAACCTGTAGTGGGTACATAAATTTCCTTCTGAGTTTTCTAATAAAAATTAGGCAGGTATGAAAGGTGTATTGCAATAAGTTATTAGTACTTACCTATTCTATTTGTTTATTAAAAATCATTTTATTTCTTAATAAAAAATAAATTGTGAAGAGATATCAAGTGATGCTTTTAAAATGACAGACCATTGATGCAAGGTTATCGTGGTGAAAAATTATATGCAAAAGGTGACTTGAATGAGAAACAAATATTTTGGCTAGTGAATGTATGCAAGTCTTTATATTGCATAAGACATGGAGATGAATAACATAGTTTCAACTTAAATAATGCAGATAAATCCAATTGATACAGACCTGGGAGTAGTAGATAATGTATAGTATAGACTGAGTTAGTTAAAACATATTTTACTTGCTGAATTAAAGCAAAAAGGATTAGACACAAGTAAATCATACTTTGAAGTCTTCTCCATAATACAATATAAAATTACAATAATAGTATGATATAATGGACATGCATATAAGGAAAACAGTTTATAGAATAATACTAGCTTTCATATGTAAAAAAGAGAAAAAGAAAGTTTGAAAAGTCATATGATTCTGTGACGGTGACGTGTGTACTGAATATGATGACAATGATGTTCCGTGCCAGTAACAATAACCTTTATCAAGGCATAAAAAATGTGTTTGACCATTTTATGAAATTTTGAACATGTTTGAAAATTTGAATATTTTGTTCATTCGAAAAAGTTCCATGTGTCCGCAAATTAATAGTTTTGTATCTAAAACAATGTTTTCGGATAGCCAGTTGAGATTATTGAATAAGGTTTTTCTACATAGTGTGTATTTTGGACAAACAAAGAAGTAATGGTAGACACCATCAATATCTGACTCACAGTGACAAGAAGGATCATTTATAAATTTATAATATTAGCTCTAAATAGATCATTGTTTAAGAATGAAGGGGAACATCTCAATTGCGTTAGATGATATTCAATTTCCTTGGACCGTACAAATGAAACGTTTCAATTTTACATATTGGCCTATCGTTTTTTTAATTCTTTCTGTTATGCATTACTACTCTCTGTTTTCTGTCGTGTAGATAATCCTGAAACCACTTCAATAAGTTTCCGTCAATACCATAAGCTTTCATTTTACATATAAGGCCCCTATGCCAAACTTTGTCGAAGTTGAAGAGAAGTCACAAAATACAAAACAATTTATAGACTGAGGATATACCACACGGAAATAATATCACAAAAAATAAGCCAGTACTCATAGAACATTTTCAATGGGATTATTACGGAGGAGAAAAAGACATATGAATATATATTACTGTTTTAAATCTTTAAATCTTACTTATAATACCCCCCCCCCCCCTGTTATGTCATACTTATTACACATTTATTTGGGGCAGCTTTAGTAATTCAAATTTTACTAAATTTTACACCCAACACTCTGTAAGGTGATAGGTAATTTATGACGATTGTTGAGAATTGTTTTTAAATTTTAAGAGAGTGATCTTGAAATATTTTATTTTATTACATTTTAACTTTATCTGACACGGATAAAACTTCTTAATACGCTCATCTGATTCAAACTTGCGTAGTTTTTGATCTTTTAAAATATACAAGCGCTCCAGTTGAACGACTGCATTCTAGAACGCGTACAAACACCCAAAACTGAGGGACAACATTCCGATAATTGTATGTCGTCATTAAAAATCAGATTAGAAGCTTCCTCGCTCTAAAAGAGGGAACAATTATGTTTACTTATGTAACTTTTGTAGCATGAACGATGATAAACAGCCTGCACGGAGTTCTTCAAATTCACAGCTATCGCATGAAAAACCTTGATGTTCACCTCATCCAATCTTTTATTCAATGCAGATACAAAAGTCGACTTCCCTATACTGGTAAATTGACTCAAAATTTCAGTCGAGTTTTTTTTTTTTTGGCATATTAAGCACTGCATAAAATGTAACGACGTTTGTCTTTTCTTTGGACTCAAAGGAGCAAATTTCAACGGACTTGACATGTCACGGAATATTAACTGAAACTATCCGTCAATTATTTTGATTTTTACAATAAGACTTTTCTTAATAGTATATTTGATGTTTTATAACAAAAACATAGAATATAAACATATACAAACAAAGTATGTGTCATATATTAGTGCACTTCAAATGAAAATATTTGTATATAATAGAGAAAAAGGTAGTAATTTCATAAATCAAATTATTGACTAATGCACAAAATGTGACGGAAGGCAAGTAATAAAGTTCCGTGTTGAAATTGACTTTTTTTATTCCATTCTTTTTCCATTGATTTCTTACATTTGTTTTCGTATTTAGGTTCCGAAATTTTTATCAGTTATTAGTTTTATGAAATACTATATGCTTAAAATATTATGGGATAATTTCAATTACTACTATAAAGAAGAAACTGAAGTTTGTATCTGAATTTTCAATTAAAATTACCTCAATTTTAAACAGTCCAAACTTAGCAAATTTTATAGATAAGAAGAAATAAAATACTAAATAGAGTATTTTGACATATGAAAATAGCTTCAGAAAAAACTATTTCAATTAAATGTAAGCAAACATACACAATTTTTTATTTTGAAAAAGGGGGGTTGAAACTCTCCAATATACTACTAGTCATTAAAACGACTTTTTAGAAAAATGTGACCATACGAAATTCTGACGACAGGGCAAAAAATAAAGAAGACATATTTGTCTTTAAGTTAAGACCATTTTTAGTCGTGTGTTATTTGGGGAGATTAAACTCGCGATCTAGACGACTTTTTACACTTCTGTCACCGCACTATTAGCGAAATTACTTTTAACATATTTTACTTGCATAAATACAAATTGGATAAGACCCATGGCAAACAAACTTACGAAGTATGCGCGAAAAAAAACATGTGTATTTGTTCGAATGTGTATTTTGTTTTGTCTGGAGTTCTATGTAAGTGACAAAATTTCATGCCAAACCTATACCGATTCCTGGAGTGCTGGTACTTCTTACCTAGCTGTTTAATGTACATGTAAACTATGTCCTCTTAATTCGATTTCACATTCCCCCTCTCCTCACGGGACAAAATGTCGAGCACGTTTGTTAATTTATATCTGTCCGTCCATCCATCCGTCCGTTCGTCTGTTTCTGTCCGGACATATACGTCTAAATATCGCCTTCAATTTTTGACCTAAAAAGCTTTTTATTTATAATAGAGGTGTGTACGTCTACAGGGTTTTGATTTTTTGTTTTTAATTTTCTTTAAATGTCCGGTATTTTTGGTACAAGCTATATATATATAAAGAGTCGGTTATCCTCCTACAGTTTTTGAGATACAGCTTTTATACCTAATAGGTTTATTGTACACATAATTGAAGCATGTATTGCCATCGGATTTTTATTATTCTTCAAACATTCTAAAAATGTCAGATTTTTGGACTTAGTCAATATTTCTTACTACTATTAGGGTAGTTGTTGAATATTCATCAAAAACGGTAGTTGAACTTGTTTTCCCTCTCACTTGCTATTGAAAGCACAACTTGCACTACTAGTACTACAGTTTAATGTCCCAAATGCAATAAATAAGATTTTTTCAGTAACTTCAAATATTTATTCAATACCAGAAAGGTTGAATTTGGTGAATACTACAGCCGATTCCATTGAGTGTGAAGTCAAAGGTAATATTCTTAGTTAGCTTGCTTGTTAGATGAACCATAATGTCATTGTTAGGTCAGGTTAACTATCCTCCTTTAAGAATATACTAGTTCAGTAGATTACCAATCTATCTGTTTGATGGACTATGCTTCTTCGAAAGGAGGGTAGTAAACATGACATAATAATGACTTCACGGTTCAGCTAACAAGCAAGCTTACCAAAGATTTTACCTTTGGCTTCACACTAAATGAAATCGGCTGTTAATCTTGAAAGTTGAAACCTTTTGGCTGGACATTTAGTCCTGCAAGTGAAGACATTCAGAATAAAAATAATAAATAGATCAACATTGAAAGTAGAAATTAAGGTTGAAAACGAGTGCACCCGCACGAGCGGGGATCATACTCACAACCTCAGTGTTGACTGGCTAGTGATTACAGAAGAAGTAACTTCTTAGACCACTCGGCCACCGAGACCCTTTAATAAAGTATGTCTACTTTTCTAATCAAATTCGAATGTTTGGGGTTTCATGAAATACTACTTACCAACAACTGTTTCATTAAAAAAAGCATAACATTTTGGATAAGATAAGGAGATGTGGTATGATTGCACATGATACTATACACCGGCGATCAATGTGCTAATTTCAGGATATATATCGTAGAAATAATGAATTTTTAAAGAAGCTTGAAGATGTTCATACCTCTTTCGTCTACATATCTTAGTGAGCTTTTAACGTCTTAAACCCTGACCTCATCGAAAACTTTAAACTTTGTTTTCAGCATTTCAGTCTTTAAAATATTCTGTTAAGTGTTAGAAAGTTCACAGTGTACGATTCTTTAAGTGACAAACAATGACATTTATTTGCTATACATACTGTATCGTCAATAGTAGTTTTAATCCATTTGCGTTTTTTAATGTACCGGTAATCATCATGTAAATGTGAAATGCTATATTCATAACTTCAACAACTATTATTTATGAATTATAAGTGTGACACTTCTTATGTAACTTAAAGTTTTTTTATGCCCCAGTTATGGGCATTATGTTTTCTGGTCTGTGCGTTCGTCTGTTCGTTCGTCCGTTTATCCGTCCGCCCGTCAGTCCGTTCGTCCATCTGTCCCGCTTCATGTTAAAGTTTTTGGTCGAGGTAGTTTTTGATGAAGTTGAAGTCCAATCAACTTGAAATTTAGTACACATGTTCCCTATGATATGCTATTTCTAATGTTAATGCCAGATTAGAGATGTTGCCCCGTTTTAACGGTATACTATACTGGGGACACATTCTTGTTTATTTTACCTACTAACATGTTAATGTTTATACTTACTAATTATCATGTGACAATATGATTTGTATTTATCCTTTTTTTTTAATAAACCGACCATTTCCTTGATAGCTATCTTTTATTTAATACTAAAATTGAGAATGAAATGGGGAATGTGTCAAAGAGACAAAAACCCGACCATAAAGCAGACAACAACCGAAGGCCACCAATGGGTCTTCAATGCTGCGAGAAACTTCCGCACCCTGATGCATCTTTCAGAGGCATCTTTCAGCTGGCCCCCAAACAAATATGTATACTAGTTCAGTAATAATTGACGTCATACTAAACTCCGAATTATACACAAGAAACTAAAATTAAAAATCATACAACACAAGGTCAGAGACTCCTGACTTCGGACATGCGCAAAAATGCGGTGGGGTTAAACATTTTTTTTTTGAGATCTCAACCCTGCTTTTGGTAACAGCATATGATTTAATATTTACATCATCAAGATATAATAATAATGCCAAAAACCTACATGTACTTCGGTTTACAAAAAAAAAACATTATTTAACCGTTGCTAAGCACTATTGTGGTTGCTAATCTTTGTATAAGCATGATATACAATTGACTTGCTTTCATTTCTTACTGCTAGTTATTCTTGCATGCATTAACCAATCTAAGCTGATTTTATTCTAATTTGTTCAATTAAAAATCAAAAGTTTTTTTTTTTGTAGTTCAATTTAGTTTCTATCTTTTTCGGCTGTTGCTAAGCAACTTTTAGGTTGCTATGGTCAATTTCATTTTCTTAAAAAAAATAATGATGACTCAGACATCATATATATGAAAGAAAAATCATTTACAGTAGCTAAATCTTTAAATATTGCTATATTTATACCTCATATTTTTGTTGCTAGGTTGTTGCTAAGCATTTTTTTAAAACTGAAATTGAAGTGACTTTTCATTTGCAAACTCAAGTTAGTGTTAAACAAACAATATTATTTTGAATTATGCAAATGTGTAATGAGAAAGGAATGCATATGTGATAATTTGGCTATTTATTTAAACCGTTGCTAGGCAACCTTCCTTTCACCGGAACATAAAAAAATCATAGTTTTGAATAGTTTCTATACTAAGGCTATCAATGATGTATATATAAACTTATTTGGGAAGGGGGCCAAAAACGCCTCTTATCATACCTTGTCCTTTCATTTAATGAATGTTGACAACCACTTAGGTTTTATGTTGTTTTTATCTAAACAGTAGTTTTGTAAAACTTTTCAATTTGAGGGCTGTGTGTAAGGACTATAAAACTGTTTTATCTAAAGAGATATCTATAATACTAAAATTACGAGGTCCAATTTGTCAGCCGTCATCACGTAAAAACGACGAATCACAGAATTCAACTTTATATATAACTAATATAGTACAAAGGTGTAGATTAAAAATTACACCACTCCAGGCCCTTTTGTTTTCCACGTAATTAATATTGCCAATAATTAAGAAGTTCCGGGTCGAGTCCGCTACCGATACCAATAGTATATTCACCTGTTACCTATTACCTTATCTGTACGTTCCGCATCTGACAGGCGCACCACCAAACGTTGTATTCAGGATTAATATGCTATATACACGGGTCATAACCACAGGGTTGACACTACTAAATTGTCAAATTGTTACCTAATGTAGTATTTTAATCAGTAAGACTTTCTAAGATAACAATACGAATACTAAAAATCTGGACTAAAAATAAGGCGTATAGGTACAGTTTTCAATTTGTTAGTGGGCATGACGTAAAACAGCGAAGCAAAGAATTCAACTTTATTTATAACTTATATAGGACAATGCTGTTGATTAAAAAATACTCCATTCCAGGACCTTTTGTTTTTCAAATAATTAATATTATTGTTTCAGTTCGACGGGTTCAAACAGAAAGACTTGAAAGCAGAGAAAAACTGTGTATCTTATAAACGGCATGACTTTATCAGATGACAATCTATACTATTAAACGAGAAGACCTCATTTTGGGTGTCGCTTCTCTTCCTTCCACAATAAATCAATCATCATGCCTCTGTGTCCTATAGGTAACATGCATAGTCGCATTTGTCATCCATTCTTATGATTATTCAGATTGAGTTATTTTGGGAGAAAAACGACAAAAAAGGAGTCCGGATATGATTCCGTCATCGGACTGACTTTTAGTCATAGATAAGACTTCCGGTTTTAAAGATGCACAAATACAACCAATCGTATGATAGATAACAAAAATGAAAAATAAAAAAGCCAATCAGAGCGTACTCCATATCATGGTGTTTAGATCGCAAGAACCACAACTATTATACCTCCTTTAATATAGAGGACAATTATATTTCGCGTTTATACTACTTTAATATATAGAGACTCTCTGTATTCTGTCTACTGTTTTCTTTGAAATGTTTACTATTTAAGGGGTCATACCAGTTGTATATATATTAAAATAAGTAAAACATTTGAGACAAGTACAACCAATCGTATGATGGATAACAAAAATGGAAAAAAATTAAGCCATTCAGAGCGTTCTAAATATCATGGTGTTTAGATCGCAAGAATCACAACTATTATATCTCCTTAGAGAGGACAATTATTTTTCGCGTTTCATATCATGGTGTTTAGATCGCAAGAACCACAACTATTATACCTCCTTAGAGAAGACAATTATTTTTCGCGTTTATCTACATGTAAACTACGATTATACTACTTTAATATATAGAGACTGTCTGTATTCTATCAGGGACTTTCTATGTTAGGATGTTAGTATGTTAGTATGTTAGTATAGAATGTCGGCCCTGATTCTGCCTACTGTTTTCTTTGAAATTTTTACTATTTAAGGGGTCATACCACTTGCATATATATTAAAATAAGTAAAACATGCTCAACTTCATCTAACACTACCTCGACCAAAAACTTTAACCTGAAGCGGGACAGACACGGACGGACGAACGAACGAACGAACGGATGTACAGACTAGAAAACATAATGCCCATAAATGGGGCATAACAATTTATTGTTGAAAGGGAAAATAGTGATTTAGCAAAAATGAAAGTAAGGTAGAGATTAGAAGTAGGCAGGACCTTTTTCGGGACGTCTGGATCGGGTGTTTTTAAGCTCGGGATTTGGGAATTGATCCTTACGGGATCCGGGAATATGGTTTTCAATTTCGGGATATGCATTTCTTTAAATTCTGCATCTCGGGATTTCATGGTTTTAAGCCCGGGATTTCGGGATCAGAACCCGTCCGACCACCCCTCAAATTAACCTTAGTCATTTATACATGATTCATATCCTACCATTGGTATGTTAATAAGGCTCTCAAAAGAAAAAGAAAACACTGATGGATTGTCCTAGAAGCATATTTTATTAGACTAATAATGGCTATATATAAGAAGTTACATTTATTTCATGTTTGAAACGGTGCAAATTGTTAATTTAATTTGACTTTTACCAAAAGAAGCATTGTAGCAAAGGAGAAGAGTAATTGTGGTCTGAGGCCAGAGACACGAAAATAATTGAATTTAACAGAAAGGAAACAAATATCGGACTTTGGAAAAAGGGAGAGGGCTTTTGATACCTTTTATGAAATTCTCCATACATAATATATTTTACAAAAAATCATCCTACAACAGTCTACAAGCTGCATATGCCCGCGATTTCGCGGGTGTGTTCTAGTACTAATACTAAAATAAGGCTTGCGCATAGTTATATACTTTAATTCAGTCACGGACCCGTGATATCACGGGTGTGTTCTAGTTTAATCGATATATATGTCTGGATTTGATGGGTTTTTCTTATTCTATAAAAAATGTATGCATTGTCTGAAACAGTATATTCATAAAACTATGTAACGTAACATATGCTGCATTTTTGAATATCAACTGATTTCCAATACTTTTCTATTTCACTTTAACCTATGTAAATTAACCATACACATGCGCAAACTATTCTATCGACAGGCGACTTTAAACATGTAAAATCCAAGCTTAAACTGTAAGCATGGAAGTATTATATTGACAGGAACTCCAACAAACCGACTTCAAACGTTTATAGTGCGATGCCGCAAAATCGTTAAGTATCTGTTAATTAATTTGACATCTTTCAATTAGTTGTATCGATGCATGGGTTCAACGACGTTTTCGGGATACTCGTAATTACGGAATTTACCGAAGTAACCGGATGTATACATAAATGTCAAGGATATGACATTTAACGACCATGCCAATATTTGACAGTTGACAATTTATAGTTTTTAGGTTTTCTATATTAATAAACTATCAACATTTACTAATATTTCACTAATCAATATGGACATGCACGATTTTGATGATGAAGAATTTGAAAAAATTATCGGAGAAGAAATTGAAGAGTTTTATTGCTTTTGTAAATCTGAAACATGTTCAATAGAAAAGATGATTCCGTGTGAAGGACCCGACTGCAAAACAAAATTTTTCCACCACAGTTCCGCCATATCAGTTTACTGAAAAAAAAAGTAATGCTTTTCTTCATTTGATTCAGTTGTAGTAAAAAAATAACCATCCCCCTTTTGCGCTACCAATGTGAAACAAAATCATTACTGACAACACAACTAACTGATTAATTTCAAACAGAAGCCATATGATCCCCCCCCCCCCCCCCCCCCCAAAAAAAAAAACAGAAAAAAAACATAATCGTTTGCATGGACATCATTTTCAATCGTAAATATCTATTTATTCTTTATATTCGCTTATTTGTTTTGTGCATAATCAGGCCAATAGAATTTTTTTCATATATGAAATGGATTTGCTAAAATATGTTTAAGGCTGTAAGGTGACCTATAGTTGAAAACTTCTGTTTCATTTGATCTCTGGTGGAGAGTAGTCTTATTGGCAATCATATCTTCTTATTTTTATATTGAATTATAATAAATGTCTTGTGTAAGGAAACAAATAGTTGTAATCTGCATGTATAATTGAGGTTTACTGCTAACAAATCACTTGTTGAATTGTTTACTGAAAGTCCGGTGTCAAATGTTTCATTCATTTCAACAAAAAGAAAATTTTATAAATTTCCCAAAGCAAATCCGTCAGACGCCCAGTGGCGGATCCAGAGGGGGTGTTCCGGGGGTCCGCACCCCCCTTTATTTTGGCCGATCAATGCATTTGAATCGGTACATATGTTTGCACCCCCCCCCCCCTGCACCCCCCCCCCCTTTGCCCTGGGCTAGCACCCCCCCTTTCGAAAATTCCTGCATCCGCCACTGGCTCTAATCTCGGACCAGGTTGAATTTAAAAAAAAAGAAGGTGTACATGTAATCTGTTTTTTAACTTGATACATACTAGAGACAATCACGGGCGTATAATTATCCACCTCTTAGTGCTTAAAACAATTTCTATAAATATGTTAAGTTGCATTTAACGATCGAGAAACTATTAATATTTGTGTTACACTCGATTAAAATTTACAATCTTTAACTTAAAATTTGAGTTATCAGGCGCCATCAGGCACACTACACGGACATCAAATTATTTTCTGCAAACACTCTACTTCAGAGTCATGTAATCTGCATAATCCGATATTTTCCGATTTCCTAGTTCTAGTGATAAAAACATATTAGACAAAACTAAAAATAATCTTATCTTCTTTCCAAATACAGTTATTTTTCTTTTGTCATTCTGTTAAATATGGACCGATTTTTAAGATTGTTTCAGCTGTAGTCTTTAATTATTGAATAGAAACAGGTGTCGTTATTCATGTAGCGATTCGCAATTAGCCACGGGAGTTTCCGTGTTTATTTACATTGGTAGGTAGATTAGACCCTCGATAACAGATCACGTGATAAGATCAGTTTCTGTAAACTACACACGCGAGGGCGGCATCGCAGATACCCCACAAAGGAGTTATCACATACTTGACATACTGAGTCGGAACCTTTTATTTTCCTAAAGAAATCAGTGGGGTGCGAATGTGTTAATTTTTCGTTGGAGTTCCTGTCAATATAATACTTCCATGCTGTAAGTAAAATCGTGCAATTTGTAGTATGAAATCAATTTTATGACTCAGCAAGCTATATTTATTGATTGTTATGGTAATTGTATGGAATAAGGAAGTCAGAATTCCTCGTTCTTTTAAAATTCAATATTATTAATTGTATCTGTTGGTTATGTGCTATTTTAGTTACTTCTTTTTTATTATTAAGACATTTTATAGAAATTCATGTGAATCGGCTACCTGAAACATATAATATACAAGTGGAATTACAATGAAACATTGTTTTAAAAATTAGAATATGACAGAGCACGTCTCTCAATATCAATGAAATCTGATAGAAGTAAAACGAAAAGGATTTCATGTATCTAAACCTGGGTGACTAAGTGCATCTAATTGATAAGAAAACCCAGAAGTTGTCAAATTAAAACAAATGTATATACATGTTTTCACTTTTGACAATTATGATGAAAAGGCAAGCAAACAATGACAATTGATAACAACTCCATATATACTTGTAAATTAAATTTAAACAAGATTCCTACTGAAACTGTATGATAAAGGGTTTGTTTCGAGTAATACAAATGAAAAAGGAGAATACCTCGCTCTTTGAAAGATAAGATTACTTGTAACTACCTGTCAAGGTTTCATATGTGGTCTCATGCAAACGGACTGTCTTTATCCAACATACCCTCTCTTTGTTTAGCAATCGCGCTTTGTCTTTGTCCACTTCTTTAAAGAACTTGGTGTTTTTTAGTTTGTTATTGACCTGAATAATTGTAAAATAGTTGCCTTTAAACATTAAGGTAACAACATTCAATTAACAACATATTGAAACACACACACACAAAAGCATTAATTTTCATGTACTCTAGTCTTTATATTTCCTTCTTCTAGTAAGGAGAGTACACATCCATAGACCATCTGCTAAATCAAAGAATCCAGAAATATCAAAAGCTATAAAATTGTTCGAAACATTTCAATAACTTACGGACACCTTCGATGTTTATCCCATAGTTTTTACCATTTTTCGTGGATATCACAGTTATGAAACCCTAGGGACAAAACAATATTCAGAAAACATTACCACAATCATTAAGATATGTTTTAAAAAATGTAATATGAATTAAAAGTCAATTTGTTCGTACCTTTTTTGAAATGCTTAGTAAATTTAAAGGGGAATATGGTTCCATTATTGTGTCGTTCAAGAACGTTCTTGAGTAGATCTACATATTTCATCATTAATTGCATATTAAAAATGGGGAAAAATATACCAGAGGGACATTCAAACTCATATGTCGAAAATAAACAGACAACGCCATGGCTAAAAAAGAAAATGACCAATAGACAAAAGTTCACAAACACAACATTGAAAACTAAAGACTGAAAAACACGAACCCATCAAAATCTACTGTAAACATATCAACAACTTATGGTTTAGTACGTATATCATACAGATGTAACGGATACGATATAACTAGTATAGATACATTAAAAACCACTTCCTTTATTCAAGTACATCATACTACAAGTTGAGGAGATTGTCGCATAAGTTTGTACAAATTATAATTATAACTACGTATGAAATATATTACAGTGTACACCACACGTGTTTCTGGAATAACCCTCATCACATAAACTTAAGACTGAAAGTCAAGAATATAAAATATTTCCAAGAATAAAAAGCAATGTATTAAATAGAACCGCTTAACGTTACTGTGTAACAGTTACAATTGCAAAATTTCCTATCAATAAAACTCGTTATTTATTCAAACGGTTTCCTATAATCCCCCACATTTCAAGATACAGTCAGACAATAGTTTGGATGAAACATTGGGTATAGTATGAACCTTTCACGATAAAGAACCAGTAAATACGTGTTTTGGCATTAACAACTTAAGACAGTATATATGTAGTAGCAATGTTATCTAAGGTCTGTATATTCGTTATGTCAAGTGGATATCTTGCGGAATAAAAATGGGTTTTAATTCACCTCCATAACTGCGTAGAGGGACGTTTCGAGCAATGAGTATACCTTTTTGGGAAATCTTCCAAATTATATAAGATAAACATTGCTTGAGAGATGAGGAAACTTGTTTCTATTAAAATTTCTACAAAATCAAGGGGAATTTCTTGAAAAGCATGTACAATAAAGCCTTATAGAGCCAAGAAAATTTACATTTTTCGCATAATATATTACGTGATTATTAGTTATTTAGATTTGGTATTACTAGTAAATCACATGTTTTATTGCTCCAGGATGACAAGCAAGTATAACCAACTAACATAGCATCTAAAACATGGGCTCGGTCATCTCCTGTTGCTGCTGTAATGACTCTATTGAAGATGACGTAAGTTTTACGAATAATAGGAACTGTTGGATACATTTAATTGAGACAAACTAAAGAAAAGACTTTTTAAATACTTAAAACAAACTCATCAAAGATATAATGTCTATAATTGTATACGAGCTATATGCGTTTAGTCTACAAAAGACTCGTCAATAAAGCTCGAATCAAAAAAGAAGAACAAGGTCAAATAAAGTGGCATTGAGGGCCAAAAATTCCGAAATGCTTTGCAAAAAGAGCCAAGTGATCTATCCCAAAGATACACTTGCGTTTTTAATGATCAACAAACGTCCATACAATATGCCAAGCGATGAAGATAATTTATTGCACCTTAATATATATGATGTGATTACACTAGTTCTTTAATATTGCGTGACCTTAGCATTTGACTGTTACAGAAAATAAAACAAGGCAATGTTTTAATAAAATCAGATAAGTCAATCCTCTAGTTTAACATGGCCTATGATCAGTAAAATTCGTAAAAATACATGAAATGGCAAGCAGTGAAATCAAATTGAAACGCGTTTTTCAAAAATATCTCTTACGCAGACGATAAAACTGAACCAATACTAACATGACTAAATAATACAAACAGGAAAACTTAAAGACCTGACTTGACCTATAAAAAATACCAGGTGGTAAACAATACAACCTATATCGGGATGGGAGGAGCTTGTTGTTATCAACATTCTATTTATAAATATACATATCATTTGTTTACAATAATAACACATGGGCGTATCTGAATGATAAATTTTATGTATCTTTGTAACAGAAATGTTCATGTGTAAGTATAATTAAAATTGCACTGAGTGATAAAAATTAAAAAGTATGAATAATTTACAGTAAACACCTAAATTGTAATTAAAGAAATAGAAAAACAAAAATTTACAGAAAATAGTACACAGTATTAAATTTCTTGTACTGTGATTATTTCTAATAAATTACAAAAACAAATGTCTTGAAAACTGCAGAAAATGATTTTTATTTGAAATATCACATTTAAAACACTTTTTTGTTCTACTGTCTACGATTTCTTTTTGAATATATACTTTTTATAAATCTTGACCAAATATTGTCTCTAAATTTATACGTAGCTCTTTTGTAGTTTTTCTTCCCTTTTTTACTCCTTGGCATCCTGTGATTTTGATTAATTGACACTGAACAGTAAAGTCATTTTCATTCCAGTGAAGTACACTAAGGTTGGCTCGGGCATTGTATTGGCTATCACCGAAAGCAATTCTTTTGTTTTGATAAATATTTGTTACATTGTTAAAACTCTCAACATAAAATGTATCCCTTCCAAGAACATAATCCTTTGCATATTTGTGTAGAGTTGAATTAAGTATTACACTTAAAAGAATTTTTTCAGCAACTGGCGAGGTTATTACAATTAGTGACGGTTCATATTTGTCATCAACCTTACACCTGGCACCCTCATGGCAGCCAGTGTGAATATTCTTATAGTGATCGAGGATATTTAATGAACTCTTCTTCAGTTTCTTTTCATCTTGGTTGCAGTTTTGAATAGCCCAATGCATGTGGGTAGCCACCGGTTCTAAGCTTGTCTGATAACTGGAATGACCATGTTTTTCGCTCGGAAGATTTAAATCCAGTTGACACCTTTTTTAATGTTGATTTTACAGATTTAATACAATGCCAAACATCGTTCTGATTGATTGCTTCTGTATTTTCCCTTACGTATTTGTTTATTGACAATTCCTGTCATGGCAATTAATTTTCACTGTTACATCATGTTCATGTAAATAGTTGAAGATCTTCTCTGTCCCAAGTATTTCATGTCTTTGTGATGCAGGCTCCATTGTTTGCGTTACATGCTCACAACTGATAACTTTATGTGTTTTTTTCTCCAATGCAAACAACACTTGTATTTTTTGCATTCTTACGCCAGCCATGTCTTGCATCTGTCATAATGTCTGTCTTGCTGTCAAGTTCTTCATAAGATGCTATCTCTTGTAAAAGTGCTATGTCAGTTGAATATTTATACTCCTCTTGTATGTGCTGACTGTGAACGTTGAAAAATGATGTACGATTTTTCATCACTTATAACCCCTATTACTGATCCTTGTGCAAACTTCTTGTAGACTGCGGGCAATATTCCACTACAAGTAATCCCATGATTTACTCTACTGTTCACTAAGTAACCTTTGTGGGTAAATACGGAGAGGAGGACCAAGAAAATACATGAGGTGTTTCTTTATCGTTACATGTTAGGCTTGTTTTGCAAACATATCCTTTTTCAACATTGTTGTAGGTTTAAGTTTTTCTTTACAACATCTTGCATGCCAATCAACAACCGATATAAGCCTTTTAAATGAATCTTCTGGAGTCAGAAAAAATACGTTGGTTTGTGTCTCCTTTCTTTGATCTGATGAATGTGGATGGACAGGGTTCCTCTTGAAACTCTTTTGACTGGGTGTTACTGGTATCATTCTCTTCATTCCATTTTTGCAGTAAAGCTTCAATAACCTGCAGGTTTACCATAGGTTTGTTTGGGTTTTTTTTGTCAATTCTTGTCTAATTGAAGCAAATTTTTCGAAAAAAAAATCACCCTTCTTTTCCTCAGTACCTGACACTTCAATCCGAAAACACGGAGTCCTTTTTCTAGCTTTTTTTCTTTTTGACATTTTCAACTAAGACCATTTACAAAAATTACTATTAGAAATACTATAAGCATGATAAGAAAGGCTGAGGTGGTAATTTTGTCTGACATATGGATCAATCTATTTAATTTAAGAAGGGGTATATAAGTACTCAAGTCAAATTTATTAATATATATGTAATATATCTTGTCAATATTTTTCGACAAATTTAGGAGATAAATATTAATGAGATTTAAAAATAAAATTTCTGATAAAGAATTTTGCTGTTTTGTTTTGAACAATATTCTTTATTGTTATTCAAAATTGCTCACACCCCTATACTAATGTATCAGTTACAGTTTTAGTACTTGCAGATATGTCCATTCCCGCCAAATTAATGACACAGATATGTCCATTCCCGCCAAATTAATGACACAGATATGTCCATTCCCGCCAAATTAATGACACAGATATGTCCATTCCCGCCAAATTAATGACACACAAACACAGCATGTGTAAAATATCCCTGTCATAGGGCATTTTTGAGGCCTTACATGGGATAAAGAAAATAAAAAAGATCGATGAAGATTCCTTTATCAAAAATATATCTGATATTTATTTATCATTGTTAACTATTATTTTATCAACATTTCCAAGTACTTTTATTACATCTGTTCAAATCGAAATCCTCATTGTGCCTTGGGTTGCAGATTACACATCCTAGATTTTGGAAGTTCATTTCAATCTTATAAAACATGGAGGGAAACAATAAATGTACTAATGTCACTTCTGTGTTAGCACTTGAAGTTACACAAGAGCAGAGAGATGCAATATATGATTGGGATTTTAAAGAGCCAAATATGACATGAATAATGTGAACAATTCTGAAAGCAATGATCTTCAGAAAATTATCATATTGAACAGGACCTAGAGTCAACTGAATGTAGTTATTGTTTATGTCACCCGCGTATAACAGATGAAGAAAATAGACAATTGTGGTGGGAAAATGAAAATTGTGCACCTCATGAAAGAAATTCTTTCTTAAAAAAGATAAATTTCAACCGTTTTTGGACGAACCTTTTTCATATAGAGGTGTGGAATGACCCAAGATATTTTAGGAGAAAGAGAGACGCACTTAAAAGGACACACCTGGGAAAATATATACGTATCCCAGGAGAGATTTAATACCAAAATGAGTCCTTGAACTGGTTGGGAAATGGTTCCCAAATCCATCATGTCAAGAATATTTGGGTAACAAATGGGATTAGTGTTGTGATTATTACATTTCCTCCCTATTCTAGTATACATTGGACGTTTCTACCAAATCTAAATGATTTTCACTAAAAGTAAATCACTCAATTTCATATTAATAAAATTAACCTTGACTAGTTATTATGAATCAATGGAATTTTTAAAAGTCATTACTGTGAAATGGAATAAAGTTTAGATTAAAGCTGTACATATGCATGGAAGAATTTTTCCCTTATCAGCACGTGCATGTGGTATTTATGTAAACAAAAAACAGAAAACAGCTAATGCAGCCTCCGCCTTATCTCTCAGTCTGGGAAATTCAAGTTTTGAAAATTTGACCACTTGAGTTTTTGAACAGTCAATTTTTCTTATATTTATGGATTTTTTTCAACATAAGTTTGTCAAAATGCAGATAATTTATGTTCCTACTTGGTTGACAATTCCTAAAGGAACAAAATATTGGTTGACAATTCCTAAAGGAACAAAATATTATTAGTTGAGATATCTGAAAAAATGTTCCTTACACTTGAAAACTGCAAAGAAAACCCAAGAAGCCATAATATTTCTCATTGGATTCTATTTATACCCCATGTCCGGTCTTAAAGTTGACATATGCTAGAGAAAATCAAAACAAACAACAACAACAAAAAACTGATGGACATCGGAAACTTTCACATTTATGTACATATTATGCCATATGATATAGTGTATGATTACAAACTCCGGCTTCTTTTTCTTTTTAATTACGATTTCATTGTCTGTCTTTTTATTTTTTGTTATGCCTTAAATGTTTCCTTTATTTTATATATTCGACGGCGGGTACAGTGTACTGTAATAAAGATAATAAAATGAGTTTTTGATTATATTAAACCTCGATATTTTGTTATACTATAATTAGATAGTGTTAACTTAGATGTCAACTTAAAAACCATATACCAAAAGTCAATAAATAAATGTTACAATGTGCTCTTTTAAACGAACTTCTAAATATCAAATACCTTTTGGTGTTATACATTGCCAAACAGGGACCTTGGTGGTTGTGTGGTTTAAGTAGTTCAACTACTCTATCACTAGCCTGGCAATACTGAGATTGTGAGTTCAAACACAGCTAAAAAACGATGTGAAGGCCAATGAGTGGGTACAAGAAGAACTTTAGAAAGAATTTTATTAATGTAATATATTTGTTTCGGCAACTAACCATCTACGGATCTCCAGACGAGTTATGCAACGTTATCATTAATGTTAAACATGCACTCTCAGCAAACGGATTATATGTTCTCATTCCAATTGATGGATACTATATATTCGTTAACATTTTCTCACGAAGAAAACAGCTTTCCTTTAGATCCTATATCTAATTCGAATTGGACAGGTCAAGGCGATCGAGTTTTTGTATACTTCATTTAAGATATGTTTGTACAAAGTATGTCAACATTAACAAATAGGAAAACAAATGGTAAACATATTTTAAACCATAAACCTGTATTCTTCTCTTTTTTTTAGGATTTGCGTCAAACCGACAAAAATATATTAGATTTAGAAAAACTAGTGAAAAAGCGAGCATGGGCTCTGTATCAAGAACATACACGAAGATGCTTGCCCCGAAAAAGAGAAAAACTTGATCTGGTATTGGATTGGTCTCGTGTAAAATTCATTCCAGATGAACCTATCTTCAATGAATTCAACGTTACTGGAAAAGATGCAGATGCAGTTCATATAATTTTCAAAACTGTCTTTGAAAACAAAAGCAAAGTCCAACAACAGCATACGCTGAGAGCAGAAAGACAAACTGTGTCGTCTTGTAAAAGTTGTTTAACTAAAGGATACACGATGGGTTTTAATGTTGAATTATCTCTTTCAGCACCAGACGATATTGCAAATGCTGCTGTTGGATATTCGAAAGGATTTTCGCTAGAAAATGCAATTGAAAACTCGGAGGAAAAATCACTTACATGGGTTGCTGAAGGTTGTCTAAACGTTCCGCAAACATCTACCATTACGGCATCGATGCAAATAAAAGAACGACAAAGAGAATTTTCCTTTGAAACCTGGGTGGCAGTGAAAGGAATTGTTAAGGGAACATTTTACAACCAGAAGAAACAAAGCATGTACACATGTACATTGAATATGAGAACAATAATTTTTGAAGAAATTCCGAAAGAAATGAGAAAGAAAGTAAATGAAATATACTATATTAAAATCGAGGGCAAATGTAAATTCAAATACGGAATTGAACAGGAAATCAAAATCAGCGAATGAAACATCTCAATGTTTTCTGAACCCCAACAAACTAAAAGAGACACATTGTCCTCTTCAAATTAACATTTTGCGTCTACTTGACATCTTCTTTTTATATTGCACTTGCGTGTCTAGAAATTTTTCATGTGTGCCAATTATTGTCCTTGATCAAGTTTCATTTACGCGTATGCCTTTGTCATTTGTTATTGACATCTTACACAATGTATAAATGTATATGCAATCTAAACTTTCTTTCGTCAAACTTTCAACAAACTTTTGGTGTCTAATTTCTCTACAGTTAATTACTAGTAACTGTGTCACCGTTTTAATCATATATATCTATAATACTAAAATTACGAGGTCCAATTTGTCAGCCGTCATCACGTAAAAACGACGAATCACAGAATTCAACTTTATATCTGACTTATATAGTACAAGGTGTAGATTAAAAATTACACCACTCCAGGCCCTTTTGTTTTCCACGTAATTAATATTGCCAATAATTCAGAAGTTCCGGGTCGAGTCCGCTACCGATACCAATAGTATATTCACCTGTTACCTATTACCTTATCTGTACGTTCCGCATCTGACAGGCGCACCATCAAACGCTGTATTCAGGACTAATATGCTATATACACGGGTCATAACCACAGGGTTGACACTACTAAATTGTAAAATTGTTACCTATTGTAGTATTTTAATCAGTAAGACTTTCTAAGATAACAATTGAATACTAAAAATCTGGACTAAAAATAAGGCGTATAGGTACAGTTTTCAATATGTTAGTGGACATGACGTAAAACAGCAAAGCAAAGAATTCAACTTTATTTATAACTTATATAGGACAATGCTGTTGATTAAAAAATACTCCATTCTAGGACCTTTTGTTTTCCAAATAATTAATATTACCAATAACTGATAAGTTCCAGTTCAACGGGTTCAAACAGAAAGACTTGAAAGCAGAGAAAAACTGTGTATCTTATAATTTGTCAGCCGTCATCACGTAAAAACGACGAATCACAGAATTCAACTTTATTTATAAAATATAGCACAAAGGTGTAGATTAAAAATTACACCACTCCAGGCCCTTTTTTTTTCCACGTAATTAATATTGCCAATAATTAAGAAGTTCCGGGTCGAGTCCGCTACCGATACCAATAGTATATTCAACTGTTACCTATTACCTTATCTGTACGTTCCGCATCTGACAGGCGCACCATCAAACGTTGTATTCAGGACTAATATGCTATATACACGGGTCATAACCACAGGGTTGACACTACTAAATTGTCAAATTGTTACCTATTGTAGTATTTTAATCAGTAAGACTTTCTAAGATAACAATACGAATACTAAAAATCTGGACTAAAAATAAGGCGTATAGGTACAGTTTTCAATTTGTTAGTGGGCATGACGTAAAACAGCAAAGCAAAGAATTCAACTTTATTTATAACTTATATAGGACAATGCTGTTGATTAAAAAATACTCCATTCCAGGACCTTTTGTTTTCCAAATAATTAAAATTACCAATAACTGATAAGTTCCAGTTCAACGGGTTCAAACAGAAAGACTTGAAAGCAGAGAAAAACTGTGTATCTTATAATTTGTCAGCCGTCATCACGTAAAAACGACGAATCACAGAATTCAACTTTATTTATAAAATATAGCACAAAGGTGTAGATTAAAAATTACACCACTCCAGGCCCTTTTGTTTTCCACGTAATTAATATTGCCAATAATTAAGAAGTTCCGGGTCGAGTCCGCTACCGATACCAATAGTATATTCAACTGTTACCTATTACCTTATCTGTACGTTCCGCATCTGACAGGCGCACCATCAAACGTTGTATTCAGGACTAATATGCTATATACACGGGTCATAACCACAGGGTTGACACTACTAAATTGTCAAATTGTTACCTATTGTAGTATTTTAATCAGTAAGACTTTCTAAGATAACAATACGAATACTAAAAATCTGGACTAAAAATAAGGCGTATAGGTACAGTTTTCAATTTGTTAGTGGGCATGACGTAAAACAGCAAAGCAAAGAATTCAACTTTATTTATAACTTATATAGGACAATGCTGTTGATTAAAAAATACTCCATTCTCTAATTTTTGTGCTATTTTCACATTTCCTGACCGGTGTGAGAAAAATATTTCTCCTCACTAGTGAAAAATCTGTTCTCGGCAAATGATTAGTCGAAATTTGATTATGACGTCAAAATGTTTTGTTTTCTTCTCAATTTTCCTATTGTGACGTCATGAAAAAAGGCGACCTTGCCTGATGACGTCGCATATAAAGAGCACAATTTTCTGAAAATCTTTGAAAAAGAACGATAAAAAGCATTAGAGAAACAGATTCCGACACTATAACTCGTGTATTACGATATTTCTCCACTCTCGACAGTTAAATTTTATTATTTAAAGGGCTCGGCAAGCCTCGCGCTTTAAATAATAAAATTTAACTGTCTCGAGTGGAGAAATATCGTAATACACTTGTTGCAGTGTAAGAATCTATATTTCCAGGACCTTTTGTTTTCCAAATAATTAATATTACCAATAACTGATAAGTTCCAGTTCAACGGGTTCAAACAGAAAGACTTGAAAGCAGAGAAAAACTGTGTATCTTATAATCGACATGACTTTATCAGATGACAATACTAATACTAAAATAAGGCTTGCGCATAGTTATATACTTTAATTCAGTCACGGACCCGTGATATCACGGGTGTGTTCTAGTATATATATATATATATATATATAGCATACCCTCCTGTTTTGATTAATGTAAACCAACTTGTTTTCGCGGATACTTTAATCGCATTGAGTTCTTTTAAGACCACTTGGCGGCTTTTTAATTCGCAATTTTCAAATTTACTTGATGTTTTTGAATAAGATAAGGTACAGTTTTGCAAGTGTGCGACGATTTATATTCGCGATATTTTTCCATCCGCGAAAGTCGCGAAAATTAGTTGAATTACAGTAATACATAACAAGGATAACAGGGTTCACCATAAATACAGGACAACTGACCACACAAGCCACCAAAGCCAAACTTCTCCAAAAATATAAACAGACATAAAATCAAAAAACACACAGCAATGAACAACACACGGTACTTGGTACATGAACAAGTTGAGGTTGGTTAAACCTGTGTTTCTTGCACACACACTTTTAACTTTAAATATATATATTTAGTCACTGTGAACATACATGAACATACATGGACATGTTCGCTGCATGCGCAAAAGAAACAAACTGTAGTACCAGTATTCAATATGCAGATTCAGTTCCAATGAGATGCTCGATCATCTTTGACAACTATATTTTAGGGTACTTTTGTTGAGAAACTATAGAGAAAGTGTTGGATTTTAATTCATATGAGAGATCAAG
Organism: Mytilus galloprovincialis; assembly: GCA_037788925.1. Lineage (NCBI taxonomy): Eukaryota > Metazoa > Mollusca > Bivalvia > Mytilida > Mytilidae > Mytilus > Mytilus galloprovincialis. Next base: position 50,103,209 of record CM075341.1, read on the forward strand.
TAATTTAAAGGTTGTCCTCAATTTGGGACGGGCTGAGCTCGCTACATTATGCGGTGTTGTTAAACAAGATATCGGATGCCCAACATAGTGATAGTGGTGTAATAGCCTTATATACACACTTGACTCATCAGATCGACAAAACAAAACACTAGCAAAAATCAACAATCAATTGACGTATATGATTATTTCAAAGCCGTTACATGTAATAATATATACCGTATAAAATACGTGTTTCTGGAATAAACATTTCCGTGTACGTTCGGGTCATGGCTTTCGGTAAGACAAAGTGTGTCTACATGTATATACAGTGGAGATCACTTCTAACCTCTCATTAAATCTGTCAGGAGAACTGTTCTAGAACAGTACGTAGAACTGTCAGCCTGACACCTTTTAGTCAGTTCTAGGTTAGAACTGTTCTAGCTAGAACTGATTTGGTCAGTTCTACCAAGAACTGATCCTGACAGTTCTACCCTAGAACAGTTTTAGACAGTTCTAGCTAGAACTGACCAAATATTTGGTCAGTTCTACTTCTAGAACAGTTCTACGGTTATAATTGATTTCTAATTCTACGGCTAGAATTGATTTTTATAAATTCTACGACCAGAATTGATTTATAAGTTCTACGGCTAAAATTGATTTATAAATTCTACGGCTAAAATTGATTTATAAATTCTACGGCTAGAGTTGATTTATAAGTTTTAAGAACTCTTTGCCTTAATATAAAGGCTTGGGTAAAAAAGCGATTTAAATTATATAGAGTTTTACTATTTTGCCGTTTTTATTTCAGATTTATAATCGGCAAGAGAACATGTTTAATCTGTTAACCACGCCATATTCTGCATGTATGTGCCTGTTCCAAGTCAGGAGCATGTAATTCAGTGATTTTCTTTTGTTGATGTGTCACATAAATTATTTGTTTTTCTTTCATTTTTTGTACATAAATTAGGCCGTTAGTATTAGGGGGGGGGGGGGGGGGGGGGGCATTATTATTTGAATTGTTTTCCATTTGTTATTCCGGGAGTCAGGATGGCTTTTTATCACATAACAAAATTATCGGACCTCATTAACCAATATAATATCAGTTTACGAGTAGTTTTCATACCTCGGACGACCTGTTTAACAAAATTTTATTGACCGCATCAATCTAAACTGCCATTATTTGCTTTTTCTTTCTGCAAATCTATATAGCTGCACAGTACTTCAGTTTTAATTTTAGGTCTAGAGGGACAAGTTACAGCAATTTTGGAAAAAAAATTTGTTCGTATCAATTTATATTGCCAGCATGCAGGGGCAGATTCAGCCATTTTTAAAAGGCTGGGGGGGGGGGGGGGGGGGGGTCCAACTATATGCTCCCATTCAAATGCATTGATGTTAAAAAAAAAGTGGGGTTCCAACTCCTGGACCCCTCCCCTTGACCTAAATATTGAATCTTAAACAAATATCAGTAGTTTTTATACTTCAGACTAAGTCGTGTAATAAAATATTTTGACTGCACCAACCAAAACTTTCCTTATTTGCTTTTTATTATGTAAATCTATATAGCTGCACAGCAATTCAGTTATAATGTTAGGTCGAGAGGGACTGTAGTATATAAATAAGTGTAATATTTGAAAACAATGACCACAAATTTGTTTCACGTCAATTGAGGGTGCCAGCATTTCCTATTTTTATTCAAAATATCGCATCAGAAACAAATATCAGTAGTTTTCATACCTCAGACTGTCTCATGTAACCAAATTATTTGTCTGCATCAATCTAAACTGACCATATTTGACAGCATCAACCAAAACTGACCATATTTGACCACATCAACCAAAACTGACCATATTTGCTCTTTTTGATGTAACTCTTATAGTCGCATAGTAAATCTGTAATATTTTTATGTAAGGATGGAGTGTATAATCATGATAATACAAATGATCTATATTATAGGGTTATTGCATGAATATTGGGGAATATTGTTCCGAGTAGAATTTTATATTGCACGAGCTTATAATTTTATAGCAGGATGGATTGTTTAATATAAATGACTATAGTGTAAAACCATTTAAACAGGAAAACCAACGGTATAATAGTCATTTTTTTATGCCCTTCAAGGCTTGCTGTTCGGTGTGAGCCAAGGCTTTGTGTTGAAGACCTTACTTTGACCTATAATGGTTTACTTTTACAAATTATGACTTGCATGGAGAGTTGTTTCATTGGGCACTCATACAACATCTTCTTATATCTATATATGGAAAATACATAGATTTGTATCTTTTCTTTTGTTGACTAGTATATTATTCACATTTGGCCGCTAATAATGGTAATAGTAAAATTGCTGTTCTGAGATATCAACTACATGTATTGCTAGAGACCAGATGGTCACAGTGAGTAGGGATTTCTTCGAAAAATTCTTCTTTTTCGATATAAAAACACTTTATGACTGGTTATTAGTATAATAGCAATACATAATAAACTGTTTGGTTTGAACGATCAGAGAATTGATAAATAAAGATATACTGATGCATGACTTAACTACGGGGCGCCGAATGGGACTCTTGTGGTTTTGTACTCAAAATTCAATTTTGTACGGACAAAAGTGACTTTTGTTCAACAAAAATAAGTTCAGTTTAACAAAATTTGTATCATACTACAAATTTAAAATTTTGTCATACAAAATTATCTATCAGCAGACAAAAGTCACTTTTGTCATGACAAAATTCATTTTTGTTACACAGACTTGAATATTGTTACCTAATTTGAAAATTGGGCGACAAAAGTCAATTTTGTATTCAAATTAGTTTAGTTTGGTTTCTGTGAACTAATTTGCATACAAAATCGACTTTTGTTACACAAAATTGACAAAAATGAATTTTGTCTCAACAAAATTGACAAAATTGCCTTTTGTCTCAACAAAATTGACAAAATTGAATTTTGTCTCAACAAAATTGACAAAATTGACTTTTGTCTCAACAAAATTGACAAAATTGACTTTTGTGAGACAAAATTGACTTTTGTCTCAACAAAATTGACAAAATTGACTTTTGTCTCAACAAAATTGACAAAATTGATTTTTGTCTCACGAAAGTCAATTTTGTCTCACGAAAGTCAATTTTGTTGAGACAAAAGTCAATTTTGTTGTTACAAAATTGAATTTTGTCGTTACAAAATTGAATTTTGTCGTTACAAAATTGAATTTTGTCGTCACATAAATGAATTTTGTCGTCACAAAAATGAATTTTGTCGTCACAAAATTGACAAAATTGACTTTTGTCTCAACAAAATTAACAAAATTGACTTTTGTCTCAACAAAATTAACAAAATTGACTTTTGTCTCAACAAAATTGACTTTTGTCTCAACAAAATTGATTTTTGTCTCAACAAAATTGACAGAATTGATTTTTGTCTCACGAAAGTCAATTTTGTCTCACGAAAGTCAATTTTGTTGAGACAAAAGTCAATTTTGTTGTTACAAAATTGAATTTTGTCGTTACAAAATTGAATTTTGTCGTTACAAAATTGAATTTTGTCGTCACATAAATGAATTTTGTCGTCACAAAAATGAATTTTGTCGTCACAAAATTGACAAAATTGACTTTTGTCTCAACAAAATTAACAAAATTGACTTTTGTCTCAACAAAATTAACAAAATTGACTTTTGTCTCAACAAAATTGACTTTTGTCTCAACAAAATTGATTTTTGTCTCAACAAAATTGACAGAATTGACTTTTGTCTCAACAAAATTAACAAAATTGACTTTTGTCTCAACAAAATTGACAAAATTGAATTTTGTCTCAACAAAATTGAATTTTGTCTCAACAAAATTGATTTTTGTCTCACAAAAATCAATTTTGTCTCACAAAAGTCAATTTTGTCTCACAAAAGTCAATTTTGTCTCACAAAATTGAATCTTACCTCACACAATTGACTTTTGTGATTTAATTTCCATATCAGGTAACAAAAGTCAATTTTGTATGCAAATATGTTTATATTTGCATACCTTTTAGACAAAATTGACTTTTGTCATGACAAATATGAATTTTGTCTACAAAAATGAATTTTGTCATGACAAAAATTAATTTTGTCTACACAAATGAATTTTGTCATCACAAAATTGAAGTTCTCACAAAACAAGTCTGTAGCACATAGTTTTGTAAGACAAAAATGATTTTGTTATGACAGAATTGAATTTTGTACAAAACCACAAGAGTCCCATTCGGCGCCCCGTATTAACCTCATTTTTTTTTTAAATGTAAGATATAGAAAACGGACATGGATACTTAATGCAACAGCTATGATGTGGGACATAATCTTGTGTACATTCATAATATATCTAATTTCATCAACATTTTAAAATTTTTAAACATGCTCATCAATTTCAAAATTGCCTTAATTATACTGAACAACAACCGATATAAGGGGCTTTGCTCATTGTTGAAGTACGTACGATGACCTATAGATGTCTTTGTCATTTGGTCTCTTGTGGAGTGATGTCTCATTGACAATCATACCACATCTCCTTATTTTCATTTCCATACAATATAATAAACTTGTTTGTCTGAGACTAAACTAATTATCTAAATGATGTACTAACAAAGGATTACGTTCAAAAGATGTGGGTTACACGTATGTACCAACTAGACCAAACGACACAAATAAGTAAATGACATATAAAGTGCAACAAACATTGAAAACATTGAAACATAAGCAAAATAAACTCATCATAGATACCAGGATAGAAATTATGTATTTCCGCCAGACGCGCGTTTCGTCTACAAAAGACTCATCAGTGACGCTCGAATCAAAAAAAGTTAAAAAGGCCAAATAAAGTACGAAGTTGAAGAGCATTGAGACCCAAAACTTCATAAAAGTTTTGCCAAATACAGCTAAGGTACATGTAATCTATTCCTGAGGTAGAAAAGCCTTTAAGTTAAAATAGTATTTCAAAAATTCAAAGTTTTGTAAACAGTTTATTTATAATTATGACCATATTATTAATAATTCATGTCTACACAAAAGAGCTGACAGTGTCTACGAAAACAATACGTTTAGCTCTACATTCTACCGAGTCACAGAAGTCGACGTCTTAACTTAGTTACCATTTTTTGGCTAAGAAAGTTTCTATATATCTATTACAGTTTGCAAGATATTAGGCAACACACACAAAATGGTAAAAAAACGTCATTAAAAGGCAACAATTTGATTAATTTGTAGATCTTGCCTTGCTGATCATTTTTGTTTTACAAAGTTTGTTTATATAATTTTCCAAGATAACAGAAAACAAATTAAAAAACATATGGTGAAAGTCGTTATTCAAGGGCAATAACTCCTATAAGAAGACGTCTGACGGTTTTAGTGTACATATGACATGTACATCGGTTAGATCTCAACACGTTGATCATGTTTTCCCCTGTCAGATTTTCTATATAAAAGTGATTTTCAAGATATAAGACAACACTTGCATTTTACCACTATGTTCTATTTTTACCCATGTCGTTCGTGTCGGCCATGTTGTTTGACGAGAGGGGTTATCGGATACCTGTTTGAATATTTTTAGAGGAAACGATTTTTGTAAAAGTGAAAGGACGACGACGACGCCTTGAGTGATGAGAAAAGCTCACTTGGCTCTTAGGGGCGGGTGAACTAAAAATTCAAGGATTTTATTACAGAGACAAATACATGTATCATTGCTTTTGTCGATATATTAAGGTCATGCATAAATTTGCCTTTTGTAACATCGTGGTTATAAACTCTTTTATGCAATGCGAAAAAGACACACGGAAATTTCAACTGGTGTGAAATCTACTTTGAAATTCATAATTTTTCAACAATTATAGAAAATAAAATACTTAAACTTTGACAAGTGTTCGATTTAAATAAGAGAGAAAACCACTTGACAGCAAAAAAAAAATAAATGAAGTCACGAGATAGCACAGACGGAAATGTTATACATGTAATAGATGAATGACAAAAATAGAATTCAATAATGACAGATAAACGTCAAGGTCAAGGTATTAACTTAAACTGTTAACAAAGCAGAAACCAAGCTTTTATTTCCTGATATGTGATGTGAAATAAGGAAGATCAATACTATTGTAAAATTAGTGTCATGTCCGATTACAATAGAAAGGTCCTTATGCTTTCTGTTTTGTGCGTCTGTCCATTAGTCATTCCGGTCTCAGTTAAAGGCTTTGGTTTAGGTAATTGAAAGGCGAGGTCTTATAACTTGAAATTTAGGACAATTATTATAACCTATCATGTGAACTTTTTATACTATATGGCAGATAACGGTTTTGATTCAGATTACACGGTACACTGAACATATAAATTTGATAATGTAAATAAAAGTACTTTCTCAGGTTAAAGATTTTAGTTGAAAAAATACCATAAGGTTTTATCACATCGTGCTATATTTATGTACGATTTTTTCACTTTCGTACCGTGACATTTCTTGCCTGCAGTCTTTTGTAAGAAAAAATGCATTCTATCCTGTTTTGGGCAAAGTAATTTTTCGTCTTCGGAACATTCATTTCAAATATTCCCCTGTCCATCCCTCCCCGAATACCGAATGGTCGTCCCGTTTTAGCATATAATTGTCTTTTGTCACATATTTTCTAACAATGTATGTATTAATTGTTATTTGGATGGAAATTTGTCTCTTTGGCACTCATACCACATCTACCTATATCTATTAAAAAAACGTAATAATTCATGAAAAGTGAATTGTTAATTGTTTTAGACTGTCATAGATGTGGTATGAGTGCCAACTCTCCATCCAAGTAACAATTTATAAAAGTAAACCATTATAGGTCAAGGTACGGCCTTCAACACGGAGACTTGGCTCACAGCGAACAGCAAGCTATAAAGGACCCCAAAAATTACTAGTGTTAAACCATTCAAACGGGAAAACCAACGGTCTAATCTATACATGTATGTCATGAATGATTATAAATTCTAAGCTTAGACATAAAATCTTATTGTCTGATCATTTAAATTTGCAATACGTTTGCACTTTGCCGAATATTTCAGTTTCGGAATAGCCTTGTACACAACCAATCCCTGATGTGAAGAACTTATTCCTTACTATATTCAGGACATGCAGTTTTAATTAAAGCTTATCTATATATGTGAAAGTTAAAATGGAGAAGCGATTTAAGCCTGTATTTTGAATTTCAATATATGTTTTAATAACAAAATAGTGACATTGAAGTTAATTTCAGGATTAAACTAGCTTTATCAAAAAGTGGTATATTTTTTAGAATAAATGCCGTATGCATTAACAAATTTGTTGCGATTTATGCAACATTAGGAATGACTCTCTCACTGTACGTCATATCAGGCAGCTACTATTCTGAGCAATTCAAATAAGTTGCCATGCAAGGCGAACTTTCCCACCAAGTGTTTTCGTCCGACTGTTAGTGTCTAATGACACAGTTAGATTTATAGATGACCCATTTTTTTATTTACTTTATAAGTTTTATTGCCTGGAATATTTACGTCACACGAAAAATCAAACAACCAATTTTCAAATTCTTTGAGTGTTATATATATATTGCAGAACTGCACTATAATTTTCCACCGACTTTGAAAGTACGCTTTATCGAGACTTAAAAGAAGAGTTCAAAAGTGACAAGTATAAATTTACTCCAAAGAAGGGAAGCAACCCTGAGGTATAGCATAATAAATATAAATCATTGTGAAGTTCCTTCTTTGCTATATAAGTTCTTCTTACGTACTATTGTACACCTACCTTAAAATCGAAATCAATAGCAATGTGGACAATGTAAACCATGTTTTGAAGAAAAGCAGACAACCTTTGACAATCATAGCCAATCAAACCAACAGAAAACTACATACAATCCATATCAAGATTGAATAATGATATGATTGCTCGTAGAGTTTGAGCAGTACATTTTTTTGCACGCATCGTGATATCCTGGTACGTGGAAAAAATGCTATTCAATTGACAATATTAATGCTGAAAAAATTCCATAAATGTTTCATCCTTGTTTTTTTTTATTCAATCATTATGAGTAATAAGACATCGTGGGTGGGTATATATATTCTTTTGCAAGGTATATATTTCGGTTTCATCTGATCTTGACCGCATATTAATAGCGTTACTGTTTACGTCCGTTTCTCGGATACTTTAAGTTATAGTCGACTATGGTTGGTGTGTAGTTAAATATTGCAGGGTCATCTGACCTTGACCTTTTTTATGGTTCATTGGTGAGAGTACGTGATGGTTTGGTGAATGGGATGATATTCAGATGAAGATGTGTTTCTGGTATCTGCTTCCTATTTTTGATTCTTTTCTCATGGTTGAGGTTTTGTGATAATGTCTTTGTCATAGTATTAGGTACAGAACACAATTGTCAACTTTACATAGTACTGAGGTGTTGAATTATCAAAAACATCCGTCTGGCAGGGTTCATTCAGCCGTGAACATATTTTCATGGAGCATTATGTATGCTGGTGTGATGATACCTTTAGTTAAATAAGAATTCAAACATATATTTTGCGAGTTTATATATAACATTTAACTTTTGTCCCTTTAATGGTGTCGTAAGGTGTTTTTCCTCAAATCATTGTTTTTTTAGCTTCTGGATTAAACTTTCGCTGCATCATTATTAGCTTCTAAATTTTAACTAAAATAATCTCCGATTACCTAGTAATCAAACCAAAACGATCGCTGTAAAGTAATACTCGAGCATACATGTAGAAGGTGAACGAGAGGTGCACTATTCCCAACGGATATTTACACTTTGATATTGAAGTTGGCATCTAGTGTAATATCATATGCAAACTGTCAAAAAAATATGACATCATTCACCACAAATATATATATATATATATCGACACTTTTACGGTCTGTCAAACACGTGAAACAAATAAATCGGTAATGAAGACCGGCAAATCAAGGTAACTTAAAGAAACAGAAACTGTAGGAATCGCTAAAAAGAAACGGACCGTTTGCGTTGACAGGGTCATCCTCTCATTCTAAGCATTCATCACCCTCCATGCGAATCTATACTCAGTTAAAACGTTAAAGTCGGAAATAAGACACAATCTCAATAACATTTCAATTCATACTCCTATTCTTGCATTTAGATGTCTTCCGACTACAAAAACATGTGGCTTGTAATTAAGTTGAGACTCAGACATAACGTATCGGTCAACAAACACGTGAGGGCGTCCGTGAATCGTATGTAGTCCGGTCGATTTCAGTCGTTCGTTCTCGTAACAGGTCGATTTCAGTCGTTCTTCCTCATAACTGTTTCTGTGTAAGGAGCTCATCCATCCCATTTTATGAAGTCCGTAGTGTGTGAACATTCACGACCGTATTTCAGTGGCGGATCCAGGGGGGAGGGTTCCGGGAGTTAGAACCCCCCTTTAAAATTTTTGGGACGATAAATACATTTGAATGGGGATATATAGTTGGAACCCCCCCCCCCTTTTCTCCTGGGTTTGGAACCCCTTTTAAAAATGACTGGATCCGCCCCTGGTAATTTATCAATTGAGATATATATATATATATAATTGCCATACGATAAGGTAGATACGGTAGAAGTTATGCTAAGAAATTGTTGAAATCATCACGATTGTCATTGATTCATCATTTTAGTTTGAAGTGTGCCAATATCGAGTAAAGCATTTGTCACAAATGGACAACTCAATGCTATATGGACCATTCGCATTTATTCGGGAAAATAATTTTCGGGAGGCCTCGAACATTTTCATATAGATTTGTAACAGTATATATTAAATCCTAAGTACTAAAGACATGAACATTTTATATATAGGACAGAATAAATCTTAATTTTAATTAAACAAGACGAGATTGATCTAAAATATATTGTATTCATTAATGGATACCAACTGATGTACAATTAATATTTTTCATTTGTAAAACAAGAGGCGGATTTAGGGGGGCAGGGGGCCCGGGCCCCCCATTTTGTGGAAAATTTTGGTTGGTCATATAGGGAATCACTGAAGCGTGGCGGGAGCGGGCCCCCTCTTAGTCAGCCAGTGGGCCCCCACTTATGTAAAATTTCTGATTCCGCCACTAAAAACAACGAAATATTTATTAAGAATTGAGATAGAAATATTTCAAATTAATGTAAACAGTTATGTATCATTTAAGAATTGAATGCTTCTTTTTGTAAATTTACTGGGGTGTAAAAGCGTTGACCGAAGTACATTTTGTTTCCGCGCTTCATTCTAAAAATGTACGCACGGTCAACGCTTTTACAACCCTATAAAGTTACAAAAAGAAGCATTCAATACTTATAATTACATTTTTTAGCTATGATCATGAAAACACGAATTTTATATATATATATTATTTAATTCACCTGTGCACTTTATTGTTGGAGCACGTGTTATCATGAGTGAAAAGTTGTATTGAGCAATGCAACTGCTTACGGAATAACACGTGATGTGCAGTTAGCCAATCAGAATAAAATATTATAATGAAACATACATCTAATGTAACTATTGAATTATGACAGTAACTATTAAATAAATTAGATGCTTAGCAGTGATCCACATAATCTGTAAAACCTACTGTATCCGGTTTTATCAACTAACGATGGATTAATTCAACTAATAATGATAGTCCGTCGGAAGGGGACGATAAATGGATGACCCGTGTTAAGAGAGAGCCATATCTCTTGCACGTTAAAGACACCCTTGTAGATTTCGAAAAAGAGCAGGCTAATGCCGCTACAAGGCAGCACTCGCACCCGCAAAGTGGAAAGGGATTAATATAAGTTGCAAAACTTGTTTCCCAATCCACTATAATTAAATATGTTTAAACTAAACTAACTAATAATGCCATAACGAAAAATACGACATGAATGATTCTCTACTTTTAAAATTATGTGTGGTTTTTAAAGTCAAGTGCTGGAGATCTAAAAACTTCGCGAGCGTTTGTTGGTTGGTTGGTTGGTTGGTTTGGGGAGGGAGGGGTGGCTCTGCAATGCCAGTATTGTTTGCATTTATATATTTTTCATTGGAGTATATTTAACGAACCAACGATTCAATACATGTGTACACATTAACATTACTGTAGAAATGTCTTTCACTTACCTTTTGAATGAAATAGTACAAAAAAAGACATACAGACTTGAAACGCTTTGTATATGTCTCCCTTTTTCAATTTGTTTCTAGTATAACATATTTTCGTCAGTTTTTTTAGTGTCCTTGCTCTAAATTATACGATCTTACAATATATTGCATTAGTTCATACAGTTTGTCCCTCTTTCCTTATTTTCCTTGAGTAGAAATTATAATATTAATAGTTTATACACATTTAGTTATGAGTAAAATGTATAGCTCCAATATAACACTACATATACCCATTACTTTACATTGGAAGAAAGTACTAGACTGTATACGTATTAAATCGAAATTATGTGTATCCTTTTTTTTTCTTTTTTTTTTTTTTATCAAAGATGCAAACAAACTCAATATCAACTAAGCTGATATTTGCCGCTGGACGTTTAGAAACCACCAATAATCAACTAACTAAAGCTGAAACGCAAATGTTTTTGTTAACCACTTGTCGAATGAAAAAATATGCGAATTTTTGCATGTAGAAAATAATGGATAAACCTATATGTTTTGTTCCGAAGTCATTTACTGTTTACTAAGACTTAATTTGGTCATCTCTAAATTGTTCTATTGTATGTAACAGAACAACATTCGATTCAAATGAAATATTTTGAGGATTTAGTTCAGATTGTGTCAGAACTGTATGTAGTATATAAGCCATTCCTACATGCTTCATTGTAGGGTTCACGATTGTTTGTTTTTTGTCTTTTTTAAAGAAAGCAACTTGATTGAAATCGATTTATGGTTTAAGGGGAATAACTCAAATGTGAAATATGTTCTAATATCTATTTCTTGTGACACTTCGAGATAAAATATAAACAAAAAAGTGTTTATTATTTGAAATATATATGTGGTAGAAATATAATTAGAATGAATTTTTCATTTCTATCCTTGAACTTTGTCCCCAAGCATCTGCCTCAGTTGCATGTATATATTCATTCTGCCAATTGTCCATATTACAATATGTTACAACACACTCACAAACTTAGAATACCACAGCTCACCTCGTACACAAAATAAGACAAAGGGTGCAAAACATTTTTTTTTTAAAGGGGATGATATTTGTACATCAAAATCTTGTTTCGCACAGGGAAACATGGATAAGTTTACCAGTTTGCACAAAACATATAAAAACGAAATTTGTAAATATTTTGAATTTGTTAACTTCCATATGTAACATTTGACCAAATGAGCAGATTCTTGTTTTAGGAGTGTATCTATCTATCTTCTATACTATTAAACGAGAAGACCTCATTTTGTGTGTCGCTTCTCTTCCTTCCACAATAAATTAATCATTATGCCTCTGTGTCCTATACATGTAGGTGCCATGCATAGTCGCATTTGTCCTCCTCGCTTATGACAATTCAGTTTGGGTTATTTTGGGAGGAAAACAAAAATAAAGGAGTCCGGATATTGTTTACGTCATCGGCGAACTTTTAAGTCAACGACAAGACTTTCGTTTAGGACTGTTTTAAAATTTCACATAATTTTCATAAGTACTTGGGGATAATTATGACAATTATTTTCGCGTTTTTCTGATCATAAAAATAAAGTGTATTTGCTATTTACTATCAATTCAAAGTTTACTATTCACTGCGTTCATGGATATATTATTTAAAGATTCTCTATATAATATATCAGTGACCCTGTTGAATAGTAAACTTGGAATTGATAGTAATTATCATTTTTTTTTATTTATAGTACATGTATGTTCAAAGTATACAGAAAAACAGAAAACAAAAATATAACGGACTTTGGAAAAATTCCAAGTTTACTATCCGCGACTGTCACTGATATATTATATAGAGAGTCTCAATAATGACTATATCTCCTAGGATAGTAAAATTGGAATTGATAGTAAATAGCAAATACACTTTATTTATAGTATAATATGTAAATGTATGTTCATAGTATACAGAAAAACAGAAAACAAAAGATAACGGACTTTGGAAAAAAGAGGGAGGGCTAAAAAATAATTGTCCTGTCACCAAGTACCTATTACTTTTGATACCTTTCCTGAAATTCTCCAGTCATACAATCTTTTACAAAAATTCATTCTACAACAGTTAACATACTAATACCAAGCTCTAAATGCCCGCGATTTCGCGGGTGTGTTCTAGTCAAGTGTTTAATAAGGCTACCATTGTTGGGTGTGGAACGCGGGTTTGGGGTCCGGAAAGAACTGACACCTTTTCTTCTATATTTTTAAGTAAGATGAAATCAAAGAAAATAAGCTTTAATACACCTTTCCATGGAAAATCCTCTTCACCAAACTGGACGATGTCTTTACTTCAGGCAGTAATAATAATTTTAGTAGTATTACATATCATAACTTGAAGCAAACCCGTGTCTTTTTTCGGATCTTTTAGATTGCTGTGATTTATTAATCGAACCAAAACAAAATTGATATATGAGGTATATAATATTTGAAAATCATTAACCTTATGATATTATTATTTTTAAGTAATAATGATGATTGATCTATATACATTTACACATTGAAGAAATGACAGAGTTATAACACTTAAATTGTGTCAAAAATACAGCTATAAAATCCATATATTTCATGGCTCTGCTGTTATGGTTGCATTTGCTCAGTAAATATGACAAACAAATAATGTTAACTTTATAATACATAAAATATATGCCTAAATTTGTTGTTAATTTCTATTTCTGAATTGTTTTTGTGGTTACGCTGCTGTCTTGTTGCTATTTACATCTCCTTTCATTCATATGCCAGTATGATTGATTTATTGATTGTTGTTTATTTGTATCCAGTGGCAAATATTTAAGCATGTTTAGGACGAGAGCAATCTATAGATACAATAGGTTTTATAATAGGGATCCACCGGGATGAAAGAGGGAAATTATAATAGATACCGGAAAAAGTTGGCATATTGGATAGTGACAAAAATCCCTCCCCCTGCAACATGACCCCTAAAAGATTATTACAAGGGTTCTTAACATGCAGAGAATGGGTCGCTCTCTTTACACCAAGGGCCAGATTTAAATTCCTTATTCTGTCCGGTCGTTGTGAATATATATACATCCCTCACAGCCAAACAGACGCCCCACTTTGGTAAGGGACTTACTGCCGGTCGGAAGAAGACTAAAAGTGACCATATTTGTATACCTCGATTACCCTTCGGGTTGCAATGATGAAGATACCACAGACGTGTAGATAATTCACATATGTACAGCCAGTCATTTATACGTCCAGATAAAATTATAGACTTAACATATTACAATGCATATATTTAAATAAGTCTGTGTGATGGTAGATGAAAACGCCAAATCTTTGACATTAGGGAGTCAGACCAGCTAAGAAACGCTTAATCTTCCAAAGACTGAGTCTACATATGCATGTTCCAATCACTTTATAATTGAAGCACACGTATCAAATGAAAATTATGTCTATTCTATTGTTTTATCAACATGAATACACACTTCACAACAACTATAAAGCTGCTATTTGTAACTGGACGCTAAACAACAAACAATCAATCATCAACTAAGCTGACACGGCAAATTTATATGTTAGCCCACTTGAATGAAAAAAAAAAGACTTTGTTCTCTGTTATAGTTTTTTTTCATAATTTCATGCGTCCGAAGCGATTTCCTGGATTTATCTTCATCAAACCGAACATTTGAAAGCCGAGGCAGTATAAGTTCCGAAACAGCTGAAGAGCTTTATGACAAAACATACAACAGTTGCACCAACATTTTGTCGATATTCAGTATGTGGAATTCGGTAACTTGTTATTTGCATGTAGGAAATATTGGATAAACCTAAATCTGTTGTTCCGACATCACTTACTCAGGTGTTGTCATTTCTCTCATTGGGCTCTTGTGCGTAGCCGAGCAAGAACCGATGCAAAAATTCATCAACTGAAATAATCAGAATGTTTTAGTTCAGGTTGTATCAGAACTAAACAGCAAATTGCCTATTCATTCCAGGGTTTCCCGTTTGTTTGTTTTTTGTTTTTTTTTTTTTTAATGAAGGCGACTTGATAATTTCTGGGAGAAGGGAAATACACATGTAATTCAGATGTAAAACATTATAAACGGATAACATTTATGTACGTAAAATGTATACGTAAAATTACATTTTATCGTAAAACGTGTAAAGCAAGTCGGTCGAAGACCGCATGCACAGTGGCCTGTATAATGGATTTGAGATTAAACACAAAATATGCATAGAAAGAATAAAGAAATAAAGACTGGCTTGCAAATTTTCGTGATTTTATAATTATTGCAGCACATGTTTGCAGGAATGAAGAGACAAAATATTTTGCTAGCAGTGTTTTACAAAATGCGTCATGTGAGATTTTGCCTCAAATTTTGACATAGATATAAGAAGATGTGGTATGTGTGACAATGAGAAAACTATCCATCTAAGTCACAATTACTTTATAGTTAAATCTCAGAAAAGACGGATACAGTTACATCACATATAGTCTTACAAAGATTAAGAAGTAAAATGATGTGTAACAACTAAACAATCGTAGAAAGTTTAAAAGTGAATTCGCAAACACAATATATGTTTTATAATTGTCACACAGTTGTATAATAGTAAATGAATATTAAGAATTGAAAATTCTTTGTTGTCATTAATTGCATTTAAATTAATTAATACTTTCGGCTCTTTCCTGTAAGTTACTAGTCCAACTTTTTAACATAGCGCATTTGAAGGTAAATTTTAATCAAATTTGCTGTTGTCCTTTAAACAAATTACAAAAAGGTTACCACAAGGTATGCTTGTATATATTGTAATAGGGTTCTTGGACAGAATAAATGGATTCGTCAAGTTTAAGATGCTTTATTCATACGACATAAATAAATTAACCCATGTATATGGTACAAAGGTCTATCTCCGTATTTGGAAACATCACCAGATCAATAGAATATGAAGATATTCTGGTCCTGATTAATATGGAATAAGTGTCCAGAATATTAAACTATATAACTATTTAAATATGGCTGCTACATGTAAAGCTTTCTCTCAAGGTATATCAAAAAGAGTGGCAAAAACTATGAACTTAATGACTGTGACCAATAGTAGACAAGATAATATGACACATGACTGATTGACTAATGAACCAGAAAAATAGAGTAGAACTGTACTAAGATATAAGAGAATAGAAGAATTGATGAACTCTTAATAAACATATAATAAAACTACTAATTAATATTAATTATTCTAAAAGAAAATAAATATTAATGCTAAACACTACCACATACTCCCCTGGCATCTAAAATGACGTCCACGTCATTTCAGAGTATACAACATAATATCTATGAAAAATAAAAATGAAATAGTATTATATCTGAAGCTGCAATGTACTGATACTGCAATCACTAATAAATACAGTAGGAATCAATCAGGATAATCCACTGAAATATCATCAAATATAAGATTAATAGTATCAATAGTAAAGCTAAAATATAAAACATCAATGATCGGTCAAAATGGCTAATAAAGCCTTCCCTGCTTCTAGCTCTATCCCTGAAAATAAACCTCTAGCAATACAGCTAGAAAGATAATCTGCCTTCTGTCTCCACTCAGCTGGTGTCTCTACAGATGTATCAGTAGGTGGAACTGCAGACTTCGTCACAAAATCACCAGACTGTAACCACTTAGGTTGTGTCCTCTCTCGACCTGATCGACGAGGCAAAACTGGAGGTATATCATCTTCATCATGAGCTGGATCAAGCGTCTCTGGTTCTAAAGGCACCTCCTGCTCTTCATCTTCGTGTAAGCAATCTAGTTCCTGTACATCTATATCTATATCATGGGCGTCCCCATCTGACTCCGGAGTGTGTAGTACTTCTTCTTCGTGACCATCAAGACTCTCTGTTTCATCATCATCAACACTGGATGAAGTGTTGTCAACCATTGGTCGTTGATGTACAAATATCTCATAATCATCATCACTATCGATATCGGTTTCCTCCATGGTACAGTCTGTGTTAGAGTTGTTCTTGCTAATCTTCTTTTGCAATCTCGTTCTCGGTCTAGGAACTGGTCTAGGTAATGGTTCTGTCGTTGGTGGTTGACTTGAAATATACCCCACAGGCAATAAGAGATTCCTATGTAATGTCCGCTTACGCCCCTCGCCACTATCTTTCTGTACAACGTAGACAGGTATATCGTTGTTAGGTTGTTCTATAACTAGGTAAATATCGTTCTCTCATTTATCGCTCAGCTTATGCTTACCATCAAATGCAACTTTCTTCACTAATACCTTGTCGTCTTTTTCTACCACTGCTCCTCTAACTTTCAGATCGTAATGTTCTTTCTGTTTCTCATGTGCCTTTTTTTGCTGATTCTGAAGCAAGCTTGTATGCATCCACTAGTCTGTTCTTCAATTCTTGTATGTACTTAGTTTGTGGTTTCCTATCTTTGTCCTTTACCAGTCCAAATGCTAAATCGATGGGAAGCTTTGGTTGTCGGCCAAACATCAGAAAGTAAGGTGATTGTCCCGTTGCTTCATGACGAGTGCAGTTGTACGCATGCACTAACGGAGCTACGTACGCTTTCCAGTTGGTCTTATCTTTTGGCTGTAAAGTTCCAAGCATTGACAGTAATGTTCGGTTAAACCTCTCAGTCATGCCGTTGCCCATCGGATGGTATGGTGTGGTTCTTGACTTCTTTATTCCTGTAAGACGGCAAAGTTCCTGAATGATGTTACTTTCAAAGGATGGACCCTGATCTGAGTGAATTCTGTTAGGTAAACCATAATGCACGATGAAGTTGTTGAGCAATGCTTCTGCAGTTGTCTTTGCAGTCTGGTTGCTTGTTGGTATGGCCTGTGCATAACGTGTAAAGTGGTCGGTGATTACCAAGATGTCTTGAATTCCTCCCTTTGACGGCTCTAGAGTAAGGTAGTCAATGCATACGAGGTCCATTGGCTGAGTTGTTATGATATTGACTAGTGGTGCTCTTCCTGGGTCTTTCTTTTTCTTAATACATCTTTCGCATCGTTGAATCCATTCTTCAATATCTTTATTCATCCCAGGCCAGTAAAAACGTTCTCTTATTAGACTGGTGGTTCTGTCTTTGCCTGGATGTCCCATTTCGTCATGAAGTGCTTCTAATGCTAATTTGATGTGTGAAGATGGTATGATGAGTTGATGATGTATCTTCTCGTCGATGGTAATCTCTCTGTAAAGTACATCATCTATAATTCTGAGATGGTTAAACTGTTTACTTAGTGGACTTGATGATATCTTTCCTTTAACTGGTTTCTGTCCAGATTTCAGCTGTTTTTCCATGCGTGGAGTAGTGGATCCATAGCTTGGACTTCTGACCAGTTGGTGTCAGTTGAAACCTCTGTGTGCATATCCAAATTACTAATGTCGATGGTATCTGGTGATATGGCATAGGAGTCAATCAACGGTGTATATATGCATCCACATATTGCTTTAATAGAATCTTTGCTGATGGTTGTCAATCTGGATAGTCCATCTGCATCTGCATTGGTTTTGCCTGGACGATATATGATGTCGAAATCGTAAGCGGCTAGTGCAGCGAGCCAACGGTGTCCAGTAGCATCTAGTTTTGCAGACGTGAGTACATATGTGAGTGGGTTGTTGTCTGTGAGTACTCTAAACTTGTGGCCATAGAGGTAATCATGGAACTTGTCGGTTATGGACCACTTTAGCGCAAGAAATTCCATCTTATGTGCTGGATAGTTCTGTTCCGCTTTTGTTAAACCTCTGCTAGCATATGCGATTACACGTTGATGTCCGTCTTGCTCTTGATAAAGTACGGCACCAAGTCCTTGACCACTGGCATCGGTGTGTAGTTCAAATGGTTTGGAGTAATCGACATATCCAAGTATCGGTGCTGATGATAAGTGTTGCTTTAATGTTGTGAAAGCTGTTTCTTGCTTATCAGTCCACTGAAATGCTTCTTGTTGTTGTTTCTTAGTCTTCTTCTTCCTTTTCTTTACATTTGAAGTTGGCATAATGGATGTAAGTGGCTTTGCTATCTGACTGAAGTTACGAATGAACTTGCGGTAGTATCCTACGAATCCGATGAATCTACGTACTTCTTCAGGTGACTTTGGAGTAGGCCAATTCATTACTTTCTCAACTTTCTCTGGGTCTGTCTCTACTCCCTCCTCAGATACAATATGTCCTACATATTTGACTTTTGGCTGGAAGAAAGAACATTTTGATGGCGAAAGCTTCAAGTTGGCTTGTCGAAATCTGTCAAAGACCATCTCAAGTCGCTCTAGGTGTTCCTCATACGTTTTAGCAAATATGATAACATCGTCTATGAATACGCAACATATACGCATGTGAAGATCTCTAAGGCAATCTTGCATAAGACGTTGATAAGTGGCGGGGGCGCAAGCAAGTCCGAAAGGCATACGGTTGTACTCGAAGAGTCCAAGAGGTCCTACGGTGAATGCTGTTCTCTCCTTATGTTCCTCAAGTATCTCCACCTGATGGTAACCAGACTTCATGTCTACGGTCGAGAAGTACTTATTTCCAGCCATGCAATCTAACATATCCTCCATTCTTGGCAAAGCATAGGCGTCCTTTTTTGTCTTTAAATTCAATTCTCTGTAATCTACGCATATTCTTAGTGTGCCATTCTTCTTCTTAACTAGAACAACGTTGGAGGCATACGGACTATGAGACTTTCTAATTATTCCTGCTCGGAGCATCTGGTATAAGTGGCTCTTAACATCTTCATACATTGAAGGCGGTATGTGTCGGTATCGTTGTTTGAACGGTCTATCATCTTCTAACAGTATCTTATGTTGTACTATGTTGGTATGTCCAATGTCGTAATCATCTTTGGAAAATATATCCTGGTATGATGTAATGAAATCTTTTCCAAGTTGAAGTTGATCTGATGTTATGTTGTCGTTGGATATGTCTACCTGCTGTAATAATGGTGGTTCAAATTCTTTCTCTTTATTTAAAGGCTTATCTTGTATGAGTACAGGTTGTAATTCAGCAATTATGGCATTTGGTTGAATGGTGACTGTTCTTGTAGTGATGTTACAAATTCTGAGGTTGAACATGTCATTATGCTGGTATTTATAATCTATCAGTGATGGTTCAATATCTAAATCTGATGGTAATATAGATGACTTTGTTTGCTGCGTGATAGCAGATGTGGAGTGGTAAGGTAGTTCTTTGGTTGTCATGGCTTTGATGGATATCTGACTGTTTGGTGGTATAATGACTCTTTCATATTCAGCTGATTTAATTAATGCTAATCTGTTGTTCATCTTTCTAAGTTCTTTCTCTCTCAATAGTATACATCTAAATGAGGAATACCAGGGTGTTGTTAAATCTGAAGTTTGAAGAAATCGGTTGCCAAATCTATCTTTGTAATTATCCATGATGGTTGTCAGTATATTTGTTCCCAACAGAACTGGAACTTTGGAGTGATACGGACTATCTGGTACGACAAGTAGTATGGTTGGATAATGCTGATCAGTTTCTTTCAGTTGAATGTTGGCCTCAATATATCCATGGTACGGTAATGAGTTTCCATCTGCACATTCAATGCTAATAATCTGTTCTAACGGTTTGAGTGGTGTGTCAGTAAAGTGCTTAGTGTAAAATTCATGAGCTATTGTTGAAACAGTGGACCCTGTATCTAGAAGAGATGAAGTTTCAATGCCATTGATGATAATTTTTGATTCAGTTGGTTGTCCACAAAGTCCTGGTGGTATTATTGATTTGCATAAATTCTGTTGAATAGGACTTTGTATGTTCATGTCGATCGGCTGCCCCTTGTCGATGACATCATCTAGTTTAAAGGTTTGCCGTTGACATCAGTGTTGGCTCCGCATCCTCTGGCAATGTGCGAGTCTCTACCACAACGGTAACATGTAATCGGTTGAGTTGACTGATGTTGATTTTGACCAAAACCTCTGCCATTACCTCTACCATAACCTCTGCCATAACCTCTATCATAACCTCTATTTCCTCTACCACCTCTATTATATCCTCTACCTCTAAACTGATTAAATGTCTCTTGGTACGGTTGTGGTTGTGTGTCTTGTTGTTGTTGATTTGGTTGATCTTTAAATTGTTGCTTATTATGTTGTGTAGATTCTAACTGTTCAAGGCGTGTGTTTATCTGCTTCAGTGTTGTAACAAGTTCAGGTTCCTCCTCTTTCTCATTCATGTCATTAGCAATGGCCTGTTTTGATGTTGCTTTCACTTTTGGTAGTTCATCAAGATTGTGTTCTTTCTCAATCTTTCTTAAAGCTACACGCAAATGATCAAATGTCTTAAAGCGTTCCTTCTCATAGTGGCTGATATGCCATATATCTGGTCTAAGTCCTTTCCAAAGCATGTCATGCATCATGGTATCTGCTTGTGGCTTACTGACTTTCCCTGAATAGATGGCTTTATCAAGTATTCCTTCCAAGCGACAACTCCATGCTGAAACATCCTCGGTTTCCTTCTGCTTTGCATTGTAAAAGTCACTCATGATGGTTTCAAGTTCATCTACATTGCCAAAAACGCTTTCCATCTTGCTCATGATCTCAGTTAATGATGCATCTGTTCCTAAACGCATTGCTACTAATCCTGCTTCCCCACGCAAAGCTCTACGTATGGCTTGGATGATAGCTTCCTCTGAGTGGATCTTATCCTTCATGAGTCCAAGTACTTCATATTTCCAAAGTTCATCTGTTGTTTCACCTCCTTTCTTTTCACCACTACCAGAGAAAAGGTTGATTCTAGGTGGCTGAGTATAATGGGATGACGTTGATTGTTCCTTCTTAATAGGTTGCGTCTGTTTTCCCATCTGTAGTGTTTCTATTGCGTAAGCCTCAATCCACTGTTGTAATGCCTCAGGTGTATCGGCCTTTGGTTTTATATGCATTTCCTTTAAGGTGTCGACGAGCTGTTGATATTCCTCATCGGCCATGATGTCAAAATATGAATGAATGTATAATAAGATATCCTAAATCTACAAGGAATATAATAAATATTAGCACCTATAAAAAAAAATAAAGTTATCTACAATAAATACAAAAAAAAAATATAAGTATCCTACAAGAAATAGCAAATGAATGTTAATAATCTACAATAAAGAAGAAAGTGTGATTAAATTCCTAAAATGAATACCAAATGTATATATTAAGTACCTAAAATTAATATGAAATAGAATTAATTACCTACAATGAATAAGAAATAATATTAAATACCTAAAATGAATATAAGCAATGTTAAGTACCTTCAATGAATACAAAAAAATTGTTAAGTACCTTCAATGAATACAAAATTATATTAAGTACCTTCAATGAATACAAAATAAAGATAATGAATAGCTGAAATCAATACAAATGTATTTGACAAACCTATATAAATCTATCTGGTAAATCTATATAAATTTATCTCGTACTCAAATTAGTCAAAATGAAAACAAATATCTGGTAAGTATATCCTAAAACACAATGCAATATGATATAACTATATGTATCACCAGTAATCTATGATGGATAAAGAAAACAAAATAATATATATACTATATGACAAATATGCAGCACTGAAAATTCAAGTAAAGATTAGTTAAAGTCCAAATATGAAACAAAATATCAAAATCTGAAATTAAATAATAATTAATAGATCTGAAATATCAAAGTTAAGTATTAAATCTGGTACCAAGGAACTAAACTAACTGTAAAAGAAATTATGTATAATGATTAAATACAAGTATCAAAATACAGAAAGAAAAAAAAAATAAAGTCAGCTCTCTAATAGTATAGTAATCTGAAATTATAAAGTACAATTAATTTTCTGAAATTACAAAAAAAAGTAATAGCCTAATTATGATAAACACAATATGCAAAGAAAGACAACTTAATAATAGTGCAGATTATCTACCCTGATAAACAGAAATGAATAAGTATATCAAGTATGTAAATATCTAAAACACAAGTATGAATATATAGAAATATGACACCAGTACTATATATAAATAAATATGAACAAAACTAAAGTAAAGATTAGTTCATCAATAGATCAAAGTAAAGTAGATAGAATATAAAGTAAAGTTAAAGTACAAGTATAAGTATAAGCAACAGCAACAACAAATACAACTAAGGTTGGACCACAACACAACTATACCAAGTTTTACTGTGTAACCGAAGCCTACTGTGTAATGTAAGTTTTATATGTATGGGTTTGGGTTACTTACTACATCAAATCAAATACCAAATATGTCTTCTCGTCTCAATCTATGAGTTCACTCAAATGTATCTATATATCGCTATCTATATCTGGTTCGCTTATAGACTATCAAGTGCATGTATGCTTTTAAATGTGTATAAAAGTGTATTAATTTACATGCACTG
This sequence comes from Mytilus galloprovincialis, assembly GCA_037788925.1. Classification (NCBI taxonomy): domain Eukaryota; kingdom Metazoa; phylum Mollusca; class Bivalvia; order Mytilida; family Mytilidae; genus Mytilus; species Mytilus galloprovincialis. The sequence goes on from CM075341.1 coordinate 50,126,645, forward strand.
CAATGCACAAAGTAGGGTAAGTGTCGGGCAAGGCAAGGGAAAATTTATTAAAATGTGAAAGGTCAAGGTCAATCACAGGTTCATATCAACATTCAATCATACATACGCAATCGTAGACATGCAAATAAAATAAATACACCTATACCCTTATATACTAAGTACAAGTACAAATGTATATGTGACTACCCTGTATAGCAATACACTATGTCAATAAATACTAAGTACACACGTACTAAGCTAATACCAAATCAAAGTATTTTTTTTTCAAATATGAAAAATAATCTAAGTACACTTTCTCATAAATAATACCAAATCAGTACAACAGTATCTCACTATTGATGTGTATGCGTGTTAACAAAGTGTAAGTGAATGACAAGAACAAACACAAACAGGTATGTATTAACACCTACCAATCAATAGTACACAATGTAAACAAATAAAAAAAAATGGCTAAGTACAAAACACAAAAGTCAAGTGTAAATACCAGCTGGATTTTCAAAAATTTTCGAAGTTTGGACAAGCAGACCAGTTGTCAGTATTATTCAAACAAAGAAAATTTATAAACAGTACAATAATATACAATATCAACACAAAACATGCATGATAATGGCCAATTTCAAATTTTGGATGTTTTCAAAGTCAATGTTTTTCTTCAATAGTGGCTTTCTGATACCAAATATTTACAAAATATTTATATAGAGTGTAAACTATGTGTATATTCTCACCATTTCATTACATAAACAATGTATACAACAGCAAATAGTCTGTACAATAAACGATTTTCACCAACGTGTTGAATATTTTCGACTGATTTTTCCAATCTTCCGATGGATGTCACGTCCTAAATCCTGACCTTCAGTGAGGCTCCAACAGGAAATATGTCGTTGAACGTCTAACCTACTAGTGGGCGCCAAATGTAATAGGGTTCTTGGACAGAATAAATGGATTCGTCAAGTTTAAGATGCTTTATTCATACGACATAAATAAATTAACCCATGTATATGGTACAAAGGTCTATCTCCGTATTTGGAAACATCACCAGATCAATAGAATATGAAGATATTCTGGTCCTGATTAATATGGAATAAGTGTCCAGAATATTAAACTATATAACTATTTAAATATGGCTGCTACATGTAAAGCTTTCTCTCAAGGTATATCAAAAAGAGCGGCAAAAACTATGAACTTAATGACTGTGACCAATAGTAGACAAGATAATATGACACATGACTGATTGACTAATGAACCAGAAAAATAGAGTAGAACTGTACTAAGATATAAGAGAATAGAAGAATTGATGAACTCTTAATAAACATATAATAAAACTACTAATTAATATTAATTATTCTAAAAGAAAATAAATATTAATGCTAAACACTCTACCACATATCTTCTAAGACAAGTTAGTCTAACTCATTTGCAACTTCTATAATGTGTAGAAGTGCTGCAAATATCCTGTATAATCAAAAACGCATGATATGGGGTATCCATGATTCATGACACAAAATCAGGAAACAAACACGAACAACAAGGGAACAACACTTGTATTGCTGTTTTTCAACTCGGCATGCTCGAAGTAACGGCGAGACCCTAACACGGAGCAAAAAGACCCACAGCAAGATTAAGACGTCTCCTAGTACATGTTTGAGCGGATTTCTTGCAAACTGACGAACACGCTACAACTGTGAATTAAAGAACAAAGGCACATGATAATACCAATATAAAAATCTGTCAAAGAAACAAAACGTGTATCATATTTAAAAATAACGTGTAAATGTCACTATTTTATCTCCTATACATTTCTAGGAGTATGACTGGTCAACCGCGTGGAACCTTGTATATTTTGGGGTTAATATGCGTGGTTTATTTCTATACACGTTTACCAGTGGTGTTACTTCCCTTTGTGAAAACAACACGGTGTTGAGGAAAAATCTGAAAGGTTTCAACAGACGAAAATATTGATAATGAACGATTGAAATAAATTCATAAAACAAATTAAATTAAAGTAACAAGTTTTTATTGTTGGCATTTGTTTTTTATAGACCAATGGAAATAGGTTCTTAATATTGAAGACGACGTGTTCTCTTTGATAGGCCACTATTCTAAATACCACATGTTAAGATAGTCGGTAAGATAAATTCGTTATACAAAGTGCTATTGACCTAATACAATATATATGGGGTCAGTAAATTCCACATGGGGAATCGAGCTTCAAAAGTCCCATGTATATCGTATTAGGTCACTAGCTCACTAGTATTCAGTTACATAATGATATTTTGTTTCTGGAGTTTAAAGAGCTATAATACAGCAGCGTATGCATGTGAAATTTCCATTTGATACGATATCCAGTGACTTCAATGTATATCCTATCAGGATTTCAATGATAAAGGGTTGTTGCATGCAATTGATAAAACAGTTTGGGGGTGTCATTTGGTATTATAGTACATGTAGTACATGTAGAAGTTAGTCGGTCTACACTTTAACGGATACTATCATGGTTTGATTGACTGTTACGCAATATCTACATGTATGTCACAGATGACCAATGATTTATTTCACTTGGCTTAGCTCCGTCCTAATCTCTACAATATAGCAATACTGTATGCGGCTTAAAACTGGTGTTTGCTTAAAAGATACGACAGGTGTCACTAGTGGGCATCTTCGTTTCCCCCGATTTGTGGAGGAGTTCATGTTGCATCTTTAAGTTATAGGCTTCTTTGTCTTTTCTTTGTGTTTGGTGTTTTTGGTATGGTATTCTGTTTTACTTCGACTAATGCATATGGTTTTTTATCGCTACCTCTTTTTACTATATCATATAGATAGTTTGTGTACGTATTCCTTAATTGGTATTATCTATGAACACCAGACTGACAATGAGCTGGTAGCACTGAAAGACTAATTAAAAGAAATAACACATAAAAGATTAAACATGATACATGTAACTGTATGTAATGAGTTTAAATGCTGTATAAAATTAAAATTGTAGTATTTAAACCATAACCAAAACGAGAAAAAAAATAACCAGTCTGTGGTAATGTAATCGGTTAAAATACGCATATTATGCATGCCAAATTGATGACAGTGAATGTAAAATACAGCTTACAAATGTAACATGTATCGATGTAGTAAAAGGGTTCTTTAACACTAAAATGTTCAGATATACAATGTTGTTTAATTATCCTTTTATTTGAAGTCGATAAAATCTGATTGAAATTTAAATCATTAATTTGCAATAACTTAAATTAATGAGTATAACACAAAATCACGACAATCTTCATGCTGTAAAACATGAAAATATTAAACAGGGGAGATGTGGTATAATTCACAATGAGACAACTATCCACAAGAGTTCAAATGACGAAGATATAAGCAATTACAGGTCGTCGTACAGCCTTCAGTTATGAGGAAATCCCATGCCATATAGTAACAGTAAGAGTTCCGATATGAAAAATGTGAAACAATTCAAACAAGAAAACCAACTGACATATGATATTTCTTACAAAACAGTTTACGAAAAGCAAATATGCCACAAATGAACCAACGACAACGTCTGAATCACAGGCTCCTGACTGTAAACAGGCACATACAGAATGTGGAGAGGTGTAACAAAGCTCCCCTAAAATACTAGGTGAAAGACAATCAACTAAACTTGAAAAAAGTAACAGTGTCTAGTTTAAAAACAGCCGGACAGAAACTTTAGCATTTTAACATCATAATGTGGCAAATGTTCTCTCATATCTTATTAGTAGATGCTAGTGTGATGTTCATGTGCACAGTTATTGCGTGATATATGACTTACACGTCGAATTTCCGAATTTGGAGGCATGCAGATATGAAAACATGCGGTTATATTTTGATGTAAAAAATACCAATATGTGACTGGGGTGTTGAAATATGGTCATCACACCACTGTCCAGCATCGTTTCTAACATTTTACAGATGGAGTATGAATTCTAGTCAGTAATATAACTACTTTACAGAACTTACCTATTGCATTAAATGCACAATGAATTGTTGTTGATTTGTTCTGGTCCTGAATATGCGTGAAATATTTGCCACTGAATGTTTAGCAGACTTGCATCTATCAATTACATGTTTGATGTGTTCTAGTCCTGAATATTATAAAATACTTACAACGGAACGTTTCGCAGATTAAATCTATCAATAACATGGTTGATTTGCTCTCGCGTCATGAATGTGCATGGTTTACTTGCCATGAGATATTCAACAGACTTAGGACTATCAATCTCATTAATGTGTTCTCGTCCTGATTTTTGATTTCTATTGATGCATTGTTCCTTTCGAAAATTATGCCCGTGCTACATGTGTAAATGGAATACCAGCTAAAGTGATAGTTATACAATTCTATAAGGAAATAAGGAGATGTGGTAGTATTGACAATGAAACAACTCTCCACCAGATACCAAATGACGTAGAGTTTATACTGACATCACGTCATGATGGTTCAAGAGATGCACCATGTCAAGTAAATTTTAAAGTCGATAAGACTCGCATAAGAATAATGTTCCTGATAATTAAAAGTTTCCATGTTCATACTACATCCACAAGAGCTACAGAAAGCAAATCATTACATTGAAGCAGACATATACAATAAATGACATGAATAAGTTAAATATGTTATACTATGCAGTAATATTAAAAGTACCGTAATGATCCAGAAAAGATGTCGGAACGACCAAACCAACCTGAATTACAACCTATTCCTGGTCCATCAAGCTCAAATGACGATATTTTAGTGAACGATAGTAGAGGTGACACAGATGTGTAAATATAAAAAAAATATATAAGATGTCGTATGATTGTCGATAAGACAACTCTCCACAAGAGACCAGAATGACACAGAAATTAACAACTATAGGTCACCGTACGGCCTTCAACAATGAGCAAATCCCATTCCGCATAGTCCTCGAAATGACAATGTAAAACAATTCAAACGAGAAAACTAACGGCTTTATTTATGTTCAAAAAATGAATGAAAAACATATATGTAACACATTAACAAACGATAATCACTGATTTACAGGCTCCTGGCTTGAGATAGGTACATACATACATGTACATAATGTGGTACGGTTGAGCATTTAGAGAAAATGGACAAGAAGTCTTATTACATACAATAAACAAAACCTGGAGAGATTTAATATATTTTATGTGAAAATGACAATAAGAATGAAAGTCGTAGTATGAACGTAGTCAGGTCGTAGGAAGAGCGGGATGAGGGCGACAAGGTTGTGCTTTAATCGTACTATGGTCTTGAACAGCGTGGTGTAAACGTGGTATAGTCGTAGTGGAAGCGTAGTTGGGTCGCGATGAGAACGTGATGGTCGTAATAAGGTCGCTGTGAGATCGTAGAGCAAAATATCCGAATAGAATCACGCTTTCGCTATGCTCTCGCTACGATGGTACAGCGACCTTTGTGATCTTACCACGATCTTACTGCGATCTCACTACGCTTCTACTACGACCTGATTTCGTCAAGACCGCACCACGATTATTTTGAACATGTTCAAAGTTGACCACGCTCATCACGATCATCAAGACCTCACCACGACCGTTTTGTTGAATGTCTCGAAGTACCTATCAGCCACGTTTGCCTATTCTCCAGGACCCAACACATCGTGTTTCTGCAGTACAGCATAGGACAAACTCTATAATATTCCGTGGCTCATATGAAGGGTGGGTGCTTCATCAGGGGTCCTGACCCAATCCTTCATATTGTACTAAGCTTTGACTACCGATCTAGTCAGTATTTCTTTTAAGTTCCGATGTCTACTATATGCCACCATTGGTGGTTTTGGAAATAGCTCCCTACATTTCGCATTGCGAACTAGATTTTTATAATGTTTTCGTAAAGCTTTATATATATTTCCTAATAGCGAGAAGTGATATTTAGTTACAAATAGTAGTGGAATCTGCTTGTCAGATTCTTGTTTAAAGCGGAGTAACTCTGGTCGTTCGATACTGAGACCCGATTCACAGTTACGACGTATTGCTTGGTCCTTAACCTTATATCCCCTTTGCTAAGATGGCCTTTGAATTTACAAAGTGTATCTTTTAAATATTGCGTGTTGCTGTTGTTTCGGTGGTGGCAAATAGCTTCCCCTTTTATAAATCCGGAGAAGACTGTTGGGTTATGCATAGACGTCCTATCTAAATATTGAAACGTATTAGTAGGTTTGGTGTAGCTCTTTATATCAAGGATACCGGTGTTCCTGAACCTCAACCCTTTATGTACGACTGTATCGAGAAAAATAATTTCTTCGATTGAAATTTCCTAAGTAAACTTTAATAAAGGGTGATGATCATTTGCTATTTTAAAAAACTCCTCAACCTCTTCTCGTGATGAATGAGCTATTATAAACGCATCATCTCTATACCTTCCGTAAAATAAGATCTTATTTTTATACTTATATTTTTCAATAATTTCATTGATAACTTCAAATGCTCTAATATCACAAATTTCTGGGCTGCATTTACTTCCCATACTAGCGTCTATTTTCTGTACAAAGTATCGGTCATTAAATTCGAAATAATTGTTTTTCAACACTGTGGCTACTAACGATTTAATTGTTCCACAGCTAGGTAATTTTATCGGATAATCTTCTTTTACTGCACTGTTATAAGCCCGTCCAACAGAATGAATGAGTTCATTGAACTCCATGTTTGTATACATGCTGGTACAGTCAAAAGAAACTAAGAGGCAATCCCGATCAGGCCTTAAATTTTCTATTTTATTTATGAAATTATTTTTTATACCGCGATCGATCGCACTACGATTGTCAAAAGTTTCATATTTTTCACAGATCGTAGTACGATCGTGGCCTAGTAGGACTGCGGTATAAGAAATAATTTAGAAAGTAAGGTTCAAATTCCACTAATTAAACTTGATCTTAAATTAATTATGCTACTATTTTTATGTCCCTTTTCGATGATGTATTTATATTTCCCTGGCTTTCAAATAATTTGGTTTGAACGTTCCTGACGCGCCGGATTTTTGAAATGTGTGATTTAAGTACTAGCAATGGGTCACTAGTCCTGGTCGATATCAGAAACGACATGATTAAACATACACATATCTTTCCATATTGTTTTTATCAGTATAAATATTGATTTTGCCACCAATAAATTAAAACACAACTGAGTATCGTTGCTATACAGTTATGAAAATTAACGGTCCTACATTCTATCGATATCTATATTTTGGTATTGCACAAGATATTTTTTTTTTATTTCTGACTGTATACGACGTCTTTTATAAAATAATAAACCTATTGAATTTGAACTGATTGCTATTTTAGATTTTGATACATGATTTTTGTATCATTTGGTTGGTATTTGCTTTGAACTAATTTTCAGTAACTGCGAGTACTTTCAGATTGATGAACGTCTAAATTTGTAATTAACTTATTATATCCGTTTTAGTTCGTTTATATGTTTCGGAGTTTAGTGTGACGTCCATTTTTACTGACCTATAACAAAATCAACAGTAGCTGAAGAGAACTAGTGCCATCTGGACTGATACGAAAATCAAGTAAAAAAATCATAAATTTTATCGTATTTCATAAAAAAATGTTCATATAATTCCACATAGAGAGATAGTATTTTCAATCAATTAAATGATACCGTCGCATTGTCATACTTTTTGAAACATTGTTTTGCGTAATCAAATAAATTTGTAATGTGTCTTAAAATAATATTTTTTTGCATTTTAGCCACAAGGATGAGAAACGAGGTCAAATTGTAATTGTTTATCAAACATCAGATATATGGCACATGACTAACACTCGGCTGATATATTCAAACTGCCGACCTATACAAAAAGCAATTTGTGAAAAATTATATAAGTCGACTATAATTAATGACATTTGAACTTAAACGTAAAAAAAAACCCACACAAGTTCGGCAAAGAAATTGATAATAAACTTCCTTATTCAAATATTCTTTATTGCTTAATATAACAAACACACTTTTAACTTGGTGTGATGAGAATATATTTTTATCTCTTAAAATAAACTTTAAAATCTCAATTATCTTTTTAAACGTTTAAATTGAATAGAATATTGAATAATTTTATTTTTGGCGGGAAATCTGAATCAAGATCGGCATTTGTAAATTCTACCATACGTCATAGGAAGTTCGGCAGTGTCATTTAAATCGCATCACAAATTAGAACAGAACTAGCTACACACTTTTTAATTGGTTGATTTAATGTATACAGTGATATTGACAAGGAAACAGTTCGATGGATTGTTTGTGTAAGAAAAAAATATGTGTTTCTGAATAAAATCAATGTGGTTGTTGTTATGAAATACGGTGTGCATGGTCAATCATGCCTAGAGGACCTTGATCAAGTATTTAACATTAAACAATACTTGCAAAACAATCAGTTAGATCAGTTGAACAACTTTAATTCAGAAATAAACAATTGTAATGGATATGATTTGATAGTCTCCCTGTATTAGTTTCAAATAAGTATTTCTAAATTAAATTTTATTTTCTATTTAATTTGATCTAGACATGCTAAAATTCAAAGAAGTTTACCTGGCGACGCGTAAACGGGTATTTGCGACAGTAAAACTACCGATGGACGTCCGCAAAGCTTCAAATACAATACAGTTATCTCTATTCTAATGCAAAACAAGTTCATAATTAAATTTCAATCATTATTTCAGTGTAAAATCTTCATTAAAGAAAATTCCGCGAAATGAGGTTATTATCTTTTGTACCTATACTAGGTGACGTCATAGGTATGCTTCCGGCGTTAAACTTAAACACCGGGCGTGTGCTGGCGTTTGTGCCGCTTCAGAATGTAATAACATTGGATAAAAGAAGATTTTTAGGTACAACAAGTGAGTTTTTTTGGCTTATTATTGTAGAAATTACAGGTCATTACATTCAGCAATTCAAAATGTCGGCTTCCTTAGTTACAGACAAGGAGATAGAGAATTTTACGGTAACTGTCATCCAATCAGGACCATTGATATAACATAATTGCATTAGAATTAACTATAAAAGTATACAAATTTCATGTCAATTGATATTCTTGATGGCTAATCATGTATTCAATATTTCTCAAATACCATATAATGTACTTTTATAAATATATGTCAGAAAGTGATCTAAAACTTGACCAGGAGTTGCTCCGGTGGGGAGAAGTTCAATATCCACGTATATATACTAGTATGAGCCGGTAGTGTATCACTGCCACCTTCAGACTCTCTTATTCATGTTTTATACAGCTCGCGAGATTTATTGATTCCACTCGAGTTATATTTATCAGCAACTACATTGCAATAATTATTACTTTGTTACGATTTACCAAATTCTAAAACACAACGCGAAGTATATAAATACAATTACTTTAAATCTACTTTTTGAACTTAACTTGTGAATTACTACCTTTATTTGATTTTAATTGACATAAAATACTATCCTTTTGATATCGGTTATGAACTATTACTATTTAATTACATTTCAATTTTTAACCTAATTTTTGAAATTCTATTCTTTTGGATTTCATTTGACTATGTTTTATTTAATTAAGTGTCTCTTTTTTATCCAATCTGATATCAGGTATCCCGATGATCGAATAGGAACGAAGAATTGGCCACTACACGTCCCGGGAGGTGTTGACACTGATCCCCTATAACACAATGACTCAATGGAATTCCATAAAATGACATTTTCTCACAGTAAGAAATTTACTGTCAGATTTTACATGAATGATGAACAATTACTTGAAGGGAATGAAATACAGAAATGGGCAGTTGTTATTGTTGAAGATGAAATCTGTCGACAAACCGTTCCTTTGCTTTTTGTGTGTTTTTTGTTTGTTTGTTTGTTTGTTGTTCATGTACTGATTTTGTGTCATGGATATATACCCCACATTCCTTATTTTTTCTATTGTATTGCCGAAACGTTTATAAATCTTGTCAAGGAAAATGTATAGCTTTAATAATCTCATCACACATCCAGTATATATTGTGTATATATTGTGCCGTAATAAAATTGAGTAACTTTGATTTCTTTTGTGAGAAGCCTGGTAATTGTGTAGTTTTTGATTTTATAAAAATGGATAATTACCACGTGAATCACTGTTTACATTTACTCGGAAGAACTTGTTCTGAGTATTCCTTATTTTGATTTGTTAATTTGTTACCTGGATACAGGACGCTGTTATATATTTCTTTGTTTTGGGATTCGCGGTACGTTTGAAAATTTTTGTTGAAATTTTTTACATGTACCCTCCCACCCGCCGCATACAACTGTGTTAGTTATGAATTTTATTGTATTTTATGTACTTATTTTTAAGATGTGCTTGTGTATACTGTGGCTAGCTCATGTGTTTAGTCGATCTGTTTGGATGAATATATTTATCATTTCTAATGGCTAGACGCTATATTTGCTCTTTAACATTGACTTTACATGTTATATGTGACTGCCAGTGGTATAGTCGAGTGTTTTTCCTGTTCTGTGAAATATATTTGTTTGTCTTGTGTATATATTGTGCCGTAATAAAATTGAATAACTTTGATTTCTTTTGTGAGAAGCCTGGTAATTTGTCGACAAACTGTTCCTTTGCTTTTTGTGTGTTTGTTGTTTGTTTGTTTGTTTGTTGTGCATGTACTGATTTTGTGTCATGGTTATATACCCCACATTCCTTATTGTTTCTATTGTATTGCCGAAACGTTTATAAATCTTGTCAAGGAAAATGTATAGCTTTAATAATCTCATCACACATCCAGTAAGAATATATAACATATACAATATTCTCATTAGATAAAAGGACTTTATAAGAGTTGCAGCAAATCAACTTGCAATCAGATTTTTCAAACAACCATTTAATTATGTAGGAAAGAAAAACTTGTGTTTGATAATATTGTGTGGAGGTGTAGTATAAACAGCGAAAAAGTCAAAACTGTCAACCGAATCAAAAGGACCATCAAGGTTTCTTTACACTCTACAAATAGTTACTTCCCCTATTTTTAAAATTTGTCTAAATCGTAGCTACTGCCCCTTTAACTATGCAAAAAATATAAATAAGTAGTTGACTAGAAGATTTGGGTACCATTTGCAATCTGGTTCTTCCGACCTTACGGGGCACTAATTAACGTGGGGAGGAGGACATTTCTTTTTCAAATTGTCTACCGGGTTCATTTCTGGGTGGCCAATGTGAACTAAAAATTAAAAAATATTGATTTCACCGGACAATCTAAACAAATTTTTCTCGATTCGCTGCTTCTACTTCATTACAAAAAGCAAGGAACTTATTTCTTGTGAGTTTTAATCTTCTAAATGAAAAATCTGCATCTTTATACTTTAATAATATAACAATACATTCATTTTCTGTGATATATAAACTTAATCTACTGTAAGTGTATTTTGACAGATTATACATGCATATAATAACGAATTTTTAAAGTATATCTAAGACTCGATCAATAGTATGACACAGTTCAGGGTTCTACAAGGGTAAACAGATCAACCACTGTGATCACGTGCCTGTCAACACTGAAATTAGGAGATCGTCGGATTCCGATCTTAACTAACAAGAATAACCTGATTACAAATATAAAGGTAGCTGATTTTCTCTGGATACATCGATTCCAATAAAAAGTAGCCAATATGGTATAACAAAGAGAGCTAAAAGTGGCATACAACACACACAATCAATAAATCTTTCCAGACTTCTTCTAGTAGCTTAGCTGCCATTGCTCATCAACGGCAAAAAAAGTAAATAAATACCATATTGAAAAATACATGTGATGAAAAAATATTAATTTAAAAAAATAAATAAATAAATAAACGGGTGGACGAGCACAAATAGAGGCTGCAATCTTACTTTAAATATTATTGGATGACGGAATTTAAATCTGACCCAAACTTTAACTCGAACTCTTACTCGAACTAATATTCGAACGCTAACTCAAATTTTAACTCGAACTTTTAAATTAGCTTCAACTCGAAGTAGAACTCTAAATTGATGGGTAGCGACACTCTCATTTGTCAGCTGCATGATAAAAAACAGATATGTTTATACAAATAAAAATATTTTTTTAATATGGCGATGTGTCCTTTGGTCACGATGGTCTTGAAATATATATTCTAGGTACTGAAGTTGTTTATCATCTTAATTACGTGTTATAGTGTTCCCTTTATTTGTTTTTTTAAATAATTACTTTTACTGTTAGTCTTTTTTTTTATACATCCCGTCATTGTGTTATTGTGCTATGGTAAATTTTTGTATTCTTGTCCTTTTTTTTGCTTATGTGCTTTGTCTATATGTTTTTTTGTTTTTCTTTGTGGACATATTTGTTTGTTTTCATAGTGACTAATATTATAACACAATGTGGCCTGCTGTACCCATATTTTTGACATTTTTACCTATTATGTCTGTTTGTTTTGTTCACACATTGTTGTCAATATAATTGGATTTTATGCGACTGCCATGCAAGTGAGAGGTTTAGCTAGCTATGAAACCAGGTTCAATCCACCATTTTCTACATCAGAAAATGCCTGTACCAAATCAGGAACATGACAGTTGTTATCCATTCGTTTGATGTGTTTAACTACATTTCCAAAAAAATTATCTTTTAGTTTGGATTTTTTTAACAGTATAAAATAAAATGACCTTCATCCTCTAAGGTATTACAGGATGGACATAGTTTTTTTCTCTATGTATTTTTCAATGTCTTCCTTTTTCTATCAATAAATTATGGTCGCTAACTCTCAATTTTGCTTTGTTACTTCTCTTTTGAAAAAACTTACAGTTTAAAAGTAATTTTCCATTGCTAAATTTTACTTCAAACTTTTATATAAATATAATTTACTTTTTTTTTATCTATTTTTTCAAATATTTATAAATATATTTTTGCAGAAATTTAAAAATTGGTGTCTTAAGGTTGTTTTTTTTAAACAATTTTGAGTAATTTTTTCCTCTGTTTCCCTCAAAAATTGATGTATTTCTAGTGGGTATCTCCCTAGCTCTGTTCTGACGGCTATGTTTGATGATAATTACATTGTTTATTTTTTAAGAACAATTAGCCCTTAGTTTGCAAATATAGCTTCGTTTGATTTCACAAAACGTCACAAATAAACTTTTGGTTTCGGCCAACACCTTTCTTTAGGCCTTTGTATTTATAATTTTTAAGTGCAATAATATCAAAACAGAACAAAATACTGAATAAAAGAAGATGACATTTTTTACATATAACAAAATGAAGCGTCATTCACAGCAATAATATTCAATTGTGTCGTTGCATTTACATTGGTTCGTGTTCAGTGTTTAATTTTATCACAAGCTGACCCCGATTAGGTGTAAATTATTGTACGCTTACCAGAATCACATATGTTTTTTTTTAGTTTTCTGTTTTTATGTATACTTTGAACATACCGTACAAGTCAACAAAAGAAACGATACAAGGCAATGTATTTTCCACATATAATGAAATTGGATACACTGTACCGAGGTAAATAATTGCCCTGTTGGTCTAATTTTTACGGAGTGTTATTTTCTGATCGAAACCATTGATTTCGATCAGGCAAAAACGCGAAATTTTCTTTTGGAATTTTTGTTATTTCAAAAATCGTATTTTCACCCAAAAATTCTAAAATCGATATTAGAACTTAAAATTTTAAAACTTAAACATGGTCTGCTTTAAATTTTGAATGCCTTTGCAGATATTTGAATACTTAATTCTCATTTTCAAAATTAAATGCCGACTTTTGTCATCATTTTCCGCAAAATAAATTTGACCCCTGTGTTCAATAACTCGGTATTTTCTAATTTTCCAATTTGGTCAGATTCTTTTAATCATATGCATTTGGTTTGTAAATGAATGTTTTTCATTGGATAATTTAACAGTTTTTCCTTTTTATTATATTTTATGATAAATTGTAGTTCAAACTTGTGTATCGTTTTCATATTGTTGACTAGTATATTATAAATAAAGTGTATTTGCTATTTACTATCAATTCCAAGTTTACTATCCCAAGCGGTCACTGATATATTATATAGAGACTGTCAGTGACCGCCGTGGATAGTAAACTTGGACTCTCTATATAATATTTCAATGATCGCCATGGATAGTAAACTTGGACTTTCCAGATAATATATCAGTGACCGCCGACGATAGTAAACTTGGACTCTCTAGATAATATATTAGTGACCGCCGGGGACAGTAAACTTGGAATTGATAGTAAATAGCAAATACATTTTATTTATAGTATATGTATGATCATAGTATACAGAAAAACGCGAAAATAATTGTCCCCCAAGTACTTAATATGAAAATTATGTGTAATTTAACACAGTCCTAAACAGAAGTCTTGTCTATGACTTAAAAGTCTGTCCGATGACAATAATCTTTCAGACATTAAATATGCCATCTCATATTTCGAAGTAATGATTTTGATGTCAGTAAATTGTTGTATAAAAGGTATTTGTAAAATGTACAAATGAGACGTTCATTAACAGAAATTTATTATATTAAATATAATTGCGACAACATGCACAATGAGTCATTTTCATTATTGTACTTCTAAGATTATGATAGATAGTTTGAAAACAAATATTATGTCCAACTAAATGAAAGAGAACACACAAATTAGCCGTTAATGTTAAGAAATCAGCACTATAAATAACTGATTCTTCGAAGCTGTATTTTATACCTCCTGTACCTAATTTCAAAAGCATTTGACTTTTTTAAATTATTACTTCTCGATTTTAAATGTCTAAGGCGTACGGTTTTTAATCTACAAAACTTGACTTTAAATTTCAAAAGAAAATCATAAGGCCACCTTTTTTTGACTTCCAATAATTATTTCCTCTCCTCGAAAGGGAACATTTTTAAATGAATTAAATAAAACCGTCTTAACAAAAGATGAAAATATAAAAAGGTAATGTATAAGCTAAATAAAAGATAACTCTACAAAAAAAATCTAAAATACGATGTAGAAAACGTATCATGCCTGTTACATGTAAATGGGCAAAACTATTGCTGTTTTCAATACACCTTCACGTCAGATGTTCAATCATGGATTTTTATATAAAATGTAAAATAAGAATTGAATAATTCTTATTTACAAATAAGAAATTTTTTTTTCATCAGATAACAAATGACGTTTACTTAAGCAACAATCTAGACCACTTCAACAATGCTTAAAACACAGTAGGCAAAGCAAGCCATTGCAATGCACATATGCTCGGTCCTGTATACTTTCAGATCGATAAAAAAGTTCCTGACCTGCTTTCACAAATATTTTATACAGGTTTTTGTCGAGCCTGCAACTTTTGTTGCAGAAAGCTCGACATAGGGATAGTGATCCGGCGGCGGCGGCGGCGGCGGCGGTGTTAGCTTACTTCTTAAAAGCTTTATATTTTAGAAGGTGGAAGACCTGGATGCTTCATACATTGTATATAGATGCCTCATGTTACGAAGTTTCCGTCAGTCACATGTCCAATGTCCTTGACCTCATTTTCATGGTTCAGTGACCACTTGAAAAAAAAGTTCAGATTTTTTGTAATGTTGAATTCTCTCTTATTATAAGTAATAGGATAACTATATTTGATATGTGCGTTCCTTGAAAGGTCCTCATGTCTGTCAGACAGTTTTCACTTGACCTCGACCTCATTTCATGGATCAGTGAACAAGGTTAAGTTTTGGTGGTCAAGTCCATATCTCAGATACTACAAGCAATAGGGCTAGTATATTCGGTGTATGGAAGGACTGTAAGGTGTACATGTCCAACTGGCAGGTGTCATCTGACCTTGACCTCATTTTCATGGTTCAGTGGTTATAGTTAAATTTTTGTGTTTTGGTCTGCTTTTCTCATACTATATGCAATAGGTCTACTATTTTTGTTGTATGGAATGATTGTAAGGTGTACCTATCTAGCTGGCAGATGTCATGTGACCTTGACCTCATTTTCATGGTTCAGTGGTCAAAGTTAAGTTTTTGAGTTTTGGTCTTTTTATCTAATACTATATGCCATAGGTCATCGATATTTGGTGTATGGAAATATTTTATGATCTTTATGTCAGTCGCGCTGGTTTTATTTGACCGTGACTTCATTTTCACGGTTCATTGCACAGTTTTAAGTTTTTGTGTTTTGGTCTATTTTTCTTAAACTATAAGTAATAGGTCAACTATATATGTTGTATAGAAGCATTGTTAGCCGTACATGGCTGCCTGGCATGGTTCATCTGACCTTGACCTCATTTTCAAGGTTCATTGGTCTTTGTTTAGTTATCTTGGTTAATGTTAAGTTTATGTGACAGTTGTATTAAAGCTTAGCTTTATACTTAGGACTATCAACATAATATCAATGATTAGTATAGAAGGCGAGACATTTCAGCGTGTGCACTCTTGTTTCAAGTTAGAAACCGAGGTTACCTGTTTTGACACTGAGCACCTTACTGTTATTGATACGCTTATACAACTAATTTTACTTTAACTTGTGATAAAAAAGTCATATAATACATTGTACCTTTAAATTGTAATTTGCAAAGCAAACAAACAAGTGTGAATGCGTCAAATTTAAATTATTTAGATCTGCTCACGTTATAGCTTAAGTTTGATATCCGTTTTTCTCTTTCAACATTCAATAATGACAGACAGCCCCTTTAATAAAGTCGAAATACTCACTTCAAAGCCCTTTCATAGCAGAGGTTTACTTATAACGAAAATAATATATGAACAGTCCTACGTTTTGTACGGTGTTCATTTTATGAAAAAAAAAATTCTCTCTAAAACTTCTCCCGTACATTTGAAATACAATACACCTTGACTATTAAGGTTAATGGTGTAATAATGACTTATCTTCTTATAATGCAAGTGTATTTACGTGATCATAAGGGAAGACACAAATCATTTAAACATAAAATTGTTTAAATACTCGTCCTCGTATATCTAGGGATTCTTTGGTTCATGTCTGTCATTTCTGATTTTCGTAAATAGTTTTGTTATGAATTAGGCTGTTAATTTTCTTCATTGAATAGTTTCATATTTTTTATGTCGGGGATTTTATAGCCGACTATATGGCATGGATTTTTTTCATTTTTGAACTTTAGTGGAAAGAATCCCATGATATACGAGGACGAGTATTTAAACATGTTTATAAGCGCTTACCTTATACTACTGTTGCCTTTATTTAATATAATTTTGTTCTTCTTGTATGATAGAGATTACAAAATTTTCTATCCACCGAACTGCAGTAGGAAATCGATAGCTTTTGGTCTTACATTTGCCATTCATCTCTTGATCAAATATTTAAACTAGCCGTATGTCAAAAATTAAATCAATTTTATGTACAATACATGTATTTTAAAATACATGAACAAATGTGTGTACTTATTGAGTTTATGTAAGGATAAAAAGTTGAAGCCTCAATCTTCAAGAAAGACAAAGTTCTTAAATATGATAATTCCGAGCATGCTTGCTTGTGTAAAAAAGTATGCAGGTATGATTTATGAGCTTTGGTAGCAGTATATTAATTCTTTATGATAAATCAAAATTTACATATAGGGATAACATGGCAAGATGATTAACTGTCTGCTCATAAGTTATATGTCATAACAATAGTGAAGTTCATATATCAAAAACTGAGGATTTTCTTATCCCAGGAATAGATTACCTTAGCCGTATTTGGCACAACTTTTTGGAATTTTGGTCCTCAATACTCTTCAACTTTGTCCTCGTTTGGCTTTATAATTATTTTGATCTGAGCGTCACTGGTTAGTCTTTTGTAGACAAAACGTGCGTCTTGCGTATTAAATAATAATCTTGGTACCTTTGCTAACTATTGATCGCTCTTATGTTGTACCGTTATACCAGTGTCCCAGGTTACGGGGAGGGGGATCCCGCTAACATGTTTAACCCCGCCACATTCTGTATGTAGGTAAGTAAAATGGTTAAATGTATGTACAAATATAAATGAACTAACATATTTTAAAATTTCTCATTAATGACGATATTTGCCATACAAAATATACTTTAGCATAACTTTATATTAACTTATTATGACGCTGCTTAGTAATAAAGTTGTATCGTTGAGTCTTGTTTTCAAAATGTGTTTTGGTCAATGTAAAGGCGTTTATTTTCCAAGTTATATTGATTTAATCCCTGAATTTTGACAAATTACTAACTTGGAAAAGGCTCAAGGTTTGATTAAATTTGAACATATTTTTTTTAAATACGAAAGAACATGAGTACAAGTTTAAACACTATTCGAAAATCGGGAAGAGTAAAGTCGAAATCAAGATACAGTTGAACTAGCTGTCAGTAACTACGAGTACTCACATATCTGTACTTTGTGTGAGATGTATAAATGTGTGTTTTTTTATGCATTTATGCTTTGTGTTGATCTGATGAGTTTAGTCATTTTTAAACTGATTTTTATAGTTTGTTCTTATGTTGTTTTATTACATTACTGTCCCAGGTCAGGGGGAGGGTTGGCACCTTCGGGCATGTTTAGCCCCGCCACATTCTGTTTATGCCTGTAGTTAAGTAGTTGGCGTTGGTTCGTGTCCGTCATATTTGTTTTTTGTAATTGTTTTTTTGTCACAAATTAGGCCGTTGGTTTTCTCAATTGAATTATTTCATATTTTTCATATCTTGGACTTTTATAGGCGATTATACGGTATAGTTTTTTTCTCATTGTTGAAGACTATACGGTTGCTTCCCTATAATTGCTAACATCCCCATTCATTTGAACTTTGGTGGATATTTGTCTTATTTGGCAATCATACTACATCTACCTATTTTTATATAAAGTGAAATTCAATTTGGTACAAGTGTTGACATCCGTAGGTAAGGCAGGAAGCTAGAAAAAAATCGAAAGAAAATATGTGTTTTTTTCTAATTTCTTCAGGAAATGGGCATACACTAGTAGCAGAAAATATAGACTTTATGTTAATTATGTGCTTGTTGTGTGTGTTTTCTGTTTGTATACTTTAGTTTTGGTTGGTAAACAAATCTGTCTAGCTGCTTTCATAACACATTCTCCTTATTCACAACTTAAAAAGATTAAAAGAGTAATTCAAACATTGTGTCATAAAAAAAGAACATTGAATGAATACCTTGTTGTTAAAAGAATGATACACATACAAAATTCACTAAAACTTGCATCATCAAAATACTTGATTTTTCACTGATAACATCTATGTTCCAAACGACAATCGGAGTTCACGGATGAATCCATGTGCCCCTCTGCTTGCCGACATGTTTCAAGGAAGAGGATTTCATACAAAAGCTTCTCAAGAATAATAACACAAATAAATGGTAGTAACCTTCAACTTCACGTTCAGTATGTATATGGTGTCATTTCATTGGATAGTTCAAGGTTTGATGACTATGTTGACTACATGTATCTATGTTAATTTGATATAAATGTACATGTACCACAAGTACCATGACGGGTGCCTCTAGTAGAACAGGATATGTTTACACTTACAGAAATCTGAATATTTACCTCCCCGCACCCTCTCCTGTTATTGGTGGAGAGCATTTAAAACAAAACAAAAACATTGATCAACCCAAAAGCAATTCTCATTTGCGTACTTTATTATGATTGATTTTGTTCTTATTGTTTTCTATGAAAAAAGTATATGTTTTTCGTGTTCAATGGCACCGCTTTCAAACTATTGCAATACCATTGTATACATTCTTGATTTATCTAGGATATATGATGACGCTCCTACTACATAACAATGCTATTTATAGCAAAAACTGCTTAATTAATAAGGCTCGTATTGATTCTATTAAAAATACGTCGTCTGTTTATTGAGTGACTAGTGACCTTAAAACAAGTTTCACTGAACTTGTACACATTTTTATTTAGGGGCCCGCCTCCTGGTGCGGGATTTTCTCGCTGTGTTGAAGGCCCATTTATGGCTTCGGTTGTTTTCTGTACTGTGGCCGGGTAGTTGTCTCTTTGACATAATCTTCATTTCCAATCCCAATTTTATTCATTATAAAATACGTATGGTGATTGCTGATATAACTTCAAAATTCAACTCCATTTGGTCCCTTGGACAACTGAATGGATCTAACAAACTCGAATACTTATATAAAAGATAAAATATCTTTTAAAAGACACAGTATAAATCATCTGTATTTTTGCTTATGTTCTTAAAATAGTGAAATGATATGGATGTTTAAATCGTTTCAGCTGAATGACCCTACTTTTGCCCAAAAGCCCTTATATGTTTAATGTAGTAGTGAAAGATTCGAAATAACACGAGACTAGATGTATACATTGCCAGACAATGGCTGAAATGTGAAAATCAAAAGTTGCCTTAAACAAAGGCAACAGTAGTATACCGCTGTTCGAAATTCATAAATCGATTGAGAAAAAAAAATTCGGGTTACAAATTAAAACTGAGGGAAACACATCAAATATAAGAGGAGAACTACGACATAACAGAAACACAACATTAAAATGTAATATACACAGAAACGAACTATAATATAACAATGGCCATTTTCCTAAATTGGTACAGGACATTTTAAGAAAACTTTGATTCTGATACAAATTTTAAAAAATCAAAGGGAATATGACCGTTTTACGTTACCCTCAAAAGATGCAAAACTCTTTCCTAACCTTGATGACATACATATTGTTACACCAGACCAAGCAACAAATACTATTACATGTAGGGGCAAATAAACATATACACCTCAGTCTCAGAAAACAATATTTGAATTAGTCTTTTTTAGCATTAAACTACATGTAGTACTCTTAGACTGAAATTGTGTGTTTTATGGTAGTTATGTTTTTGCTTCATTCCAATGTGATTTTTTCAGTTTGTTTTTATGTTGTGCTGTTGCATCACTATCCCAGTTAAGGGAGGGTTGAGCGCTCACAAACATATTAAACCCTTCCACATTGTATATATATGACAGTCCCAAATCAGGAGCATGTATTTCAGTGGTTGTCATTGGCTGGCTGTTTTCTATTATTTTTGTTTAGCCATTAATCATGTTGCTGATTTTTTCGATTTAATTGTTTCACATTTTATAGTGTCGGAATCTTTTATAGTTGACTATACGTTTTGGGTTTTGTTCATTTTTAACGGTAACGGTGACCTATAGTTACTTATAACTATATCTAGTGACAAAACATCGGACTGAAAGTTTCCATTCTGGCCGACGGTTATCAATAAGCTTAAATGACAATCATACCATATCTTCTTATTTTATATTGATAACATGTTGGCATTTTTTGGTGGCCAACGACACTCACTGAAGAGAAACATTATATGTCTATTTTTAGGTTCCTTCTGAAAATTCAGTAAGAGAAGAAGAACTAGACCATCCACTGTCTCCTAATTGTATTAGCATCTGCTAAAATAAATAAAATTGCTGGTACGGCCGAAATATCAACAATGCACGTATACATAAAGTCGTTACATATTTCAATGAATAAGCTATTTACACATACAAACAATTTTAATGAGGATACATTATATATTAATTATAGTGATCTCTCAATTGTATCACTTTGATTAATTGACGTGGTCATATTTATGCATTGTTCTAATTACTACGGATTTTCTACCCATGGAAATAGGACCTTTGGTGTATTTGGAAAATTTCAGGATTATTGGTCCTCAATCCTATTCAACATTTTTCTCCATTTGGCCTTTTAACTGTCATGATTTTAGCGTCACTAATGAGTCATTTGTAGACGAAACACTCATCAAGCGTACACATTTTTTCTTCATTTTAAAAAAAAACTTTTAAGACTTTTTTTAGGTGAAAATACAAAACGTTCATCACACTAACCTTATCAAGCAATGTTCTCTATAAAGCACAGTATTTTATAAATTATTTCGCTTCTTTTTTTTTTAAGAAAGTCTTGTTAATAAGAAATTAATAAAAACATATACACTTGTTTCGTATGGTGTTTTCATCTCTTTTTTATTCGATAGATATAATTACTATAAAATGATTTATATATAGACTGAAACACAATTTTGCAAATTTAGTTTGAACAGAGCACATTATTATGTTGTCTGGTACTGTTCATAGTGTTGTTGTATTAAATCAGCATCGCTGCCAATTGTACAATTTAGGACCGCTCATTTCTTTTAACGCAGGTTTAAAAAAACGAAAAATAACATGCATTTCAATTCAGTTTTGGTTGGTTAATTACTGCATGATATTATACTAAAGTTCAATGTTACTTTTGTACTAAATGCTGAAGATGTATCGTATAGTGAGCAATTACAGGCCCGACATGGCAAGATTTGAAAGCATTCAAACTAGGAAATTAACGGCCTTACTAACGATTGGTTAGATTGAAAAATAACGAATACATGTTTAATGTAAAAAACTAATATATATTTGGGCTAACATGTACTTTCGTGTCTACTGTACAATATCAAAGAGTTAAAAGGTTTCCTGACCTTATTGTTGCTGTCCTCCTATAAATTTGACATTACCTAGCTCGAGAATAAACAGGGGATATTTGAGTTCTTAAAAGTGTAGTTGATATCGCAACTTTTGTGCTAGTCCCTAGACGTGTATATCATATGTTATTCTATTTATGTATTTATATAGGGGCATTAGGTTTTTAACACTTTCTGTGATGGTTTCTGTACATTGACACACATATTTTCGAGATTCGTTTTGATTTGCGCAAATCGTATTGTGCATGAATACACTTACCAATCACAAAATCCTGTGCATAGAACCTAAGAATTATGTTCTGACTCCACATCTAATTATTCATTGAAGGATATATCGTAATATCTTAGTAGTCCCAATATTGTAGTACGGCTTTATAAATTACGCATCTATAAACTTAAGTAGCTATTGCTATAACAAGTCATGTCTTTGGTTCATCAATGGAAATCTATGAAAAAATTTGCTATAATATATATTATATAAATTCAAAAATAATTGCAAATATATCATTAACGTATCGGCGAATGTTTTTACTATTTCTGGGAACATGTGTTAACCGCAAAAAAAAATTAACTTAGGCACATATCTAATTGACATTGTATAATTTTCTTGAACATATTACTTCAAAACTTTCATATGTATATATGTAGGTACACTATCGAAGTTAACGTTTATAACACGTGGTTCCTAGTGACCAATAAAAACAGGTTTTGAATTTAACTCTGGTTTATTATCGAAGGGTTTATATCTTATCTTGTAGTTGTAGTTAACGCCATTAATATTATCAAATTTTGGATAGTTATTTCTACCGAGATTGAAAACAGTTCATGTAAGATGTTTTGAATATATACTTATTTAGTAAAGATGGATATACATATCTATCAATTTATAGGTTTTGTTCCATGAATGTGGAATACAAACAAACAAAAAACTTTAATATTGTTTTATTAAGGAAACATTGGTTACATATTTAACTTCTCTTACTATATTTAGTATTGATGTTTGATACGAACTTCTACCACTGAGTTTTAAACATCAACAGTACTATTTCTATTTTAAAAAACAATGCTTCATTAGTGCTTTATTGAATGCTTAAAGTTGTTTGAGGAATCTCTGCAATATGGCATCGTCAATAATTGATTTAAGTCATTCAGAAATTAGAATGCAAATATTTCAGCATAACTCTTCTATCTTCTGTCGGGAAAAAGTATAGATCTTACAATCTGGTTAATGGTTCCTACAAAATATAGATTTTATTTTATTAGTGTATAAGTGTGTCATATCTATGATTGCTAAACATTATGGTACACCTATTATGTAAGCATATATAAATCACATACATTTTAAATTCAAACGTGCTGAAAATAATCTTAGTTAGACTCTCTCACTTTTATTATTTTGTTTGCTTGTTTCAAATTTTGTATTTCGATGATATACAATTTTTAGAATGTGTTTACATATATATTCCAAAACGCGTCATTCACATGAAAATTGATCTGATATTCTTTTAAAAATTGCCAAAGATTTTACTGCCATTGATAATTAAGACATTAACATCATATACTATGTAGTAAATGTAATCACATTGTTCAGGCCTGCTTCACTTAACGGAAACAATGTTTAAAAAGAATATAATTGATTTAATAAGAGATCAAACCATGTATTTAACTTGTGAATATTGATCAGCCATATTACTGTTATGACACCGACATTCTAGATTGGATGGATATTAACGTTTCAGAATGTAAAATTTCATCGTGTTTAAAAAGAGGGTCGGATTGCATATGTATATCTGTAATTTTAGTCAATTATCATGAATTTCTGTTTGTTGTAGAATCTGGTAGTATCAAATTAAAAAAACAAAATTTAGAAAAATGATATACAGGACGTATTATATAGGTTAAAGTGATATTTGGTATAATCAAGTTACATGTAATTTTATAATCATACTTTATTTTAAAGAATTGGCAGTGTTTGTCATGTCATGTTTGTCACTGAATCATTCACATCGAGTCATGGTTCAAATGTCACATACATTTTTTAAAACTGTACTTAACATTGAAGTTGAAATACTTTTACGATTTATATATTAACTAGACATTTATACATCATATCACTTAATCTCTCTATCGTTTGAGCTCAACGTTTACAGACTAATCAATTATGGTATTGACTGTTTCTAATTGTTGGAGGGAGTATGTTAATAACTGTATATTCACTGTCTTTAGTATTTACATCTTTTGTCGAATAGGCAATTGATTGACTGATTGAGTTTTGTTTTCAAAACGACACTTTCATCACTATTGGCTGTATCGTCGCGGTAATTTTTTATCGGTTGAGGAAGCAGATGTGTCAAGAGAGAACCATCGACCTGCAGCCGGAATAATGACAATCCTCGTCAATTAAAATTGGAGTCGCCACGTGCAAAATTCGTATTCACAACCTCACATAAGCAATGAAACATTATCCTCATTGAAATATTTCATAGAAACTATGATATTCAAGCGTCGCCAGGTACATAAACCTTTAAAAAAACCAGAAAATTGGTAAGAAATTATGTTGTTCCAGAAATATACGTCTCTAAATTTTGTAGGAAATAGATTTGAAGAAAGCTTGACTCTTTAAAACTATGTGTGAGAAATAAAAAAAAGTGTCAACATATTCAAAATATTTTACCGAATGAAATAGTTTCATTTGTATGGAGACAAGTAAGGGTTGCTAAGCGTTGAAAACTAAACAGAGAAGTAACACGTTAATATAGAAATGTTGGTAACACGAGAAGCGAACAAACGTAAACAAATACATTTAAATGTACTGAAAAAAAACCGAATCAATTTGAACCCATGTCTTTATAAAGTGTTTGATGAAAGTTAAACACTACCAATAATACACGATACAAAATTCTTCTAAAAGTTACTTTAACATGTTTAAGGTGGTATGGGAGTCTAAAATAAAAATGATAGAATTTGTTCATACTTTGTCAAAACGTAGTATCTATTGATATATGTTGAAAAATATGATAAAAATGATAGCCGTGCATTTTTTCAAGCTACAGGACGTGACAAAATGACACATTTTGTATGGATTATACAGGAAAAAACACCATTTTGTGATTAGAAAATAAACAAAATGATAGAATTGTTAAATACTTAAGGAAAAGATAGCTTTCAGACAATTCTTTGAGAATATCAAAAGAAAAGATAGGGTCACCGTACGTTTTTTCCAGCTAAAATTCAAAATAGGAAAATTCCATGTAAAATCCTTCAGAAAATGCACTGCTTTAGAGTTACCTCCCCTTAAAATGCCAATTGAATTTTTTTTTTTTAAACCCAAAAATAATCATCATTTGCAAAAATATTAATATTTTTAAGTTATATTCTTTTAAATTGATTCTTTTAAATGAAAATTCACATTAAATATCTGCATTCCTGCATCAAATTTTGCAAACTTGATAGAAAATCTTGACCTTTGCTTCTCTGTTTTTTACAATCCAAGATGGAGGAAGACACCCATACCACCTTAAATATATTAATCAATCATTATGAAGACAATAAGGTTCAGACAAGTTTTTAAAGAACACAGCAAATACGACGAAAATGTCTGACTTTCTTTGTTTCTTGATTCTAAAGTGCATTCTAAAAAACAAGAGGAGATGATACAACAATGATTGAAATAATATATGTACCCAGCTACCTTCCATCTAACTTGAGTAGCAATAAAGATACCCTTGTACAACGTATCGGTCCTTAATAGCAACATTTATTTCAACGCAGCAAATTCGTTGCCTTTCTTTCGTGGTAAGGCTGTGCTATAAGATATTGCTGCATGGGTACCTAGATGATTGAGTAGGTACTAATACAAAAATAAAAAGTAATGTTAGGCACCGATCAACAGATGTAATGTTAGTTCTTGATAAAGAGCTATGTAAAACGTTTCATTCTTACTCATTTATATTTATTATCTGATAAAATAGTAGGATCTGTTATTTTCCATATAAAGAACATTTCAAATCAGAATGCCATGTATATCATTCCAAAGTCGAACAAGTGTGTTTAAAACTTAAACCTTTATCAACGACTTCTCGAAACATCGAAGGGGCATTTTGAAATTGTATTGATCTTGAAATTTAATATAACACTGAATATATCCACATATTTATAAATGGTTTTGAGTTGGAAAAATAAAATGCTTCTTTATTTTTTTCAAAAGATATGAAACCAAAGTATTTAATCATTGTATAACAAGAAGATATTGATTTGTTGATTTTGTGCCTATTCATTTGCATGACAAGTTCTTAATAGCTGTCAAACTAAGGTACACAATTTATGTTGAAAATAAAATACAATATTTTATTAAATGAACTCTGAGTATTTGTAAACCTTCTGTAGTAGTTAGTTAAATGTGGTTGTTTAATTTATCCTCTTAAGTGATATATTTCAAACATTTCCTTTGTTACTGATTGTGTTTGATATCGTGGTATTTTTGAAATAATGGTATAAAATTAGGTTATTTTTTTCAAATTGTTTAGACTGCAAAATACAATGATTATAGAGGCAACTGTCATCTGTTGGAGACTGCATTTATACCGCTTAATGTATTTTTGTTGTTTGTGTCGTTTAGTTGCAGTTTCATTTAATATTCCCCGAACCTCATTTTTATTAACAGTTCTAATGTCCATTGTTTTTAGCATTCACCTGCCACTGATCTGTAAATTATTTATAACGTTTTAAAGTCATTAACTCTGATTTTTAGAAAGAGAAAGTATGATAAGGTCCCTCAAACTCGAAATTCATTTTGGGTGTTTGAAAGAAAGTGATATGCTACACATCATTATTTGTATTATTGTTTTTGAACGAGATTGCGTCAATACCTCAAACCTCTTAAATTGAGAGCATATTGTACGTACTGTAAAAATAGCCTCATTACAAAGCCTTGTCATCATTTTGTAGATAAGAGCTAAGGCTTTACCCGAAACAGATATGTTGTTACTAGAGCAAGGTTGTTATTCTGAAATAAGTTCCGAAGCAGATAATATGAAAATGTGTAATATATATTCTATTTTACAGCATACATTTGGCAACATTATCAAGATTTATTTAAGTAACTATCATTATACTATTTAAAATTAATGCATTACAGATTTTAAAAGAGGTTTCTTTTTTACTAGTTTTGTCGCAAAAGATTTGCTTTCCTAAGTTATTTTATCAACAATAAAAAACAATCGTACATTCATTGTGACACAGTTGTATGGCCTTTATAAATATTGACTTTTGTACGTTTTTAGTTGATCTGTTGACTTACCATTGCATTGTCAGTTTATTTTTAACTTATGATTTGAGCGTCTTTTTTGGTGTCTTTCGCATCTCTGTTACAAAAGGTACTTTCATTATTCTAATATTGGCGACTGTACTTCAAAGTAGTTTGAATTAAGGGACGTCTAAATAGTGCAAATTGATATTGGCATTTGAGCCGGCGCTCGCTCTGTAAAAAATACATGAAATATGATTGCAAACTTTGTTTTGAATTATAAATAAGCGAATGGATCTTTTTACTTCATGTACTCATTAATATAATATTTAGTGATACAACAATAAAGACAAACTGTCCGGCTGTGTACTAGACAAACACCTAGAGTCAGGTTATAATCAATAGTCCCTTTGCAGGCATATCAAGCATGTTGTACATCACTATAATACTGAGTCAATCAGCTTTTGATGTGACCCAGCCGATAACATGACATCCAACACTATGATCGATTAGGCTTACACGAGACAACAATAATAACAGCCGTTTCGATTCTATTTTTTCATGAACTAAATATGCATTTATTTGATTTTATGAAAAATTAATCCACCAAGTAAATGTGTCTATTTTCATATTAAAAAAAAACAAAAAAACTAGTGTTTCAGTTTCTAGAAATTACTATGTAGTGTTCGTAAATCAGTGAACGCCAGTCCCATATTTGCAGAAAAGATACATGTTATTGTTAGTTAAAGAGTTATTATTTGTTATCTAGTATCTGTTGGATAAAAAACATTTAACATTACAAATATGTTAGTTTTGCCAGCAGATGGTTACAAATGGACACAATGTGTAGGATCATTCAAATCGCCTATTTTTCATATGATGAATTCGAATTGAAAAGACAAGCCCAATAACATCGGCAATACAAATGAGAAAGGTTTAACTTCACAAAACACAGATATGTATTCAAAAGCTCAGAGGTGTCCGTTGAATATGATATGTAGTATTCACATTCAACAGAAAAAGAACAGGGTAAAGCACAAGCGTTTGTTTACATTATTAGTATTGTTAGTATTTATATTCCTATTTTTGATATATATCATGGAACATGATTCTTATGTTTCAAAAGAGAAAGACAAAAAATGCTTCGTTTTAATTTTTGTAGGACGTTATCATATTTTCAATCCATACCCCTTTTTTTTTAAAGATTTTTTATATATGCTATACTTGTTTTCCTACCTGTTCTACTTTGTGATATTTTTCAGATTTCATTTGTATATAGCCAGTTTCAATAATGGGGCGCTGTTGCAGTAAAGAAGACGTAGAAACATATGTAAGATGTTGACTTTTATGTGTTTCAATATCTCTTTTCCTTTTTAGAGAAAGTGGTAGATGTATAGGTATGAAGATGCAAAATGTTGTCTATAAGTTGAGTTTAAAATTGATGTTATAGTTGTTCATCATATCAATTTAAAAACATTATTCATGTAAGGTGATTTATTGTGAAATCAAATGATTTCATTTTTACTACCGCTAAGTAGCCAATGTTTTGGTCTTTGCATTATTTCATGACACATTTTGTTTTTGTTGTTATTTGCAGTTCAAGTGGTACCCAACACTTTAAAACACTTTAAAATTAATTTGGCTCGTTTAATTTTCTTAAAATCTTGACAAAGAATTTACCTTGACCCTTTTACAAAAATATAAAAATTTCAAAAAATTTGAACCAACCGTTTTATCAGAAAAAGTACACTGGCTATATAGCAGTTTGACAAACACTTATTTTGATCATTGAGAAGCTTAATATTCCCTTAACAACAAAACGTAATTAAAACGTTTAGCTGATGTTACAGAGTTATCTCCCTGTAGTGTTAGGTACCACCTTAATAAACAAATATTTTTGTATTCGATAAGCGCTACAGTAGTTCGTCCTTATTTTATAGTTGTAACTAGATCAAGTCAAATTCAAAAAGAGGAAGTCCATAATAACTGACAAAATCAAACGCTCTAAATCACGGAACAAGTGATAAACCATATTCCGGACTTGGTACAGGAATTTTCCGAAAAAAATGGTGGGTTACACTTGGTTTTAATAGCTAGCTTAACCACTCACTTGCATGGCAGTTATTTATAGTTCCGTTATATTTACAAAATTGGATAAGCAACCCAAATAGACATAATAGGTTAATGTGACAAAAATTGGATTCAAATTTTTAAAAACTATGTAACCATACATCACAGACATACACATTAATTAAAAAAAGACGTCAACAAAAAAGGTGAAGTAGATAATCATAAACTCATCATGGATGGCAGAATTAAAAATTTGTCTGTCTGACGCGCGTTTCGTCTACAAAATACTCATCAGTGACGTAAATTTGAAAATGACGCCAACACGTTTTTGTGGTTGATAGACTATACCTTATATAGTATACATTTTTTTGATAAAGTCAAAAGAAGGTTAATGTAAATACAAGGGTAAACAAATTAGAACCAACGCTTTTAACATCCGTTGTGTCCCAATCGCACCTCAGGACCCATCTGCACTAGGAATGCCCAAAGTTTAAAGGTCAAAATCCCAATGTAGGGATGCATAAATACTGGGTCACGTAAAAATCCATACGACAAAAAGAAACATAATAACACGAAGACACATAACGGGAAAAATAAAGTTAAACAAAAAGATACACTACTTCAGCACCACGTATATATAACTCAAGACGATCTTGTACTGTTTGTGAGGAAGACACTGAGTATTTATCTATTAGATGTTGGTACTTTCTGATTAACTTTTTGTGAAAAAAAGACGACATGTTCTTTTACAAAACCCAGGCTCATTTATGTTTTGCTCAGACGCCGATGAAATTTTCCAAAGTCTGAGTAGCAGCTGTAATCTCTTGACTATATTAGGAGTGAAAAATGTATACTCCATACGCGAGTGAAGTTGGAATATTTATAATTTCAAAATTGAAATGATCTCATTTGTCATAGATTTTGGTACTGAGATGACCATAATTGCTGTTATATTCGAGATTAATGAGTAGGAATGATGCGGATGAAGCTGTATCTGTAGTTTCTTTTATCTCTAATGCAGGATGATATATTAATGGGACCCAATCAGAAAAAAATTGGAGTGTTAATGGAAAGATCATAATCACTATACCTGCATGTGAAATTAAATAATATAGCTTATTTGATATTCTTGTTTTTTACAAGTGTCTGACGGAACTCCTACTCGTATGCAAATAAGAAAAAGTCGACCAGGAGACGAGGACAGTTGGTTCCCATGAAAATGTTACAACCTGTTGGAAAAATTTACCTACACACTCAACAAACATTCAACAAAAATGTTGTGAATGAGGCTACTGATCACCTGTTGTTCAGTATAGCAGGACTTATTTTCGGGCTCAATTTTAACAACATATGTAAAATTTTATCACAAAACAAAGAAATTGTAGTGTGTATGGTATCATTTTTATGGAGGAAAGCATTGTGGATTATTTCGTTAAGACGAGTTTTTAATTTTTCACATGGTACGTTGGTGTAAAGTGTGGAAACATTGAAAGTTTCAATATATTGTATTTCGGAAAATGATCGAGATGTTAAATTTTCTAGACGTTCTTTTGAAGTCTTAAGAATCCTCATATGGTTAATGCCACTATGCGAGTAAACAGTCTAACAGTATTTCTGTAACCTCTCTTTCACAGCGGACAAAATTTTGGTTAATCAAACGAACAATTCATTTGCAGAAAATGCAGATAAACCGGCAATGTACCGAGCGTACATTTATACAGATTTTCAATTTGTGGATTCTTCGTTTGATCAATGCAGCGACTAATTGTTTTAACCCATTCTGACAGAGTGTCTAGTTCATCATTTTCTCATGTTTTTCATGCTCTGGCGTAATCCTCAACGAAATCCGTTATTTTGTTAAAGATAAATTCCATTCCAAATGATGTGCTGTGGCTCTCTAAATTCGGAACCATGAGATATCATCTTCCGGAGATTTTCATGTTGAATTATATTAAATCACCAGAAGTTACATGGCCAGAGGGCTTCTAAATATATAGAGAATGGGAAGTCACATGTAACATGTGTAAGAGGATTTTAAAAATATTCTTCTTAATCAAGATCTGGCAATGCTTGTTTATTATCAAATAGTTTAGGTGCAATTGTTTTGGTGTAACTATAGGAGACAATAGGAACAGACTTATTATGAAAAAAAGCGGAATTGTAGATGTTACTTCTTTGTGATGAAGAACGTTGCTGATATTGATAGCATCTATATCTTTATTTGAAAACGGAATTGAAAGGAACTTCCTATTTTCATCGTGCGATTGTTCTGATCGTAGTGGTTTATTAAACGGAAAATAGCTATATCACAAATTAGACTTACTAGTTTGTATGTTGGGAAAACATATCTATACATTCTTTGTCAAAGGTATAATCTCTTAAACAGTTTCAAACGCTTACAAGCAGTGAAAATAGAATGGTACGAATGTTATATAAACCAAACGGATGATGAAGATGTAAACGTAGGGCATCAAATCTCCCAGGGAGTGATCTAGATTTGGAAGACTTTTTTACGTTTGAACGATGATAATGCGTTTGCCGATGACTACGTTTGGATCTTTAGTTACTGGTGAATATACTCATTACATTTACATTACTGCAGGCTGGACTAGACACATTTCCTACACCTTAGATGTTATCATTACAAGCATATGGCCTTGCAGTACCTAATTCACTTATACAAAAAATAGCTCCATATATTCGGAGAGGCGTACTAAGTATCAGGCTATTAGTATGGTTGTAAATTTTCTCAGTGCTGCGTACTTTCATAGTTAAAGAAGGATCCTGGTCCGGTTGATTGACATGGTTATAAAGAGTCCTGCAAACGGAATTTTAGACCGGTGTTGGTTGATCCTATTACCAGAAGGAATTCACCTTTGGGAATAACATGAACTCCAAATGATCCAATACTGCTGCGTTCACAGGGTTATATTCCCTCAATATGGATGCATGACTCGTCATTGAAATCAAGATGCAGTCAAATTGTCGCTAAAGGTAATCAATACAATCGATAAATCAGTCGTTATCAATTGTTTTCCCCAGGTTATTTAAGTATTTGGCATTACTTTTCGAGTCGTTCGGTGTTTGATAACATTTAACTGCGTTTTTGATTTGGACATCTAATGGTTTTGTTTGTTGAACATGTGGAAAGAGAAATAAGACCAACAAGAACAAGATGTATAATATGTCAACATGGCTAAAGTCAAAAGAACAATTGCCCACTGACAGATAGTTGTTATCCATTTTTATTTTGTTTTTTGCTAGATGCTATCAATTTTGTGACAGAGATAGCGAAAGAAGCCCCTTGGAGTTTGTAAATTCATTTGCTTCTCAAACTTTTGTCACGAGCGTTGTGTATACGGAATTCAGACAACTACGTTTTGCATGTAAATTCTAAATAAATGAACTTTAAAATAAATCTAAAATTTTACAGCGATTGAAAAGTTTTATCCTTTCCATGTTAATGGCTTTCTCCAGGGCTGTTTTACTAAATACAAGTTGTATTTATTTTAAATTTGAATCATTGTACTTTCCATATATATGTAACATTCCGAACTGGAATTCAGTAGGATCAAGAATTCTATTTTAAAACAAATCGCAATTTCAATATCTACTAGTAGAAATTGAAATTCTGATTTATACGTATTATTATCCAGTACTTTTCTACGAAATTCAAATATCTACTGAATAACATTTGAAATTCCCTATTTATACTACTAGAAGGATCTTTGTTTGCACTAGACGGGTACTAAAAAGACACAATAAAACAAATATTGTATTCTTTATAACGGAAGGAACCGATATACTCAAATCATTCCTATGAATTTATTTCACAGCAGAGCATTTTTCAAAAAGTCTTCCAATGTTTACCAAAAATTACAATACCATAAGTTCATACGGAGTACATTAAGTTTAAATCAAATTAAAGATGCCGATACCTATATGAAACACTTAAATGTTCAATTTTTAAATAATTATCCAAACATTCTCTACCAAAACCAAATTTGTATTTCTTATTTAAAATCTTGTCTATCATATAAAAATTAATTCATGTATGTTAATGATGTCTTTCTACATTTTACTAAGAACATGTTCTATTTTCAATTATGTCTCAAAATCAATATGTTTCTCTACTTATCAAGTGCATCAATAAAATTATAAATAATACAAAAAAGGTAAGTCAAATCCAAAATCATACTTACTATTGTGTTTAGTATTATCCTGAATCCTACTAGAAATTGGGTACAATCAAGGATCCTCCTAGTACAATCAAAATCCTCCTACTACAATTAAGGATCCTCCTAGTACAATCAAGGATCCTCCTAGTACATGTAGTACAAATCAAGGATCCTCCTAGTACATGTAGTACAAATCAAGGATCATCCTAGTACATGTAGTACAAATCAAGGATCCTCCTAATACATGTAGTACAAATCTGGATATCCCAATTTCTATAATAGATACTGGAAATCTGATTTGTACATAATTCTAGTAAATATAAGTCAGAATTTTTATTCTACTAGTACAAATTGGAATTCCAACTTGAACTGGGAGGATTATAATCCTGATAAATTCAAATTTGTACTGTAACATATATATCTTTACTATTTAGACTGCCAAAGGAGGAATATCCAAAAATATAGTCGACCTACAAAACGTTGTTAAAGAATCGGCTTGGAAAAGGTATAGCAATAGTAGACAAAAGGATTTTCCAACGGCAGTAGAAAAGGTTCGATTAGATTTTGATTGGACAGGTGTAAAATTCATTCCAACGAAACCAAAATATTCAGATCACGGAACAGTTCAATATGAATCAAATATTCTATTTGAATCAGTATTCAAAAATAATAGCAACCAAGAGCAACACCATTCATTGAAAACTGAACAACAGACCACAGGAACATGCAAGAGTTCAATAACAAAAGGTTATACAACTGGCTTTAATGTTGGCCTGACACTGTCTGCACCTTCCGATATAGTGGGGACAACAGCTGGTTTTTCTAAAGGTTTTTCAGTTGAAAATACGTTGGCAAATGAAGATCAAAGAACAATGACTTGGTCGGCAGAAGGTGTGTTGTTAGTCGAAAAGCAATCTATGCTCACTGCAAAACTCCAAATAACAGAAAAGCAAAGCTCTTATACTTTTACAACTAATGTTGCAGTAAAGGGAGAAGTTATAGTTACGTTCTATGAAAGAAAAAATAACAGATATCTGATGGAATACAGAGCACCAATAAGAACAATTTTAGTTCAAAAGAAAGATAAGTTTAAGGATGACAAAGGAAAAATATTTGTAGAAGACATTGATGGAACAGCTTATGTGAAAGTTGAAGGGGAGTGTATTTTCAAATATGGTATCAAACAAGAAATTATTATAAACCAGAACAGTATTAAAGAAAAAAATACTTTGTCCTAAAATTCAAAATAACAATACAGATGATAATTCCTACAATTTGTATAATAAAAAAAACTAAACTTTAACAACCATTACAAATATAAGGAAAAACATATGTTGTGTAAACTCTGGAAAGAAAATTCCTACACGCATTTACAAACAAAAAGCAAAGAGAAAGGGCAGTTACTGCAGTTCTTCGTTTTTAAATTCAGAAAAAAAGTCAGACTTTCAAAACAAGGGTCGTTGAACGAATTCTTGACAAACGGCCTTAACAATGAGTTGAATTATAATGCATTATATTTGACTTAGTACAATTAGCTCCAGTACATACTAGAATAATTAAAACAAGAAGTTATCGGAATCTGCATTTTTTCCACGTAATGAATGTCATTATCTGAATTTGTCGTTTTTAAAACTGGGAGGCTTTCATACAATACCTTTTTTGTTGGTTCTAAAGTTTTGAATATGTTTACAACAAATTTCACAGAAGCAATTTATCAAGTTACTGATCCGATACATAAGTTAAATACAAATTAAATTAGTATGAAAGCTAACTGAGTTCGTTGACATATAGGGTTGAGGTATATGCACTATAGGAATCTATGGCAAAACTTTTTAGAATTTTTGGTCCTCAATGCTCTTCAACTTTTTACTTGGCTTTCTAACTATTTTGATCTTAGCGTCACTTATGAGTCTTATGTAGACGAAACGCGCGTCTGGTGTATCAAATTATAAGACTGGTACATTTGGATAACTATTGGAATTAAGTTTTCCGGAATTGTCTAATTCAGAAAAGTGATTAGAAATTAACAAATGCAATTTTTGTAATCAGATATGCTCCATAATAAGTTAGCTGTTCAATCTCGATTGTCTCTTTGGCAATGTCACCCTCTTGATTCCCTATTTCTAAAATACACCAAATTCAATTACGAAAATATTTCATTGCAATGTCTGATTCAGATTATGAACTTCGAATCTCGATTTTAACTCAGATAATGAAGTTCAAATGTCACCTCTTGGATGTCGAATTTCAAAGTTGTGGACATTTCGTTTCGAATGATCCATATGGGCCTAACATTGTTAATAATACCAATAGTCCTAAATTCAAATAAAGAATCCGTTGTTTCACCAGTCCAGGAGTCAGCATAGTTCTGTCGACATGGAGTGTTATTTATATGTTCATTTCTGCAAATTTATTGTTTATAAAAAGTTGAATTATTAGAAACACTTACATTTTTCTATATCCATTGCATTTGGCATGTACCCAGTTTTAGGTGCTCATCAACTTTGAGTTTGAAATGGCATTTCATGTTTTGGTGTGAACACTAATGATAAAAACACGATCTATATATATTATAACGAGATTAAATTAGGTTAAGTCAGATGTATGTGTAATTTATGTTCGTAGTGTCAGGGTGTGAAAATGCCAATGAAAGCCTTTAAGCGGTTGACTTCTCGTAAAATCCTGCTAAATGTAGGTTTGAAATTAAATGGTAAAAAAAAAATCTGAGCGGATCTTCCGCCAACACTACGACTGACTATTCCGACAAATATAAAAACGCGGCCACCATGACTCGTGGTTAATTGACAGATTTTCGTTAAAAGCCTATTTGCTCATTTCTCTAGCTTGCTACTTACCCAAATTGTGTCCGATGTTCCATGAAGGTTGTCAGAATAGCTTCCCTCGCCTCTCATTGGTTAGGAGACATTTTCAAGTATTTTGATCAGCGCTTTGTATCTGTTCCCGCTTCTCGAAGTCCCTCAATGGGTTAAAAACTTTCATTTGTTTTGATATCTGTGGAACAGGAAAATATTTCTATCAGAAAATGTGATTTTTTTTTAATTTCTTCACAATGGCAATTGTAGTTGAAAAAAATATCATTCAAAAGAAGTTATCAAGATTCATATATTATAGCTTGACGATACATTCGATTGAAATGTGATGTTACGAAACTCTTAATTCAAATTTTGGTGCTCTTTATCGGTGGAGCGAAAGTATTCTTCTTCCATGGGCACTGGTTGTATTTGCATAAAAATACCTTATGAATCAAGTGCGACGTAAAATTCACAGTTGAGACGACCTCATTCATTCTACCTGTCAAATTCGGTGTCGACAGTTGGTACCGAGACTTTCTATAAACCTCAAAATAGAATGCGTTCGACTTGTCAGTAATTAGTTACTTCATTTCATTCAGTGGTTCTCTTAAAGAAGACATTTGTATGTATTTCCTATAGGATCCTATGTTAAACTAAGTCCCCCCGCTGGCGGCCATCTTGGATAATGGATCGGTTGCAAAGTAACAACACTTGGTCAACACCTCATAAGGAACATTCATGCCATGTTTGGTTTCATTCCATTCAGTGGTTCTCTAAAAGAACACATTTGTATGCATTTCCCATAGGGTCCTATGTTAAGCCAAGTCCCCCGCTGTAGCATGAAGAATTTGTAGCAGGCCTAAGGTTTGGTTTATGATTTTTTTTTCAGATTGATCATTCCCGTCATTTAAAAAAAATATAACATGAGTTTTAAGTTTAAATAAATGGGGGATGTCCAAGTAAGGCAAAAGCTTGGAAGGTCGCGATCAACTGTTAAACAATCAATAGTATCTTCCTTGTTGCAGCTATGTCCCTTTAATACCACTTATAATGAATTCTAAAAATGTAAGGTTGTATATTAAAACCACAAATGAATAGAGAGACCAAGAAGCAGCAAAGTTAATCAAGCAAAATCGGACCTATGAATCATGTCATTGGTCGTTAATATTTTGATGACCGATTCGTGGAGGGTCGTTTGATTTTGAAGGAGGTCATGAAAGTTTTAATGAAAAAATCCATGTGGCATTTCTTACCATATACACGATTGAGGCTTCTTACTTGGTTTTTGTTAAACACCAGGCATTGTGAGTTACATTGGGGTGTTTAGTATCATTCGTAGAATCGTAATGCTTTAAGTCAGACGTTATAGACGGACTTTTTCAAAACATATTACATTATTTGTTTGACTGATTAAATATAGTTTGTAACCTTAGAGATATATATAATTGCGGTTGAAAGTATTTTTTATGCCTCAGATAATTGAACTGACAATTAATGTAATACCATTGTAATCAGTTATTTTATTAGAATAATTCTGCAATTTAGAAATATATTACAATTTTTAAATCATAACATTAGATCTATAAGATGAAGAATATGTCCAAACGACTCGTGAGTACATTAACAATCTAAAATCAATATATAGATTTCATGTGTATCACTAAAGCCTATATCAAAATTGAAAGCTTATTGTATAACATAAAAACAATAAGAAATTCAATATAGTCATGTTTTACATTTAATGATTTTAACAATGGATTAATAAAAAACTACTGCAATTATAAAAATTATAAAAACAGGTAACTAATAAAGTCGATCATTTTGTTTTAAATTATTAAATTATGATACTTTATTTTTTTTAAAAGGTTTTGCCAAAAACCAAAACGTGGTTTATTTTTGCAAAGTTGAATTATTTCGATTTCTAGCGCATAACCTGTCAAAACTACTAATAATGTTCAATTTTTTACAAAGTGTTTTCTCTTCTAACAGTATTATTATATCTCAAAAAACAGGATATGGGTGCTGATTACGGTTTTCTCTTTTAAATTATACGTGTTATTCTGGTTAACTCCCTTTTTTTGTCAACCAAGCAGACAGTTTATAGTTTGTTACCCCGATTTTGTTTTTTGTCGATGGATTTATGAGTTTTGAACAGCGGTATACTACTGTTGCCTTTATTCAAGATAGAGGGCAAACATGCGAAAAATGTGTCAAAAAGTCGTCATTTAAGGACAATAGCTCCTGTCAGTGGTCAATATATTAATTGTTTCATTGCCTTTCGCATATATATTAAGGTATGTTATTGCTGATTGTTTCTGAAGTTAACAATTTCAGTCTATGCAATATCTATGGTGAAGAGTATAAGGTAAAAAGAGAGAAAAAAAAGAAGAAAATAACACATATTGTATTTTTTTCATTTTTTGTTTGACTATTGTTGAGATTTTTTCCAGGAAATAGGCAAAAACGCTAAAGTGGTCATGTCTTGTCCTTTAAGAGTCATTATTCCAATATACGTCTGATAATTTGAAAATGTAAAATAATATCACATTGTCTCTATTGTCCTTTTGTTTCTTCAATTATTATTTCATCATGATAGTTTCCAGAAAATAAGAAAAATAAAAAGTTTACTGATAACTGGAATAAAGATAAAAAATTGTTAAGATGTATATACTCTTAAACCATGTAAACTGTTTACATACATCTGTACATATGTACATTTGTATATGCATATCAATGGATGTACATTTTTAACAGCTTTACAGATATACAATTAATAAACACTTACCATAAAAGTATTATAACAAAAATACCAAACTCCAAGGTAAATTCAAAAGGGAGAACGTCCATAAAACTTGACAAAGTCAAATGCTCGACTATATCAACTAACTACTGGTTTTTCAGTGTTAAAGATCATATAAAAAGATGATGTTATTAAGGTTATAAAGATATACAGTAAATCGTTGAACAATATCCTCCGTTCGAAAATTTATTAATATATTTTCATGCTATTTTCACATGTCTCAATTCGTGGAAATATCGTTACACACTTGATGCAGTGGTGGAATCTATATATTTATATCACTCTGTAGGTTATTGCATTCGTTCAAAGGAACTGTTATGAGAACTGTTCCAGAAGAATCTACATAACGGTTCCAATGACAGCTTTAAAAAAATGTTTTTAAAAGAGGTGAGCTCGTCGAATACAGTTTTGGGTAGTTTTACGACTAAAAAACTCTAAGGTTCTTCCCACCATTCTTTCTACCGTAACATATTGTATAAAGTGATATTGCGATGAGGTATATTGAGTTATCAGTGTTAATTAGATGTGCATTCTTCAAAGTTCTAAAGATCTATTTTAAAATGTTAAATCGCAATCTTTACCTACTGCAACAAAGTCCAAACTTTGGTTTACACTTCTATTCTCCGTTTTAAATTGAAAGATCGCATATATCATTCAATAGAGCTTTTTCCACATAAACGTGAAATATAGGTAGACATGTTGTGTGTAAGGTCATGATAAATCTTAGTTTCTCAATAACCACACTGATTTTAACAACAAATACCCCTATATAACATATGAATATGCTGTACTGTACTGTGCGGTCTTAGATCTTTAGATACCAGTAAAGTCTGGTCTGTAATTTTAACGACTGTGTCCCATTCTTAATTGTGTGGTTTTTTTTACTGAATTTTGATTGGCATGGCAGTGATGCATATGCAAAGTAGGAGAGTTTACCTGTCAATTCACCCGATTGCGATCCTGTTTTAGTTCATGCGTTTCCTTCAGTTTTTTCTTTGTTTCCTTTATTTGTCTATTTTTTGTCGATTGAACATCGGTAAACTAATGTCGCCCTGATTTACACTAGAACTGATTTTGACAAATCTATAAAATCCACCATTTTCTACATTTGAAAATACCTGTACCAAGTCAGGAATATGACAGTTTTTGTCCATTCGTTTTTGATGCGTTTTGTAATTTGATTTTGCCATGTGATTATGGACTTTCCCAATTGATCTTCCTCTAAGTTCAGTATTTTTGTGATTTTACTATCTATATAGTACATATATTTATTATATGTCTATTTTTTGTCTTATTGTTTTTGTTAATTTTATATTCATTTTTCTTTTCTTTCTGCTTTTCTCCTAACACAATATGTATGCTATAAAATATATATCCTGATTCGGAGTTGTGAACGTGTCGAAAAAAAAACTTCCCACAAAAAATACAAATATGCGAAGGAAATTAACTGGTTTTGTTGTGAAATGGCTATCAGGCAGTTTTTTATAATTATTTGCTTATTCAAATTTCTTAACATTTTTCTTTTTGTTTCTTACCCTTTAATCATACATGTATATACGTAAAGTAATGACACATTGCCGCTTTTCCTTTCTACATGAGCCATTTAATGTAGTTTGTTCACACATAATTTCCTAGATAACTGTTCGTCAAAGTCCCACTACACGATCTAATGAAATGACTTTTAGGTTATAAATTGGTAAATTGGACGCAAATTTAATATCTCCCGTTTC
Organism: Mytilus galloprovincialis; assembly: GCA_037788925.1. Lineage (NCBI taxonomy): Eukaryota > Metazoa > Mollusca > Bivalvia > Mytilida > Mytilidae > Mytilus > Mytilus galloprovincialis. The sequence goes on from CM075341.1 coordinate 50,167,913, forward strand.
GACCCGTCCCTCTCTAAAGAGAGATGATGCCAGCAGCTGACTAAAGTTATAGTCAATTTATTTCCCATGGAAACCTATAAAAGTATTCCTTGGGAAACTATAAGATTTCTGGTGCAAAATATTGGGAATACTTACGCGTAAAAATAGTATCATCTTACTTTTTATGTCCCTGAAAAACTGTTCATGAATCCCAGTGGAATATATGAACGAATATTTTTTTTTATAACGAAATTATTCATTTTTGTTATAAAAAAAAATATTCGTTCATATAGAAATAAGAAGATGTGGTATGATTGCCAATGAGATAACTCGTCACACAAAAGACCAACTGACACAGAAATTAACAACTGTAGGTTACAGTACGGCATTCAATAATGAGTAAAACCAATACTGCATAGTCAGCTATAAAGGGCCCCGAAATTACAAATGTAAAACAATTCAAACGAGAAAACGAACGGCCTAATTAATGTTTTAGTTTGGGTTATTTTATTCAATCAAAATAATCCTGTATGACTTTATTTCTGTTTGTATCACTTCCAAATCTAATTGATTGTTCGTGTAATTCTCTGAAATTAAACTAGTCTTTAACTAGACTAAACTAGACAGTAGAGTGCCTCTCCGTGCTTCGGGTTTATGCTCTTATAATATACTAGATTATGGAGTGCGTGTCCGAGCGATAACTTCTCTATGTTCATTACTTTAGGATTATTTATCAAAAATTAGTATTTCAACATTCAGCATGTTCAGTCCCATTCTTCTATTTAGTCAGACGTCAGTCGCTACCCTGATATACCCTATCTTTTGTTTCATTTTGCGTGTAATTTATGACGGATAGCGTTTGACGTCTTTAGCCGAACAGTTTGATCATATGCACATAATTCAATTTATTGTATGCTGGTTCATATTCTGGACGCCAGTCTTTGCTCCTTTCTAATAAATTCCACATAACAAAAAACAAATATGAAGCTTAGAAATGGAAGAATATTAAATACTAAATAAAGGCAACAGTAGTATACCGTTGTTCAAACTACAAAATCCATGGACAAAAAACAAAATCGGGGTAACAAACTAAAACTGAGGGAAACGCATTAAATATAAGAGAACAACGACACAACATTAAAATGTAACACACACAGAAACGGACCAATCATCAGACAAAATCCCACGAGAATAACAAATATATCATCAAAACCAAATACATGAATTTGAGATAGACAAGTACCGTGACACGTCTTATCGCAATGTGAATTTACACTAAAAAATAAGAGAAAACAAACGACGCAACGTTAAAATGTAACACACACAGAAACGAACTATAATATAACAATGGCCATATTCCTTACTTGGTACAGGACATTTTTAAAGGAAAAAAATGGTGGGTTGAACCTGGTTTTGTGGCATGCCAAACCTCCCTCTTTTATAGCCATGTGAAATATAACATTAAAATGACAACTCAACACCACAGGACTACAATATATATAAATTGGAGAACACAATTGACAAAGAAACACACGAACCACAGCCAACAAAAGGCAACAAGTTCAAAATTTTAATACGCCAGAAGAGCATTTTGTCCACACAAGATCTACTAGTGACGCCCAGATACAAAAGTTTGAAAGCCGAAACAAGAACAAAGTCGAACAGCATCGAGGACCAAAAGATAAAAAAAATGTGCCAAAAACGGCCAGGGTTTTCTGTTAGTTACCAGAACATCCCTATTATTTAGAATAATGTATACTTTTGCAAACAGTAAATTTATAAAATTACTATACAAAAGATGTACATGATAAAACTGAAGTTACTGTATTAACTAATTACAGGAAACAACTGAAATATATTACATAACCAGACATTTGCAACACAAAATGTAGACACATCCGAATAAGTTTAAACCTCAACGCCAAGTTAACTCGTTCAAAAGGTCTCTACACGTCTCAATCTTCAAAATCGCTTATCTAAAAAACTACCACCGCTAACATTTTTACAATAAAAATCATGGTTACCCTGCTATCGATAAGTGTCATGCCAAAAAATGACTCACATGTCCCCGTCTTTCTACCAACAATACGATAAGGTCTACGTTTAATGGTCGCACATTTTCTTAAAATTTTAAAACTGATATAACTTGAAAAACAAACAGTGTTATTTATTTACTCACATGAAACAAACCGGGATGCGGTATTCAGTACGTAGATGAAACTGGACGATATTTATCTAAACGCACGCAAGAACACCTGTATCGTTTTAAAAGACCCAATAAATTCAAAAGTATCATTTATCAACATCGTAAAAAGCAAAATCATCCTATTAAATATTTAACAGTTCAACCTTTAGAAGTAGTAAATAAGCAGCCTGGTGAATCTCATTCAAAGTTTGTACGATCCCGGAAAATTTTTGAATTAAATTGGATTTAAAAATTACAGATAGTCTACCCTCTCGGTCTTAATGATACTTTCATAGGAATTGGTAATATATCAAGAACCGATTTTGTTAACATTTTGGATACAGTTTCTAAAACTGTTCGTAAAAACCGTTCTCATGGGCGTAGAAAAAAATCGCAATCAAAGAAAATTTCGGACCAACCATACAAATATTTCGGACCTAATTTATATTTCAAAAAACAACGGCAGACATTATCTATTCACCAAGCTCTGTTCTTTACCTAAAGATAAATTAAATAAAATTTTATCTAGGATTGCAAAACAATTTCATATTGCAGTCCTAAGTATAAAATCGTTCAAATTATAATGGCATATTTTAATCTAAACTGTTTCCCAAAATTGATCGCCCTGAAGTTCATAAAAAAACATTTTATTAAAATAAAGTACAGCCCGTAACAGAGTAGTGACCGAATTCGCGTTTCTTTACCGTCAGAATAAGTAACGTTATCGACAAACTTATTTCAGAAGTGAAATAATTTAATTTTCTTCATCGACAAAATATTTCATGTCCAACGTGTAAGTTTTCATTGTTTAAGTCGAAGTTTTTTTAACACAGTATTTTTATAAACAACCTCTGTCATTGGCATTTTCATTTTAACGGTAAAGGATCAAATACGGGATCTCCGAAATTTCTATCATTTTTTACGAGGAAATCATTATTCAATCGAACATCAGTCTTTGTTCATGAAACATATTATGAAATACAAAGGAGTTGAAATGATCAAATACTTTCGAACTGACGGAAACAAAAATACATAATCTAGAATGTGTGTTCTGTCATAAACAATGGCTTCGTCGTGCGAATCGATGACATTGATCATGACTTTATCGGGGTTGCATCCATCGTTTCTACAATAAACATGACCTCATCGATTTGCTCAATGCAGATATTATATACTGCTTGCACTGTGAATATTTCTGGGATTCAACACTGTAATAGTTTTTCTTTCGTCTGATACAGAATACCCCATATCTTTTCTTTTTCATACCTATCTGTTTATTATGTCCCCGGGATTATGTATATATTGGGAATTTTCATATTTTTTCCCTGTTTGTCTCAATTAAGTTTGTCAATTATTAATTGGAATGAGTGTCGTAATATCATCCACGACTCACTTCGTACTTACTGTTTGAAATGGATAAAACGGGAAAAAGCTGACAAAAAATCTTTGGACTCTTTTTTTAATTTAGTAATGAAGATATTTGATATACGTATACAACATTTTAAAGAACATTTTACTCTTAACACCACCCACAAAAATCCTATTTCTCGTTTCAAACATAAACTAAAAGAACTAGCCAAGGAATTTGTTTTTGTCCCGACTGATAAAGCTGCTAATACTATCATTATAGTTTGACGTAAATTTTACATTGAGGTTCTGCAAAAGGAAATCACGAATTAACCATCATTCCAACTGACTTCATTTTCAGAAAAACGATATCTGTAACAAACATAAACTATTAGTTACTTCTTTACAAGCAGAACAAAATACAATGAAAGTCCCAACTATGTACTGGCTTTACTGAATAAAATTTGTGGTGTATAAATACGGCCATAAAAGCCAAAAGGTTATGATGAAGCTTAGCGAGAAAATTAATTATGTATAACTAAAAAATTATTACACCAGTGTTTTCGATATTATAAGCTTGTCAAAAGTTTTACCTAATTTAATCCTCGGTACAAGGACATTATTCGTAAACATAAGTCAACGAACAGACATCTTATGCGTGCAGGTATAACACATCTCATATGTTATGGTTAAATTTTATCAAAGCACAAACATGTCGTCATTAACCTGAAAAGCTACCCAGACCTTTTAACAGAATTATTCACAAGGGATATAGTTACGATACTGTTGTCAAGTCATTTAAGGGGGTACATAACACTACAGGGAGATAACTCTTTAAACAAACATTTATTCTAAACGCAATTGTTGGCATGATACGGGCTATTTTCTTCTCTTACACATGTAACATATGATACAACTGTACTAAACCCCTAACAGGAGATATTGTGGTTTATTTTCTATACGATGGAGATATAATATTAGATCAGTTTAATTGAGGTCTACAGCTGGCATGTCAGTAACTGCTAGAAGTCCTTTATCATTTTGTTTTGATCATTGTGATTTTGCTTAGTTTTTTCTGTTACATTTACCTGTTCTAAAATCGGCCTCAAACTTATTTTGATCTGATCGTATTGTTGTGTGTTTGTTTTTTTTTCACATTAGCTAGAAGTATAAGATCTTACAGATTATGTTGATCCCTCAGCATTTTTGAGCCTGTCCCATGTCAGGAACCTCTAGCCTTTGTAAGTCTTGTTTGTTTTTTTGCTGTTGTTTTTTTTTTTTTTTTTTTTTGGGGGGGGGGGGGGGGGGGGTCATTTGATTGTTTCGGAGTTAAGTGTGGCGTCTATTTCGCTAAACTAGTATACACCTTTTTATTGTTTAGTGACCAGCTGCAGCCAGCCTTTGGGTGCGGGATTATATCGCTGCGTCGAAGACCAACTGGTGGCCTTGGTCTGTTTTCTGCTCTTTGGTCGGGTCGTAGTCTCTTATGAATACTCCCGTTTCCATTTACTATTCTATTATATTATTAGCTGATTTGGGAAGACGAAATTTTCTTTGGACTTGACATTTATAAAAAATGTAAACAATAGAGTATATTGTTTAAAGATAATTGTTAAAGGAGGAATTTTCCTAAAAACAATATAGTAATTCAACTTTCCTCCATATACAATATAATTGAAAATGTATCGATTTCTAAAAATTAAATAAGTACTATAACTGTTTGAACTCGTCTAAGTTTTACAAGTTTGATTTCAGAGAATTACACAATGATTAATAGAATTGTGAAGTGGTACCGAACAAATATTTCTCTTGTCGAGAACTATTGCGATTGTTTTCTTTAAAAGTTTGGACATGTTGGAGGAAAATAAATAGTTGTTGAGAAAAACATTACAAATTTTGATAATTTAATAAAACTTCTTTAAGTCTTGGTTAATACCGACAAAACACAGTGCTTAAATGTTAACAAAACTGGATTAATTTCTGCCCTCAGTATTAATTTCTGATCCCAAATTTTAAGAAAATTGTCGTCGGTTGCTGTCTGTGGTATATGCTCCCCCCGTTTATTGTTTGTCATAAACGGACGACCATTTAATACTTCGCACGGTGTCGGTGTGGGGTAGTTGGATGAGAAGGGTGGCAGACGGGATTTGAAAATAAAAATTATGATAGCTAAAACCTTTTTAAATAACAACAAAAATACAATAAGCTAGAATACCAACAGGTGAAATCTACTTTTGTTTCCCCCTCCTGAAGAAAGTAAATCGGGAAAAGTGATTCGGACGCAATAATTGATAAAGTTTTCACAATTTGCCATTCGCGGCCTATACGGTACGGGTTTTGCTCATTGTTGAGACTGTTCGACGATCAATAGTTGCTTATATCGACATTATTTGGTCTCTGTTATTGGCAATCATATCAATTATTGAGTTACAATAATTTACCAGAGTAACTATGGTTACGTATCTTTTTTTGCTTCCTGGTGAATCATTAGATGGTATATTTATCCCCGATTTATAACGTGAAGTTACGGTTGTTTTCTTTTTCTTTTGTGGGATTGATCTAAATAACGTATAACATATTATCGTCCTGAATGTTTATAAGATTGTTAATTAAAGTCTTTTTTCATTCGTCGACTTTGTCTTTGATTCTACACATTTTTAGAAATGTCTTTGATTCTACACATTTTTAGAAATGTCTTTGATTCTACAGATTTTTAGAAATAGAGTTTGAAAGACCTTTGATAATCTGTTTATCGCCTTTTTGCGTCGTTGATGTTTACATTGACAACGTCAAGTGCGTCCTTAGTTTCAGACGATTATTTTCTATCTGAAGGGAGTGGCATGATATAAAAAGTTATCACAAAAAAGATCAAAGGAAAAATACACAAAATAGCGATAACAGCAAATATATGCACGGCAATTTATAGAATAAAATATTTGCCAAAAACAAGTAAAAAATGTATTCTCATAGATGCTGTGCATGATCATATGTGTGACTAATTTTATTTATGCAGATGTCTTTGGAGACAGTATTCATCACCTTAATAGACAATTACTAATTTCTTATGAATGAGAGTAGCAAGTTTGTTGGCCTTTTGAACCTACTTTTGCACTCGACTTCGCTTTCAATGGAGAGACAGCGAGAAAAACCAATATGGAATTTACTGACGCGTTTATGTCGTATAAGGTTACTAGCATACATGCATTTGTTAGAATGATGGGAATTATTTCAGGGACAAACCATATAGTCCCTTCTCCTTTCTTTGACTTTGACTACAGTTTGAAATAACATTATCGTTTCTAATTCGTCAATCTCTTCGAATTAACCAAAAGTAACTTACCTTTAAAGTATGTACACATCGTTATTCCTATCGTCACGTGTTCTTTATTCTTTTAAATTTCGATTTATTCATAAATACGAGTCACATTGCCCATCGCATCACTTAGATACTACAAAAAGTCAAATTAAATAATTTCTTCAAAATCTCTTGAACTAGACTTGAGAGACATGGTTTAAAATCAACATAATTCCATGCGCATGCCAGACGATAAAACATAAACTGTAAGTATTTTAAAATCTTAGCTAAGATTTAAGATTTCTACTTTGTCATTGGTTGGTTATTTTGCGACAAATTTGATTCTATTGGTCGAATGACGAAAAGCTACTGGTAGGCGGTTTCTTCTTGTTCACTATATATTAACTAACTTCTTTCTGGATAACTATTTTATTCCAAATTTTGACTTTAGTTCTGGCATATATCTTAAAATGTCAACACCACTGATTCCTGAGAGTAAGTATGATCTGTACATGTACAATTTGTAAAATTTGCTTATTTCGCAACAGTTCTTATTTAGTCAAATAATTGCACAGTGCATGTTTTTCCATGATACAAATAAAATAGTAAAACTATTTGATGAATATTGAATTCAGTTAATTTTAGAATTCAATATGTATACCTTAAAAGATCATGGTAGTTCTTGTAGTTGTTGGAAAAGGATTGTTTTTTTTTCTATTTTTTTGATAATGTTACATTTCTTCAAAAGTTGTTAGTGGACAAGTTCTTTTTTTTTTCTGCTTTTACATTATCCACCTGTTTCACGATAGGGTCAAAGTTAAAGTGAACTCGATTGAACTTTTCTTAATCGCATTGTTAACCGGATTGAAATGTAAAACCAACGATAACTAATAGTCCGCCAAAATGACCGACTTATAGTTACAACATGTATGTATAAAAGTTTGTTTTAAGTTCATTAAAACGGGATTTGCGCACGTACGCACGAGTTTTTAAGCGACATGTAACTTTTCAATTTCCGGTCAATAATATTTAGAATAAATTTGGCATGAACAGTGCTTGATTTATGATCTATAACGTGATTAAATAGCTATAATAACTTATATGTACTACTACGTTACAATCAAATGACAGTTTTCATATACAATAAACTAGTTTAATTATCTTCAATTATTTTCAATTTATATAGGGACTTTTTGCTCATGCGCATGAAATAACGCACACATACATCATATCGTCGCTGTTATGCAAAAACCTCGTATCTCAATTTTTTGTGGAAATCTTTTTATTGATTATTTAGAATTAAATATGTATGTTCCACTGTATGCGAAAATATCTGATCTTCTAACCAATCATTAACCTGAATTCTGACATGTGACGAAAAAGTGTAGTCGGATTGGTGAGACATTTTGTTGTTCGAAAATATCGTATCTCAAAAGAAAAACACACGGCACGGCAGCTGACATCATAACAGCTACAGTTTACTGAATCAATTTTAGGTTCTCAAAGTTAATAAAGCTTAGAAATAATTGTGAAAAGCTTTCAAAATACAATATAGGTGCAGACATTTTTGCTCGTATTGGTAATTGATTGGTTAGAAGATCAGATATTTTCGCATACAGTGGAACATACGCATTTAATACTAAATAATCGATAAAAAGATTTCAGTTTTTACTGCCTGGTGTAAAATAATCAAAACCTTAGATACGAGGTTTTTGTATAACAGCGACGATATTCTGTCAACGTTTTGAGTATATTCCGGAAAAAAGTGTGTGCATGCCCTGCTTGTACTCCGTACATCTTTTAAACGAAAACCAGTCCCACCCGGGTACAAGATAACTCTGACGACACTAAGACCGTTTATGGCGACAACTGGAACAGTCGATAGAGACAAGTGCAGTGTTCAATAATGAACAAAATCAGTACGGTACCGATATCAATTTGGGCCAAAAAATGAATCCATTTGCACCACAACTTATTTGCGCCAATAGTACTTCTGCGCCACTTCATTACATGTTAGTGCCAATAAAACAATCATACAATTGCACCAATCTTATCAATTTATTTATTTTTACTTGCATATGTCTACTAAATTATTTTAGAAGGTCGCTCAGATAATATATCAGTTTCATACGTCTGCATGTTGTTTTCAAAATCTGTCGTTCTAGTTTCTAGTTATTATTTGCATGTATATGATATAATTCCCCACTCGAAATAACTGTAGAATATTCGTTTGTAAATAGCCTATGGCACAACACGACTTCATTTTACATCTCCATATAATTTCTGAACTTTATTTTTACAAATGCCTGACGGCATATGAGATCTTCTAGAACGATGATAGGTTTCTTTCAGACTATTTTCTTGTACGATATATCAGACATCTTTACATGGGAAAAACTGTTCGATTACTGAACAATTTATTTATTGGTGAGATTTCTAAATTCTGATGAGTGTTCTATTCATTCTGAAATCGATAGGTAAAATATAGTACGTTACATGTATATTATAGGTAAAACATAAACATGTAAATGTGGTTCAGGGAGTTTTGTGGGGACAATTTTGTCGGTTATTTAGGGGATCACTGAAGCATGACTGGAGCGGGCCCCCTCTTTGGCAGGCTGTGCCCCCACCCCCCTTATACAAATTTCTGGATCCACCACTGTAATTGCTAGGTGCTAGTTTTAATTATATGTTTGTTAAAGAATATTGTAGACAGTTTGTAATTGTGTTAGATAAATTTGAACACAAAACCCTTTCCTGCATTGAATTGATTGAAAACGGTGGAGTTATTAATTAAGGTATTTTTAATACATGTATATAACGTAAAAATACGACTAACATATGTTTCTTTCCAATGTATAAAAAAGGGTGACACGAACCTTTGACACTCCAAACTGAAAGGTCCACAACCTAAATTCCAGGTCCTACTTTTACTTGAAATTTTAGCTTGTTTCATTGTCAAAATCACTGTTGCATAATATGTTTATTAATAAATGTAATTATCTTAGCTTGTATTTTATAAATTCAAATAATCTTTTTTTGGTATTTGGGAGGGTGTCGCTGTGGGTGGGTGTGTTGTCTCAACTATTGACAATTAAATTCTAGTTATACTATTATCTATATTAAACAGTTCAAATTCAAAGCTGTTTAAGTGTATCATATCAAGTAGTACTATTACATATATAAGTTCCTCTGTGAACAGTAAGAAACTTTCAGATTTTTACTAGCCCTTCAAAAATTGACAAGAAATTTAATACCTCTTGAAATTGTAGTAATATTTTTACACTATAAAAAAAATCTGCATGGAATATCAACATTAAATTTTACTTATGATAATGAAAATTACTGTCACATTTTTTTTATTTTTTTTTTATTTTGACATGAACATTTGTGAACTAAAAGTAATTTTGAGTTTCCGTATAAAATATTTTCTGCTTTTTCTTTCATTTAAGAATTGTATCTTTTGGTTTTCAATTCTAGTGTTTATATTTCATCATCATAGATGTGTTTCGTCCACTGCCTAGAAGTATTATTTTTTCCGTGTATTTGATCGGCAAACCCGGAATTACCCTTATCCTCCCCGGAATCTGATCCGGTATTGTATATTTTTTATGGCATGCATTGTTTTTCAACGTTGTTTTGTCAGTCAAATACGATTTTACTCGGATTTACACATTACTGGTTGTCGATTTTCGGTATTATTTAAACCTAGCGGTTGAACAAAATGAACATCGCTGTCATGAATAATAAAGATGAAAATAAATTTTGATATCGTTTGGAAATTTTGGTTAAAAAGGTCGGCATAGTTTAATTTTTATTTTCTTTCAAATCGAAGGTCCGTCGGGCGTAGGTAGTAACCAAAACGAAGGTCCGACTGCAAAAGTGGAAAGTCGCGGACCTCGGACTACCGCTAATTTGAACCCCTGGTTAACCAATAAATGTCTTTTGCAAGACAACCGCCGAGTCAAGGTCAATGTTGAAAAACGAAGAAGGAATGAGGGGGACTTCGTCATACGGGAAAATTATGAATACATATTTTCATTTCATGTATAGTAGATGAATACGTCTGATCAATTTCTTAATCTCCGGATATCATATAGATATTATAACTACATATGTATATTTATCATTTTTACAAATACAAGATATTATAATTGGATTATACTTGACTAGAAATTCATCGAAATGATGTAAGGGGGGGGGAATAAAGTGTTGTACCTTTTTCTGCAATGTGTACATGTCTTCAAGCATCATGTAACTTTCATTTATTATTTCTAATTCGCCTAATAAGAAATAAACCCCAGAAGGAATAAGGAAGTTATAGTAGAGGACTACATTTTTTAAATATAATTATTATGTATAAAACTTGCCATTATTAGCTATAACTAAATCCTCCTCGTTATCCGCACTGAAATCGGATATATTTCAATAAAAATTTAATATTAATCCAAAGTTTGAAACAACACAATCACTATATTCGACGTCGCTATCTGTATGCCGGAAAGAATTTCATATTAAGAATATGCATTTATCATCTTGATCTATTTTGAGACACCAAATACATACAGGCCCGTAGCCAGAGTGTTCAAGGACGCCCCTCCCCCTTCCACCTTTGGAAACAAATAAGCACTATTAAAATCGAATTATGTTTGAACTTCGACTATTAAAGTTGAGATTGTGTATGTCGCGAATCGATGTAGACCCCCCCCCCCTTTTTTGAAAATTCCTGGCATGTGAAGGTATTCAAGGCAAATTTAAAATGTAGTCCTGGCGAACGCCAAAAACATGATACACATGCACTGTGTGTTGATGTAAATGTAGCTATACATGCAGTTTGTCTTCAACTGTATTTATTTTTGTGTTTTTCTTAAGTTGAGCTACTGTTTAAAGGAGCCAACACGTAGAATAATATTTATTAAGTTTAACCAAAACAATGTACACACTTGATGAAAATAAATCTTAACAAAAGTTTGTATTTGTTTGCTTTTTTCAACTTCTTTGACAAGTTCAACAATGTTTTAAGTAAGATATAAGCCTTTAACAGTTCATTCTGTAAAATATTGGACCTCAATATTTTACTTATATAATAAAAAGTGGCGCAATTGATCCCTTTTCAAAACTGTACTGTCGCAAATAGATTCTAGCCCCGTATACACCGTATGAGAACGATAACGGATATTTGTAATAGCCGAAGCAGAGATAAGCTGCCGTTCATATCAATGCATATCAATACATAATTTGCCATACACTATCGAAACTTTGTCTTTGTGATTTGCATAGCATTTAAGACTTTTAACTTTTTATGAAAACTATGGTCTTGTATATTTATGGTGAGTCATTATTGATTAATAATAAGAAATATCCAATCTTTAGAAGCATTTAGACGAATACTTTTCTTGATCTGACGTAATCAATGTATTCATTTCATTTCTAAAGCAACTGCACCTAGTATTACGCAGCCGCCTTATCCATTTCTTTTATTTTAACTAGTTTAAGTTCCGGTTTAATTCCGGAAATTCTGGAAAAAAAATCTTCATCTTTAAAAACAATTTGCGGGTTGTCTGAACTTGCGATCCCAATATTTTATTAAAGATTGACTCTCTGGGAATGAAGCACACCTTAGTTAAGAGTATTAAGAATATCTAATATCAGTAAGATACGGCCTTTTTATTCTTAAACTGCACAGATTAAATTATTTCTGATCACCCAAAAATGTTTTAAAATTAAAAAAAAAGAAGGAAAAAGAAGGAAATTATAGACAAACAAAGTTGTTATCTATGTATTATTGTCATTTTGTTTATTTTCTTTGGTTACATCTTCTGACATCAGACTCGGACTTCTCTTGAACTGAATTTTAATGTGCGTATTGTTATGCGTTTACTTTTCTACATTGGCTAGAGGTATAAGGGGAGGGTTGAGATCTCACAAACATGTTTAACCCCGCCGCATTTTTGCGCCTGTCCCAAGTCAGGAGCCTCTGGCGTTGTTAGTCTTGTATTATTTTAATTTTAGTTTCTTGTGTACAATTTGGAAATTAGTATGGCGTTCATTATCACTGAACTAGTACATATTTGTTTAGGGGCCAGCTGAAGGACGCCTCCGGGTGCGGGAATTTCTCGCTACATTGAAGACCGGTTGGTGACCTTCTGCTGTTGTTTTTTTCTATGGTCGGGTTGTTGTCTCTTTGACTCATTCCCCATTTCCATTCTCAATTTTAAAACTTGCTTTTAGACTTGCATTTTGACTATCAGGTCATCATGCAGACAACAATAAATTAAACTGATAAATGTCTGCGGGTATGTTGTTTAATGTGTTCCCTATCTGTTTACCAAACAGTAAACCATGTCAGACTCATTTGTGTTGGACAAGGTGTATTAAAATATGTAAAATGTGATTGTTCTGGAAACAAAACTTTGAACAGTATAGGCATAGACCGTTGTCTGTGATATTGTGATACAGTAGACCTCTTCGAAACAATACCATGCAATGTAATGATGAAATATCCTTTAAAATATTAGTTCCAAATGAAAGAAATATTCTATAATATTATTTCCACTTAAATTAATATTACAGTATTTGTTTCTAACAGAAAATAGGATATTATAGAACATTTGTTTCAACACGATGTGCATTGCAACTGTAATCTTGCCTTTCGATCATAACCACTGTTATATGGGACAATCTGTTTTTATAGACAGTTCAAACAGGTTTATAATTCTAGATCAGAAAAAAAATATACGTTGATAATTATATTTATATGGTTTAGTTATTTAATTAGAAATTTAACAACACCCTAGCAATGGGTTTTGTGATTTTATTATATGTCTTACAATTGCAGGGATTTTTTTATTAAAGTACGAATTTAAAAACTGCTAGTGATTTTATATTTTTTTAAATATTGAAGGGATTCATATTAAAAAAATCCCATATTGTTCAATTTCACTGTAAATATTACGCCAATGAGTGTAATAAAACTCTTTGTAAAGTTTTATAAAAATTTATAAAATACTTCTGTATTTAAACTACATGTAACCTCAAAATAGCGTGCAGCTCTCCTAACATGCTTAATGATTAATATGTGAAATTTAATGTGAAGTATTTTTCATCATATTACATTGTGCTGCGTAAAAATAGTATAAAATTAATCATTCTTTGCCTTACGGAATAAGGTTCGTCTCTCACATTTAGTCAGGAATCGGCGCATCAAGCATCTTTCTGTCTGTTGTTTTACTCGTTTTTCACCATTTTGGTTTACCTCAATTATTTGGAAGGTGATATCTAAAAAAAATGCTGTTCTTAAAAGGCGTATCGTGACTGGACAGTGTTTTCTTTTGGTTTTGATTGATCGGTTATTGTTTGATAAAATGTTACAACAAAATTCAGTCTGACCAAACTATCCCAGCTTGGAATGTTAACAAGTAAGAATATAAATACTTTTTTTCCCGTTTTACAGTTATATTGTCATATTTCTGCTTTGCACAACTTGCAATTGTTTTTCCCCATGTTCTGTAACCCCACATTTCCGTGGATCCTGCTTTATACCTTAAATATAATAAACATATAATATCTGAAACAATCTTGTGAGTCTGTGATAACCTAAAGCGGGAGATGATGGAAATATATCCTTTACGTAAGGATGTTTTCAATTAATCACAGTTACTTGCGGTCAACGGATGAAAGATTTCATTGACTGTCCGAATGCACTGGTGTCTCGTTAATAGTGATTCCTATTTAATTGGAAAGAGAAACGACAGAAAGTTAATACGAATAAATAATAAACAAAAAAATGAAATGTGTAGATTCGAAAAAAAAACACATATTAAGCGGAGTGTTTATAAATTAGGAGAGGTTCTTTTTCAATGAAGTCTGCATTTGTGATTTTCATACAATTGTATTATCATTTTCCTTATTGATAACATGTACCAACTTTTATGACTCGCATGCTATTAATAGAATAACACATGCCGCTTTCCATATATACCCTGTTTTAATCTAGAGATTATGATGTCTGCTGGAGGTTTTAATATGATAATTTACTTTGACAATGTGTGTTTGTTTCAGCAACGGAAACATCTAAGGGGACGACTAAAATTATAACAATATTTATTGGAGATGACGGATGGAAAGGGGAAAATCCACGTATGCTCATTGATGACAAAGGGTAAACATTATCAATATATCTACGTTTATAATTCAGAATCATACTATTCGTTTGTCTTTGATAAAACAAAATTTGTTATTTACTTTTATTATATTCATGCAGAACGAGTCCTTCACACGAAAATCATTTAATAGATTTATTTTGTTTTTATTTTATTTTATTTTAAGCATGTCAACATGAAACTTTATAATCCCCAAAGACGACACGCTACCCTTGGTTATATTCTTGCATGGCAATCCCTATCAACGTTAAGGCAACATATTTATTGTTTATTAATGATTGTAAGTATGTCAACATTCATAGAAACATGAAGGAACACCATTCCGACTCTGAGCCGACAAGTCTTCACTCTATAATGTAGCACTTGCGTGTTAAGCGATGAACCATCAATGCCATTTGTAAAGTCTTTGGTTATATTCTGTGTTCTAGATACCGATTCCATAATATTCCACATTCGTGCCGATACTGTTTTGATGAACGCAAACAATGTTTTACAGGCACTGTAGCTTTTCTTTTCTTGTTCAGCTCTAAGGTTTTATTTTTTTAAATATGCTACGAATTTTTTTTTCTCTGTTTTTTTTTTTGTTTTGTTTATGCGTACCATTTCTCTACTCGAGGCATCTAATTTAACGTCCTCATTCTAAAAGGACGTGACTGCGTACTTGTACATCTTGAACAGCCAAACGGACGTCAATCATCGGCAAGGGTTATACTGCCGTTCGGAAGAAGACCTGTAGTGAGCATATTTCTATTCACAAGTCATATTGGAGGAAAAGGGGTGCGAATGAATCGAACTAATCATCTTAAAAAGATGATAGACTACTGGCTTTGGGAAAATGACAAAACTTGTTGTCTTGCATGAATTATTTTCATTATAATAGCACAGATACTGTAATTTGAAAAAAAAAAACGAAACGAAAATACATGTAAGTTTGTACTATGTAAGGGTTTCTGTTAGATACAGCCAAAAAGTTCCAACAAATCTACTGCTTGTATGAATTAATTCTTAAATATCCTCTTGAAAAATGTGTGTAATCATCATAATTCTCAACTCGACGCAATAATTTTTAATTCATATTTTGTTATTGGCTTCCACAAGTAACGAGAGAATGTTATTTCAAAAGATATCATGCTTTGACATAACATAAATGCGCCTATATATGATTCATGCATATTTCGAACAATTTTATTTTATTTTGTTTTATTTTATACATTTTTCCAAGTTCAAATGTATTCATTTTTGGAAATACTTGGATCTTAAGCATGTGTATCACGCATGAATAGATCTCACTAAAATATACGCAGTCAGGCCTACATAGGTATCGTTACGATGGATTTACCGGGGTGGGGGAGGGGGTAGGTTGAGGGGGTGTCAAATTCAACTATTAGATTGTTGTGTGACAAGTAATGACAGAAAAGAGAACGGAATGTTGACAATTATAAATAGCAATATTCGTTTTTATTGGTGAAACTGGTGAAACACATTTAAAAAAGTGACTGTAAACCATTCAGAACCATTGCATGGTGCTTGACTGTACAAGAGCACCGCTCTAATGCTAACGTCCTAATTAGAAACACAGGTCCCTCAATACCATAACAACAGGGAAATATGCACAACGTTTGCACATTCCATATATAAAGATGCTGGTAGAATATTCTAACGTAAAATGAAACGTTTAGACGGGAAAATGACAAATGAACGAATGTTTTTGGTTGAACAGATGTATGCGTTAAACAAAACATTTACTGGATATTTGAATTCAAATAAGTTAATGTTGATCCTCATTGTGAAAAATACCTTCTATTTGAACATATTTACAATTCCAATTATCGTTACAGACTACACATGGACCTTTGTAAAGGAGCGGATGGAAATGAGTATAAGTATGATAATGCAGAATATACAAATGGAAAATTTACAATGATGGTATGTGACATGCGAATCATTTTAAATGTATATTAAGTAGAAAAACAGTTTAAAATTAAAATGTCAATTGTTCGTGATCATCGAGATGTCTTTCCGTTTCATATTTTAGAATAAATGTTTAAATACATGTAGAATGCATTGAACAGCTTTAAAACACACATAAAACCTTTAAAACTGAGACAACAACATAACAAGGAGTATGGTCATAAGTCAAGGTCAACTTTATAATTTGACCTTGAGGCTTTTGCAAGGTCACATGAATTGATGATCATCGGTGAAGATCCTAGGTGACAGCGATTTACGGTTTTCGAGATTTAGTGGCCAACCGACATCAGTTAATTTTCAAAGGGCATAACCCTACTAATAAGACTTGATCTTTTCGGTCCAAAAGCAACGAAGAACAAAGGTATGGTCCTAAAAAATGTCCACCCTTCGGTTTTTTCTAGCTTTTACGGTTACGGTGTTCTTCCCATAACAAGGTAGTCTGGTTTTGGGCGAATATCTCCAAACCTACGAAATTTTACGACTCATAGGGTGAGTTCTGGATAGGTATTTGTGACACCGATACAAAGTGTGAACCTGAAAGCGACATGTCTTACGGTTACAAAGGAAAATTTTGTCAAAATTTGGCGGAAAAAAAGAATAACAATTAAAAACCAATTGTTCTCAAATTGAAGGTCCTTCCACCTCAACTTTCGATTAAAAAACGTTGTGAGAAGATGTCAAATCAGGTTTATATGATTGGTAACTTTAAACTGATTCTAAAAATATAAGGTCTCTAGGTACTTTATCATTATACTAGTGTTAAAATGGATACTTCCGGTTAAAAAATCACTTCCGGTTGACCTTTTTGAAGGTCTTATGTCTACCAACCTAATGCAAAAGACCTTATGGTTTTATTATGAACCAGTATGAATTTTTTTAAAAAGGTCAAAATCTACAACGTCAAATTGACCTTGAGCTCAATTTTAAGGTGATAAGTCAGTGATCTCATATCGAAATACCGCAGGTCATTCAATTGTATAGTTTAGAAGTTTTACTGATTTCAAATATAAAAGGGGAAAAAACTATGAAGGGTCACTAAAACACTTGGATTTAATGCGTTGAAGCTGCTCCATGTCTAGAACAAATTTTTGGCGAAAGCATCTCATCATTAACTGTTACGGTCTCTGTGACTTATGGTGTATGAATTTATTCAACATCACCTGTGTTGAATTAAAAATGGGAAATTACTCCCATACGATTTCATTGGATCACTACAGTAACACTTGACAAACACATCTTTAAGAGTAGACAAACAATTTGGAAAAACGTTTCTGTCGATATCATTTACGGTTAAAGAAAAATAAAGATAACAACAAAAAGGGTCGCGGGGAGATAACTCCTATAAGAAAAAGTGTTTGGTCACACAGGGTGAATGATGAAATTGTAATCACTGTACAATATCATGGGCCAAAAAGCCTTTCGATTTGTCAAGTAACAGAAAACATCTTAGAAGGTCTTTCCACCCCAACTTCGATAGTAAAGAATTAAATTTAAAAAAACGGTGTTAGAAGATATCACTATGATTTGTTACTGCAAACTGATTCTGAAATATAAGATTTCTAGGTACTTTGTCATTAAATTAGTATGCAGTAGGCTACATCCAGTTGAACAATGCAGATAGATTTTTTTCACATATATTCCAAAAATATATGGTTTTGATACACTATTTCCGGTAATTAGATGTTATTTGCTACTTGCGGTTTAAAGGAGGTGACATCTAGTCTTAAATGATACGTTTATGCATGCTGATTTAAAAAAAATATGGTTTGTATGTACTTTTCCATGCAAGAAGTGCAAAACACACTACTTCAGATTAACGTTTTTTAAGGTAAGAAGTCTGCTAACCTAATGCAAAAAACCCTACGGCTTTATCATCTACCAGTATGAAGTTATAGCAAAGATCAAGATCTAGAACGTCACATTCTAATTTGACCTTGACCACACTTTCAAGGCCATCTGCAATCAATATACCCTAGGTCTCTACTTTGTAAGAATCAAGAATTATATATCTCCATACAACTTATTTTAAACTTTCCAGGGTAAAAAATTATTAAAAGGAGCGGTCCTATTTTGACAAAGGTTACGACATGTTGCAACGAAACCATTTGGTAATGTCTTTGTCGTAGGAAAAGCGAAAACAATCAAAAATTAAAATATATATCATAATTTTGACCTTTGACCGTGACCTCAAATTTCCTTTGGTGAACCAAGGACATCAATTCAAAATACCATAGGTCTCTATAACTTACAGTTCATGATAAACAATTATATATTAGAATGTACAATACAGAAGGGTAAATAACTCTCATATGGAGTCTCCGTATCGCTTCAGACAAAAATTAACAAAACATCCTGAAGATAAAATTTAAAAAATAAATCTGTCGATTTGTACAGTTGCGGAGAAGTAAACATAACAAGGAAAACAGTGTACGGGGAGATAACTCTCACAGGAGAAAGTGTACGGTTACACAGGGTCAACTGTGAAAGCATATTCATTGTTCGATATCATGTGCTAAAATTCTTTTCGATATCTCGCAAAAACAAATCTCAACATCAAAAAGTGTGTCCTTTGTTCATCATATCTACCAGTGTTTAAAAACACAAGTTGAGTGTTGTTACTTTAAATAGTAAGTTACATTCTGTACGACTGCATTTGACTATACATTTAAATAATTTCTGATTAAAATTACTAAAACACTTATATGTCGGTCACCAATCTAAGTGTTTAACTATGTGTAAGATGCTGACTTATTAACAATTTCCTTAAGATTGACGATTGTTACGAAACCCATTTTCACATGTTCTAATTTAAATAGTCAACACTATCTATTTTTTTTTTGTATTTTAGGTGAAGTACGATAAAAAGAAAATCATTGTCACCCTCACACCAGTTGCAAAATGAACATTAGTTCGATGCAACGTACATGAAACACAGGAAGAGAATTTGTTTCTATTGTAAGACAGCGTTTTGATCTACAAGTATTTGCCAAGAATTCTTCAATTCTCTACTTATTATAAAAAATTAGTAATAAATGATAATTCATATTCATTCATAATATTTCTGTTATCTATCATACAGATAAGTATGTTTTAAGAAGAGTTTTTAAATATCAAGATGGTGTCTTTATTATTTCTATTGATGAAGGAAAGAAAAAACCAAGTCTACGGAGGCTTATTTCGTGAAGTCGAGTTGCCGAGATAATTAAATCGACTTGCCGAAATATTCTTTACGGAAGAGTATATTGGCCTCGTGTTCGGTAATTTTATAACACATTTATAATTAATTTTAAGCGAAATAACACTTTATTTCACAATCATTCTCTTACTTTTCTCGCATTTTTATGTCAGATTTATTTAAGGCGAGATAACGCATTGTTTCACATTTTTTTTAAATTTTTTCTCGCATATATGAATTAAAGTGCCATTATTTGTGATAAATAAATTGCGATAAATATGCTGTCGGTATAACTAATACGATTTAGCTGCCAAAACCAAAACTGTTTGCGACTTCTTACTAAAACAGGAGAGGTTGTCATTTTGAAAGGTATTGATGACAGATGTACGGTTTTTGCTTTCAATTCTCTTCAGGAGTGTTTTGTTAGTTTATGATGTGAAATTTTAAGTCGGGGTCACCCACATCAACCACAGAAGTTTATAAAAACTATATATCTTTTTCCCGTTTTTAGTTAATCTATTCCAAGGTTCTACCTTACCGAACGACTATCTGCTATTCTGAGGGGGACAGGATAAAACTAAAAATAAATCAAAAACAAATTGTTCAGAGAACAATTGAAGGTCTTTCCACCCGAAACGATATATCTAGATGTGTAAAATATTAAAACTCGGATAGAAATGTAATGTTCAGTGACAAACGGAAGCTTATTGTACGCTAAATTTAAAAATATATTGTTTCTATAAATTTTTGTTTGAAATAAAGGAGATAACTTGTTACTTCCGGTTTGAAAAATGTCACTTACGGTATCATTTGATAGTTTACTTGACACTGATTCCAAAAAAATATACGGTTATATGCACTTTTAAATTAAATCAGAACAAAAATAGCTACTTCCGGTTTACAAAAGAACATTTCCGGTTGATTTTTTCAAGGTCATATGGCTTGCCACTTAATGCATAAAGTCCCATAGCTTTATCATGCATACATTAGAAGTAAAGGTCAAAATCTAGAACGTCAAATTAACCTTTGACCTTGAGCCCAATTTCAAGGTCATGAAAAAAGGGCAACAAATCAAAAGACTTCTAGGTCTCTACTTTATATTGTTAATGGGTTATATTTTTACAACTAATATTAGATATAAAAGGGGCCTTAACTCCTATTAAATAGAGGAAACCTGACAGCAGACCAGAGCTAGTTTCCTCTAGAAAAACTTTAAATTCAAATGTTCCGATATCTTTTTTTCCATTGGAATGCCTGATTTTTTATTTTCCAACATTGCTCGACAATAATGTAATAATTCCTAAAAGTATATGACTTAAGACTTATCAATGTGATTAGTACTGTCAGGTTCCGACACCAAAAAATGATGGTCTAGAGGTTTATAGCTTTAATATATACTTGTAGCTAGCAATAATTTGTTGTTTAGTTACCACACATATAGACACTGGATAAACAATATCCACAATAAGGAACCAATAACTTATTCACAGACCAATATGTTGCATTAGGTAATAAAAAAACTGTCTGCCTCTTTCCATTATAATACCTTTGTTTGATGATGTTCAAATATTCGCCCTTTATTAATATTATTAATATCAGCACTCTTTACAAAACCTATAATTGAGATGCACTATTTATTTGTTTTTCGCTCATCATACAATTATCAATTGAAAATTTAACTCCACATAATTATGGAAGTATCGAAATTAGACTACATTCTGTGCTTTTTCAAAAATATACAAAAACAACAAATCACCTCATTTCAAATCTAAACGATCTAACATTATGTTGAAACGAAAAGCAAGCCGGGACAATACACCTTCGTTTTATAACAGTTACGTTAGTGATAAACCAAAAACCCTTGCAACTTTAACTTATGAATGATTATTAAACAAAACAAAATTATAAAAACCAAAAATGTTAAGATATCAAGATTTTCAATGGACTCTGCTCGTGTGCATAAAACAAGATCGAGTACGTGATAACTTGAAAGATTTTCCTGAAACACAATTTTGTGACAGTATGTTTTATTTGCCTAGTAAGGTTTAAAACTTCTCTTGTTTATAACCCACGAGAAAATGTTTTCTTTGACCGTAAATGGATGATAATCTTAACCAACACATAACCACAATTAGGCACATAAGGTGTAATACCACCATTGATTTTCCCCTATTAGTCTATGTTAAATTTGCACTTTTTTTAAAAATTTGCAGAATTTTTCTTTTTTTTAAATAAAGAAATACTTGTCTTGAATAAAGTTTTATCCTGTCCAGTACTATAGTCAAAATGTCAAAAAACATTTCGTTTCATATAAGAAAATAACCATCACTGGAAGTTAACCAATACAATTTTCACCTTTTGTTTTCTTTGTGCAAGCTTTAGTAACAATGTAACTTCAGGTTTCCAAATTATTCTATAGAAAAACCAAACGAAAAATAATGGTGCTTTGAAACTCCCAAGATATATATTTATGACCCATAATTTGTTTTACTGCAATGAAATGTTGGATTGATTATCTTCAACTGTCCTTTTCGACCCTTTTTCGTATACAACCGGATGTGACGTACTATGATTTGGTAGTATCACACCATAACAGAAAATATAATTTGTATTGACCTGTTCAGCTAGATCTGACTTGAAATAGTAAATGTGACAAATAAATAAGAAAATCCCCTCTTATAGTGAAGTTAAACGGTAGGGCCCTTTAATTTTAAACTAAATTGACGTTGAAATCATAATTTTGCTACTGCATATATATATTTTTACTGGATAACGATGGTGCAGAAGCAGCAGTTTCTATCAGTTTTAACACGAATAAGCCCAGAACCACAATTACACTATTTGCATGCAAACTACATACTATTATCAAAATGATTCGACTTGACAAATGAAGAAACCAACTGTTCAGAGTGTTTAATCACAATTTAATAGTCGGGCCCTTTAAATCCTATTATCCAACATAATACATATCAAGTATCAGCATATTATTATTAATTATATTTGGTCGTTATTTCTGTCGATCACTGACCCATTTTCAAATGTTTTTTTTTGCAACCGTAAATAACCTGCTAATTGAAAATAAATAAAAAAAAAAAAAATAAAACAGGCAAGTTGATTTATTATGTACGAATGACCTGTTGAGGATGCACTTCTGATAACGTCATTTAACTGTCGAGCCCTTTAAATTGAACGTTTTTTAATGTAAAATATATCAATAAGGTGTAATTGCACGGAGTAACATAACAATCGGTCAAAATGTATATGTCGATGATGTGTCATTTTGTTAGTCTTCTGTTAAGAAGCATGTGAAAACTTTGTATGAATTTTTTGTCTAAAAATAAGAATGATCGTATGTGGTTAACGTCTAAACAAGATCCAGCCGGACGTCTGTACTTATTTTTCTATGTTGATACACCCCCTTCCACGTGCTATGATTTTATCTCAAAGAGTTGATACAAGCTTAAGGGCTCTTTAACGTGTTGCGAAATTTGTGATCACCCTACATTCCATTCATGAGTCAATGGAGTAACCTGTTTGTTCTAACCGAATATAGCTGCTTATCGGTACTTTCCGAACATCAAAATGTATGACCTTTCTTTAATAAAAAAAAATAAAAAATAAGAAGATATGGTATGATTGCCAATGAGACAACTCTCCACCAGAGTCCAAAAGACATAGAAGTTAACAACTACATTGTAGGTTGACGTACGGCCTTTAACAATGATCAATATCGCATACTCAGCTTTGGCATAGTTTAACTCCAAGAGACAGAATTATCGGTGACCAACTAAATGTACTCGTTTTGGTTATTCTTAAAAGATACTCAAGCTATAGAATAGTTGTCAGGTTTTTCTCGGCACTAGACAAACTTTGTGTGAATATTCCTCTATACAAAATAAAAAATAACAATAGAAAAAAAAGTTGTAAGGCTTAGATAAACAAAAATAATCACCACTTTCATTTTTAATATATGTATATATATAATATGTGTCAAACATATCAATTCCAATATCGAGCAAACTTTTTTGAAAAGACTTTGTGAATCTTTGATATATCAAGATCACATGGAATAGTAATAAATGTTTGAAAGCATCATGGACAAGTACACTATATGTCAAAACTATACGTGTTAATGTAAAACACTTCTGACGGCTCTAATAGGTCGAACACAAGGAGGTCACAAGTGAGTTTTGAATTATGATCACAAAAGCAATATGTCAAAATATGTTTGATGTTTTGATATAACTTCAAATGACGAATGACTTTTGGCTTAATACGATCATTTACATAATTTCGGTACTGTAACAATTTGTTCAGACGTTTTGTACATTACATTGGATAAAAAAGACTGTAGTGTGTATTACACTTTTGTTATCCATAACGTATTATCAAGGTCGGGGTTTTTCTTACACATATCTGCATATAGATTTATTCTTTTAAAATAGCTACCAGTGTAGTGTACTAAATTTTGAACTGATCAAATTAAAATTAAAATATCTGCATGTTTTAACATAACCGGTCTACCTTGGTCTTCACATTGCGAACACAGACAATTATATTACTACATTCGTATTCAAGACTCACAGAGGAATTGTTATTTAGGTTTAAACTTTTTAAAGAGATTTACTGTAAGATACTATTATAATGACATACAAAATGTACCATATATCTGATAGAAACATTTTAGAAAATGAAAATTAATACAATTGCAATAAAATACCTTTTAATAACGTGAACATGAATGTAAAATTATTCTGCATATTTGAAAATATATGTTCAGTTGTTTGAAGGGTATAGATTTTTATCTATATACCGTGTTGTTTGCGTGTTCGATTTTAAATTCTACAATTTATCGATCAGCAAACATTTGCTGTCAATATGTCGTAAATATGTAGTGATATGTTTGAAGTTAAAGCGGAAACATTTTTCTAAACTTACTGAGAGTATAAATCTATTTTTTTTTATTTAAATGGTGTTTTCGGGTATCACAAATTATTAAAATAAGTTGATGTTAACTTAATATAAATATGAATGCACATCAAGATTTCAGATATACAAAGTGTGCAGTAAACTGAGAAAAAAAGATAGAAACTTCTATCCCATCACAATATGAGACATGCAATACATGTTAAACTAAGTACACTGTTTACAATAACATAAATGTTTTTCTTTACACCTAAAATGAACAATAGAAAACAGTCAGTTAAAGATAAAAAGTTTCCATTGATCGTATGGTATATATGAACTTTTTCGTCAACTTATTTTGTAATTGTCTTTGCTAAAGTGCATTTTTTTTTAAATGAGGTTTGAATTATGTCTTTCTAATGCAGAGAGGCGCTTCAGGCGCATGCAATTTTAGAGTGTGATTTTCATTTACGTTCGTTATTATGCATACATCCCGTTTTACACATTACCAGTTTAAAGTCTATTTATCAAGTGTCATTTGAAATGCTTAAGATGTCGTTTCGGAACATTACGTTTGAATGCATAATACACTTAACAAAAGGTTAGCTTGTCTTTATACAATCATAGCATTTACGATTGTAGCTAGATAGTAACATTATCATTAGTTAAACTGAATAGATACAGGATTATTTAAAGAACCTCGAACTTATGACATAAACGTTAGGTCTCAATATTATGAAGCAAAAATACTCAATATTTCGTGTGTGTATATACATTGTACATGGTGTCTTTGTAGGTTCACAAAACATATATCTTTAAAGAATACAATAACCGTCTTATCTTGTTTGTTACCTTAAAAAAGAAAAAAAGACAAAAAAAAAGACAGTGGTTCTGTTCATAAATGTATTACAAAATAAACTTTTTTTTTTATTAATGTTGCATTAAAGTATTATATTGAAAACAAATGTCTTACATAATTAAATGCGTCAGTTGAAAATTCGTACAAAGGGACATTTAAACTCATAAGTTGAAAATAAACTGACAACGCCATAGCTATAAAGGAAAAAGACCAACAGACAAACAATAGTAAACATAACACAACATAGGAAACTAAAGACTAAGCAACACGAACCCCACCAAAAACTGGGTGAATCTCATGTGCTCCGGAAGAGTAGGCAGATCCTGCTCCACATGGGGCACCCGTCGTGTTGCTCATGTTAGTACAAACCTGGTAAAAAGTTTCTGATCACCAAGTATTACCTTTGAAATTATGTTCATTATAAAGATATTTGAAACATAACGATATGACTGCTCACAGTATTAAACGCACAAACAAAAAAACAAAACAAAGCAATTCTTATCACTTGGTAGTAATGCAGATATTTTCGTATATTATTTGGCTTTTGTTTTACTTTTCGTATTCGAGCTTCACTGGAGAGTCTTTTGTTGATGTTACCACGTCTGGCGACCACATTTTTAACCTTGGTATCTATGTTGAGTTTATCTAAATATTGTGCAGTCGTTATGCACTTTGCTTAGTGGGCACAAAAGATTTTTTGTTAATAGGGTTCACAGATGTGAGCATAATTATTGCACACATAAGAGCGGACTTTTTTCATTTGACAAAACCCGATTATTGTTTTCTCAATTCGTATAATAAAATTTATATAAATAGATACTAACATATGTACAGATCAAGTCATATTCAATCGATATGACATTGTCTGGATAATAGTTTTACGCAAAATGACATCATTCCCTTTTGTATTGGAGCATTTAAATTTAATTCCACTAAATAACCTGCTTCAAGTTCTGTCCTGCAGGAATTATTGAATCACTTCTTACTTTTACATGTTTTAAAATTCATGCAAACAAAAAATATACATGCGCAATCGATGTTCCTTGATAGCTGTCCTTGAACATGTATAATGCCAGCTCAAACTACAAAATGTTACAGCCTGTAGTTTGAGTAGGAATGCAGAATTATAAATTGTGTTTTATGAAAATTAGTATATATTAAGTGCCAGTCTTTGTAAGAATCAGGCAATTTAGGTAACAATTTAAACATGATTAGAAAAAACCCACCGAACTAATCATGCTATTTAATACTAACCATCATCCTGAGTTAAAAAGTATTAGTCTTTCGTTTGTGTTTGTCTGGTAATATCAAATAACTTGGTTAGAAAATTGGTTGGAATGATAGCAAATTACAGAGTTATCTCCCCTTATTTGTTAATTTCTAGTGCATTTCAACCAAATTGTATCTTCTATTACCAGAACAGAAAATGGAAATGAATGTTACTTTTGTGCATAACTACATATTATGAACTGAAATTAATGTCAAATAGGGTGGGTTTTTTTGGTCATGTTTTCACCACTGCCTGATTCTTAGGCAGACTGGCACTTAAGAACAACCACCATTTAAATTATAAAGTAGACGAGTCTGTCTAATTTTATTAGTTTAATATATGACTTGGTTTTACCTGTTTTAATTTATATACCTTTATTTTTAAACATATGTATTGCCTGCACTATCTGAAACCTATGACACTGAAAAACCTATGATAAATGTATGCTGCATCACTTCTAAAAATACAAGTTATGTAGAAGCTGTTTACATACAAGTCATTTTGGCTACAGGGTGGATATTTGTCACACACGTCTCTTTAAGTTTAAAAACTAACAGATTGAAAACAGAATGATCCAATTAACAAAAAGGAGGGACACTTTAAAGTAAAACAACAAAAGTACAGCAGTCAACATTGTGTTATAATCTCAATCAATATGAAAACAAACAAATATGTCAACATAGAAAAACAAAATTGCATATAGATAAAACACATTCGCAAAATTGAAACACAAGGGGATAAAAATTGACAACAACACAACAACACAATGTCGGAATGTACAAGTACTGAGCCACGTCTAAAGGATATTACCAAAAATGGACTAAACAGTAAAATTAACGTTAATAATTTACAAAGACAAATGACAGAACACTATAACACGTATTTAAGATGATCAACAACGTCAGTACATAGAATATCTACATCAAGACCATATATATTCATAATATAACGCAGCTCTTTATCTACATAGGTTAAACTAATCGATTGGAAATTATCAAATTGAGTTTTTTGTTTGTTGTTTAGAAAAGGTTTTGTGTATAACATTTTTGTTTCTAAAAATCATGTGAACCTAACAGAATTACAGAACACAAAAATTCCAAATCGTCGGCAAAAAAAAAAAAATGTTTATTGCGCAAAATCAACGGAAAATTACATTTCTTTAAACATCCTCCAAAATGATAAATTTGATCTTATCAATATTTGTATTCAACAATAAAACAGTTTATTTTGAATCTGATCCACGCTTAGATAGATTGAATGGTGTGTGTGTGTGTGTGTGTGTGTGTGTGTGTGTGTGTGTATGTTTGTGTGTGTTTAGCGGAAATTTAAGAATTATATTGCCCCTAAACCAATGTGTCCTTGTTCTTGTCATTTATATTTGCATCCATCAGTCTGAAAACATTTAAAATGAGCATTGCTCTACCTACATCGCTTGGTAGATGTTAGTTAATTTTAAAGTTTTTAAGTTATCATATGAAGAATGTACATGACATGATAACTAAATTCATATAACATGTTTTATAAATGTAACAATTAAATAATTTTAAATTCACCATTGTTGACCTTTTTTGCTTTAGTGATATTCATCATCAATTGTCAACTTATAAAAAAAAGATATGGTATGATTGCCAATGAAACAACTATCTACAAAAGACAAAAATGACACAGACATTAACAACTATAGGTCACCGTACGGCCTTCAACAATGAGCGAATCCCATACAGCATAGTCAGCTATAAAAAGCCCCGATAAGACCATGTAAAACAATTCAAACGAGAAAACTAACGGCCTTTTTTATGTAAAAAAAATGAACGAAAAACAAATATGTAGCACATAAACAAACGACAACCACTGAATTACAGGATCCTGACTTGGGACAGGCACATACATAAATAATGTGGCGGGGTTAGCTTTTTTTTCAAAAACTAAATATATTTGGTTTCAGACCGCCAACTCCAAATAATCAGTGATATACAAACAGCATACTCTGTATCACATGTTAGCAATAAAGTGTAACAGAAGAAAGGGATCTATTCACAGAAAAAAAATCTGTTAAAACAATATGTTTATACGACAATTTAGAATAAGGCTTAAACATATGATATAGTTCATGCTATTTTTCATAAAAATGCAAAAACAGAAATTGAATGTAGATTTAAGTTCATTTGAACAAAATTGTATCGTGTCGCTAGGGCGAACGACATGTGTAAATATTTTGCCGTAGTTATGCACTTATGTTTAAGGGCTCAATGGAAATCATTAATTCGGAATAGAAGTAGCAACTAAAGAAATTGTTATTGATCAGATCAGGGCTTACTTTCTTTCAATAGACAAATAGCGATTTGTGTGTCCATTCATTTAATACTATGTATATATTTGTAAACCAACATATGTCAAGATCTTGTAATATTAAATCGGAATACCTGGATTCTTGTTTGCATTGTAAAGTAAACAGCTTCTCAGACACATTATATATATGAAACTAAATGCCGTAATTTGAATTGATTTCCAATATATGAACCGTTTAAAATTCTTTCCTGTAGAGTTGTACTGCATCACTGCTGCACTTTAAATGTTTTGTAATTCATAACAAACAAAACATAAACATGCGCATAAGACGTTTCATGATAGACGTCCTTCAACATGTAAAAATGAATATAGAACTGCAAAATCCGGACGCTAGTAGTTTGAGTGTGATGACTGATATATATAGTGCTACCACTGTACAATAGTCGAATTTGAACTGAAATTACAAACAAGCATACCTACTTTGAAACGTTGCCACAAACGAACGGAACGGTTTAATTGAATTATCTGCCATTAATTGCGTTTTGACTAATCCAAACAGTAGACATCCTACTGTATTCACTTTTTTAAATCTTACTTCACAGTGTTTTGTGCTGACATGAATTATCATTGATATGGTAATAGTTATAAATTCACTGTTTGCAAAATTTAGAATTTTTGAAAAACTAAGGCTTTTCAACTTCAGGCATAGATTACCTTAGCTGTATTTGGCAAAGCTTTTAGGAATTTTGTTCCTTAATGCTCTTCAACTTCGTACTTTATTTGGCTTTTTCATCTTTTTTTGGGTTCGAGCGTCACTGATGAGTCTTTTGTAGACGAAACGCGGGTTTGACGTATATACAAAATTTGGTCCTGGTATCTATGATGAGTTTATTTGCAAAAGTTTGAATTGTGAAATTCATTGTCTGTTCTAAAAAAAAATCAACACATTGAATATGTTTTATGTTAAAAAGATGTGAAAACAATTTAAAATATTTGTGTGTAGCTCTTTTACGACATGAATAGTAAGTGAACGTTGTAACAAACGCTCCTTTTTTCTTGATCGGAGAGTGATACTATATTTATTATGAGTTCTTGATGTCAAGTAATAACTATTTCTTCAATTTTGTTCGAAGATATCAATTTTCTGGTTTTAACAAGTTTGTTATTTCGAGGCTACATATTTTTTGAGATGCCATACATTATCGACTTGAATTAACCTCACATACATTTCGTCAAATATTTAATATCGTTGTGACCCACTTCATCCTCAAAATGTCGTAATTCAAGACTACAAATAAATCCAATGTATCTAGTTTTCCTGATTGTTGTATCAATTAAATAGAAGGATCACTAATCTGTCTTTCTATTACTTTTGATTTATCAAATTTTCCATCGATCTTACGCATAGGTTTTCCTGGACGACGGGCGATAACTCAATCATGGAATATATTCCACCATTCATTACAAACTCGGTATACGTACGTTGTGATATTTTGCATTATTGCAATATTTTACCCTATACGATTTCAGGGCACTCATATAGGTTTTTCCTTCGTTAACACAAAAGATAGAGAATAAATCAGTAATAAACCGATATCCAGTTACATTTCGCAATTAAAAACGCTTAGACAAAACAATTTAGAATACAGTTAATGCATTTCTGGTCCATAATACGTCCTTTCAGAAATAACTGTACTTCCTTCCAGTAAATCTTGATCAATGAATATTTACGAAAGCAGTTACAAAAATGTATATCTTGTCATAATAAAATTGATATATTTCTAAAAATCAGATTTAATTTTAGCCTGCTGTTAATGACATTGTGGTTAATGTAGATTGTGATCTTTATGCAAAAGGATAGAATCTTTTATACCTTCCAGAAATGTTTCAATTTTAGAAAACATAATTAAAATATGACTCACGTCACTTGTTTAAAGGTTTGGTTTTTTGAAAAATTAACAAATTAACAGAAAACTAAATGCTAGAGTTTAAAATACAATATATACATGCATGAACATTTTGCTCTTAGTATGTGCTTTCACAAACAGTATTCGTCTTCCTACTTGATCACAAAACATATAAATGTATTGTATACTCCATAATGTTTAAAAAAATAATCTTATGAATTATTTGGCTTTTACAAAAATCATGATATGCAATGTTATCAATGAAATTATTTCTTTAAAAATTAATAAGATGTAACCATAAGTTAAACTGTTAGATATTTGTTTCCCTATTTAAAAGAAAAGTTATAAGATAAATTTTATATCCGCATCACATTTTCAATAAATAATACAAAAAAAGAATCGAGAATTTGTAGCTGTTTACCAATAAATCTTTTAAGCAGATTCTGATACTATGATTGAAACAAATGCAATAAAACAATGACACCACATCTATAGTCTTTTGGCGATTGTGGTTAAACATAACAAAGCATATATTTATTTAAAGCCTTTCGAACACCATATATGTTAGTTTTGAAATAAATGTAAATTAGCGATTTAAACGTTTCATATTTGCCATTCGTTACATTTAGATAAATTTCAACTTTCTGCGCTTTACTGTTCGTTACTTTTCTTAATAATTCATTCAAATTTAATAATAAAAAAATACCGCGTAGGGTAATAAGGGTCAATTGTATGAATTCGTTTAAAGGTAACCAACCATATTCTTAAATTTGATCTAAACTACTATACAAGGAGTTCAAATTTCACATTAAACGCGTAACTATGGCAACAAACCATGACGACTATTGTATATTTTGTAAAATATCTCATAGTATCAAAATTGTTTAACAAATATATATTATATAAGAAAAGGGTGTGCTCACCTAAGAAAAAAATATATGTTGGGACATCATATGAATAACTTATACATTTTTTTTCTGAAACAATTTTGTTATTTCTTTACTGCGCATGATATTTCAACTATGGAAAAAATATTGAAAAACTGCATTGATTCTGCTACTGTTTTAATATAACTATAACCTGTAGCTCAGTTCATATCGTAAACTTGGATATGTATCATAGCTCGTTTCGAAGCTGTGACATTTTCACATAATTTTTTCTATGTGGTTAAATTTTCGGGGTACGAAGTGAGATTACTTTTTCCGTAAATTAGCTTACCCTGAACATCCTTCGTGATGCGGCTCCTTGTGGTAAAATATCCCCATTTTTACACAATAAGTTCTTTGAAAATGTAATACTTTGAACACATTTATTACCAATGTTATTTCAACTGATCGGGCGGAGCTTACGTTTTAATTTGCATAAGGACAGTCTATTTGAAGATGTGTGTGATAAGGATGACTGCCGTTATAATTATAACTGATTTCTAATCACCTATCAGTGTCATCAAATGAATTTACAAAAGAATGACTGGACACTTCATTGATGTGTTTATTCTAAAACACCTATCTATAGATGGACTGGTTTATTATGAGCGAACCGGTTAAACTCCGCCCAGTCAAGTGAAATAAATTGAGTAATAATAGCTCCATAGTTTTTACACATTTATTCTATGTTCCTCTAATTCCCTAATCACCACAAATGGTTAAGCTCAGTCATTTAAAAAAAATAGAAATATGTCCAATATCACTACACAGAGATTTTTTCTTTACACGTGACGTTTGAGTTCCTCATTTCGAGGCGCATTAGGGATGATGTCCCATTTAGACTATGATGGAATTATTGCAGACTTGCGTCTTTTAATCACAATGTTAATATGGTCTTGTCCTAGATATCATGAAATACTTGCTACTGAATTTTTTAGTAGACAACAATCTATCAATAACGTAGTATATTTTTTTCAGTTGTACTTGACACTTAATTTGTTGCATATTCAAGCCTAGAGCACACAAACATTGTGATCTATAGACTTGCAACTGATTATATTGGCAGAATTAGGTCTATCAAATCCTTTGTTCCCTTGTTCTCGTCTTGGTGTTCAACTTCCTCTGATTTGTACATTTGGAAAAATATGAATGTGTTTACTGGAACAACCAGTAAATGTGATAATTATATGACGATAATTCTTATGAAATAACATCTTCTTACTTTTATATTTAATGAGAAAAGAAATACAACATACAATGTATATAGTAAGTCATACGGCTTATTTAATGTTTTATACAGTAACATGAG
The DNA here is from genome assembly GCA_037788925.1 of Mytilus galloprovincialis. Classification (NCBI taxonomy): domain Eukaryota; kingdom Metazoa; phylum Mollusca; class Bivalvia; order Mytilida; family Mytilidae; genus Mytilus; species Mytilus galloprovincialis. The sequence goes on from CM075341.1 coordinate 50,201,492, forward strand.
TAATGTGAATATTTTTTTCGGTAGACGAGAGATAACTAGATTTACAATATAAAAATATCAAATTCATTTTAAGAACTTTGGATTATGATAGCACGAAAAACGAGGTTCAACAAGTTTTTCAATAGTTTCGTACAATTAAAAGTCAGTTTTATATGTTTGACTATGATCATTTATTGTTTTTGTTATTTATATAATAGTTGGCTGATTGAAAGATAAAATGTAAAACCTGCAGTCATGTGTTCCATAGTACAAAGCCACAGAAAAACGCAGTTTAGGAATGTCGCACTTTCTTGTATTGTTGGTTACATTAATCCTTATTATTAACCCGCAAATACACGTTGCATTAGTGTTCGATTTTTTTCTTTTTTAATTGTGAGATTTTATTTTATTTCTTTTGAATTCTAAAGTAGACTATCAAAAATATCCATTCTGTTCGAAAGAATTTCGTTTGCTCAAAAAATATCACACTCACCTCTGTTATATATGTCGCCAGCGTGCGAGATGGGAATGTGACCTCTAAACCAATTACAATATAAAACAATTCTAAATAATAAAATGAGCGTTGTATTAGAAATATTTTTCATCTTTTGTTTTCAAAACTGCTTTACAAAATGTTTAGTCATGATCCACTTTTTTTTTCATTTTTCATTAATAGCCTTCCTATTCGTACACGACATTACAACAGTAAGTTCTTACTTTATAAATATAGGTTTAGTGTGCCTTTGTATGTTCAAATGACTCAAATAACGACACCAATTGTTGAAATATACCTATCTTTTTCTCCTGTGCATCGCTTGTTCATACATCTTCAGGTGTCTGATGGGGTAAAATGAGTATGAATTAAAATATAGATATATTCAATACTTATACTTCTGTCGAATAAGACTTTAGGTTTTAGTTAAATTGTTCCTTTTAAAATTGTTAAACGATGATGACTGATGTACCCATATTTTGACTATTTTATGTATTGTGTCTGTTTAGTTAACGCATCAATGTAAATATAACGGAATTTGATGAGACTGTCATCAAAGTGAGAGGGTTAGCGCTATAAAACCAGGTTTAATCCACCATTTTCTACATTTGAAAATGCCTGTACTAAGTCAGGTATATTACAGTTCTTGTCCATTCGTTTTTGATGCGTTTTGTTATTTGATTTTGCCATGTGATTATGGACTTTCCGAATTGATTTTCCTCTAAGTTCAGTATTTTTGTGATTTTACTGTTTAAGTTCAATTTTGTTTCGAAGTGTATATTTTTTAAACGACACATTGCTTTGTTTATAAAACCATGTTATTTTTAAAGAGTTCATTACAACTAGGAAAATGTTTCTGAAATATCAAGTTATCTTTTACACTATATATATATCCAATCGATTAAAAACATAAAAAAAAACTCTTTATGTAAAAATCATTATATGACAATCAAATATAATGTGTCAAAGGACACGCAACATCACCATACAAAAATGCAAGGCATCAGCAGTTGAATTACATTTATCGAAATATGGTTTAAAAAATAAAGTTCATTCGAAAACCTATGTAACAAAAGTAATAACATTTACGAAAACTTATTTTGCATTGGACGACAGCATACACAAATCAATGTTGTTAACGTTTATTGTGACGCAGTCATTTGTCTTTACGTGTTGGTTTAATGAATGTTTTAAAATTGAGTTTGAATATACAGTGAATATCACAAACCGTATTGTAGATGATATATATATTTAAACTACAAATAAAATGATTACTAGTAGTTAAACATCACGAATAACAATAATCTTAATTAAACGTTTTGTTAATGCGTAAAGTTGATCATTGGTATATATTTGATCAGATTTTTTTTTTTATACTCTGCAAGGATGTAGATTTTTCATGCTTTTTTTTTCGAAAATTAACACCAAAGGTTGGTCACCGTGCTGTTTTTCAATCCAAAATGCATGCTTGATTGCTCAAATTTGCATCATTGTGCATAGATTGTTATTGAAAAATAATCTTTTTTGTCAAAAAAAATAAATGTCGGAGAAATAATTTTGCGATGAAATATGAAAATATAGGTTTTAGATTATTCTTTAAAAAATAATTTTAAAAAAATGGTTTAAGCATTTTTTATTTTTTGTTGCTAAAATTAAAAGTGGACGACTTTTCATTATAAAAATTTGACACTTTGATTTATCGCCCCTTTAATGGCTGATTTTACAATTTGATTCAAATAAACAGAAATATTTGGTGCTTGATAAATCAGTCCAAATTATTTATTAATATGTTCTTATAATCTTGGTACCTTTGATAACTATATTCAAATAAACATTTTTACCCTTACATTGTTATTTGCCAATGTGTTTCAACCTTTGCAGATTTAAGCAAAGAACTGGATCTACTTGGAACTACTATTTTACATCCAATATTTAGGTACACAGTTAATCTACCTAGCGTGCAAGAGCTGTATAGCCAGCTAAGGTCGTTAACCATCATCATACCTAGTATATCAAATGTGAACACTTCAGGGTATTCGAACAAGCTGTTCTATGTATTTAACATTTTCGTTCACTGCTCATACAAAATAAGCAAATTCTCAGTGCATTACATATTTATTATATTTGTTTTCTTAGTTAACTGTTATGTCTATTTGTTTTTGTTCACACAGTGTTGTTATATTGAAATTTTTATAATGCAAGTGAGATGTTTAGCTAACTATGGGAACAGGTCTTATCCGCCACATAAGGAAATTTTTGTATCAGGTCAGAAATATGACATCTGCTTTTCATTCGTTTATAAACTATTGACTTTTTAAAATTTTCAGCGTCATTGGAAAACAGTTTCCATAAATATTTCTCAAATAGAACGAACGTCGACTGGGACTTCTTTTTATACATTTCATGAATTACAATACAATGTATAATGAACAGCTGATCTATGTAATATTATAATATATGGCAGTTAAATTAAAAAACAAATTCAATCTGCTTAATTCGATGTACCTGAAAACAGGCACTTGAAACAAATTTATTTGCAAATTGTTATATCTTAAATGGACATGTACACTACGTTACAGTTCACAGTATACAATATCTGGAAACTTAAAATTATGTAATACAGGTTTGAAATCAATTTGCTGTGATACAAGAAGACAATCTTATATTATTCATCTCAGTTAAATATTGAAAAACTAAATTGAACATTTTCGAAAACGTTGAGCATGGGTTATAAGTAAAATCACACAAATACTGAACTCCAAAGAAAATTTTAAAAAAGAAAGTCCCCAATCAAATGACAAAATCAAAAGCACAAACACATCAAACGAATGGACAACAGTCAATGATAAAAGAATTAAATCAGTTGGTAATTCTAAGAGCATGATTCATTTTTTTATTTCTCAATGCATATATATGCTTAAGTTAGTGTATTCCTCACAGCTCTATTTGACGAGGTTTTGTGTAAGAATAATGCCTCTACTAATAAAACCCGTAAAGTGTGAAGATACATGGCCGTAACCTTTCAACGCGGACATGTAAACGCCATACGATGGGACAGATGGTACATATAGTATGATACTGATAAGACATAGAATTTGATGACAATTGGAAAGTGGAAATTATCACGTGTGAAGTCGTCGAACTGACTCATAATCAAAGATGTTATCAATATATGTAGCAGTACCTTTATATTCTACAATATCAGTTATTGCGGGTTCATAGCGATATTTGGAATATAAAGACTAACTTTAATCTGATATATAAAAGTTAGATTAAAGAACATTGTCCAACATTTTCGGGAAGAATTGAAAATTTTACAGAACATTTAGATCATATGAACAGTGCTGCGTGCACATCTGATTGCCATTGCTAGTTGAATTCATATCATCAGAATATTTCGGAAGCTATCTTTAACTGTATGAAAAAGTAAAAAAAAAAATCGATATTTTACTATTTTTGTAAGCCTTATATAATAAAAGTATGCATATTCTTCTAAATTTCCGAAATACTAAGTAAAAGAATAGAAGACAAAATTAACTTAAGTGATTTTAAAAATGGATAAATATTATTCTGTAGTTTAAAAAAAATAATCTTATTCTGTTATTTCACAAACGAAAACAAAGAAATTGATTACAGCTGACAAATTGCAAACAATAGGCAGGCATTCGATTCCTGTTGAGTCTTGTCGTAAAATACAATATTTAATTACTTTTCCATCTCTAATGTTCCCGCGAATAATAAAAGATGTATATACAGTGGCAAAATTCATTTATGTTGTAGTCACAGTATAAAAAAATAAGTACGTGAACCATATTAACACTGTAATGTAAAACAAAACGTATACTAACTCGGCCATTTTATCACAAGATATTTCCAATGTTGATACTGTCAAAGTTTCACTGTAGGGTCCTCTGTTTTTACCGTTCTTGACTGCTTGGATTTTAAATGCATACTTAGTGTTAGGCTTCAATCCTTCTACGGCGTACGTGCAAGCATTTCCAGGAGTTTCAAAAAAACAGGTCACACATATGCGTGTTTCCTCACACATTATCTTATAAAAGTCCATAAAATCAGCTCCTACACTTGGTTCATCCCATTTTAATTCAACTTTTGTTGAAGTTATATTTAAGGCAAATGGACATCCTGGTTCAAACAGAGCCCTGTAAAATATAAATTTGTTCCTGTGCATGCCATATACATGATATAATTAAATACAAACCCGAACACAGACTGTATTTGCTAAGCAAGTAGGTCAATAACAAGAATGTGAAGTATACGTCGGTATGCATACCAACAATACGACACAAACACATACAAAGTTATCTATATACATATACGACGTTAAGGAGGCTCGCGGGTACAAAAATTCGGCCAAAAACTAAAATTTTGATTTTTCATTACAAATTTTATTTATTACACTATAAGTTATCTCTTTTTGATATGGTACAAAAATTTCCAAAAATATCGATTCAGTTAAGCCCTATATGAGTTTAAAATGTTTATGTCATTGAAAAAGCTCCAAATTATCTCCCTTTGATGCAAAAATGTAATTTTTGGGCACAAAAATGGGAACATTTTTTTTAACTCATCGGTGACCTATATGTTTTATTATTGGTTTCAAATAAGCTGTACATAAAATAAATAATTGTAAAATTTAAGCGATTTCTGTAATTTAGCTCTTTTTTATTTCGATATAACCTCAATTTCTCCTATTAGTTCAACAGAAAAAAAGGACATATATTTGCTTCTTTCGTAAGCAGATTGTGAGCTTAAATGAACGGTGACCCTATTGTTTTATTTCATTTTTCTATTACGTATATGATAAAGTTTATTTATAGAAAAATATAGCGAAATCCTATCTTAAAAGAAAAAAATGATTTATAACCGCGAGCCCCCTTAACAAAAGAACAAGCGTTTCAACTAGAAGCAAAACTTTAAATGATCTCTAAATTTGGAAATTAATAGGATGGGATTTTAAAGACAAAGTATACTATCACGTCATGTATAATCACTTCATTAATAAAAACAATGCATATCAATAAATTAAAATTTGACAAAAACAAATATGGACAGCTTGTTTTCTTGGGTTTAGTTTGATAAAACAAAATTAATGTGAACATATATTGTTTGAACTGTGATTTTGATTTTGAACTAGTAATATGTACATTTCCATGTTGTATTAAAAAGAAAATAATCAGGAAATATCCGAATGACTAATTTTCATATCATTCAATTTTCTAAAAGCAGTCCATGCATGACCAGGTTAAATGATTTGTTATTGTAAAAGTTGAAAAAAATAAATTAAACAAAATAAAACAACATAAATATAATTTGAACCGTTCGAAGCGGTTTTCTGGGGGAAAAAAAACCATAGCAGTATGGATTTATTTTGTTTACCCTTTTACATCGTTTAATCTATAGTTTTTCTGTGAAAGTAAATTCCCATAAGACCAAGCTGCGAGGACATTTCATCAAATGTCAAAATCAAAAGCTGAAAGGGATCAAACGAAGGGACAACAACTGTTATATTCCAGAACATCAAACCAAAAGGCAAACTCATCGAAAAGACACTTTGTCCAAGGGACTTGGAACCATCTCTAGTTTTAGTTAACAAGCCAGCAAGGTTAAAAATACATCTGACTTTGCATAACATCCGTATTATAATGTCAAAAGGTCAATAGTGGAGACAAGATCAGAAACATTCATGACGCATATTTGCCTATAACTAGTTTTTAACTTGTCCTTATTCAGGATGTTAATGTTGTTAAGGCTCCATGTTGAAGGCCTTAGGGAACATATATTTATTCTAGTGAGCTTCCTCCAGGCATGCTTGGAGGATGCTCCGAGCATTTCAGAGAAGCTAATATCGTTAATACACCATTACATTCCCATTAATGTCAATCAAATATAAAAGTAATAGTTAAGAGCTTGTATGAGCTTTTTGTGAGCCTTTTGTACGCCTGTAATAATAAAGTTTTACTATGTTGCCCTAGAAAATTAGTTAGTTGACACAAAAATAGATAAATCAAAACTTGAGGTTAAACAGTTTAGGGACATTTCATCAACAGGAGAACGATAAGCTATAATATAATTAAAACATATTTATATAAAGCCGATCAACAGTGGTTGTAAAAAATGGATTACATCAAACCAGAAACAAGTCTTAACAGTTATCATTTCTTGAAAATAAATTAAATATTAACGTTGTTTTTAAATCTATAAAAGATATTGTTGACAAACTATATAGGAAAAAAGAAATAGATTCACAAACTTATAATTTTTTGAAGAATGATAACTAATCAAAACATAGACACATGTACCTTCTTCCGAAAATTCATCAAATCAATCTAGAAATAATCAATGAGGCATTTCGAACTAAATAGTTAGCTACATAAACATTTCTTACCTACCAATCATCCATAACTGTAACTCTACCTCGAGACGCATTGAAAGATTACTGGATCTAATTATACAACCATTATTGAAGAGGCATCACCTTTACATTCAAGATAGCAAAGATTTCATTTATAAAATAGAGTCGCACAAGGTACATTAAGAATGCATTCTCATTGTCTATTATGTAACAGTTAGCAATGCATTTTCATCAGTTGACAAACAAGAATATACTTTAAAAATTTCATACAAACAGAATAAACGGCATTAGTAAAGTTAAGAAACATTGAACTTGAATTAAATGGACATTTATACAAACAAATAATACGAGCGCCTATTTGTGGTATATGATTAACATCTGTCTGGTCTATTAAAAATATCCTAGATATTAAGTTCCTATGGATAGAAAACATCAAATTGCACTGCCAATATACAAAGACGACAGTTTTATGTTCTTCACAGGCACATTAAAACAGGTTGAAGATTTCTTTAACACGGCGAACAACATTGACCCTCTGCTTAAAATCACATTTGAGGTTCCTAGATTTAGTATGACCTATTTATTTACCGAAGTGTACAAAGGTGACAGATTCAATAATAATAATATACTTGATGTTCAATCAAATATAAAAAAAAACACGAAACGTATCAATATTTGAATTTTAAATGTTTATCTAATTCAGCGATGTGACTATTATTTCTAATATGACATAATTATATATTAACAAACTGTAATACTTTTTAATGTGTGTTTAGGATGGGCACTAGTGATTGGTAAATATTGATACGTTTCGTGTTTTTGTATAGTTGATAAACAAAAAGTAAGTTATTATTATGGAATTTTTCACCTTTGTACACTTCGGTAAATTCTAAATAGGTCATACTAAATCTAGACACCTCAAATGTGATTTTAAGCAGAGGGTCAATGTTGTTCGCTGTGTTAAAGAAATCTTCAATCTGTTTTAAATGGTCGTCTTGGTATTGACAGTACAATTTGATGTTTTCTTTCCATTGGAACTTGTTTAAGATATTTTTAATAGGACAGACAGATGTAAATCTGCATGTGGGAGAAAATATACCACTAAAAGGCGCTCCAATAATTTGTTTATATAACTGTCAGTTAAATTCAAGTTCATTGTTGCTTAACTTTACAAATGCCGTTCTGTTTGTTTGAAATTTTTAAAGCATAATCTTGTTTATCAACTGATGAAAATGCATTGATAACTGATTCTTCTTCGTTATCACTCTTCATATTTGTGTTCATTGACGTTACATCATAGGCAAAAAAAATGCATTCTTTCTTGACCTTGTGCGACTCTATTTTATAAATGAAGTCTTTCGTATCTTGAATGCAAAAGTGATGACTCTTCAATAATGGTTTTATAATTAGATCCAGTAATCTTTCAATGCGTCTCGTGGTAGAGTTAAACTTATGGATGATTGGTTAGTAAGAAATGTTTATGTTGCTACCTATTTAACCAGTTCGAAATGCCTCATTAATTATTTCTAGATTGATTTGATGAATTTTCGGAAGAAGGTATATGTGTCCATGTTTTGACTCGTTATCATTCTTCAAAAAAGTATAAGCTTATGAATCTATTTCGTTTTTTCTATATAGTTTTTCAACAATATCTTTTATAGATTTGACAACAACGTTAATATTTATTTTCATGTAATTATAACTGTTAAGGTAACTTGTTACTGTTTGGATGTAATCGATTTTATTTAAAACCATGGTTGTGTTATTTTTATCAACTTTATATAAATATGTTTTAGCTATTTTAGAGCTTTTCGATCGCATGTTGATGAATTGTACCTAAACTGTTTAACCTCAAGTTTTAATGTATCTATTTTTGTGTCCATTAACTAATTTTCTAGTGCAACATAGTAAAACTTTATTATTACAGGCTTACAAAAGGCTCACAAAAAGCTCATACAAGCTCTTAACTATAAACTCTTCTATTTGATTGCCATTAAGGGGAGTGTAATGGTGTATTAACGATATTAGCTTCTCGAAAATGCCCGGAGCATCCTCCAAGCATCCCTGGAGGAAGCTCACTAGAATAAATATATGTTCCCTTACATTGAACTATAATGGTTTACTTTTTTAAATTATTATTTAGATGGAGAGTTGTCACATTGGCACTCACACCACATCTTCCTATATCTAAATAATGGTGGAAATGATCTTCGGTTTCATTGAATCTAGCATGTAATGTTGACATTTTTGTTCACAAAATAAGTCTACTTTACCAAAACTATTTGCAAATATTGAGGATAATGTAATGAGTTTGTAAGGGTACTAAAAAGCACCATAAACGACTTGTTGCATCATATTAGAAATTTAGAGTAAATTAATTTCAAACGAAACTGAAAAACTATCAAATATACTAAATATATCAACAACATGTATATGTATCAAATGGACGTATAACCATCATGTACAAGATTATATGTACTACATATTAAAGGGAATTAAATAGTTACCTCTCTCCAATTTCAGTCATTGTGTTCTTATTGCTTGTTTTCGATAAAACGATATTATAATGTCTGTACGTATTAATGGATGATCGCCCTTTCGTATTGTTTAACTTTTTTATATCTTGTTTAGTCTTTTCGTCTAATGTGTAATCGAGTCCTTGTATCATTTTATAAAACTTCATGGTTTCTTTCGTGATCGATTCCGTTATAGTTTGTTGACTGTCACTTATCCATTCTGTCAATGTTCTCTTGTCTTCTTCGCTACACACAGTACACGTTTTGTCGTTTTCTTCAACCCATTTTATTAACGTTTCTTGATCGGTCGTTAAATTGTGTACAACTATAATTTGGTACGTTAATAACGATGGTTGTCTGTTGAATGAGATCATTTGAAACTTCATGGATTCATGTAATGTGTCTGTTTCTCCTTTCGTCCATTCGGGTATTTTTTTGTCGTTTCCTTTCATCAATTTTTGTAATATTTGGTCGTCTCCTCGGATCCATTTCATCAAGTTATCTGTGTCTTGTTTTATCAAATTTTTTAATATTTGTTCTGTTGACGGCTCGGGTAAACATAGCAAACCTTTATTTCGTTCTCTATCACCACAATCAGGACTATCTTCTTCTTTTCTTATTTTAGATGGTTTGGACAAAAAACTCCGATACGTCGTAAGCAATGATATACCGATCCATGATAATAACTGAAACAGGAAGAACTTGTAACTTGCTTGAACACAAACATGACAAAGGTGTTGATTGTGTTAAATTATAATATGGAATTCCAAATGTATTAAATTTGATTGATTGATTTTCATTCATTGCTTGTATACCTTATGTTTCGTTGCAGCTATTTCATATATATATATATAGGACAATACATACAAGCCATTATACAATACGTACATGTACGTTCTGACAGGTGGAACAAAGAGACACAAAGCGTGATTTTATACTGTAACTGGACAACACAGATAGCGCTGTAATTTTCTTCGCAACAGAAAAGCGTGCAAATTGCGTAAAACTAAATTAACCATGCAACTAAATATCTAAAGCCTAAACAAATTAACGACATCAACATAAGGGTAAAACATAAAAGGTTAAAAATGTTTGAAACACGCAAACCTAACTTCAAATTACGATGATTTTATTATATATCTAAAGCATAACATTATTATCACATACTCAGGTTATACATACGTTGTCTTGACAAGGATTTTTTTTTTGTAAATGAAACCTGCTTAAACAAAACTTATGTTATCCGGATATGGACCCTGAATCCCTGTAGCCGCTAGAAATAGCTTCAGGCAAACACAACTTGTCAAGTGTTCATATTGAAAATTTGATATAGCTGAAATATAGTTTATTTTTGCTCTGTTGTGTATGCTGCTGAAACCTGCTAGTATTGGATTCTTAACAATAACAACAACAATTCCATCGTCTACATCCTTTACAAAAACAAAAGTAAGTTTGAAAACGGTTAATTTGTTTGCCAGATGTTAATTATTTGTCATGTATGTACTTTTTGTTGAGTTGTTGTTAGAATTATTTATGTCTTAATGCTGCGACAGTTTGTCGTATATAACAGAACAGTTTAAGCTGAAAATTATTCATACCAATAGATCTTTATGTAGAATATTTCTAAGTCCAAGCTATATATTTTCCTATTTGCGATATACATATACATATCAGTTAATATATTAATTTGTATGTGTTATCAGAAATATTAATTAATTCCTCACCTTTATTGAATATTCTTCCATGAATGTTTCAGAAAACTTCAATTCTTTTCAACTCTAATTATAACTACTAAATTATTCAATGGTTCTAAACAAAAGCGTTTTGTTCAACACATAAACATAATGTTAGATATCTTCATACTTGTGTGAGGCGATCCAGAAACAAAACCAATAACTCTCAACATAAATGTAGTTCTGAGTATAGTGTTTCACCTACTATTTATTAATAGATTAACAATATGTTTTCATTCCTTTATATTCTATAAACATGGTAAATGTGTAGGAGTTTTAAAAAAAAAGTCTTCCCGTTGTCATATGAATAAGTTAAAATATTTCTTGCATAAGAAAAAATCCTACTTTTAAATTCCTGTTAATTTGTAAAGGATTTGTATCGCAATAGTAGACATTGCGAAATAAATGAACAGGTATTTTTAAATTTATCTGATAAAATCTTTTGAGATTCGTGGAAAAACGCCGTCATGCATTTCAATCGGTATCATAAGTGTTTTGATAAACAACTTTTTTTTAAACATCTAAATTTATTGTTAATCTGATAAATTATCCGCATATCATATTTTTCACTGAACATTTTATTAATTTCTTTTTTCTATTTTGAAATTATTTTTTTCCGACTTTCCGAATTTGTTGAAAATGTTACATTGAATGCATATTCATATAAATGACAAACTGACAAAGCCATGGCTAAAAAAGAAAAAGAAAGACAAACAAGCAAATAAAAATACACAAAAAAACCAACGCAAGCAGCGATGTGAAGAGAGTTTCCAGAAATTTCCAATTTTTATACACAAGAAAGATCATATTGAACTCAGTTATTTTTCTCTGTCTAAAAGTCAAAATACATGTCAAAGGAGTAAAAGGGTCTATTCTGATTTACATTCCAAACTTTTATTTATAGAAAAAAATAAATACACTAGTGTCACGTGACTTAAAACTGAAAGTAACGACGTTTTCCAAAAAAGTAAAAAATTCAGGTTGAAGATGAAATCGGTGTATATTTTGTTTTTACCGGCGTTTTATGTAATAATATATGATTGAGCGAATAAACAAATATGCTCTTATTGCTAGCTTTATCATTTGAAGGAAACATATTCAGAATTATTAAGGTCATTATTATATGTTTATGTGTAGCACTCCAAACGTCGACTGGTGTTGGGGCACGCATCCCTCCCCCTTTTTTTTTACTCAAATTCGGATTCCGCATCTGGGGTGCTTGTATAGCTCTAATTTAACAAGTGAGTTCATTATGTAAATCAATAGATTAGCCTACTATGTCTCTTCTAGTGTGTGTGTATTGTAAACCATTAACATTTTACTGAAAAAGTTGCATTTTCACAAAGTCCACAAAGAATTCAGAAATTCATGATTTTTTTGTTTGATCCCTTGTTATTTCCTGTGTTTTGTTGAACAGAATATTCCTTTTCAACCCATTTGGAGCAATATTTTACTTATTCTAAAAATATAACATTCTTACAGTTACTTGGTAAAATTATTCTGCCCTCCTTTTACTTAAATAATTTTGTTTGGAATATTCAAAGGCATACACCAGCATTAACATGGGGTATATATATAATTCTGTTTTCATAGAATGAGTAAGTTTTAATATTTGCACAAACTACCTTTTTGGAGTAAGGATAAGAAGCTGTGGCAGTGTGTACCCCAAACTTAAAAAAAAAAGTCCATTGAGCTCTATAATTTATGCTTATACTACATGTATATATATCATAAAGCGATAACCAGTTTAACAAATTACATCAGACACATATACATGTAGAATGTACCTATCATGCCTATGATTCAATCTCATTCTTGTCATATGCATCATTTTATTTTCTCAACCTTAAAAGTGAAGTATACAATTTTACCATGACGTTGGAAATAGTGACCCATTTTTTTATGCCGCTCATTTCGTATTAAAACATGTTAAAATCCTGCCTACTGTACAAAGTGGCCACCAATACAAAAGGACAGCCAAGCAATAGCTGCAAGTGCTTACGCGTGACATTCAGCACAATCACCTTGATCAATCGTGTTTTCAATATTGAGTGCCATAATATTTTAATTAAGGTTTATGATCATCTTAAAGATTTTAAAATCAGAAAACTTATTTCCTATCACCTGCTGAGATTGGGGCCAACTGAAATGGTATTTCTTTTCTGTCAGAATAAAAGAAATTATATGTACCAGTATATATAAAAATACATAAATAACAAACTTAATAACAATTTTTACATATACACAATCCAAAAGTTTCAGATGAATGAATCGTGATATAGAAGACAGGACAAGAAAGTCAGTAGGAAAGTAAAAATGATACATGTATGTACATGTAAACGCTTATAAAACTACTGCCTACCAAAAATCATGGGTAAATCTTTACCTGACCAAATCACAAAAAGTATCACAACTTAATTGTTAATCAAAACGTCATTGGCAATTAAACCACATTATCTTATTTTTGTATCAAATGGTAGCTATACTATGTTCATAAATATGATACATGCAAATTTAAAATAAGAAGAAAGTAATTTCTGTCTGTGTGTTGGGAATGCTGTCTCATTGCCATACAAGTATACATTGTAATGTGGTAATCAAATGAATGAATCATGATATATGGGGACAGGACAAATATAATATAATTCAGATTTCCAAGTATACCGGTAGAAAAGTTACCGTAGATACACATGAACATGTATGTAAATGTACATATGTACAAAATAGCAGCTACATGATATAAATGCAAACAAAAAAAATACCCATTTGTTTTTTGTTCAAACATTCATGTGTGGCTGTTACATGTATATTTGGAATTCATTTTAACTGAGGTAATAATGACGAAAAAGAAGTTAAATTTTCCAATTAATATTCCTCGTTTTTTCAGCATCAATACACTAAATTCCAATTCATTTGGTTTTGAAACTGTCAATTCTTCTGCTTAGTACGGTACATTATGTAGAATTGCTGTCTTTTTTCTTTTTTTCACAAACATATTTGGTAGCTTTCTAAACAAATTTTAATCAGATCTTCCATAATGGCCATGATGAGTTATAAGTAACTTTAAACTGGTGTCTGACTGCAGGTTTAAGGTCTTCATCCCTAAAATATGAAAATGCAAATATAATACATGTACAATGTATATATGAAATATATCAACATGAGAAAAGTAATCATAAGTTAGTGCAACATACTTCTTCAAAAAGGTACTTTTAAAATGCTAACAAAATAATTCCTATCCTTTTTACCAGTAGTATAAATGTCTTCATTCAACATTTGAACAAAAAATTAATTTTCAACACACATTTTAAAAAGGCGCACTATGTAATAAATATTTAAATTTATGTATTATGTTTAACTTAATAGTTTTATATCTCCTTTTCCAAATGTGAACAATGACAGGAATACTTCATTATCGCTATTTTGTGCATTTTTCCTTTGATCTTGTTTTGTGATAATTTTCATATCATGCTATTCGCTTATGCTGGAAAATTATCGCTAGAAACTAAGCATGCACGTGGCGTTGCTAACTAAATTGACATGAAATTGATATGAAATTGACAACGTCATTATAGGTAAAATAGCGATAAAAAGATTATCATTGTTCATCTTAACTCGATTGCCTTTCTCGCTTTCGCCGTCCCGGATCAAGCGAGAAAAACAATCTCGTTAAGATGATCACCGATAATCTATAAATATCAATATGATCAATATCAGTAATTCACAAGAAATTTTAGCTATCAAGTTCAGTATATTATTATAGGTGTATCTGTCATGTCTGTGTAAATAAATATTATTGCTGGTACATTGTACAGACACTTCATTTTTAATTGAGAAATGATCATGATCATTTATATTGGGTACATTAATTATTGTATTGCATTTCTTGAAGAATGGAAAAAAAGTGAGATTAATAATTGCCATTTCAGAAAAAATCGACACGCTTGTACAGAACTTTACGTATGTGTCATACATGTATAGATTTCAGAATGACAGTTCTCATAAAAATGAGATATGCAAAGTTGCCTTTTAAAAACATGCCATATAAAGTTCTAAATTTACATCATACAATCTTCTCACGATGTAAGAAAACAGAAATTTATTTGCACATACATGTATTATGTCCACATTCTGTATGTATGTGTCTGTAATTAAGCACTTGTTGTTTGTTTGTTCATTTTTTTTCACATATATTAGACCATTAGTTTTCTCCTTCAACATGTTTATTAACATTTATGATTTGGGGCCTTTTATGTGTTTTTCTCATTGTTGAAGGCCATAATGCCTAAATGGTGACCTATAGTTCTGTTTCACTTGGAGAGTCGTCTCATTGTACAATAGTTAGATAATTGCAGGATAAACAATTTACCTGTCTATAATGCTATAATAAAGCTTTCCAAATTCAAACCATTACTTTATATTTCATCAAAGCTTGAATGGCATACTGTAACCTCAGTCCTGTAATTGTCAGGCGACCTAAAAAAAGAGAATGTTATAATATACCTTTGTTTTAAAATAAGGAGCATGAAAAATTGATAACAACACGTTTAATAATTTCATGCGTCTAAAGCGCTTTTCTGGATTTACCTTCACCAGGAACGCTCAAAGCCAAACATTTAAAATCCAAAGATGTAAGTACCGAAACCGTTACAGAGCTATATCATGTATATGTCAAAAATAGTATGTGTATATAATATGTATAATCATGATAATGAATCATATATTTTTTTTAGATGAAAGAATTACTTGTTTTGCCACACAAGTTTGTTTATAATGCAAATTATATGAACCCATGATACGCATGTTGCTAATTTTTGCTCGTGTTAATGTATATTTTATGATTAACTAACTTAAATTGAAAGACGCAATAACATTAGACTAATATGACTCATAGATGGGATCATGAGGAAGGCATCCCAGTTAAACTTTAACAAAACCTTTCAAGAAATAATAATATTATTTGGACTTTGTGTTTAAAAAACATGGAAACACTAGGGAAAAAAAAGCAAAAACATGCATTGAAGCACAGAAAATAACAAGCTGACTGCAGTCCTTTTTAATGGACATACAGATTTTGCCGTCACTTTTAAACTTCCTTGAATTGCATCTGATTTTAATGATTGATATCTACATGTATACTATAGTTATTTGAAAGTCCTTATAACCACATACGTTCTTTCTGTATCCGTAGGGGACTTTTAAATTCAAAGGACACAAATAAACACAAATAATTTAGCTTTTGTTCTAATATTTTGCTCTCAATATAAAATAACAACTGCTACCAACATCGCCAAGAAAAGAGAAAGAGAGTTAATATCATGCTGGATACGAAATAACCCTTTCTGGTTCCAGAATGATACAGATACCATACTTTGAACTAGCAACATTTATTTATAACAAAAGTATGTATATAACAATACATCATGTACATGGACCATAATAAATATCAAATAAAAATATATAACTTTTTTTGACAAGCAGGAGAAATTAAAATTAAAGAGTATGACAGGAAACATGGAAAATAAATAAGGGGGCATATGAAGCACACATCGTATCAAACACGAAACATATAAAGATAACACGTCTAAACACAAAAACAAGTTGGTGACCTTCTGCTATTGTCTGTTCTAGTGTTGGGTTGCTGTCTCTATGCGCAATTCCAATTTCAATTCTCAATTTTAAGTAAAAAAAAAAAGAAGGAAAATGTTGCCCAAAATTGACCCCAAAATTTTAGTTGAACAATACCAACAGCACTAAGCAGAAGACAATATAGTGTCCAGGCCCCATTTGAAAAAGATTAGGAAAATCACTGATATATGTAGACTTATTAAATATAAAGAATGTCAGACAATAGAGTTTGTGATAATGAATGATATTAGACATATGATGACATCAGTGGTACATGTATTTACATGTACATGTATATTAATTATATATAAAGAAATTCAACTCCAGTGTAAAATGTTCTTCCCTCTATTCCAAATAATTACATATACGAAATATTCAAGTGGACAATGCTTTCTCAGTCTTTATCTATATTGCACACAATAATAATAGCAAATTGGTATATTCTTAGTCTAAAAAAGTACCTCATCTTGCAAGGCTATTTTATTTTAGCTTTGAGCCTTCCTGCGAAAAATGAAATAGCTAGCCTTGTAAGACGTTACAATTATCTGAACAACATGAACTGCTATTACAGACGTAGTCCAAATAATTATGACATTTAGCAAGGCTATTTTGATTTTTTTCACGGACGCCTTCCTACGGGCGTCTCAGATAAAAAAAAAAGTCTTGCCAGACGTCATTATAATTAAATGGTCTATTACAGACCAACAAAAATATATTTGGTAGGGATGATTAATTGAAATTTAACATGTTTAAAGGTGGTTTTGATGAAGAATAATTAGCCCTGGCAAATTATCACCGAGTCAATGGTAAGATTAGTCCTAGTCCAAATATACGTCGTAGGAAGGTGTCTCAGAAAAAAAAATTAATAGCCTTGCCAGACGTCATAACTATTTGGACTAGATTAGTTCTAATAATTATTACTTGGAAGTTTTTTAATTGATGTATCCTGCAGGAATGAATCCGGGTCCGTTCGCGCCCATTCACGTTCGCACCTAAAGTCCATTTGCACCGTACATGTTCGCGCCCAATTTTGATTGGTTTTGTGTTTAATAACTATAGCTTTGTAATCAAGTTTTGCCCGAAGCGTTTTAGCAAGTGTATTCTTATATTTGTTGTCATTGTCTCAAAATAAAGTGAGACAGTCAGCATTTTTTGTATTGAATAAATCTTAATCATGTTTTGGATAGTGTATTGTCAGAGACATACTGAATTATTATATGTATCATATGTCTCTGGTGTTGTTAAAAAAAATAATCCTTTCTAAATAAAGTGGGATTCTGTCAACGTTTTTTGTGTGTGTTGAATAAATGTTGATGATGTTTTGGTTATAATAGTGTATTGCTATATTTTATTGTTTCAGATCAAAGGGACCAAACTGTTAAAAACAATTATCTTTTGTGTTTTTCATTTAAAATCTTGAATGTTTTACTTACACCAAAGCTATTTATAACAACAATCATGATTTTCCAATTATTCAACTGGAATTTGAATTAAAATTGGGCGCGAACGTGTAAGAGTGCGAACGGACCGTGGGTGCGAACGTGAGACGTGCGAATGTGTAGGGTGCGAAAGTGTATTGGGCGCGAACGAACCTGATACCTGCAGGAATATTACTTTGGACGAATGGCATGATGTAAATAAGTACAATGTTTACATAACTGATGGCATCATGAAATTGAAGTATTTGCCCTTTATAATACAGTTAATGCATATTATTATTAAAAAGTCAGTAAGAGGCACAGGAACACGTTTTTTAAATTTTATTTCTTCATTTTCCTAAATTATCTGTCACAAGAGGAACGTTCATTATTTGTGTGGACCATAGGATTGACAAACCCCTGTAAAGAAGAACCCCTGTGTTTCGGTGTCTTTCGTATAAAAATGATGGCTACTGGCCATGTTTGAAATTAAATATTGCAACACGTGGTTAGTCTGATCTATCCAATGCATAATTTTAGTATATCTCTAGATTGTAATACCTGAAAGCGACAAATTACACCATGATTATCCTTCTGAATCATGTTTTGTCCTGAAATTGGATCATATTGAATATATTTTCTATTCGTTCTTTTTAGTTCCTTCAACCAGGTCGTTTAAATCTCAATTGACAAGTGCAAGACTGCTTCAATTATCTTCAATTAATCGACTCGCAAAATGCAAGCTTCGCGACTACATTGAATTTCCAAATAAGGTCAAAAGTGGGCGGAGCTTAAACTCCGCTTGCGATCTTTCTTTTGATAAATACAGCTTTCACTCAAAATATTTCCATTACTTGATGTGAAAATACATTATAATGTGAAAAAAGACACCCTATGAGATATATTTCATCATTTATGTGATACGCGTAGCTTACCTATTGTCACATTTATTACTGTGTCTGCAACGTCAAAAGTCGCCCGCCATTGTACATTTTGATCCAGATAGGGGAAATAACTCTTGCACTACTTTTTTATTCGGTTTTGCGGGAAAACCACCTTAATGTCGCTGCGCAGAAAATTAAAGACTAAGCAACACAAACCCCATTATAAACTCGGGGTGATCTCACGTGCTCCGGAACGATAAGATAAGATTCTACTTATTATGTTCCACCCGTCGTGTTGCTCATATTATTAGAAATCTAGTAAATTGTTTATAAAGTAGGTCACATTCGTGAAAAGAGAAGGTGATCATCACATTTAGCAATTATGTTGTCTTTCATTTGGCGAACGTAGATACACGTATCTTGTCTTAGGGAGGGATAAATGCTACTTTTTTAAAGATTCACTCTGATTTATAGAAAACAATATCTGAAACTGACAACACATTGTGCCCTTCTTTTGGCTGACATGTTTCTTTATTATTATGATGATTACTTCATACAAAAAATTCCAAGGAGAAAGATAAGAAGTAACATATCTTTTAACTTCACGTTCAACTATAAAGATGATGTTCTCTTACCATGTTCACTAAAAAATTAAAACAAAACTTTACGACAAAAGACGATATCAGCTTCCCCATTGTGAACGTTCCATTTCTATAAAGCAAGATTCCAGCAGCTTGTATATGGAGTATATATATCTCCTAATTGATACGATATTCCCGGGCTTGTGTTTCTTATTATGATTTCCTTGATTGAGGGTTGCTGCTCATATGGAAGCTTTTCAACCAATAGTTCAAAATGGTGAAGTTGAAATCATCACTTCGTAAATTTTATGGACGCCATCACGAGATGGATAACAGTTTCACAGATGATATTGGATTTGTTCCTCATGTCGTTACTACAATCACCTTCTCTTTTCACGAATGTGACCTACCTTATAAACAATTTACCAGATTTCTAATAATATTAGCAACACGACGGGTGGAACATTATAAGTAGAATCGTATCTTATCGTTCCGGAGCACGTGAGATCTCCTCGAGTTTATAATGGGGTTTGTGTTGCTCAGTAATAATGTACAATGGCGGGCGACTTTTGACGTTGCAGACACAGTAATAAATGTAGCAATAGGTAAGCTACGCGTATCACATAAATGATGAAATATATCTCATAGGGTGTCTTTTTTCACATTATAATGTATTTTCACATCAAGTAATGGAAATATTTTGAGTGAAAGCTGTATTTATCAAAAGAAAGATCGCAAGCGGAGTTTAAGCTCCGCCCACTTTTGACCTTATTTGGAAATTCAATGTAGTCGCGAAGCTTGCAGTTTGCGAGTCGATTAATTGAAGATAATTGAAGCAGTCTTGCACTTGTCAATTGAGATTTAAACGACCTGGTTGAAGAAACTAATAAGAACGAATAGAAAATATATTCAATATGATCCAATGTCAGGACAAAACATGATTCAGAAGGATAATCATGGTGTAATTTGTCGCTTTCAGGTATGACAATCTAGAGATATACTAAAATTATGCATTGGATAGATCAAACTAACCACGTGTTGCAATATTCAATTTCAACCATGGCCAGTAGCCATCATTTTTATACGAAAGACACCGAAACACAGGGGTTCTTCTTCACAGGGGTTTGTCAATCCTATGATCCACACAAATAATGAACGTTCCTCTTGTGACAGATAATTTAGGAAAATGAAAAAATAAAATTTAAAAAACGTGTTCCTGTGCCTCTTACTGACTTTTTAATAATAATATGCATTAACTGTATTATAAAGGGCAAATACTTCAATTTCATGATGCCATCAGTTATGTAAACATTGTACTTATTTACATCATGCCATTCGTCCAAAGTAATATTCCTGCAAGTATCAGGTTCGTTCGCGCCCAATACACTTTCGCACTCTACACATTCGCACCTCTCACGAGATTTGAGCGTTCCTGGTGAAGGTAAATCCAGAAAAGCGCTTTAGACGCATGAAATTATTAAACGTGTTGTTATCAATTTTTCATGCTCCTTATATTAAAACAAAGGTATATTATTACATTCTCTTTTTTTTTAGGTCGCCTGACAATTAGAGGACTGAGGTTACAGTATGCCATTCAAGCTTTGATGAAATATAAAGTAATGGTTTGAATTGGGAAAGCTTTATTATAGCATTATAGACAGGTAAATTGTTTATCCTGCAATTATCTAACTATTGTACAATGAGACGACTCTCCTCAAGAGTCCAAGTGAAACAGAATTATAGGTCACCATTTAGGCATTATGGCCTTCAACAATGAGAAAAACACATAAAAGGCCCCAAATCATAAATGTTAATAAACATGTTGAAGGAGAAAACTAATGGCCTAATTTATGTGAAAAAAAAATGAACAAACAAACAACAAGTGCTTATAAATTAATTACAGACACATACATACAGAATGTGGCGGGGTTTAAGTAATAATACATGTATGTGCAAATAAATTTCTGTTTTCTTACATCGTGAGAAGATTGTATGATGTAAATTTAGAACTTTATATGGCAATGTTTTTAAAAGGCAACTTTGAATATCTCATTTTTATGAGAACTGTCATTCTGAAATCTATACATGTATGACACATACGTAAAGTTCTGTACAAGTGTGTCGATTTTTTCTGAAATAGCAATTATTAATCTCACTTTTTTTCCATTCTTCAAGAAATGCAATACAATAATTAATGTACCCAATATAAATGATCATGATAATTTCTCAATTAAAAATGAAGTGTCTGTACAATGTACCAGCAATAATATTTATTTACACAGACATGACAGATACACCTATAATAATATACTGAACTTGCTAGCTAAAATTTCTTGTGAATTACTGATGTTGATCATATTGATATTTATAGATTATCGGTGATTATCTTAACGAGATTGTTTTTCTCGCTTGATCCGGGACGGCGAAAGCGAGAAAGGCAATCGAATTAAGATGAACAATGATAATCTTTTTATCGCTATTTTACCTATAATGACGTTGTCAATTTCATGTCAATTTCATGTCAATTTAGTTAGCAACGCCACGTGCATGCTTAGTTTCTAGCGATAATTTTCCAGCATAAAGCGAATAGCATGATATGAAAATTATCACAAAAAAAGATCAAAGGAAAAATGCACAAAATAGCGATAATGAAGTATTCCTGTCATTGTTCACATTTGGAAAAGGAGATATAAAACTATTAAGTTAAACATAATACATAAATTTAAATATTTATTACATAGTGCGCCTTTTTAAAATGTGTGTTGAAAATTAATTTTTTGTTCAAATGTTGAATGAAGACATTTATACTACTGGTAAAAAGGATAGGAATTATTTTGTTAGCATTTTAAAAGTACCTTTTTGAAGAAGTATGTTGCACTAACTTATGATTACTTTTCTCATGTTGAAAATTCCATTTGATATATACATTGTACATGTATTATATTTGCATTTTCATATTTCAGGGATGAAGACCTTAAACCTGCAGTCAGACACCAGTTAAAAGTTACTTATAACTCATCATGGTCATTATGGAAGATCTGATTAAAATTTGTTTAGAAAGCTACCAAATATGTTTGTGAAAAAAAGAAAAAAGACAGCAATTCTACATACTGTACCGTACTAAGCAGAAGAATTGACAGTTTCAAAACCAAATGAATTGGAATTTAGTGTATTGATGCTGAAAAAACGAGGAATATTAATTGGAAAATTTAACTTCTTTTTCGTCATTATTACCTCAGTTAAAATGAATTTCAAATATACATGTAACAGCCACACATGAATGTTTGAACAAAAAACAAATGGGTATTTTTCTTTGTTTGCATTTATATCATGTAACTGCTATTTTGTACATATGTACATTTACATACATGTTCATGTGTATCTACGGTAACTTTTCTACCGGTATACTTGGAAATCTGAATTATATTATATTTGTCCTGTCCCCATATATCATGATTCATTCATTTGATTACCACATTACAATGTATACATGTATGGCAATGAGACAGCATTCCCAACACACAGACAGAAATTACTTTCTTCTTATTTTAAATTTGCATGTATCATATTTATGAACATAGTATAGCTACCATTTGATACAAAAATAAGATGATGTGGTTTAATTGCCAATGAATTTTTGATTAACAATTAAGTTGTGATACTTTTTGTGATTTGGTCAGGTAAAGATTTACCAATGATTTTTGGTAGGCAGTAGTTTTATAAGCGTTTACATGTACATACATGTATCATTTTTACTTTCCTACTGACTTTTTTGTCCTGTCTCCTATATCATGATTCATTCATCTGAAACTTTTGGATTGTGTATATGTAAAAATTGTTATTAAGTTTGTTATTTATGTATTTTTATATATACTGGTACATAGAATTTCTTTTATTCTGACAGAAAAGAAATACCATTTCAGTTGGCCCCAATCTCAGCAGGTGATAGGAAATAAGTTTTCTGATTTTAACATCTTTAAGATGATCATAAACCTTAATTGAAATATTATGGCACTCAATATTGAAAACACGATTGATCATGGTGATTGTGCTGAATGTCACGTAAGCACTTGCAGCTATTGCTTGGCTGTCCTTTTGTATTGGTGGCCACTTTGTACAGTAGGCAGGATTTTAATACGAAATGAGCGGCATAAAAAAATGGGTCACTATTTCCAACGTCATGGTAAAATTGTATACTTCACTTTTAAGGTTGAGAAAATAAAATGATGCATATGACAAGAATGAGATTGAATCATAGGCATGATAGGTACATTCTACATGTACATGTGTCTGATGTAATTTTTTAAACTGGTTATCGCTTTATGATATATATACATGTAGTATAAGCATAAATTATAGAGCTCAATGTACTTTTTTTTTAAGTTTGGGGTACTCAATGCCACAACTTCTTATCCTTACTCCAAAAAGGTAGTTTGTGCAAATATTAAAACTTACTCATTCTATGAAAACAGAATTATATATATACCCCATGTTAATGCTGGTGTATGCCTTTGAATATTCCAAACAAAATTATTTAAGTAAAAGGAGGGCAGAATAATTTTACCAAGTAACTGTAAGAATGTTATATTTTTAGAATAAGTAAAATATTGCTCCAAATGGGTTGAAAAGGAATATTCTGTTCAACAAAACACAGGAAATAACAAGGGATCAAACAAAAAAATCATGAATTTCTGAATTCTTTGTGGACTTTGTGAAAATGCAACTTTTTCAGTAAAATGTTAATGGTTTACAATACACACACACTAGAAGAGACATAGTAGGCTAATCTATTGATTTATATAATGAACTCACTTGTTAAATTAGAGCTATACAAGCACCCCAGATGCGGAATCCGAATTTGAATAAAAAAAAAGGGGAGGGATGCGTGCCCCAACACCAGTCGACGTTTGGAGTGCTACACATAAACATATAATAATGACCTTAATACTTCTGAATATGTTTCCTTCAAATGATAAAGCTAGCAATAAGAGCATATTTGTTTATTCGCTCAATCATATATTATTACATAGAACGCCGGTAATAACAAAATATGCACATAGTTTTTCCATCAGCCGATCCGACTACTACAGGGTCAAACGCTTTTTTCTTGCATTTCATGGCGATTATGTTACTACACGTTAAATTAATTGAAAAGTGCAGGTAAAAGAGCTACACCAACCCACTACATTTAAAAAAAAGTCTTCCCGTTGTCATATGAATAAGTTAAAATATTTCTTGCATAAAATATTTCATGTATTGGTAGAAAGGCCACATTTCATTGTTTTCAAAAAGTGCTGCTACTAGTTATATAGCGTTCGTGTTAAAGAAACTTCACAACCCGAAGTGCCAAAAAGTCAATAAATCGATACAATTCTCCATGTTTTATTGTCTTATAACACTTGATTTCCAATCAACAGGTATATAACAGTTTCGAATTATCAGATTAAACAAGCCGCACAAATGTTTTGTGGTGGTTTTCCACCATACGTATCCAAACCAGTAGATTTATTATTCTTTAACTTTTTACAAACATCATAGACTTCGTCATATTCAAACTCCGTAATATCGTCACTTACTGCTCCAAAGACGTTTCGAATATCAGCATTGTGTCATACTTTGTTTTCTTTCAGGAGTGAGCAAAGTTCTGTCGGTTTTGAATATCGATTCAAAGTGGTCGGCCCAAGCCTCAGATATATCATTATCTTCTGTATATGTACGTCCATTCACACGAAGTTCACGGCAAATAACCTTTTGTTTCCTTCTACTTTTGAGAATTGACCATACTTTTTTTGGGTCTGAGTCTAGATTCTTCGATTTTTTGTGCACAGTCTTTCATATATGCATTATATGCGAGTTTTAATTCCTTTTAACGTCTTTGTATTCTCTGAAGAAGGAGTTGTTTCTATTGTGTATTTTACCGTTTGCAATCCAATCTGCACGATGCGTTATCATATACGCATGATCACTTTTTACAGTGTTCGTCAAATACGGTTTTATGTTTGACGAAGCTTTTATGTGGTAATGAATCATGATCAGCAGTCCTTATTGCATCGACAATAGTCTTGTAGTATGACTCAATAGTTTCAGAGGTTGCAGGTGAGGATGATGCGCAGACACTCAAACATTTTTGAGATACGTCAAAAGAATAGTCCGTGATTAAATTTAGTTCAATCGCCTTCGTCCATGCAACTTTTGCACTTAACGGTGTTAAAAGTGGATTCTGAGTCATCCTGTCTGATCTACGGTTTATTTCCATCGTACATATAAGAGGTTTATGGTCCGACACGTTGAATATATCTTCATCAGGAATAAAAACTTCGGATATATAACAAATGTTCTCATTCTCTCATTCGTAATTTTTTGTTTCCGTTCTCTTACTCAAGTTTGCC
This sequence comes from Mytilus galloprovincialis, assembly GCA_037788925.1. NCBI lineage: Eukaryota > Metazoa > Mollusca > Bivalvia > Mytilida > Mytilidae > Mytilus > Mytilus galloprovincialis. The sequence goes on from CM075341.1 coordinate 50,227,486, forward strand.
TCAATTAAATGTTGTGAAACAAAATGCTTATTACCACAAAACTCAAATCAGGAACAAATTTGGGCAGTATCACTTTTACTGTTCTTGATTTATGTTCCTTTATAACGTTTTATGCAAGCAGAGGCATTCTCGATCTGTGTCCCATGAAAACATTCCCCATTTATTAATAAATATTCCGTTAGCAGAGGGTACTGATACAATCGGTTACTATGATCATAGACATATTTTATAAGTTACAATTATCTTTCAATTGTGTTGTCCACAAGTTACAATTATCTTCTTTTTGAGTTACGATGATCTTCCGTAAATTTTCGATGGCTATTATATCGGTAACAAGGTCATATATGATACAAAGAACCCACACACACAACAATATTGTAAATATCAACCTAGCGACTGCGTAATTCTTGAAAACAACGCGTGTACACGGAAAAATAAGAAGACCAATTTACTTGTTTTTGGCTCCGCCATGTTTGGATCGTCGTTACTGCAATTACTGTGATCAGTTTAACACCGGTGAACAAAGGAAAATATTGGTTTCATTAAAGATTAATGAAAAGCGGTACAGTAAGACAGGTATAGTGTGACGTTGTCGATATAATGTTTGTTTTATTGATCATTAGATATTTGAAAACTGACCTTACTCATCAGATAACGAAACACTTCTTGAAATCACCCAATTTATCGGACGGTACATGAGGCTTTGAAAGTTCTATATCAGCTTCTGAGTATTACCTGAAGCCTAATGAACTTGGATTTTATTGTTTTTATTCCTCTGTTCACTTATTAATCCCCAATAAGAATACTTGGTCTGTAACATGTTACTATGTGAAGACACACTGACATATTTTGTAACGGAGCGTAGATAGTTCACACAACAATATAAATATAAATATAAAATTGACAATGGAAATGGAAATGAGGAAAACGTCAAAGAGAAAACAACCCGATTAAAGAGCATAAAACCGCCGAAGGGCAGCAATAGATCTTCGACGCAGCGAGAAATCCCGCAACCGGAGGCGGGCCTCAACTGAACCCTAAATATAAATTTGTACTACATGTAGTTCAGTGAAAATGGACGTCATACTAATCTGTAAAACATATAAATGAACTTAATTTAAAAAAAATTACAAGACTCACAAAGGCCAGAGGCTCATGACTTGGTGCAAGTGCAAACATGCAGCGGGGTTAAACATGCTTTGTGAGATATCAACCCTTCCCTATAACTCTAGCCAATGTAAAATAAAGAAACACACAGCAATACGCACAGTATATCTAACTGTAAAAGAAATACTTGTTTTCTATTTAGAAGAGAAACCGGTGACTAACGTTATATATAAGACTTGTGAAGCGAGCAAGAAAAACCAATAACACACTACAAAGTTCTTAGTAAAGTGTCTCACCTAATATTTATTAATAGATTAACAATATTTTTTTATTCATTTATAGTCTATTAATATGCAAGATTTCTAAAGGAACAAACATATCAAAATCCAATCGTCGCGTTGACATATGAATATGTTAAGTTATTCCTGGAATTAGACAAAATTCCACTTTTAAGTTTCGAGAAATTTCCACAGGATTTTTTTTATAGTAAATCAATAGTAGACATTGCGAAATGATCGGACAAGTACCTCTAGGTTTATCTGTTAACATCTATTGTGAATTCTTGTTATAACACCGTCATGAATTCTATTCGGTAAAATAAGTGCTTTGATAAATAATTTCTTTACAACTTCTGGATTGATTTTAACATTAATTTATCATGTTTATGGTATGCAGTTCATATTTTTCCTTGAGCATTGAACTACCTTTTTGTTTTTGATTTAAATTTAAAAATGTAACGTGCTTATTTGTTGTAACTATTACATGGAATGTATTTAAATAAACATATAATACATTCGCCATAACTACGTATAATATATTTCGTTAGATAAAACACATGAAACATCAAACTTGATATCATAAGCAAAACCACATAAAAGGAAAGACAACAGCAGTTAATGAAACTGCCAATATCGAATCGTGGACTACATCAAAGTCCGGGAAAGAACGAAGGTTCTATTCAATCTATGTAAGGAACACTAAATGGAAATATTGTTAAAAGTTAAAAAATATCCGGATACATAAATGTATACATGTAACATGTATTATCAATGTGTTTGTTTTAAGAAAAGGTTTCTTAAGTGATTGGACTTTGAATGGCAGTTTCTTTATATCTCTGTTCTTAGATTGCTTTCAATGTATATGTTCTTTATATAAAACTAATAGAAAGACACCAGTAAGGAACGGTAAATAAAACAATCCTCGTGTCTTAAATAATGTATTTTATTTAAAGTAAATCATACTAGCATGTGAAGTTTAGACAGCTAAGCCTGCAAAATAAACTATCAGTCTTGCATTAGTATTTCTTGGAAAACAGAAGATACATTATCAGATATTGTCGAATATCATTTCAATTTGTATGGGAAACTAAACTTTCAACAATTCATCAATTTTGTATTGCATCGGACCACTGAGTACATTAACATGCATATCGGACAAGACGTTTCCCAACCTCTCGTATGAGAGAATTGGAGTGAAAGTATTTATAAACATCATTCAATTATACTTAGGGTTTAGTAGCCATAGAAAATATTGAAAATGTTATATGAATTTTTATCGTGGCCAAGATTAATATTGATTTAACCAGTATACACGTTATTCATTCAAAGTGTATTATTTTGTTTCTGTCATTCTGGTGAAGCTGTTCAAACCAAACTCTGCAGTATAGCAGGGTCGTTTATAAGTGTGCGTGATGACTTTTAAATGCATCTTTTATTATGTGTATATAATTACAAAACATGTTTTCAATAGTTCAAAAAAGGGTTTTCTTCTATTATCGTGAAAATTACATTGTTGTATCTTCTGTGTTGTGCGTTGAACCACAAATATATGTAAACCAGTTAATAAGAAGTTCTCCGAAATATGTTCCGTCTTATTAACTTGAATTTCATTCATTTAAAGTCTATAAATATACCGAAATTATAAACGAAAAGATATAAATTAAAAACCGATCTACCCGTTCAAGAACTAAATTATTCTAACTTGTCATTCAGCTTTTGTCATTTCCTGGACTTTTTCCCACGATTCATTAAGTAAAATAATAGAAGTAATTGTGAAATGTATGTATTTTTGTCTAATGTTACGGAGATTCGTTTAAACTTTTAACACCTTCAGGTATTTAATTTGGTTAAATCAGTGTTTAAATGATTATTAATAGATAGTTTGAACACAACGCTATATTTGTACCCTTCAATTCTATTATGCTATGCATTTTTTATTTCATAATGTTTACCTTGAAGATTTAAATAACCTATTTGAGAAATTAAAAATTATTACTGCATCGACAGTTATTTGGTGTAAATATTGTTTTGTATGCATTTTAATATACAGTCGAATAATGATAACGTCAACATCACATGAGACAGATCATAATTATATCTCTCAAAAACACATGAAATACTACTGGTTATTATAGAATCATTTTCAAAATATACATCATGGCATGAAAGCGTATAACAAAACAGATGAAAGATAATAGAAGTATGTGTGACTCTAATTAGCGCGTATCTGACTTTTTTTACTTTATTTTGTTTAAACATAGTCTTCATTTACATAACCGTGTGTAACAGTATCTTAACACTTCTGTTCTTCTACTGTTATATCTGATTATTTATACCTTTTTTATACGCGTATTTAATTGTGTTCAAATATAAAGACGATAACAGTATGGTAAACTCAAGACATATTTGCCGTTATTATATAAATAACACATAGCTGGGATTATTACCCCGAGAAAACATTGTCAGCCACGGCGAAGCCAAGGTTGACAATGCTTTTATCGAGGGATACAAATCTGCTCTATCAGCCTCTCGGCTATTTGTTATTTAATTTATTATACTGAATGTCCTATCATTATTGTCTTTTACAGATTAATGTTCATCTAAAAGTATTTTCTATGACGTCACGTATATAACAACGTTACGGGTATTAGAAGAAACAAAAAAAGTGAGGCAAGATGTTTTATTTTTTTATTTTGACAGTCAAAAAAAAATAATCTTAGCCAACATGTAGAACTTAAGCATTGTATTTAATTACTTGATGTAAATTCAATTCATTGTCCTTTAAATTATCCATTTTTGATTGGTCTGGACGAGAGGGTGACATTAAAAAAAATTGTCACCCGCTCAGCCATCTGATAAAGTAAATAAACACCCTCGTATTACATGGTATTAGCCAATCAAAATATGGCATTTTAATATGAAGTATAATAAATTAAAAATAATGTATTGCACTCCCTTATGAATAACATTGTGACGCCTCCGGGTGCGGGAACTTCTCGCTACATTGAAGACCTGTTGGTGACCTTCTGCTGTTGTTTTTTTCTATGGTCAGGTTGTTGTTTCTTTGGCACATTCCCCATTTCCATTCTCAATTTTAACATTGAGAATACCATTTTGGCGAATGATAAGAAATGGGTATCATATGAAAAGAAAAGATAGTATTTATATTGCACCGGACATTTGTATTACAACAATCACTTTTTATGACCAACATTTTTTTTCCTTACGCATTCGATATAGATCGATTTGATTAAATTTCATCACAAAAAGGATCGCCAGCGTGTGGGATGGGAATGTGACCTATGAATCGTAGAACATTTGATGCCCACTATAATGTTTTTATTTTACAAACCTATTAAACAACTCTAATTAGTTATAAAAGGTACCAGGATTATAATTTAGTACGCCAGACGCGCGTTTCGTCTACATAAGACTCAGCAGTGACCGGCATATCAAAATATGTATAAAGTAAAAGTACAAAGTTGAAGAGCATTGAGGATCCAAAATTCCAAAAAGTTGTGCTTAATACGGCTAAGGTAATCTATGCCTGGGATTTTTTTTTTTGTGTTGTAGAAATATCTTCCATTTTGTTTTGGAAAGAAATAAAAAAAAACACACTTCGACTTCTAAAGTGCTTTAGGCATTGTCCACTTCCTTCTATTTTTTATTAATAGACTTCCTATAAAAAAACATGCATGAGATACCAGAGGCCAGATCTTCCTTATATTGCTGAAGTATACCTTTCTTTGTTTCCTGGACATCCCTTGTTCATAATCTTCCGGTGTTTGATGGGGTAACATGAGTATTTAATTAAATGTAGATAGATTGAATTGTATACTTCTTTCGAATTACACTTTTAAATTCAATGATGTTTTGAAGTGTATATTTCTTAAACGACACATTGCTTTGTTTATAAAACCATGTTGTTAGTATTTAAAGGGATCATTACACCTAAGCAAAAGTGTCTGAAATATCATGTTGTCTTGTACACCATATATATATCCAATCGATTGAAAACATAAAAAAAAAAATAATATGACAAACAAATATAATATGTCAAAGCACACGCAACATCACGATTAGGAAAAATATGCAAGGCATCAGCAGTTGAAAAACATTTTATCGAAAAATGTTTTAAAGAATAATGTGCATTTGAAAGAATAACAAAATTTACAAAAAATAATTTTGCTTTGGACGGCAGCATGCACATATCAATGTTGTTAAAGGTTATAGTGACGCAGTCATTTGTCTTTACATGTTAGTTTATTGCATGTTTTACAATTGATTGGGAATATAAATGAAATATCACAAACCGTATTCTAGATTATATGTGTATTGAAACTACAAATGAAATGATTAGTTAAACGAAACGAATACAAACTATTTTAATTCAACGTTTTGTTCATGCTTTAAGAGGATCATTGGTATTTTTTTCCTCAGAAATAATTTTCTTATACTCTGCCAGGGTATAGATTTTCAAGGCTTTTTTTCAAAAATATAATACCAAGGGTTGGTCACATTTCTGTTTTTCAATCCAAAATTCATGCTAAATTGCTCAAATTTGCATAGATTGTTAATGACAAATCACTTTGTTTGTCAATAAAAATAAATGTATGAGAAAGAATTTTGCGATGAAATATGAGAACATAGGTTTTACATTATTTTTTAAGAAAATAAAAATAAAAATGGTTTCACCGACCTTGTGTTCTTGCTAAAATTAAAAGTGGTCGACTTCTTAATCTTTTCATTATAAACATTTTACACTATGAGTTATCGCCCCTTAAATGGTTGATTTGAAAATTTGATTCAAATACACACAAACATTTGGAACTTGCTCAATCAGTTCGAGTTATGCAATAAATCACTCATTTTCTATTATTAAAAAATTTTTTTTTACCCATAACTTGCCAATCTGTTTCAAAAGTTGCAGATTTAAACAGAGAACTGGATCTACTTGAACTACTAATTTACAATTAAAGATTTGGGTACACAGTTTATCTACACAATAAAACAAATGTTCACTCTTAAGTGAATTCGAACTGCCACAATTTTAGCTGTTCTATGTACGTTACATTTTCGTTCACTGCTCATACATTGTTGTGATATTGAAATTTTAATAATGCTAGTGAGATGTTTAGCTAGCTATATGAACAGGTCTAATCCACCACATAATGACATGTTTGTATCAAGTCAGAATTATGACATTTGTTTTCCAATCGTTTATAAACTATTGACTTTAAAGAATTTTCTTCGTCATTGGCCAACAATTTCCACAAATATATTTCAAGTAGAACGAACGTCGACTGGGACTTCTTTTTGTACATTTTATGAACTACAACAAAATGTATAATGAATAACTGATCTGTAATATTATAATTCTTTATGGATAGCCGTCCCGTTAAAAATAACACACAATCTGCTTAAATCGATGTACCCGAGAACAGGCATTTGAAACAAATATTTGCTAATAATTAATTTCAAATGGACCTGCACATTACTGTGTTATAAATTTACATTACAGTTTACAGTAGCCAATATCTGGAAATTTACAATGATGTAATACACATTGTAATTAATTTGCTGTGATACGAGACGACAATCTCATTTTAGTCATCTTAGTTATATGTTTAAAACTAAATGGAACATTTTCAAAAACGTTGATCATGGGAAAAGATAAACTCACTTCAATACTGCACTCCGAGATAAATTCAAAAAGGAAAGTCCCTAATCAAATAGCAAAATCAAAAGCTCAAACACATCAAACGAATGGACAACATTCAATAATACGAAAAGAACAATTAAACCAGTTTATAATTCTAAGAGCTTGATTCATTTTTTCATACCTCAATCCATATACATGTTTAAGTTAGCGTATTCCCCACACCTCTATTTGACGAAGTTTTGTGTAAGAATCAAACTTCTACTGATAAAACCAGTATAGTGTAAAGATACATGTCCGTAACCTTTCAACTTAGACATGTAAACGCCAAAGATGGAACAGATGGTACAGATTTAAAGTGGCACGGTAGTATTTCCTGGCCCATAAGGGATAATGATAGCCTTTTTAGAATGTTCACCACTTTCTAACACTGCAAAAAATTCTACATTCACAGTTAACTGAAGTACTTTCATTTTACTATTCAGAAACGAATTTGAATATGTATCATGACCGTTTACTTTTTTTGCTATTTTTAAAAACCTAAGGCCACTAGTACTTTTAGGTCTTTTATGGTGCAGTGAATACAAAATTTAAAAAAATTCTCAAAAATTCATTTTCATCTGTATGTCAAATTATTTCATATTTTTCTACACCTGATTCATCTCTCAGTTTGGGGAAGTATGTTCAGTTGATACTGTATTTTTCGTCCAATCACACTGTTTAGATACATTAACCTAAGTAGGGTACACAAAAGAGCAACCTAAATTCTGGAATGCAAATACTACCGTGCCACCTATATGTTACTGATAAGACATAGACATTTGAAAAGTAAAAATTATCATGTGTGAAATCGTCCAACTTAGACATTGTCAAAGAAGAGATCAATATATGACGCAGAACTTCCATATTTGACCATATCAATTATTTCAGGTTCATAGTGATATTTGCACTCACTACAATCTGATATATGAAAGTTAGATTAAAAAACATTGCCAAACGTTTTGCGAGTAGGATTGAACATTTTACAGAACATTAAGATCTTACGGAACAGCGCTGCACCCACATCTGATTGACATTGCTAGTTGAAATCATATCATCAGAATATTTCTGAAGCCATCTTTAAAAAAATAGGAACAAAAACTACTAGAGGGAGAGTAAAACTAATAGACAGAAAATAAACTGACAACGCCATGGCTAGAAATAAAAAGACGAACAGACAAATAATAATACAGAAGACACAGCATAGAAAACTAAAGACTAAAAAACACGCCTCCCTCAAAAACTGGGGGTGATATCATGTGCTCCGGAAGGGTAAGCAGATCCTGCTCCACATGTGGCAACCATCGTGTTGCTTATGTTATTAAAAATTCCGGTAAAAAGTCTTATTCGGTAGGTCACATTCGTGAAAGGGAAGGGTATTGTAGTTACGACATAAGGAATATATCCGATATAATCTGTGAAACGGTTATTCCATTACGGTCAACAAACACGTGATGGCGTCCGTATAAAAATTTGCGAAGGGATGAGTTCAACTTCACCATTTGAAACTCTTGGTTCAATAGCTTCCTTGTGAGAAGCAATCCTCTATTAAAGAAATCATGATAGAAAATACAAGCCCGGAAATATCGTATCAATTGGGAGAAATAAAAGACAAAATAAACTAAACACGTTAAATCAAGATTTTATCAAATCACTTCAAAGACTTTAAAAACTTAAATCCGTTGTATATAGTTGGCATTCATTTAATGAGAAGATGCATAGATTCAACTGAATGAAGTAAGTCAGATGAGTGACTGAACATAAAAAGAATAACAAAAAAAAAAATCAAAATTTCATATATTAAACATTTTACTTCTTTTAATTTTTCAAAAGTCATTAAATGGATAAATTCTATTATCTAGTTAAAGAAAAACACAAACTTTCTTATTCTATTATTTCACTAAAGAAAACAGATAAATTGTTTACAGCTGACCAATTTTAAACAATATTCACGCATTCAATGCTTGTCGAATCTTGTCGTAAAAAAACATTATTTAATAACTTTTCCATCTTTAACCTGTTTTTTATTCTCGCGAATAATGAAATATTTACAAATAGTGGCACACATAGTTTATGTTGCTGTCAGAGAATAAAAAAATAAGTACGTGAACCATATTAACACTGCAATGTAAAATAAAACATATAAAAACTCGGCCATTCTATCACAAGATATTTCCAATGTTGATACTGTCAAGGTTTTACTGATCGGTCCTTTGTTTTGACCGTTCTTGACTGCTTGGATTTTAAATGCATAGTTAGTGTTAGGCTTCAATCCCTCTACAACAAAATTACAATCATTTCTAGGAGTTTCAAACAACCATCGCCTACTGCTGCTCTGTTCCTCACAGAATATCTTATAAAAGTGTATAAAATCGGTTCCTTTACTTAGTTCTTCCCATTTTAATTCAACTTTTGTTGAAGTTATATTTAAGGCTGATGGACATCCTGGTTCAAACAGGGCCCTATAGAATATAAACAGAATAATGATTGATTGTTGATTATTTGTCAATTAGTATATGAAAATTGAAAATAAAGAAGTACAACATAAATTGTCAATGAACGATTAAAAGAAACAAGCACGTTTTTTTGTTGTTGTCTGCTTTCGAAACGAAAACAGTTTCTTGGTTTTCGCAAGCAATCACTTTTGTATACATTGTGTCTTTGATTATCTTATTAGCACTCATACCCAATTGTTTTATTTTTTTTAATCACATTAGTGTAATCGCGAGTTTTCTTAAATGCGGTAGTTTGGTACCCTTTATTGCTTCTTTTAGATTTGATGGTAACGTTTTAAAAATTGTTTCTGTGCATTTCATATGATTTAGTACAAACCCAAATGCGGAATGTGTTTGCTACGCAAGTAGGTCAATATGAACGTAAACCATATTATCACTGCAAAGTAAAACGAAACGTATACTAACTCGGCCATTCTATCACAAGATATTTCCAATGTTGATATTGTCAAGGTTTGACTGATGGTTCCTTTAAATCCCCCGTTCTTGATGGCTTGAATTTTAAATGCATACTCGGCGTTTTGCTTTAATCCCTCTACAACATAATTGCAAGCAAGTTTTGGAGTTTCAAATAAACGTGTCCAACTGCTGCTTTGTTCCTCACAGAATATCTGATAAAAGTGTATAAAATCGGTTCCTATACTTGGTTCTTCCCATTTTAATTCAACTTTTGTTGAAGTTATATTTAAGGCTGATGGACATCCTGGTTCAAACAGAGCCCTATAGAATATAAACAGAATAATTATTGATTGCTTATTAATTGACAATTATAAAATGTAAATTAGAAATAAATAAGAATGATTAAAAATGTCAATGAATGATTAAAAGAAATAAGCACAACAACATTGTGGTTTTGACAAGCAATCTCTTTCGTGTACATTGAATCTTTGATGGCGAATGATCGCATTAACACTCATACCCAATCTTACTATTTATATCAATTTCAGAAGTGTAACCGCGAATTTTCTCAAATGCTATATATATTGTAAACATTGTGTCTTTGGGGGAGAGTTATATCATAAGCATTCGTATCAAATTGCCTTATTTATGTATATTTGTATAATTGCTTAAATTCACTTCAATAAATTATAATTCTTTTTATGTACATGTATACAAATGGTATATATGAACAGTTTGTTTCTTGGGGTTACTTTATCAAAAGACATATATAAACATATATTTGTTTTAGTTTGGAGGTTAATCAATTTGCATGTACATATATAGAATAAATAACAAAATAAACAGGTAAGGTGTACATTTTAAAGATGTAAAAAGAAAATTATCAATACAAATTTGAATAAGCATATTATTCACTTTTTTAGTATGTTGTCGATCAGCAGGTTAGTGATTCGTTATTTTAAAAGGTAACAAAAAATAAAACAAAATAAAATAATACTATTGTATTTTGAAGCGATCGAAGGAGTTTACTGTTAAGTACAAACACATCGAGATATATTTTGATTGTCTGCCTTTTTCAAATTGTTTAATTTTTGTTTACGATCTTGTCAAAAAAAAGAACAGCCAATTTTACCAACAAACAATTGTAATAAATTGCATCAATTAAATATGCATGTCCTGTATATATGTCATAATAAATAAGTGAAATTAGGAACTACATGTAATGCTTATATTTAGAAATACACGTTATTCTATATGCACTTAGTAATTCAAAGTAATTCTTGAAACCTCCCAGTTACTACCAGTATTTACTATTTTTTAAATGAAATTTTACACCTATTTACTAATTTTTAAAACAAATGTTGTAACATGATCAGCTTATCACAAGTGAGTGTTAAACTGATCAGAAGATCAGTGAGTACTATTAAAACGTGATAATTCTAAAATTTATTTTTTGTTATGGCGGACTTAGATGCGAGATATGCAAATCAATTAGATATGATAGTTTCAATCATGCATTAAAATGATATAGTGCTTTTAACAGCCATTTTGGTTTATAGATATAGGAAGATGTGGTGTCTTGTAACATAAGCTAAGAACCATGACTGAGTTATTCACTTGCAAGTGAATACTCTGACCTCATTGAATCCATAGTCATGTTACTTTCAATTTTAACCTAAGTTGGAGATGGGTACACGCATGTATTCGGCTATTAAAAGTAAAATAATTTTAATATTAAAAGTAACAAAAAGAGATATATCATTCAATTGTCTGATCCGATCCAGAAAAGAGATCATTTGTACACATTTGCAAACGCCAATCAACGTACTGTTTACCTACAATTTGAAGTCAAGCTCAACTCGAAAAGTCAAATTGCATGTACAGGCTATCTGTGTATATATATCTATGTTTAGATCTGGTTATGTGACCGTCGATAGTCTTTGGAGGTCATCTTGATGTTTAAATGAATATTACTTATACAAAAGTTTAAAAGCAATTTTGATACATTTTACCGAGTTCATACATTGTTAATTGATAATTTCATATTTTTTTTTGTAATTTGGATTATCAGTTTTAGTATATTGTAATATATTTGTTGAAAATGGGCAAAGAGAAATAAAAGTGTACAGAAGTGTTGTTAAAATTGTACAATGAAAAATGGGATAAGGTCTCAATAAAAAGGGAAAAGCTCAACACTATTATCAGTAGAAATGAAACAACAAGAAAGACACGAGATGAGTATAATCGTCTCTCAAGGTAAGTAATGGTTTACATGACATTTATGTTGTATTTCAAATAAGTTAACCTATACACAATATTCAACAGTCTGAACTGGCCCATGCACTTAACATTTGGGTAACTACATTTGTCGTAATCACATTCTCCCATGTATCTTTGTGATTAAGAATGTAAATAAATAGTGTTTAACACATTGTAAAAATCCATCAAAAAAGCACCCAACCTACCCATATATAATAATGTCCATCTGTGTTTATATGTTTGCAAATCAGGAGCAAGTGCTTTGTAAGGATAAGTGTTATCGGCTTCTTGTGCGATACTATTAATAGCCGCTTAACATATAATTATAAACAAAGTATAAAGTATGCCCGATGGAGACTTTAAATTTATTATGAATTAATTATTTAACTAGATTTAACATAATCTAAGGTCTATCACCAAAAGGAGCTGGCAAAGTTCTTTTATAAAGTTTTAACAAAAGTGTTTCTTATATTTTTGATTTATATCATTGTCTTGCAGGTTGCAGATGAATTTTAGCGAGTTTCAAAAATTATCAAATAACCTTTTTTAAGTTTCATTTGACAACCAACATTAAAGAGCATGCAGTCTTGAAGAGAAAATATTCTTTTAAAGTCATATTAAAGGCACTATACCTCATGTGCGTTGTATTTGCAGTCATCGTTTCTTTGTCCTGTATTGAGCCTTGAGTCATAGTTTCTTTGTCATGTAGTGAGCCTTCAGTCATAGTTTCTTTGTCCTGGAGTGAGCCTTCAGTCATAGTTTCTTTATCTTCTAATATACATTCAGGAGGCGATTCATTGTTTGATTGAATCCGTTCAATTATTGTGTTATGTAGCATGCAATACGTTAGCGGTTTATTGTCTGTTCCTGTGTCCTGTAGTACGCATTCTGTTGACGTTTCTTTGTCATGTAGTATGTATTCTGTTGACGTTCCTTTATTACTTGTTGTTTTTGTTAAAATAATAGTATAATATCTACACATACCCCTGCATGATAACCGCGGCGTTCTAGTTAAACTGTCAATGTCTTTTCTTATATTTTCATCTAAAAATTTACTATCACCTTTTAGAATTTCAATAAACGTCTTTGCATCCTTTCTTATCGATTGTATTATCGTTTCCTTGTATTGACTTAGCCATTCAGTTAACGTGTTATTTTCTTCTTCGTCACAATCAGTCATATTTTCTTCGTTTCCTTTTATCCGTTTTATACACGCTTCTTTATCGGGTGTATGTTTTGGTAATACCATTATTCGGTACGCAACCTCTGAGTTCCCGTTCACGGATACCATTTGAAACTTTATTGATTCAGGTAAAGGTTTTGTTTCCCCGGTCTTCCAAATGATTGACGTTTGTTCGACTCTTTTTATCCATGTTATCAAAAAATCAGTGTCTTCTGTTATTGATACAGTTAATGTTTTTTTTTATGTTTTTTCTAATTAACTCGGATATATCATAGCAAGGTTTTCTTCTAGGATAAAATATCTGGCTTATCCCTATAGTTGAGTCGAGAAAAAAACTTCGGTACGTAATGACCATCGATATCCCAATCCATGATAATACCTGAAAGATAAAGACTTCTTGCAAAAGGTAAAATAACATATGCACGTATATTACAATTTTTTTTTAAATTTTCATGTTTGTCCGAAATGAAAGACAACACACTATTACTGCCTCTGCAAAAAAGAAACCCAGATATGCTAGATAAGAGTAGAAATTTGGCTATTGCAACACCTTTTGACCCTGTGAAGACTTGTTATATAAGCGTTTGTATCTATTCAGAGAGTGTGATATATCCTTCTCGCATTTAACGTCTACATTTCGATAGAAAAAAAACTACCATGTTAACATCTTTCACAACCATGTTTCACAACCTAATTTGGCAAATTGATATAACCCCGTCTTTCTTGTGCTTTGTTTAATTGGAAGATCAATACATTGAAGCAACACAATGACTGACGTTTATACAGTTTACTGACATCAACAGAAACAAATAAAGAATATCAAAAATATCAGACGTGTTTTTGCTATTTTCTTTTTTCTCTTTCTTTTTTTAAAAGATTTAAAATTTAAGGTAAATACAGCATACTATAAATTAGACGTCAAAGATAACAAAGTTGTTTGAACTTCCGTATGGAAACATTAACATACTTGATTTTTATTATAGAAGCAAATTACTCTGTAAATGGTGATTGAAATAAAACTGTTCATTGTCAATCTAAATGTCAGCAGTTAACTTCAACTTATGTATAAAAAGAATACTATTTCCCATACAAATGATCGGATAAACGTCTGTTGCATTTTGTATATATTGAAAGATTGCCGTGTTATAAACCAACCTATTCCGGGAGCTATTTTAACAGCAAGTTCACAAGGTAATATACGTGAATTCAAACTACTGACACACAACTTCATATATATTTTAACAAGTTAATAACGTAGATTCTCTGTATACATGATTATATAATATAAAATATACAAATCAAAACTTTATTTTCCAAAGCAAATTATTACCAACAGTCATCCCTTAAAGCATGTATAATCATTTGGAATAATACTCAAGACAGCATTTATTTCAATCTATCAAAATTTGTTTCTTGTTTTGGTTTATATAAACTATTTAAAAATTTCAGTTCTTTAATTTCAGTTTTTAATTATTAATGAGATAAGGTTAGGATATGATTTACAGAATAGAAAAGAATAATTTAATACTACAGAATCATGGACAAAAAGAATAAAGAATAAACAATTTTTTTAAAAGTTAGAACATTTCGGAATCAGCACTCACACCCTCATTAATGAACGAATAAGAAGGAGATTTTAAGAAGGTGAGATTAAAGCTTCTTCAAACAAACCTATTGACACTTGCGGTATAAATCTATACAAACATCCTTTATTTTTGGCCCCAGATTCCTTCGTTATGCATGTTATACTTGGAAGTGTTTTTTTTCTTATTCACTTTGCTATATTTATTTTAAATATGTAGTCAGTGACAAATTGCACAAAAGATTTAGATCAAGCTTAAGTCATATTCAATTTCTTCATTATGTTGGTTATATTTTGTTTTTAATTCCAAAACAGACTTTGACAATATTTAGAAAAAGGAGACACGACCAATGGACACGACAAAAATAAAGCATACAATCACAAAATGCAGCCTATAAAAAAGCATTCAGAGTAACCGCTTGATTTTCAATAATGTAGGATATTCATTACCAAGCAGTCATATCTGATCGGGCCCGAAAAAAAGATCAAATCAAAGTGTGGATTTTCAATACTTGTTTCAAGTTTGTTTTAATAAGAATTACAAATGGAATTTTCAAAGTTCGGAACAACAGAAATATTGGATATATTTACAGCATGACCCACAATAGAATCAAATACGTCGGTAGAATATTCATATTAACCCCGTTTTAATTCCGCCCTAGCATCATCACTGAAATTCAATTACTCTGTAATATCATATGATGGAAAGGCTGTTAACACTGTCAACTATAGATAAGGTAAAACTTCATTTCTCGACATGATTATCATATTTAAGCGTTAATTTTGTTTCTGGTACGACATTTTAGTGATAGTTTGCCTATA
This sequence comes from Mytilus galloprovincialis, assembly GCA_037788925.1. NCBI lineage: Eukaryota > Metazoa > Mollusca > Bivalvia > Mytilida > Mytilidae > Mytilus > Mytilus galloprovincialis. Next base: position 50,243,327 of record CM075341.1, read on the forward strand.
ACATGTATAACATTAAACCTGCCAGCAACTATAATTGTGAATTATCTTTCCGTTATCGTATTTATTAATGTGAGAAAACCATCGCAGATATATATGAAAAATATTGATACATAATTTTGTTCATATTGAAAACACATCGCTATTATATTAAAACATATCGCATACATATTTTTATTTAAAAATATAGCGGTATTCCTTAATTATATGTGATTTTGGTAATGAAAACATTGAAATCATCGAAATTGCATTCTACTAATTTTGCTACATGGCATGTTTTGAATGTCTACGTCTACAAATGACAAAACGTGCCTTTAACGTTTTATTAAATAAATATATCGATTTCCGTATCTTTATTACAACTTGCTTGTTATAATATTACACAATTCGAGAAAGTTATACCGGCAGATGTTTGATGTGTTCAATATTATTCTGATTTAAGAAGAGTATTCATTATTTTAATACTAGAAATCTTCCTTTCTTCATAAAAATGTAAATATTCGTCTGAGATTTCCCACGTTGCAACTCGTCCATGTTAGATAAAATCAAAAATCATATAAGAAACGTTTTCATCTATTCGCCTCTTCAATAGACTGAGATTATATATTTAGTTACCAAAAATATTTTAAAAATGTATTTAGGTAAATAACATTATGAGCTATACATATACATGCAGATTGGATATACTTGTTTTAGTATAATAGAATGTCTCACCTTTATCGAATAGTCGTCCATGAATGTGTGAGTAAATTTTAGTAAATTCAACCCCATTTATTACTAAATTATTCAATGGTTCCAAGAAAAGCGTTTTGTTCTACACAGAATTGTAATATTAGCTATCTTCATACTTGTGAGGCGACCCAGAAATTAAACCAATAACACTGTATAATGTACATAGTTCTAAGTAAAGTGTCTCACCTACTATTTATTAATAGATTAACAATATTTTACATTCATTTATATTCTATAAATATGCAGGCTTTCAAAAGGGAAAAAAAATTAAAAATATACCAATCTTCCCGTTGTCATCAGAATATGTTAAGTTATTCCTGGAGTTATGCAAGTCCACTTTTATATATTCACGGAAGTTTTTGAAAGATTGTTTGTGATAAATCAATAGTACACATTGCGAAATAAACGGACAATGTATCTTATAACATAAGTTATTGTAAAAACACCGTCATGCATTTAATTCGGTAACATAAGTGTTTTAACAAATTATTTGTTTCCAACTTCTCAATTGATTTTTAAATTGTTTTATGTTATGCACTTATATTTTTCACTGAACATTGCATTACCTTTTTCTGTTAAGAAAATACGACTTTATTGAATTAGTTGTTGAAAATATCACATTGCATGCATATAAATAAACATATAATATACTAGAAGCATCCGCGATAACGCAGGTCCATGACTGCATTAAAATAACTTATTATGTGTAAGACTTGTTTTAGCCTGAATTTTTAGTATTGGTTATTGTCATCTGATAAAGTTATGCTGATTATAGTATGCACAGTTTTCTCTGCTTTCAAACTCTTTCTGTTTGAACCAGTCGACCCGGAACTTATCAATTATTGGTAATATTATTTTTTGGAAAACAAAAGGGCATGGAATGGACTTATTGTTAATCAAAAGAATTGTCCTATGTTAGTTACAATAAAGTTTATTTTTTCGATTCGCCGTTTTTACGTCATGTCGGCTAACAAACTGTAAACTGTACCTATGCCTTATTTTAAGCAGGAACTTTCTAGTATAGTATTCGTATTGTCATTTTATAAAGTCATGCTGATTCATACAGCAATGGGAAATAATGTGACAATAATTGAATTTAGTAGTGTCAACCCTGTGATTATGACCCTGTAAATATTAAATTCCAAAATACACCGTTTGTTGATGCGCCTTACAGCTGCGGAACGTACAGATTAGGTAATAGGTACCATGTGACATATTATTACATGACTAAAATGAAATCGCATCGGATGGTTCCGGAACTGATTAATTTGTCTAATTGCTTATTGTTTGAAACAGTAATCGATGTAAAAGGCTGAAATTTTCAGTTTACCCTATTAAGTATATAGACTCTTATATAAGTTTGACTTGTAGCTTTCTTCGGTTTTACGTTTATTAGTTGAACAAAAAACGGTCTTTAGATTTAGTAGTATAGATTCGCAATAATTACGTATAATATATATCGGTAGGTAAAACATATGAAACATCAACATTGATATTAAAAGCAAAACCATATCAAAAGAAAGACACCAGCAGTTTATAAAATTTCAATATATAATCGTGGATTACATCAAAGTCCAGGAAATAACCAAAGTTCTATTAAAGCTTTGTAAGTAACACCAATTGAAATACTGTTAAAAGTAAAAGTTAAAACAATATCCGGATACATAAAACATGTTTAATCCAGGTGTTTGATTTAAACAAGGTTTTTGAAGTGATCGGACTTTGAATGGCAGTTTCCTATGACCACCGTTCTTATACTAATTCAATGTATATGTTCTTTCTATGAAAATAATAGAAAGATAGCAGTAAGGAACGAAAAAAAGACAATCGAAACGTCTTAAATAATGTAATGTATTGAAAGTAAATCATACTGGCATGTAAAGTACAGAAAGCTAAGCCTACACAAGAAATTATCAGTCTTGCATTATAATTTCTGAGAAAACAGAAGATACACTATCGAATATTGTCGTATATTATTTCACTTCAGGGTTTCCGCTGGCGGTCGCCATTTTCGCCATTTTCGAAAAAATAATGATTGTGGCGATTAAAATTCGTCATTGGCGAAAGAATTTGGCGAAAGAAATATATATACGCTTTATTTTCAGCCATCTTGTTTATTTTCATTTTTTCGAGTTTCTCGGATTTTACCTGATCAGAATTCACCTTGAACTTGTTTAGATTTTGACAGAAAATCAATAATTATATAATCAGCTGATTGCATTGTGAATGTGTGATATCGACAACAAAGGACTAACTTATAAAGGTGTTAATTGTATTATTGACATCATGATATGGTGAAATGGCCGTCCGTCATATGTCACAAAATGATCATTTATTAACTACTTTGCGGCGCACGTGTTCGAAGCAAAATTTTTACGTCTCCTCTCCTTTTAATGATAGTTCAGAAAAGAAAACTGTTGTTATGACGAAAATTTATTGAAAGCAAGAAATGTCTCCGATTAAAAACTTTATCCTTTGACTTTGATATCGAAAATTGATTTTAAAGAGTACTTTAAAGTCGTTTGTGTGTTACGACATGTTTCAAGCATAGTTTTACGTCTCAACTTTTTCATTTACAATGGTCTAGACTTAAAGAAAACTGTCGTTATGAAGATATCTTTGCAAAAGATTGGGAACAACCCCTCGAAAGGGAGTAACCTTCAATGTATACCTACACCTTAAATGAGGGATCAATTCCAAATGATAAAAGCTGTTTTTCTTCTTGTAAAAACCACTTCATAGACCAAAAGGGCACCTATATTTCTTTTGAAGAAATTTACCCAAAGAACTGTTCATCTTTCTTGCATTATATGGTCAAAACATGTCCAAGAATTGTGTTATAATATGGGACTGATATCTTCATTATTATCAAAAGTAAGTGGCCCCCTCTATTAGAAAAGTTGTTCAAAATACATATATAAAGAATGTTCACCCTTTTAAAAAAAGTTCCGTTTTTTTTATAGTAAATGTTAAAAGTTTATTCATTAGAATTTAACTGTAACAATGTAGACTCTAAGATCAGTTTAAGAGAATAATCATAGACAACAATGGGGCAAACTCATCTTATTTAGGGGGAATTAAACGAAAAAAAAAATAATGTTACTTGGCGAAAAATATATTGTTTTGGCGAAAGAGGTGGCGAAAAAAAAAATTGACCCAGGGGAAACCCTGTTTCACTTCGTATGGGAAACCTAACTTTCACCAATTCTTCAGTTTTATATTGCTTCGGACCACTGCGTACATCAACATGTATATCGATCAAGACTTTTCCCAACCTCTCATATAAGAGAATTAGGGTGAACGTATTTATATGCATCACTCAATTATAATAAGGATTTAGTAGCCATGTAAAATATTGCACATTTTATTTGAATTTTTATCGTGGACAAGATTAACATTGATTTAATCAATTTGCACGTCCAGTAAGTTTCGTCTGTCGTAAATGAAGATTATTATTTTGTTGGTCAGTTAATAATAACAGGAATGTGTTGATCATGTGTATGCTACTCATTCTACATGTTTGCTCATCAAAAGAGATCAAAGATTCAACAATGTTTTTGGAAAAGGAGATTATCAAATACTGTTTTACCTCAGAAGTTACGTTTATTACCCAGATGTCGTCAAGTAGTCGTCAAAAGTATAAGGCCTAATGACATATCGTCTATAGACAAACCGATTCTGATACCAATTTTCTGCATACAACCTTTTCAATTCTGCAATTTATTGACATATCCCTTGTCATATAAAACATGTAAAAGATGTGAAACTTAGTTAAGTTTTTTTTACAATGGATAATCACAAATGACAAGAGTCGAAGAGAAACAAATAAAACATCGATAGCTACCGAAAAAAAAAACAACGAAAAGACATCACACGATTTTTATACTTATCTTAATTTACAGATTATCAAATGTGAATTATGGAGCCTGGTATCTATGATCAGTCGTTACATAAAAAACAGTTTGATGGGTTTCTTTAACATGCATTGTCCATATCAACAAATTATAAGTACATTTACCCTCTGAGTCTGAAAAAAGGGGAAATAGACTGCATGATATCTTTTATTCCAATATATTAATAATAGAAATACTCTAAGTTAATATCTGGTGCATCTGGTGCAACAAACTTGGTACCGTTGATTTTATTAATAGACAGTAACAAATAAGTATGAAGGAGGAAGTGTAATGATTTCATCTGCAAAGAATAATTCTGTTCCGATAGTTTCTTCTTCTTTGCTATTGTTTGATTTTGTAAAAGTTTGATGTGCACTGTGGTTAATTGGTTAGATTTATTGAAATAAAAATTGTTATTCACTTTCTCTTTTTCTATCGTGTGAGCGTGTTCAGTTACCGCCGTCTCCTCGTTGCTTGTCAATTCATGTTGCTTTCTTTTGCAATTGGGTCAAAAATGTTTGTGTCAATTTAGCCAACGTTTCCTCTTGTTTTCTTTTATTAGAATAACTTTGATAGGTAGTCATGGACAATACTCCAATGCATGATAAAACCTGTAATTATTATAGAAATGAAAGTTAATATGTAATAACGATTTAGACTCAATATCATGAGAGAGCTTGTGCACGAAACCTCGTTTTAAATATATAATGTTTGTAATCATGCAGGCATAATATCAATCGATATCTGTTCCTTGAATATTTCAAAAACATGACAAGAACAAAAACATATGATGTACTTCGGTCAATTTTTAAAATATATACGCATTTTGGCATGCATTGTTGGTAATCATATTTATAAATATGCCATTTTGGAATAAAACAGTTGTTCCGGTCCTTAGATGTGTCAGGCTATCAGATAAAACTGCCTAAAACACATGTCTATTTTAAAGATCTTCTATACGTCATTTCTGATTTTCTATTCATTTCATTGTACAAGACCTATTTATCATGTAAGACAGTTCGATTTGACAACAAGATGAATTTATATAACATTGCAATTGTCATTGTACTATCATACCAATGCCGCTATTTGTGCTGGTCGATCAACAATGCACGATAACTGTATATCATTTTAGTCCCAATTAGACTACACACATATCTCTTTTATAGTCAGTTAGTGTTTAAACTAATAAATATATGAAGTTTAAACAGAATATCGAATGTATGCGTACCTTCTACATGTTCTCAGAAATGTTTGGTCTGGTTTTATTTGCAAGCATAACACATCTTTTTATTTGTGTTCACATTTGAATTAGTTTTATCTTCACGGACTTATTTAAGTTTTTATAATTGTCAGAGTAAATCCCTAGTGGGATTAATGTAAAACGAACAAAGAACATCGTTTGAATTGTATAATAGGTTGTGTATATGTTACTAAAAACTAACATCATCGCCTACGAAATTCAATACTAGAAAACCATATGCACTTACAGACCCATCAATAAAAAGTGGGAAGGAATATCTTATAACTTATAACTGGACCTCACGTGTTGTGTATTCTGTCTAAAAAGCTATATGGTAATGTTCCTTTAATATTACCAACATACACGATTTCATTTATAACACACCAATGATCTGTGTAAATGTTTTGACCCAAAACTCATTTTTTAATGAATGTAAAGACATAACAATACGTCGAATCTTTATATTTAAATGCATGCTTTATAGTATATGACTTGACCGATATTTAAATATGTACCCATTTACATTATATTGTAATTATAAAAGTACTGCAATCTACCGGTTTAATTTTAAATCGATCGGATCATTTCTTTGAATTATACAAAGTCATAATGATTACTTTTTTTAATATTGCTACATGTATGTGTAGCTATTTATCTAACTTCATGTATTAATCTACAATATAAGCGAAACGGTTTTTCCGTGGTTAAATAAACAAATACAAACGATAGCGCAATGGAGGTTAGTAGGTCCTATAAACACATCTATGACACAATTTCTATTTTCTTGTGTTGTTATGTAAATGAATTGTAACTACGTCATTAATTACCTTTAACGTTTCTAAGTAGCTTACTTGTTATTTTTGGCATATAAGTGAAACAGAAGTGTGTCCATGTGTGTACATAAATTAGGTCGTTAGTATTCTCGTTTTAATTGATTTACATATGTCATTTCGGGGCTTTTTATAGCTGAATATGCTCATTGTTGCAGGCCATTAATTGACATATAGATGTTAATGTCTGTGTCATTCGGCACTTGTGGAAAGTTGAGTATCTACGTAATTATGTTATTGTAAATGTATTACGTTATACACATATATAAATGTATTTCGTTTTTAAATCATTTTGTCAAACATAAATTGAAATATTTAAAACTAACTGGAGCATTGTCCAAGAGTGTATGAACCAATTGTAGAATTATCCCTTTACAATCTATAACAGTCCATACATGCAATGGATCTTGAGCAAATGTATTCCATATGCATTCCATAAATGGAAAGATATCGTATACTTCAAAATTTGGTGTTAAGCCTCATTTTTCAACTCTGAATATATAAATGTGTTTCATAAACGTGCTGTATTGACAAGCATATTATGTTTTACCTTGAATGCTTTATAACATAATTATAATCCTTCATTCGTCGGTGTTCTGTATATTATTAACCAGAATTTGGAACACAGGAATCTTTCATATGTATCCTTGAAGGAGCAATTGCTTTCTAAGAAATTTAAAAACCTTTTGTGTATTTGTACCGAATAATGTACAGATATTTGTATAAGAATAACAGGTATTGTAAAATTAAATAACGGAAGTTTGATCTCACGTATGATTTTTCATCATGTTTATCATGTTTATGATCTGATCGCTTACATGAATCAAATATACAACAAGGACGACGTCTTTTTGAAATAAATAATAGTTGAAAGCCACACACATTTTAAATTTATGAAATCTGAATAGTTAACAAAGGTACTAAGGTTATAATTTTGTACGCCAGACGCGCGTTTCGTCTACATAAGACTCATCAGTGACGCTGATGTTTTCGCTAAAATTAGATAAACACATGTTGTTGTTTTTTTACATCTATTGTCATACCAAGTCACATTTTTTAATTGATCGTTTATTTCAAAACATCAGCATGATTGTTGACTTATTGGAGTTAGATATATATATCTATATCAGTTAGTTTATATAAAAAAATATATATATCATCATTGATCATGATACTAGTAAAATCCCGTTCAGTGGTATGCTTGGACGACTGCATTTAAAGTATATAACAGGTTACCTACTTATGAAATAGGGACTTTCCGTTGTGACTGTAAAAGACAGCAATAAGGAACGGTCGAAAAAAAACAATATGTTCTTTATACAAAAATAATAGAAAGACAGCAACAAGGAATGGTTAAAAAAAACAATCGGCATGTCTAAAATAATGTATTGTATTTAAACTAAATCATACTGGCATGTGAAGTTTGAAAAGGTAAGCCTGCAAAAGAAACTATCAGTCTTGCATTATGATTTCTTGGAAAACAGAGAATACACTATATATAAACTATTTGTTTTATTAGAAGAATACAACTCGGCTTAAAGGAATTGTTTGAAAAACATACCGCCTATCAAGAGCAAAATATCATCCATTTTTTCTGTTTTTTTCGGGGGCAGCTTGGTTTAAATTCGATGAACAATTATAATATAAACTCGTACGAAAAACGTCGTTTACTTGGACCGAACTTATTGACACTAAACTATATTGAAAGCAAATTGCGAATGGCTTGCAATAAATCGGACTTTCTATATTTACTAGTAGTCCCTTAGTCAAACGCACGAGTGACCCACAACTGTTGAGCGATAGTTGTAAGACAGTCATACGAAAGGGGCAAGACAGTGAATAAAAAAAAATCTGTCGTGTACCCGTCGTGAAACCTTTGTGGACATGTCGTAGCTGATGTGAGTACTCGAAATATTTTTTTGACATTTTGCACGACAACTTTTTCATAGATCTTCCACGACAAAAAATCGTACGATTTGTTGTGACCTGGGCTTTACGAATAATAAATGAGTTAATGTGCTCTATGAACAACATCATCGTAAAATTAGGGATTGACATTTTGTCTGTTTTTAGTTTTCTACAGGTAGAGCACATATATTAAACAAATCATTAAGTAATGTGGGCATATATCAACAAAATCTCTTTACAACTACTTTATCAGTCATATATGTATACAGTTCACTGATATCTAAACACAAGTCACAACAGACGCGGGTAAATAATTATAAAAAGGGGACAAAATATCGGCCCTTTCGTCGATCTAAATCTAGGAAATGATTTTGTCAACTTGTTTATCTCTATTTCTAGAATTTGAAGTCAGCGTTTCGTCTTATTTTCTTTTAAATCTAGCCAATCGTTTTTATTGTCCTCATTTTCTTGTTGTGTGTTCATTTTAACTAATGTTATTTTCTCTTTTGGTAAATATTCTTAAATCTGTTTCAGCTTTTGTGCTTTTTGTATATCAATTCAGTGACTTCATCCATATTTCCAATTGAATTAATTAACTTGTTTTAATCTTTTTTTCTATTTTCTTTTCAATTCCGTAAACAGTTCATCTTGTTTTTATTCATTTCAGCTATTGTTTCATCTTGTTTTCTTTTCGAATCAGTAAACGTTTTATCTTGTTTTTTTTCAATTCTTTCAACGTTTTCTCTTGTTTTCTATTCAAATTAGCCAACGTTTCATCTTGTTTCCTTTTCAATTCAGTGAAAGTGTCTGCCTGTTTTTCTTTTATATCAGTAAGCGTTTCGTCTTGTTTTCTATTCAATTCAGCCAATGTTTCTATTTCATTAAGAACACATACTTAGCATTGTGTTTTGCTCTTCTGTCGATTTAAAAACATTTTCTCTCCCTTTCGCAATTAATTAATGTAACGTGTTCTTTTCTTTACCAGCCTATGTTTCAATTTGTTTGTAAACTAAACTAACCAAGAGTGTATCGTGTAAATTTGAATTATCTAAATCTAGCAGAGGACAGTTATTACTGTTTTATTTCATTTCATTAAAGTCTGTGAAAATCAGTAAATGTTTATTTTGAAGTGAACTGCTTTTATATGTTTTCCGTTTAGGGATTGACCGAAATATTGTAGTTCTCTGAATTAGGCATGCGACGGCTCGTACGGGCTGGATCTCATAAAACACATATATACTATGATCAAAAATAAGTTTTGGTTCTTGCAGTATCGGAATAGTCTTCAGTTTCTCGAAATAGTGCGGTGACTGAAGGCAGATTTTTTGGAATTTAATCTCCCCACCGAACACACACCTACATAATATATCATTGGAAAGAGGAAATCGTGTACTATAATAATATGCCTGTCGTCAGGACTTGATATGGTCACATTTTGTTTAAATTGAGGTCAAAGGTCATATGTAAAAATTTGTGAAAATTTGGGTGGGTTTCAATTTTGACATTTTTTTCTATTTCTAAACTCTACCTAAATACAAATGATACTGTTTTGGCTTTAGTAATGTTTGTTATTATACATAAACCTTAATCATTGAGATTTATTTTATCAAAAAAGATCCTAAAACGACGTTATATAAACAAAACTTCAAAAATCAAGTTTTCAACCTTTAAAATGTTAAGAGCACCTAAACCTTATGAAAAATATCAATTTCAGGTAAAAATCAAGTGTCATGCAGGACAATACTTTAAAATTATTTTTTAAACTATCATATTGGGTGAGGTATCAAACCAAAGCCATAGAACACTACAGTCAAATATGGCCTCAAATTGAATTTGCGGATACTTCAGGTTTTTTATAGACTACTCGTTGCTTATGGGTTTTTTTTTCACAATTATTACTGCTACCATAGTATTATCTTTTGTTGTGTATTTAACTCTGGTTAATGTCTATTACATTATAGGTTTTGTAACTATATCCCCCCTTTTTTACCTTGCAACGTACGACAGACTTCAAAAGTATTCCATATAAAAAAAGAAGATGTGATATGATTGCAAATGAGACAACTCTCCAAATGAGACCAAATGAGACATAAAACAATTATAGGTCCCGTAAGGGTTTCCACAATCAGTAAAAGTCATACTGCAAAGTCTTTAATTCCCGAAACGAATAATGTAAAGCAAACAAAAAATCTAACGGCCTAATTAATGTACAAAATAAATAATAAAGAAACCAATATAGTATATAGAAACAAACGACAAACACTACATTACCGTTTCGTAACTTAAAACTGACAAATACAGATAGTGGCGGGGTTTAACTTGTTTAAAGGCACGCCAACAATCCCCTAAGCTCGGTACTGGATTCGTGTGTACCAGTGCAATAACATTTATACCAAATCAACACTTATCTCCGTCATGTTCATTTTCATCAACTGTCACAATAACAATAACGGTACCATTTTTTTGCACCAGATGCGCATTTCGACAATACATGTCTCTTCAGTGATGCTCGTGGCCAAAATATGTGAATTGGCTTATATTAAAGATGAAGAGCTATAATCCAAAAGTTCCAAAAAGTATAGCCAAATCCGTGAAATGAATCAGAGCTTTGCATGATGGAGATACATTTCTTAATTTATAATAATTTCTAACATTTTGACATGTTTTAATATTTCTACACATTTCACTCATGGCCACAGGTCTGCACATGAAAGGTTATGCTCAAAGCAAACACGTTATTTTGAGTTTTTCTTTACAAGTACAGACAAGGTATTGTAGGAAGTCCGAAGACATTTGTTCCTAAAAATTACCAGCTTCAAACCATCCCTATCAATTCATCCAAGATTTAACAGAGATCTATAAGGGGGTTTAGGAAGGTGTGATGACATCCATATGCTTGTCTGCGAAGATGCTGGGGAAACATCATACGAGAAGTACACACTATCTTGAATTCGCTCAATGTCATGGTTGGTAACACATTAGATAGCGTCGCACTTTATTTTAAGAAGCATAAAATCCATTGGCATTCAATGTTTCAACATATGTTTTGAACCAAACTCACGGTACATATGTAAAGCCAATCCTAAATGAAAAGGAGTAAAAATAAAAAGATTGCCTCAACAATTGCTTAGCATTTCCACAATTTCTAGGGTGCCATTTCCTGAGAATAGTCTTGGCTGTATGCAGTTTCATTGAGTAATCATAGAATGAATTGCAATAAATACGAAGGCATTGACTGAATTAAGAAGGAAGAAACAATTCATCCAAAATTGGGTAGTCTTCTTTAGAGTTTCGATGTCTTTTCTAAGTAAACTTGCAGCGGAATTAAATATCTGTCCGTTATTTGTGTCTATTACAGTTGACATTGAGATTTTGAGGTCAGTTTTCAATTGACTAGAAGCTTATATGGCATCTAAAATAGTTAATTTGCTACTAAATAATATGTTATATTTGCCTTGAACTTGTTGAAGTTGTTTGACAACTGAATTTCTATAGAAATAAATGAGTTTAGACTGCACTTTACATGTAGAATATTTTAAATTAGAATCATCCTGAAGAAATTATCTATATTTATCAAGTAACGGTGCCATGAGGAATGACCCTTAAATCGTTGTCAATAGTCAAAATAGAATTAGTAAAAGCAGTATCGTGTTCTGAAATATCTGCTTCCACGGGTTTGGATTTTTTTTTTTCGTTTTTAGCAAATATTTTGTAATGCAACCAAAATGACAGAGTGCTTGAAGTTTAAAAGATGGACGGGAAACTATTTCAACTTTAACTTTATCTGACACGGATAAAACATTTTTAATGCGCTCATCTGATTCAAACTTAAGTAATTTTTTATCTTTCTAAAATGTTTTGTTGCAACAAAATATACAAGCACTCCAGATGAACGACTGCATTCTAGAACGTGTACACTGAATACCCGAAACTGAGGGACAACAGTCAGATAATTGTATGTCGTCAAACTTCCTGCACGGAGTTCTTCAAATTAACAGCTATCGCATGAAACATCTTGATGTTCCCCTTATACAATCTTTTATGCAATGCAGATACAAAAGTCGACTTCCCTAAACTGGTATATTGACTTAAAATTTCAATCGAGGTTTTTTTTAGCATATTTTTTATTCACTGCATAAAATTTAACGACTTTTGTCTGTTCTTTGGACTTAATCGAGCAAGTTGCAAAGGACTTGACATATCACGGAATATTTACTGAAACTATCCGTCAATTATTTTGATTTTACAATAACACTTTTCTGACAAAGTATATTTGATGTTTTATAACGAAAAAACATAGAATATAAACATATACAAACAAAGTATGTGGCATATATCAGTGCACTTTAATTGAAAATATATGTATATAATAGCGAAAAAGGTAGTAATTTCATATATCATTTGAGAGCAAATTATTGACTAATACACAAAATGGGACGGAAGGCAAGTGATTGAGTTCCGTGTTGAAATTGAAGATTTTTACTCCATTCTTTTTCCATTGATTTCTTAAGGTTTTTTTCATATTTTGGTTCCGAAATTTTTATCACTTATTAGTTTTATTAAATACTATATGCTTAAAATATTATGGGATAATTTTTATTACTACTATGAAGAAGAAACTAAAGTTTGAGTCTGAATTTGCAATTCAAATTACATCAATTTTAAATAGTTTGAACTTCACAAATCTTATAGATTAGAAGAAAATAAAATACTGAATAGCATATTTCGACATGTAAAAATAGCTCCAGGAAAAACTATTTCAATTAAATGTAAGCAAACATACCCATTTTTTTCATTTTGAAAAAGGGGGGTTGAAACTCTCCAATATACTACCAGTCATTAAAACAACTTTTTAGAAAAAAGTGACCGTACGAAATTCTGACGACAGGGCAAAAACTAAAGAAGACATATTTGTCTTTAAGTTAAGACCATTTTTAGCCGTTATTATTTGGGGAGATTAAACTCGCAATCTAGACGACTTTTTACACTTCTGTCACCGCACTAAAACGTTATGCAGTCTTATATATCATGTTTATAGTCCATAAAGTGTTGTTAATGAGTTAAATGTGTTATTTTAAACATAAAGCGTTTCTCACCTCGTTAATCTATTTAAAAAAAAGAAAAGAACAATATGAAGATATCGACTTTTGTTTCATTCTGACCAATACAGAATACAGATTTATATAACACTTACTGTGGCATTCTCGATGATTGTATGGAACAATACCAACCGTGCAAGGGCTGTATAGCCAGTCAAGGTCGTTAAAAACTTCCATTTGTTGTTATGGAACAATTGTAGAGTTGCCCATTTGTAATCAAAAACTATTCAAATATGCAATTGATCTTCCATGAATCGTCCATGAAGGTAACAATATGTTTTACACTCTCGTGTAAACTTTTGTTATTTCAACGAGGAATGTATAAGTGGTTCTTAAAAGTGTGATTAATTCGCTACTATATAACACATTGTATGTGGTATTATATAATTACAGTCTTTCATGACAAAGGATTCTATCAATTCATACGGAGTTGTAAACTAAAAACTCAAATTTCATAAAAAGAACGAATTTCAATGTTTTATAGAAATTAAAAACCGTACACGTATTTTTTTTTACTTGGCATTGTTCGGGTATCTTGTATTGTGAAAATAAATACCGATAGTTTGAACTGGCATGTGGTCGTCGCTAGTAAATAATATTGGAATGCAACTCTTCAAATTTGTTAAATCTGAAGAACCGTCAAAATCATTATTTAGTTTTCATATTGTCATACTGTTTCTCAATTATTATTGATAGGCATTTATTTCAACAGATCGGTATGTTGTGTTAAATTTAAACCTTTTGAACAATAATAAATTGTTATAAATCGGTTAGGTTATTACTGTTGATAAAATCCCGTTAAGTTGTACGCATGCACGAATGACTGCTTATGATCAAATCTAACAGGTTATCAATAGTTCAGATTTTTGACAACTAATTGTATTCTTCTGTAATGTTTGACTTATACTAAACGCACATATGTCGTCCCAACTTGTAATTTAAATTTCTTTGATGAGATGATAAGTGTTGTTACTAGTGGATATTTTGTCACTGATGGTATCACATGTCAGATAGTCACACTTATGTGCACGTTTGTATTGAAATAAAATATTAACAGTGGTTTAATATAAGTTCTGTGAATTGATTGTGATATGATTTAGTTATTCGAATTTAAAAAAAAAAGATTTAGGCAGACGAATAAAAAATAAATCAAGCTTATATGAAAGCTTATATATGTAATAAGTGGTTTTTTTTTATTTGGCGTTAGGATTGATCATGGTTCAATATGATTGCTTTCATATATCATATATTATGTTTGGAAAGCTTAAATTAACCAATCTATGATATGTGGATGGAAAATTTGTGATTTATTTTGGAAATAGTCATACCAACACACGATTCATATCCCTATTGAAGCACAGCGGGATACAAACTCTTTGTTAATATAACATATGATAACATGTTGTCATGGGCTCGTAATCACAATAATGGGTATATACTGTATTGGTCATGATATAAAGTATATTTTAATGATGATTAATTGTATAGCGTTCTTAACTGGATTTTAAGAAGCGTAAATATAAATTTTATTGAATCTAAAACAATTGGGATGTAAAAGAGTTATCCCTTTCGGTCTTGGTTTGTAAGTGTAAGATTAACCTCTGGCCTCCGGCCATCGAGGTTATCTTACGCTGACACACCGCATCCTCCTGTGATATCTGCGTTGACACTTTTCATTTGTTAATGGAACACTGATGATGTTAAATGCAATTCAAGTTTATATTATTATATAGTTGCAACAACTTTGTCACACAATAGCATAGAGTATTAATTGAGACATTCTATGAAATCAATATCGTTACATTTATTGATACCTATTCTAATCAATTGCTTTGCATTTCATTGATCGTTATAAAGTTTTATTATATTTATGGAATGTAATTTCTGAATCTGAAAATAAATGTATTTAGGCATTGAAAAGTATATTTTTTTTGTATTTTGTTTTAAACAAAATGTCTTCTAGTTGCAACAATATCTTAGCATTACCACTTTTATATTACTTGATGTCAACATGTATCATACACTTATACTAGAATATGCATTATAAAGTAAGCTTTAAACTCATTCTAAGAAAAAGTTGGAAGAGAACCAATTTTTGCGTATTTTAACCATAGCATCATGCTTTATTAAGATAAGAAGCGGTATGCTTGCACGTGACACAAAAATTAAAAAAAAAAGTATATATAATTAAGTACCCATATGTTACCATACGACCTTCAAAAATAAGCACAGCCAATAACGAATCGTAAATTTTAACAGACATTGACATGATAAAATATACCACAATATAGCGAGTCAAATCAAAAGCTCGATTAAAAAAAAACAAATAACCGACAAAGCATTTGATACACAGAAGCTGAAGACTTGATTGAAAATATAATAAAATCAAACATATACTGAACCCAAGGAATATTCAAAAACGGAAAGTCCATAGTCAAATGGAAAAAAAAAGTTTAAACACATTTAACGGTTTAGTTTAAAACAGACACACATCTTTTGTTTTAAATTCAAATAAAGTGGCAATCATTGCATGTCAAAGCAACACTTTATGGTGTCTTGTACTGGAAAAATAGCATACCTTTAATTGCATATAAGAAAGAACTGGTTCCAAGAACTTCAGATGTATCGAAACAGGTACTTCTGATCTGGCAAACAGACAAAATGTACCCTCTATTTAAAATTTTGTGCTGTTGTTTTAATATTCAAAATATACATTTTTTTTATTCGAGCGTCACTCATGAGTCTTTTGTAGACGAAACGCGCGTCTGGCGTAGATATAAATTTTAATCCTGGTATCTATGATGAGTTTATTATTAGTCAGAAAGTGTTCTACAATTATCACCAGTCCTTCTGCTTTCATTTGAAACCAAAAAATCAAAATATTCTACAAATTTTGAAAGTTACACTCATGCGTAGGAACTATTTTGTTATTGACATGTACTTCTTGCATGTGCTTTCTTGCCTGTCCCAAATCAGTGGTGTTACCCCTTAAGGCTATCACAATATCAATAACTGACTAGATAGGAATGTTAAAGAAAATTTCTAAATTTAAGCTAATTTAGTAACTGCGAATACTTTTGTATCGGACCATTGTGTCTATTTTTTTTATGTTATTTTCCCATTTTAACAGTCATATGAATTAAGCAGATTTCAACTGAATAACACCACTATCCTGTTTTAGGGGATAGTTGAGCACTCACACACATCTTTAACAGAAATAAGGTACATGTATTTATTTCGAGTAGTCTGTCATTTTGCATGTCGGGGCCATTTATAGGTTAGTTATATAGGTATGGGGTTTTCTCACTCATGTGACTGTTATATATCATACGAAGGCCTATTATTTGTACTCAAAATAGAAACGGAAACGGGTAATGTTTCAAAGAGACGAGGAACCAATCAAAGATAACGCGGCCACCAAAAGATTTTTAACACAACGAGAAAAACTCGTACACGGGAGCGAGCTCAAGCTATCTATTCCGATTGAACTCTGATTACTAGTTGTATCATT
Source organism: Mytilus galloprovincialis (assembly GCA_037788925.1). Classification (NCBI taxonomy): domain Eukaryota; kingdom Metazoa; phylum Mollusca; class Bivalvia; order Mytilida; family Mytilidae; genus Mytilus; species Mytilus galloprovincialis. Next base: position 50,260,540 of record CM075341.1, read on the forward strand.
AGTAATATCATAAGCAATCATACCACATTTCTCTTTTATATTTCATATGACCCAGTTAATTATTGATTATGCTTGCAAACTCATTTAGAGATTGACAAATAATGAACAATAGCTGTAAAAAAATGTATTTGTGACGAATTGTTCTGGAAACTCCTGTTTTTGTTCGTGAAGTCATTTGCATATTCTTATAATATCATAATTTTGAAAAGACAATTTGTAAAGTATTACATTATTTATTACAGCAGGAGCTTTTTTCAGTGGTTGTCGTTTGTTGATGTGATTCAATAGTGTGTCTCGTTTTTTTTTTTTTTTTTTTTTTTTTTTTATATAATTATACCGTTCAGTTGCTTTCCCTGTTTGACCTGTTTTACATAGCATGATTTGAGCCAAACAAATTGTATTGTCTTAACGATACAACTAACGTTTAATTTTACCTGAGGATAAAAAAAAGTCAAGTTTTATGCAGTTATGTCATTATTTGCTTAATATTTAACCCTATTTCGTAAAAAATGAGTTATAATCAATCTTGAGAATTAATAAAATTAACGTAATCAACATGCTATCTCTTTAGAGTATCTTTTATAGGAAAAAACGGACAATGTTATAAATATACCATTTTTATTTAACGGAAAGAAACATTTAACATTTTTATTTAGATGAACATTTGTGTACCGTTTCTACGTCTTTTGTGCATATTATCAATTATGTTTTGTGCTTTACAATCATGTTAGTCTACCAAAAAAAAACTTTTAAATAAGTTAAATTGTTTTCTCTTTACGTTGAGTCAGACAACGTGTCCAATTGTTTTTTTTTTTTACCCGGATTCTTTCCAATTCAGCCTCCTTGTCCTCTTCTTGTCTTGTAAAATCATCTTGAAGTTGTTTTTTTAATTCATCTCTTATGTTTGTTTTTAAGTCAGCTATATATTTTTCTTGTACTTTTTTCCAATCGTTCAACGTTTTCTTCTCTCCTTCAATCCAACCATTATGTTTCTTCTTTTCTTTTTCAGAAAATTCATTCCACTCATCTTTATTTCTTGTCAATTCACCCAACGCTTCATTTTGTCTTTTTAATTCATCTTGTTGTGTTTTTTTAAATCCGGCCAAAATGTTTTTCTGTTCTTCAATCCATTCAGTATACTTGTTTTTCTCTGTTTCTGTCAGGTCATCCAACGTTTGCCTGCATTCTCTTTTCAATTCATCTAATGTGTTCTTTTGTTTTTCTGTTAAATCTGCAAATGTTTTTTCTTGATTTTTTTTCAATTCAGGCATCATTTCCTTTTGTTTGCTCTCAAATTCATCATTTTGTTTTCTTTTTAATTCCGCCAACGTTTCTTATTCTTTCTGTATACATATCTCAAGCTTTGTTTGTTCCTCACTGATCAATTTTATTAAAGCTTTCTCCTCCTTTTCATATAAAGCCATTAATTTCTCACTCACATTTTCTGTCAATTTTTCCTGGATTATTTTCAATTCAGCCGTCTTGCCCTTTTCTTGTCTTTTCAAATCATCTTTAAGTTGTTTTTTATTTCATCTCCGAGGTTTGTTTTCAAATCGTTTAACTCCTTTTTCGCCTTTTCTATATATTCGTCTGATATTTTTTTCTCTGTTCTTATCAATTCAGAAAACATTTCTTCTTGTTCTTTTTTGTTAAAGTAACGTTTGTACGCAATCGCAGTCAATACCCCAATGCATGATAACACCTGAAAGGGTTTTAAAAAGAGAATGAACTTTCAAAGAAAAAAGAACAACGTTGAATGCCCTTAAAACTAGGCGATCCTGCAGAGAATTTCAAATGAGTTTGGAGTTATAACCAATTATGCACACAATATATCTTCATTCAAAGTATGTAAATAGAAGCAGAGTTACCTACATACAATAACAAAAATCACCCTTTAAAAAAAAATAGTTTCGTTTCTTTGAAATGTATAAGTTCAGTACTTCAGTAAGAGTCTGGCATTGTTACAGTGAATTGCTTAAGAATGTAAACCTCTGAGGAGCCAACTATTTCTAGAGTTTAACTCTGTTCTGAACCTGATTTTTGCATTTATAAAACTGTAAACAAATAATTGGTGGAGAAAAAAATGATATTGTGGTGCACTTTATTGTTTGGTACCTTCCTTTTAAAGTTTTGACATTTTTCATCAATTTTTACATTTTTTGAGTATTATCGTTAAAAAAAAATTAAAGTTCCAAAATTTAACTTTTTTACATACTTTAAATAAATAGATGAAGTGAAACATTCTGATCAAATTTCATTTAAAATCATTTTAGGATGGTATTCACATAAGAAATTTTATCATATGTTGATGCTTTTTTAATCAATAATTGAAATAAAATTGAGAAAGGAAATGGGGAATGTGTCAAAGACACAACAACCCGACCAAAGAGGATACAACAGCCGGAGGCCAGCCATAGGTCCTCTATGTAGCGAGAAACCCCTGCTCCCGGAGGCGTCTTTTAGCTTGCCCCTAAACAAATATGTATACTAGTTCAGTGATAATGGACGTCATACTTAAATCCGAATTATGCACCACAAACTAAAATTGAAAATCATACAAGACTAACAAAGGCCAGAGTCTCCTGACTTGGGACAGGCTCAAATTTGCGGCGGGGTTAAACATGTTTTTTTAGATCTTAATTCTCCCCTATATTTCTAGCAAATGTAGAAAAAACAAAACGAACGGTAAGACTCAGTTTAAGAGAAGTCTGAGTCCGATGTCAAAATAAAAAAACAAAGAAATTAACAAAAATGACAATAATACATAAATAACAACAGACTACTAGTTGTTACTGACATGCCAGCTACAGACCTGAATAAAACTGATTGAAAGAATATGACATCATCAGATGAATATCAGGCAGAATCCCTCCTGCTAAAGGTTTAGTATTATAAAATAATGAAATAAATTAGAAGAACATAACCCGTGTCGTGCCAACAACTGGTTTTAGAATAAATTAGTTTAAATCCGATGCAAAGATACTATGAGTGAATCAATAATAAAGCCAAAACATTCAATCTTTAATGGCCTGACAACAGTATCGTAACTCTTTCCTTTATTGATAAGTCTGTTTAAAGGTTTTGTTAGCTTTTGAGGTGAAAATTGACAGTTTGCTTTGTTAAGAATTTTACCATAACAGATTGAATTTGAAATACCTGAACATATAAGATGTCTGCATGTTACTTATATAGGAAAATTCAAAAGAAACCAGTGAATGGAATGTAATTTTTTTTTGTAAAATCATTACATGTACCCCACATACATTTTCTCAAAATATCGGTTGAAAAGACTGACTTGATTGGTTTAACATTTGAAAAACTAATTACTCAAAAACTACTCATTGTTGATACAGACTTAAGTCTGACTATAAAATTTATTAATTTTATTTTATTTATATTTTATACTTCTATCATATGTTTTGGAAATAAAACGAGACTTAATCGTAAGAAGACTACATCCATAACAAAACAATATTATCATTGCAAAATAACTAAAGAACATAAATAACATAAATGCATAACACTTACTGTAGCATTGGCCACAATTGTATAGACCAACTGCAGAAAACTCCATACCAGTCCCATATTGGAAAATATATGTTTTTTACTCTGGTGTTAACATATATAACACCAACCACTAAATATGCATGGTTCGCAGAAACTACATTGGTTGACTGCAATATGCTTCGCCTTATAAGGTCATTACAAGCCCTCAAATAGTTCTATAAATAAAAAAAGAGCGAAGTATTTCTAGGAATAAGAAACCGCCCAAATGTTTTCCCTGGTATTGCTGTTCTTACGACTTAAATTATCTTATCCAGAAATCAAATCACTGTGGTTATAACAAACACAGGGCGATATAAAACATAATACGAATTCAACTTAATTATGTATCTTAATATAAAGAGTCGCGTTGATTGGTAAGCATGAAAGACTTCATTTAATTAAATGATATAGTAAAACATAGGTTTATCTCAAGACAGGTAACTATACAATTATCTCTTATCATATGCGTTTGTATTGCATGTTATATTTCTGTTCTTATCCTAATCCAACCAACAACAAAAAACACTAACATGACTAATGCACACGGTGTTTTAATTTTGTGGTGAAGCCAATAAAGACGATTATGTCTGCAAAAATATATAATTTTTGTTCCAAATATTGAAAAATAATATTATTGTCCATACAATGATTGTGTACCAAGAAAACTAAAACATAATATTGAAATTATTGCTGAAGTTTATACACTGCTATTTCTTCAATATGATTGTAATTTTTATTTTAAACTGCACAAGGTACTTATCTTCTGAGACTTCCCACTGAGTATATTTGATATGTTTTTTTTTCATAAACTATTACAATTGATAGTTTATTTTCCTTTTGTGTCAGTTGATTGCTAGCTGTTGAAGAATATTGGGTAAATTCTAAAGCGATTTTAGAAGACTTAAGTTAGCGTATGATCAGTATTTTATCTGAAGGTTCAGTTTCCAACGGCAACAATATGAAAGTATCAACATCAATTGGCAAGGCCTTGTGAGTTACGGTAGCCTCGTAACTGAATGAGCGGCAAACATTGCTAGCGTATGATAGTGTGTTCGAAACTATCAGAACATTCGGAAATGTCGATAGAGAAGGTATTTGTGTGTTTTACTTCTAGGCATCTGATGTTTTTAAGATTAATTAGATAGTTTTTTCTTAAAGGTCAACAACGTTCTCCTTAGATAATGAAAAATAAGATTCACCACTGAAATCTTTAATATATTACAGAAACTTTGTGTCCAGTTAATCACTTGATAAAGAAATATATAATAAACACGGATTCTTGTATCCGTTGACAATCATTATGTTTATAATTTAATCTCACAGTTTGTACTTTTCAACAGGAATTAACATATTTATCTATTGTCATAAAAATTCATAATATCTAATAAAATCAGTAAATTTAGCTAACAAAGTCCATATATTTCAATAAAGTAACATTAATTTTTAGTGGCAAGTTGTTTTAACGTTAATTAAGCTTAAACTAAAAATTGTTTGCTATCCACTCTTTGTGACTAAAGTGAGATATCTCTGGTAAATTTTCCTAACATTCAATCATTGTGGGGAGTTGACATATTTTTGTGTTCATTTATAGTCTTTTTCAGAAGAGTAAAAACATGTTTTGTGTAGGTGGTTCCAATTTCTTGATAATTTGCAGGATAATGCTTTCAAAAAGCTCTTGTCTCATAATGTTTCCCCCTTTTATTTAAAGGTATATATGATTTTTTACTCTGCGAAAATTGCCGGTGATCTGTGATTTCAAAATAATTGGTCTCATCGCACCAAGAAACTTATTGACGATGAGGGTAGATTTGACTCTGCCCATTTATGTCGTTCTTGCACGATCGGACAGTATAGATGTGACAAAAATATATTTATAGAATAATAAGATATTCTTTTATCTTGGTATATATTAATTAAAAAAAATTAAAAAGAATCAAAGAAAATTTAAGATATACATCAATGTCTTTAATAAACTAAAGTAAAATACTAATATCTTGTACATTTACAGATTTTGTAACGATTTTTAATTCAATAAAAAAAAAAACAATAATATTTAAAATATGAAATTATAACCCTGTACAAGGTAGACAATCAACACATTGACTTTATGAAATTGAACATAGTTCAAAGTAATAAATCTCTTGCATACAAATGGCACATCAATCGAAATATTTAACTGCGCATTTGTGCTCCAACTTCAAGGAACATTCTAAATTATCAATATAACAACAAGTTGTTAATCTGTAGGATAGTGACGACTTATAAAAGCTAACCCATAGAAAAGAATATTTGTTTGAATTTTTGTTAAACTTACTAAGAAAAATGCTCGAACTACTTAACTTTCATAGCTTATAATAAATATGCTTACACACTGATATGATATGGTTGTTGAATATTATAAACCTGTACCAGTGTAAGACAATATACACTTTTCGTGCTTGCATTTACTTACCCAAAAAGATATTTATTTAGAGCCTAAACATTTCGACATATTGTTTACATTTTATAATTATGAAGTTCTAATTGTATCACAAATTCCGGTTAAGATTTGACTAAATACCAATATCCTGATATCGTTAGGTAAACATGCTACAGGGATGCTATCATTATTATTATATTGGTTGTATTTCAATGAGAACTGATCCATTGTTTGGTTTGATCTAAATTATGTGTTCTTGTGAATACCACATTGTTCTAAATATCAGTTTTTAAATTTGAAATGATAACAAAATTATCTTGGCCTATGAACGACAAATCTTTTCTATTTGTGACCTATAGGTATTCAAACTGCAAAACGTTTTGTTTTTCGATTTTGGGAGTTTTTGCAAGATACGCAATTTTCTGTAAATATTGAGCAATATTTAAAAAGAAAGCATACAAGTACCAGGAAAAGGCATTTTGTTTATTTTTAGCAAATTTTACGAATTTCCAATGTTCACTATTGAGTTTCATTTAACACAAATTGCGCCGTATGAATCATTGACGACCTCGCAACACAGAAAGTACTGTTGGTAAGCTTCCGAATGATATTTCATAAAGCCGTATGTTTGGTTGATGCATTATTCTCGTTTACTAAGAGCCTGTTGTTCTAAATCGTCACTCACTATTGAGAATCGATTCCGTTATATTTTGCTGATTGTAACTTATCTGTTAAGCTAATATCCTCTTGCCATCTTCGGTACAAATTCTAAAAATGTTTTCTTTTGTTTTCTTTCCCATTGCATTAACGTTTCTTTATAGGCATTGGGTATTGTTAAACTATAATTCATCAAGTGCACAACGATGAGTTTGTTTTCATTTATAACGTTTCATTGTAACGTCTGGTAAAAAGAATGTTTAGTTTAATTGCTAATGATTTGAGCATTTTTCTTAACATTTGTGACTTCACTATTCGAAATGAGACAGTGTTGTTCAGACTCATCAAAAATCAGAAATCGTCTTTCAGAAGAACTGAACTTTGGTGTGTGTATGCTCTATAGCTACTTGTTTGATGATCTTAATGTGTCATGTGTGAGATATTTGTCATGTCTGGTGATGAGGCGTCACCTGCCGTGTAAGACGACACCGTGTCCATGATGGCGTCTGTTTCGGGCCTTCTTATACCAGACGATGACAGAGCAAGTTTTCTATCATAGTTGTAATGACACACTCTGTGTATCAAATGTATAAACCCCTAGTTTTTCAATCAACTACATGTACAGTTTATTTACGATTGCGATATGGTTCACTGGTACACTGTGTACATGGTCTTATAATTAATTAACCAACTGAAAGCAAAAAGCGAAAAATGTCTGTTTATTAGCTATACATCTCAAGTATTCATGTAATAAACACAATATAATAGACTAAATATATGCACCATGAAAATACTACAATTTTAAACAAAATATAAGCTATGTTGGCAAAGTAGAATCCCTCTACTGTCGGCTTATTCAACTTAATTTTTAAGTTTCTGATCAATTTTGCTACTACTTTTTTCTGTCTGCCTATCAATATTATTAACGTTTCTCTATTTCTGTATAGCAGCTCAGCCAATGTCTTTCTTTCTGTTATCCATTTCTCTAGTATTTCCCTCTCTTTCCCTATCAATTCTTCCACTGTTTCTTTTTCTCGTTGTATCCGTTCATTTAGCATGTCCTTCTCTTTTCTTATCAATGCTTCCACTGTTTCTTTTTCTCGTTGTATCCGTTCATTTAGGATGTCCTTCTCTTTTTTCATCAATACTTCCATTGTTTCCTTTTCTTTTTGTATCCATTCATTTAGCAAGTTCTTCTCTTTTCTCATCAATACTTCCTTTGTCTCGTTTTCTTTATGTATCCATTCATTTAGCATGTCCTTCTCTTTCGCAATCCAGTCAGCCATCGTATTCTTCTCTATGTCCAACAATTGTGTAAAGGCTTCCTTCTCTTTTTCTATCAAGTCAGTCAACGTGTTCTTTTCCTTTTTTATCAGTGAATTTATTGATTCTTTCTCCTTTTCTATCAATTTAATCATTATAAGATATGTTTCTTTGTTTACTATCATTGTGCCCTCATTGCTTATGGGTTTCGATAAAACAATATCATAATTTCTATACGTGTTACTGGATGATAACCAGTTCATTTCAGTTAAAGTGTTGATGTCTTGTTTAGTTTGTTCGTTTATCCTGTCGTGGTCTCCAGCTATCATGTTTATAAACGTATTTGCGTCTTTCACGATTGAATCCGTCAACGTTGAATAATTGTCTTTTATCCATTCAGTTACCACTTTGTTGTCATCTCGATTACAAACAGTAATTTGTTTAACATTTTCCCCAATCCATTTAAGTAATGCTTCTTTATCAGCGGTTGAGTTTTGTAAAATTATAAGTCGGTACGTAACAGTAACGGATTCATCGACCAATAATACCATTTGAAATTTTATGGATTCATGTTTTGTAACGGGTTCCATCCATGTGGTATCTGTTTGGTCGTCTTTCATCCAATTCACCAATGCCTTCGTGTCGTTTGTTATTAATTTGGTTAAGGTTTTAATGTTTTCATTTCGTTTTCGCTTATTTCTTTCTTCGGCTTGTCTTTTAATATTTTTATACAGTTTGACCCACAAAATTCGGTACGTAGTAACCATCGATATTCCAAGCCATGATAATACCTGAAACAGAAAGAACATGTATTTTTCTTGGTCAGAGATATTTTGTCAAATTAGTTAAATAGAATAAGACATAACAAATGTAATGAATAAAATAGATTGTTCTACATTTAGTTGTTGGCAGGTATTTCATACATATATAGGTCGAGAAATCATTGAAAACTATGAGACGGTTCTTCAAGGTTGAACAACGAGGTCACAGGTCTAAAATTGTAGACTGTTATTTTTGAAAAAGCAGAGGTTGAAGACAGCGGATATATCCAGCTTTTAAATTGGTCATATCAGACCCCTGAGGAAGTTGTTACATGGCAGGGATTCTTAAGAGTGCAAATAAACGTAATATTTCTGCACAAGAAGCAACACAATGACGAAGACCTAAACAACTTAACGGGCTAATAGTAGGTAGACAGTTCTAGGTTTTTTTAAATGTAAAACATATATTATTATACATTAGCGGTAGAACAGCACTCGTTTGATTGAATACATTCACAAACATGTATGAAATTTAAAACAGAATATTTTGTCATGACAAGGAAAATATTTGTATGTGAAATTTGCATAAAAACGTATGATGTACAGTCTAATTACAGGCAATACGCCCAAACTGACTGTTCCCTCTTTAACAAAATGGTTTCATGCAATACCACCTTAGTAGTGCTAATTTTGATTGTTCTGTACATCTGTAATATGGTAAGGTGTTTATTTCTGAAATGCTGAGTACATGAGTATTATCGGAAGCCTAAGTAAGCTGGTTTTACAAGCGAAACATTGCTTTTATTTTTTACATTTCAAGATTGACATTGTTAGGCCAAACATGTATTTTATTTTATTACTAATTAATCACCATTAAGAATACTAAGTGTGCAATATATGTATGTTACTCTGTGTTGACACTGACATATTTTGTAGCGTTTCGATAATATTAATATACTAGTTTTCTATTCAGACGCAAAACCGGCGTAGAAAGTTACATATAATTGATATTGACATTAACGTATAAATATGTAAAAAAGAATACAAATAAACTTGGCATGTTAAGTACTATAGCATTAAATAAAATAAAGAATACCTCACCTTTTTTGAATAGTCGTCCATGAATGTTTGAGTGGACTTCCGTATTTTTAACCCTTTTTATAAGAATCGTAAGATGCATTCGTTCTTAGAAGATCCTTTTGTTCTATACAGCCATAGACATAAGTATGTCATCAAACCTATTAGGCATTACAGAAATTAAGCAAATAACATACTTTAAAAATCTGAAAAACGTGCCTCACCTAATATTATTATATAGATTGACAATATTTTGTCATTCATTTATAATATATAAATATGTAGGATCTTAAAAGGTATATATATCAAATTCCAATCGTCCCGATGACATGTTAACTTTTTCCTGGAAATATTCAAATCCATTTTTGTATTGATGGCAGTTTTTAAAAGATTTGTTTATAAAAATCAATAATGTACATTGCGAAATGAACGGACAATTGAAACTTTAAGTTTATCCTATGACATACACTATAAGGTCTTGTACAAACACCGTCAAGCATTTAATTCAGTTTAGGTTCTCTTACAATTATTTGTTTACAACTTCTGAATTGATTTTTATATTGTTTTTTTGTTATGCATCCATAATTTCCACTGAATATTGCATTACCTTTTTGGTGTTTTTTTCTGTTTTGAAAATACGACTTTATTGAATTATTTGTTGAAATATTACATTGAATGCATATAATTATAGACATGTAATACAATGTACATTTACCATAACCACTTATAATATATATCGCTAAATACATGTGAAACATATTCGACATCATGATTGTTATCATAAGCAAAACCATACCACAGACAGGACAATAATGTATTTTATTTATTGTAAATCATACTGGCATGTGATGTTCAGAAAGATAAGCCTGCAAAGAAAATGTCAGTCTTGCATTATTATTTATTTGAAAACAGAAGATATATTATCGAATAATGTTGTGTATCATTTCGATTTGTATGGGAAACTGAACCTTCAACAATTCATCAGTTTCATATTGCATCGGAACACTGCATTCATCAACATGTATATCGGATAAAACGTTCCAAATTCCTCATATGAGAACATTATGGTCAACGTATGTATATACATCACTTTATTATAAATATCACAAATACATTTGTATGTAAATAAATTGCAGGTTCTCAGAAACATGCCCCTCCTAGTTAACTTGAATTTCATTCATGTAAAGTCTGTACATATGCCAAATTTACGAAGGAAAAGATATAAATCAAAACCGATCTACCCGTTCAAAAACTAAATACTTCAATAGTTTCATTCAGCTTTTGTCAATTCCTGGACGTTTTTCAAAGATTCATTTGATAAAGCAATAATAGGAATTGTGAAATGTATGTACTTTTGCATAAGTCTATCAAAATGTACGGAGAGTCCTATAAACTATTTACACCTTCAGGTATTTAATTTGGTCAAGTTCCTGTGAAAATTATTATAAATAGATAGTTAAGACAAAACGTTATAATTGTATAATGTTATACAGTTCTTATCTCATAATGTATATCTTTGAGATTTAAATAACTTGTTTGAGGAGTTAAAAAAAATATCACCGTAGTAGGGTGTAAAGGAGTAAGTTCAGTAAGACCCCCTTTTGGACCCAAAATATAGCAGTGTTACAAAACTGTGATAATGTAATCGTTAAGCTATTTATTGGAAAGTATAATGATTCTTCTACATAGATATGGACAATACAATGCACATATATCGGGTACTAGCATCATAAAGTCATGCTAAATTACTGAAATCTTCACAATTTTAGCATTTTAGTTAAATTTTAGACGGTTTCTGTCTAAAATTAAAGTGGCCGCATTCGTGTTCATTCATAATATTGAAATGTAAGTTGTATTTGATGATAATACATAATATATATAAAGGTTGAGGATGAACACGGATGCGGCCACTTTCATTTTTGACAAAAACCATCTGAAAAGTGACGATGTTTGGCAAATTTGATAGATTTTTCATATTTAAGCTTGAATCGGAACGTTTTTGATGGCTTCATCAGTTAAAATCTTTCACAAAAACTAATTGACTCAATTGAAATAGACACTTAAGCTTTAAAAAGTGTCAAAAATATTTCGTCAGATGAACTTGAAATTTGAGGCCAAAATCGTCCCTTACCGGACCTACTCCTTTTGTTTGGTACGTTTTTTAATATACAGTCGAAAAATCATTACGCCATTATCACATGAGACAGATCATAATCATATATTGTAACGTGATCGAGGGGAGGTCAACACCGACACAGACAGACAGACATAGCCATTTATGGCACGACAATATATCCTGTGGTAAATTCCCAGTAACTAAATTATCCGGTATATATATATACAAGTTTATTAACAAATGTACAATACTTCAGACAAATTGACAAAGTTAGCTACAAAGTTTAAACATATAAACTTAAAATACAAGTCCTCCAGAATCTAACTGATTCAAGACTTCAAGGAATACACAGCCTTACAGTATCACAGCTGATACACAATCTCCCAGTTGCTTGACCAACTCACCTTTATCATAGAGTTTAATTACTTCATCTCTAGACAAACAAATAGGCATAGCTAATTTTATTACCCTACACACCAAGACACCGTTTCTGGTCTTAATCACATCTGACAGTTCAACTTTAACTGCAGATAATAAAACTAGCCATTTGTCAAATAAGCCTTGCGTTATTAATTGTCTCTGTACACAAATAAACAGTTATAAAGCCAAATTAACTAGAGGTCAATATTTACAAAACATTAAAATATTACATTGCCTCCTTCTTTGAAAAACATGTGTCTCACATGTAAACAAAAAATAACTTTAACTTATCAAAGTATGGAAGACAACTTTTTTTCAAAAATAAAACCAAAATAATATGCAATAAAAATATACTCGAAAAATCAAAATATATAAAAAACATAATTTCAACATCTAAACAAAATAAATCAAAATAACCCAATCATAATCATGAAAACATGCAATGTTCATTACAATTTTAAATGTTCATAACTTCAACAAAGTTCTAATCAGGCACGTATCTGTTGGGTGGACGTTTCACACGATGTCCGCGACTGTATTCCATCTTAGACATATCGCATTGTTCATTTTCTCTCTATTCAATTTCAGACTCAATGTTATTTTCTTCGATTTCGGAGTCGTGAGACTCGGTGTCTCTTTGAATTACAGTTTTAATTACCATAAGCCAACTGTCAAAATCTCCATTATATGGTATTAGTCTGTTGTAATGAACAACTCTTGGTTTTGACGATTCTAACTTTTGAATCCGGTATACGAAGTCACTAATACTGTTTGTGTTAAAACTGGATAAATGTTCTGGAATGTCTTCTCTTGGCGAATCTCGAGAATAAGCTGACTCGTTAAGTACTGTTACTGCTTCACACGGCTTGTCAAAAGTTTTTTTCATACACCTTAACAGACTTGTCTGTTGCGTTCAATACGTTCATCGCAACGACATATGATGATGAATTAACTACTGTTTTAGCCAACAGGAGCTGATGCTTCTCCACAAATTTATCTGCAGCTAATAACATGCTATAATCTGGAGCATAACCAATATCTATAACTTTCCCCGGAATTACATGCTCTATACCCGGCGGAATAACTTTTGTCTCTGACACAGCAACCCGACAACATCGCACGCCCTGTGTATTTAATACTGCACAAGATATCTGTTCTTTGTTAACAGTCATTGTATTGTTAGCCACATCAATGCAACACGTATTTTGTATCATGAAGTCATAACCGATAATACAGTCTATATCTTCATCGATATCAGCTACCCACAAATCGTGTGTGAGAAGTGTTCTCCCAAATTTCAACATTTATTTTGCCTATTCCTCTAACTTTAAGTGGTTTACCATCGGCAAGTTTCATGTTTGTTTGTGTTGGACGCAACAACACTTTGTTTCTATCGGACAGAGAATCGTATACCTTATCGTTTAAATTGTCACATTTGCGCCTGTATCTACTAAACATTGAACGTCTGTACCTTGAAATTTACCAGGAATTATACATTTCTCCACCGTCATTCGCAACGTTACCTGTTCTAACTTTGTCTTTTTGTTGATAACTTCTGTTACTTTTGTCATCATTAGGACAATTTCTTCTAATATGGCCTGTCTCCCCACAAGTCCAACATCCTCTTTTTCCCGGCTTGTTGTTACTGTTGTTAAATCCGCGTCTCTGTTGACTCATATCACTCTTCAGAAACTGAAGCTCACGTCGAAGTTCTTCTACCACATCAGTCAGTGTTTTAATTTGACTAGACACTTCTGAATTTTCCGAAATAGCAAAATTTCGAACACTTGAAGGTTTGTCCCTCTGTTTATCCGCTATATAAAAAGCCTCAAGCTCAACAGCCAACTTAACTGCATCATCGAGTGTCTTTGGGTGAGCTTGATGTATACGCAACCGTATATCCGCGTCATCTATTGCATCAATGAAATGATCTCGGCTCAACATCTCCTGTAGTTCCAGTTGAGCTTCTGGATATGCTTTGCGGCTTAGTATCTTGATGTGTTGCGCCAATTCAGACAATTCTTGATCTCTTCTTTTACGGATATTATTAAGCTGCACACGGAAAAGCTCTGTTCTGTTTTCAGTCCCAAATATACTTGTTAATGCTGAACATATCGATTGATAATTTTTACGCTTTATCGGATCAATATCGGCTAAAACACTTTGCGCATTTTCACTTAGACTTGTCGCAAGAAACATTGCTTTCTGATTATCCGTCCAACAATTTAAATTGGATATCATTTCAAACTGAATTTTGTAATCTTCCCAAGGAACAGAACCATCATAATTTGAGGGTGGAACAACTGGTTTTTCAATTTTCATACGCTTAGGTGAATGCGATCCTTGATTACTAAAAGGTTGGAACCCGGATGGAATCGGCGATCTTCTCGGAGTCGGATCACTTGAAATTTCTTCCTGAAGAGTTTCATACTCTTTTGTTAAACGCTTAATTTCTCTTTCAGTTTCAATCATTCTAGGCGTTGAAGCTGATAACACAGTTGGAATTAATCCAATTCCTGTATCCATTGACACTTTAGGTCTTGCACCTCCGAAATAGATTTCTCTATCAAAACAATCACGTTTATCCATTGCATAACAATTCAATTACAGTTTCTTTATTTACGCACAAGAAATATATATGATTCCATTTGCTATAATCCTCACACAAAAGTATCGTAATATTAATATAAATCGACTGAATGAAACTAATCCATGTTAATAATATCCCACCGCTGCCACCAAAAAATGTAAAGTGATCGAGGGGTGGTCAACACCGACACAGACGGACAGACATAGCCATCTATGGCACGACAATATATCCTGTGGTAAATTCCCAGTAGCTAAATAATCCGGTATATATATACAAGTTTATTAACAAATGTACAAAACTTCAGACAAATTGACAAAGTTAGCTACAAAGTTTAAACATGTAAACTTTAAATACAAGTCCTCCAGAATTTAACTGATTCAAGACTGCAAGGAATACACATCCTTACAGTATCACAGCTGATACACAATATCCCAGTTGCTTGACCAACTCACCTTTATCATAGAGTTTAATTACTTCATCTCCCGACAAACAAATAGGCATAGCTAATTGTTTTACCCTACACACCAAGACATCGTTTCTGGTCTTAATCACATCTGACAGTTCAACTTTAACTGAAGATAATAAAACTAGCCATTTGTCAAATTAGCCTTGCGTCATTAATTTTCTCTGTACACAAATAAACAGTTATAAAGCCAAATTAACCATGTTAACTAGAGGTAAATATGCACAAAACATTAAAATATTACAATATCTTAAAAAACACATGAAATACATGTATCATGGCTGTTAAAGAATCGTTTCCAAAATATACACCATGACCAGAAAGCAGATATCAAAACAGGTGAAAGATGACAGAAGTATGTATGACACTAAATAGCGTATATCTGCTTACTTTTACTTGTCTATCCGTAGTCTTCATTCACATAACCGTGTGTAACAGTATTTGAACACTTCTGTTGTTCTGCTGTATAACTGATTATTATTACCTTTTTTACTATCCAAAATATTTGAAAATATTGTATTGCTCTCCGTTATGAATTGCCTTGAATACCTTTTTGGCGAATGGTAATAAGACATGGGTATCAGATGAAAAAAGTGATAGTATCTATATTGCACCCGACATTTGTATAACAATAATTACTTATTATGCCGTATACTTTGTTCTTACACATTCGACTTAGATTTTAAACATAGCTCACAGTTTTCACTATTAACTACTTTCCAGCGGTACAGATTATGGTTGAAAGCTAAAATATTATGCAGTAGTTTCCATCTGAACATTTTAAATCTATTATCTTTTAAAAAAGAAACTTTTTTAAGGTAAAATATAGATTTTTTTTAATGAAATAAATCACATTTTTGAATGATAGTTGGGTTGTCCATGAGCAAAAACCTACTGGAAGCTATTTAGTTGACCTGATTATAATATTAAAACGAAACATTATTAAGGAACTGAATTACATTATCCATTCATTATGTCACCCGATCGACAATGTCGGGTGACATATTGCTTTTCCTCTGTTTCTTTTTCTGTACTATTATTATTCTTCCACCTATTTTGTCCAGCAGTTTTCTCGGAGCCAATGGAACCAATCTTTATGAAAGGTAACTATAATGAGGAACACAAAATTTCGGGTTGCAGTTTGTCTTAAGAACATAAAAAATGGCTGCCGTTACCATGGAAACGGAACAAATGTGAAAAAATCCAGTTTTTGGTTTTGGTGAATTATTTGGACATAATTAAACTTAGAATCATTATATTTTGATACAATGTAGGTGCCCGGCATATACTGGTTTTGGATGATTTTGTCAATCATTGGAACTACTATATTGCCATGGAAACTACACCAAAAATTAAAAAAATATCAAAATGCTCCAAATTTTTTTAAACTTCACAGTAACGATGAGCAACATTTGGTAGATGTGGAATATGGCGTTGGAATTTCGAAAATGTCTGCTGTTACCATGGAAACAATGCAAAACAGGTCAAAATGATCCAAAAACCCTTAAGGGGCATTTACTTTCTTAAAATGGTAGGTCAAATTGATCGAAACTTTGATGGTATGGTCCCTCCCATGTACCATTGTGGTATATGCCATTAAATTTTGGGAATGGTCTCTGTTGCCATAGGAACCATCACAAATGTCAAAAATTTCAAAAATTTCAAAATGCTCCAAAACTGATCAAACTTTAAATGAATGTAGACTGGCAAGTCTGGATGAGACTTTTGACAATGGAATTTCCAAAAAGACCACCATTGCCATGGAAACTGCAAAAGTGTCAAAAATTCTCAAAATGCTTTGAACTTGATGAAACTTTATATTATTGTTAACCGGCAAATAAAGATGACACTTTTGACTATGAAATTTTCAAAATGGCTGCCGTTGCCATGGAAACAGCAGAAATGTGATTTTTTAAAATACTCTGAATGTACTGAAAATTTACAGAAAGATGTATTGTCATGCATGTATGAGCATTCACTGTTAAACAATTTTGGAATGGATGCCGCTTAGTGGCAATTGGGGGAAGGGTGACATCCGCTATTGCTTGCAATGGCAATTCTAGTTTCAATTGACATTTGAAGGTTCGTCAATTACATACTAGCCACAAAAAGAAAAGATACCAAGATTTTGTTAAAAAAATATTTATTTTATTTTTCAACAATGTTATTTTAGTTTTGTATTTTATGGAACAATAACATAAAAGCAAACATAATTAACAAAGATAACAGATCACAATTAATTTTCCTTATTGTACGGACTGTTTGAACATGTCGGTGTCAAAACCAAAAGTTGAAGAGTTAACATCGTGTATGGCCACCTCTTGCGTTGATAACAGCTGTCAATCTCCCAAGCATTGATCCAATAAACGCTGAAAAAAACGCTTGTGGAATGTTATTTCACTCTTCCACTAAGGCGGCTCGTAGCTGGTTGACTGACTCTGGTTACTGGCTGATGACGTCTGCGTACACGTTTGTCAAGTTCATCCCATAAATGTTCAATGGGTGATAGATCTGGCGATAAAGCTCTATATTCCTCTATTCAATTTCTCCGTTCATTATTATACTTTATTCTGCAAACCCCTTTTAGATCTGATATATGTGACAATTAATTAATGTGATTCCATGCAGAGAGCAGCTGTTGTTGACACCTCTAAACACACAATCAAGGCGATGTGGTCTAATTGATTCAAGTGGATATAAGTAATTACAGACTATCGTACAGACTAAAACAAGGCAAATACCCCATGTCTTGTAGTTGGCTATAACAAGCCTCGATTAGAAAATGTGAATAAATTCAAACATGAAAATCATAATTTTCAGCAAATCAATTAATATTATTAAAGCTATTGAAGCGTACCAACTCCCAAAAAATAACAATCGCAAATACTGAAACATGACTGGAAATTTTGTTTTAAACTTGTTAAATTCTTTCTGCAAAGGTGCATAACATTTTGTTTGGTTGTTGTCTTATTGAAGGAAGGATTTTTACGAGATTGTTAGCTAACTTTGGGTTTATCTATGTTAGTAGATGTGTCTAAGTAGTATGATATCGACATGATTGATAGAATCTCGTTCCTTACTTTCATATTTTATATCTGAAGTAGAACTGTTCTTTTTCTATATGAGATGCAACTTCCAGGCTATTTTTTTTATTTATTTTAAGGAAAATGTATTTGCAATGCTAAAAAAATTCTTTTATGATCCACTGAATGTTCTTTTATTAGTAAATTTACCATTTATATTTCCTCAAACTTTATGTTATTTAAACATGTATATACTTAAGGAATTGTGTTATATTTGTAGCTTCGAAACTGTGCACGTGAACGAAAACACCATTGCATCGTTTTCGTTTATTATCTATTGTTATAGTCTCAAAAAGTACGATGTATAAATATTAAGTGACTGGTGCAGTAGTAAATACGGTAAATGTAATTATATGTTCGTTTCGTTTTATCTGTTGACTGACGGAACCAGCTGGTAATTTTATGTGGTTTATTCCTTCTTCCTCAATTTGAAAATGTTTCTACTTGTTCCGACTGGTGTTGTAATTTTTCAAAATAGGGGATATGTTATCAAGACTAAAGCTTATTATTAATGTCGAAAACTTGCATCCCCTCCTTCTTATTTTCTGTTGGACGATGTCTTTTCACTGTGAATAAAGGGTTTCTGTATGGACGTGTGTGACATAATACATATAGAATATTTCCGAGACCACTCTGTTTTTCTTCATTACAATTATATAGAAACAGTTTTGAGATACATTTTTTACATTGTTTGAACTGCTCGATGGAATACCCAAAATCTTCTGTACCCACCCTGTGTCCGTGACGCAAGTCAAGTTCCCTATTTTACTTCATCACTATTTTCTAATTTATTTTCAAAATACTGTAGCATTTCTTTATCTTCAATTTTAGCAATTGAAAGAAGTTCATTTTCCAAGATGTTTCATACTTGCCATCAAATTTACCGTACGGTTGTACCGTCGGAAAGTCGCCGGTCGCAAAATAGCAAAATGTTGCCCCATGAACGTCACTCGTTCAAAACGTATATCTCTTCATGTTAGTACAATATTTCAGAATGTGTATTTGGTATCATGATGTCTTTTATTTAGGTTTGGTGTTGTTAAGAACGATTTTAAACCCAAAGTATTAAAGTGTAGAATTGTAATCGTCCCATAGAAAAATGTTATGACGCCATTACACTATTCCAACTGTCATACACTCTTGTGGTCCATTCCTCGAATGTTATCAACCGAATGATACTTATAATTATAGGCAGCATGAAGGATATATAAAATGAGGTATCTTATACCGGAGCACATGTAACCACCTGTTTTGTATACTTAAATTATCTTTGGTCGTTTTCATTTTTCCGTTGACACACATTCGTCAACCCTTTAAATTACATCTTATACGCAGACATTTCCTTTCAGGAATCCTGTATTATGTAATATATAATACATATGAAGGCACTGTTGAAATGGTGTGACACATTCTTTGTAAAATCACAATTTGGCGATTGAAATCATCTCTTTCGTCATGACGCTACTACACATTTTTGAAAAAAAAGTTCAAATACGGATTTGGGTATTCTTATTGTTTGCGATCAACATTTGTTCGGACAGTTTAACTATGTAGTGTTTTAAGATCGACTTTACAGCGGAGCACAATATTTGAGAGTTCTAAGTTAGTCTATAGAAGACAGAGAATAAAGTTTGATGTAAATAATACCATTTTGTGTAGTGTTTCACATATTTAACACTCTAATTAGGTAAGAATGTTATAAATAAATCTTGTTTGAAATCCTTTAAATGGGGGTTGCAGGAAATAAACAATGCTTGAACTCTGTACTTTATTTCCTGTCAAAAAGTGTTGAAATGTGAATGAACATGAATTTCTCTAATTCTAGTACGATTGATCCGTTTCCTGACATGTTGGTTCTTTATATCTAATCAACGTGTGTTTCGTTGTTTTTGGTTCTGTATTAATCAAAAATTGATTAAGACGCCGAATGCTCTTGATTTTCTTTTGAATTACCTTTTATGACAGCATGAAAAAAGGCGACCATTCTAAATAAAAGAACACATCTTTTTGCTGATCAATTGAAAAAAAAAGGGAATACGTTTGTCTGCATGTTTTTTAAAAATCATAAGAGAAATAGAATCCATCACTAAATATCGTGTAATACGAAATGTTTCCATGCAAGACATTTACATTGTAAGTATTGTTTTGGGTGGTACGATGCAGTGGTAGAATCTATATACAACTCACACGTTGGATTGGGTAGTCGTTTGAATATGTTCTCAATATCCTGTTATCAAACAACAATACATTTAGTAATACATTTACATTATATCATGGCTTTTCTCATTTTCATCAATTCATTGATTTCAAAAAATTGAATTATTCGACATTTTTCGGATTTCTTATCCCAGACATATTTCACCTAATCGGTATTTGGCAAAACTTTTTTGGAAATTTGGTTTCTCAATGCTCTTCGAATTTATACTTGGTTTTATTTCTAAATATTTTGAGATGAGCATCACTGATAAGTGTTGTGTAGACGAAACGAGCGTCCTGCGTATCAAATTCTAAGCTTAATATATTTGTATAACTATTTACACCACTGGGTATATGCCACTGCTGGTGTCACCAGCCTAGTAGTCAGCACTTCGGTTTTGACACGAATATCAATTGTATGGACATTTCTATAAATTAGTTGTATACAAAAGTATAAAATTATTAAAAAAAGTAAGGATTGATTTGGCTCAACCATTTTGGAATTTTATGTCCCCGATACTCCTCAACTTTATACTTGTTTTGATTTCTAACTATGTTGAAATGAGCGTCATTGATGAGATTTGTGTAGACCAAATAGGCATCTGGCGTCTTAAATGATAAACATGGTACATCTGATAACTAGTTTTCTCCTTTTTCATTTGGTATTCTTCCTAAATATGTATAAAATAGATATGACAACATAGGTTCGTTTGTGCATAACATGTTATAAGGTTTTTTGCAAAGGTGTCGTTAGTTTATTTTCAACAAATACTTGTAATGTCCCTTTTGTATAATTAGTCAATTTTTTGGGAGCAAAAATAAATTTATTAAAACATTTATATAATTTTCACACACCTTCATTCAACTATCTAACACAACGTTTTGTGTAAAAGACAACATAATGTATTTATTTTAGCAGACCAAAAATTCTAAATACTTCAAAACTGCAATTAAAATATGTATTTTGTTCCCTATTCCTTAATTCATGTATCTTACACAATCAAGTGATTGGTAAGTTTTTTCATAATTGTTCATAATAGAAACAATTTACAATGTAAAGAACTTATTCAAGAAGAAGGATTGGGAATCGAAAAAAGTTTATCCCAGTTACTTTTCAGGTGGTCTATGTCTTGTTTTGTACTTCCATTAATTTTGTTCTGCTCATCGATAATTTCAATTAGACTTTTCTTCTGTTCTTTACTGAATTTAGTTACTGTGTTCTTCTGTTCTTCTATCAACTTTTCCAACGTTTCCTGTTGTTGTGTTTTTAATTTAGCAAACATGTCTTCTTGTTTTTTTTCCCACTCAACCATTTTTGTCATTTCCGTTTCCGCTTGATGTTTTTTCATTTCGCCCTCTTTTGTATTTAGCTCAGCCAAAGTTTCCTTCTCTTTTTGTATGTATACAATAATTTTTAGTTGTTCTTCTCCGATTAATTTGGTAATTTTATTCTTCCCCTTTTCTATTAATTCATTTAATTTGTTCTTCTCTTGTTCTGTCAATTCAGTTATTATTTTCTCTTGTTTTTCTTTAAACTCAGCCAACATTTTGTTTTGTTTTGTTTTCAATTCATTTTCTTGCTCCCTTTTTAGTTTATCTAACGATTCCTTATATTTGTTGTGGTCTTCTTCAACCATTTTTGTCAACGTTTTCCTTTCTGTTCCTATTAACTCCGCTATATTGTTCTTTTCTTTTTCTGTCACTTTAGCTATGGTTATCTCTTGTTTTGCTTTCAATCCAGCCAATATTTTCTCTTGTTTAGTTTCCGATTCTTTCTCTTGTTCTCTTTTAAGGTTGTCTAACGATTCCCTAAATTGGTTGTGGTCTTCTTTAGTCAATTTAGTAAATTTGTCCTTCTCTTTTCCTATAAATTCCATTAACTTTCTCTTTTCTTGTTCTGCCGATTCAGCCATAGTTTTCTCTTGGTTTCTTTCTAATTCAGCCAACAGTTTCTCTTGTTTTATAATCAAGTCATTTTCGTGCTCTCTTGTAAGTTTGGCTAACGATGCCTTACAATTGTTTTGCTCTTTTTCAATCAATGTAGCCAACTTCTCCTTCGCTTTTCCTGTAGATTTTATTAAATGGTTCTGCTCTTGTTCTGTCATTTCGGCTATGGTTTTTTTTTTGTTTCTCTATCAATTCAGCGAATATTTTCTCTTGTTTTTTCATTTCAGTTTCTTGTTCCCTGTTTAATCCAGCCAATAATTCTTTATATTTGTTTTTCTCTTCTCCAATCAAATCAGTCAATTTTTCTTTCTTTTTTCCTATGAATTCCGTTAACTTTGTTTTCTCTTGTTCTTCAGATTCCGCCATGGTTTTCTCGTGTTTTCCTTTCAATTCAGCCAGATTTTTTCTTGTCTTATTTTCAATTCATTTTCTGGCTCCCTTTTTAATTCAGCCAATAATTCCTTAAATTTGTTTTGCTCTTCTACAATCAAATTAATCAATTTTTCTTTTTCTTTCTCTATCAATTCCGTTAACTTATTTTGTTCATGTTCTCCCGATTCGGCCATGTTTTTCTGTTGGTTTTCTTTTAACTCGGACAATATTGTCTCTTGTTTTTTTCATTCATTTTGTTGCTCTCTTTTTAATCCAGACAATGATTCCGTTATTTTTTGTTGTTTTTTTCATTTCGGTCAACTTTTCATTCTCTTTTCCTGTAAATTCCGTTATTTTTTTTTCTCTCTTGTTCTCCTG
Organism: Mytilus galloprovincialis; assembly: GCA_037788925.1. Taxonomy (NCBI): domain Eukaryota; kingdom Metazoa; phylum Mollusca; class Bivalvia; order Mytilida; family Mytilidae; genus Mytilus; species Mytilus galloprovincialis. The sequence continues at coordinate 50,283,828 of CM075341.1, forward strand.
ATTCAGCTATGTTTTTTTCTTGTTTTTCTTTAAATTATTCCAACGTCTCCATTTGTTTTTGTATATCTTTTTCCAACTTCTTGCGCTCTTCAATCAATGTTTCTTTCCCTTTTTTAATTAATCCAGTTAACACTTTTTTTTCTTGTTTTGCCAAGTCAGCCAATACTCCATCTTGATTACTTTTCCGTACATCTTCTTGTTCTTTTGTTAATTCACCCAACGTTTCCTGTTGTTTTTGTAATTTACAAAAATTGTGGTACGAAATCACAGACAATACTCCAATGCATGAAAAGACCTGCAATTGTATAAATACGCAGGTTAATACTCAGAGTTTTAGAATTTATGACATTAAAAACATAATCTCCTCTTTGAATCTCATGTGAATTAACCCCAATAAATAATCATGTATAATATCGACCGATATATTTTCAAGAACGATTATTAGGTTAAGATAAATAAAAGAACCTCCAACATCATCAGTTACAGTGCCATTTGATTTTGGACTTTCCTTTTTGAATTTTCCTCGGAGTTCAGTATTTTTGTGTTTTTACTTTTTACAAATCGGTTTGTTTCAAAAATTATTAAAATTTCAAAACATTTCCGCTTTTGATATTAGGGATTCATTTTTTTTTCAAATTGATCCTGTTTTCATTCCAGTAATGACACATTTGATATAAGTGAGGGTTTCATACATGGTGTACTAAAAGTTGCATCTGCCGCAGTATAAAACACATAATGACAGTGAATATATATTGTTTATGTTCTTAAATGCTGATCAGTTTTTAAACGTTTCACTTTGTACGAGTGCAAATTCATATTTGTTATGGATTGACCTGAACCTAAACAAACCATTGAAACATTTTCTAGTTTTGCATTTTTAAGACCGTTTTGCTATTCTTTCTTTTCAATATTTATATTTGTTTTGGATTTTACCAAAAAAAGATTTCTTTCAATGAGTGTACAACCATTAGAATATGCAAGGTCTAGTCAAGTATATACATGTGTACACATACGTAGATATGATATGATTTGCAATGAGACAACTATACACCAAAGTTAAAATGGAGTAGATGTAAGCAATAATAGGTTACGTTAAAGCATTAAGTAATGAGAAAACGCATACCGTATATCGATAAGAAAAATTTCAAACCATTTCAATTTAGAAGACCTACATTGTAATTGATCACCAAACAAACTACGAAAACAAAATATGACAGACATAAATAATGCATATTTAAATCTTTATAATAAAAATAATGACCTTGTGTGGGTCCAAAATAAACGTATCATTAGCATGAAGGAACATCAGTATGCATTACAGTTCAATATACATATCTTGTAAGTTTTAATTCATTGAGAACAAATTCATATAATGGGCAATATGAGTTATTTTACAAAATAAGTAAAAAGGATATATTTTTTGGGGACCTTAGATGTTTTAACAGGGATATCATTCATGGTATTGTATAGGTTTGTTTTTCAATAATAGCTGACCCATTATTTGGTTTGTATCAAGATTATTTATCTTATAAACACCAGGTAAAAATGAATGTCTGTTTCCGTGTTGAAACAAGTATTTTGAAAATAGATATCATTTATAGTGAAATATTGTCTTACACCGGTGCAATGAGTGTATATGTTTTTCTATCATTAGCGTGAGTTCATCTTGTTTTCGTTATCAATCTAAATGACAAACATGTCTATAGATACATGACTTTACATGCTATACCGAACAACAAATGGACCACAAACAATAATTTCTCATTCAATAGTTTTAATCAGTATTTGAAAAATAAAATGTTCTTTTGGACGATTTTTGTCCGTAAAGTTCATCGTAAAACCGGGACCATGAGATTTTACTTTTGTAATATACCTCCAATGACAATGGTCATTGTAATGTCTTTGTAAAGTAAAAGTGGTGACAGATAGAGAGAGGAAAAGACATTCAAAAAGAGATCGACAGTAATTAATGTTTTAAAGAGACTGGATAATGATACACTAGTAAAGGTTTCAACGTGAAGTAATTTTGCCACAAACAGACATTGAGTGGTTTGGAAAGCCCACGTTAAATATGCCATGTAATTCTATATCATACAGGTTTTAATAATATTATATAGTATCCAACATATGTTTACATTTTTCTCTCGTCTATGTAAATTGTATTAGGTGACATATTTGCGCCTGTCCAAAGTCAGGTGCCTCCAGTCTTTCTTACTTTTGAACTCTTTTTTTCTTTAGTTCATTTATATGTTTCGAAGTGTGCCGTCCTTTTTCATTGAACCTGCGGATGCAGAATTTCTTCGCTGTGTTGAAGACTCATTTATGGCCTTGGGCAGTTCTTGCTTTTTTGGTCGGGTTGTTGTCTCTTTGACACATCTCCCATTTACATTCTCAATATTACACCTATATGTCAATATGTTAAACAACCCTGGAGGACTTTGATTCGTTAAGATTTATAAACTGTTATTTTCCAATGTGTTCACTATTGCTCAGGTAACTACATTGTCTACCGATTCTTTTCATTCATATATCATACTTGAAACACAATAGCTATTTTTTCAAGATAGAACTTATTTGATATTTTTTAAACTTCACAAATAGGCTAATTCAATTGGCAAACGTAAACATTATGAAATTAGAGCTGTATAGCATAATAAGATTTAAAGGTAACAATCCAACTTTCAAACTATCTACGCTTGTTCATTTAAAGGCTCATTTTACCAAACACATACTTGAAGGTGTGAATAGTTTAACCGATTTCTCGTACATTTTAATAGGCTAATGCAAAAGTACATTCAATTCACAATTTTTACTATTGATTTATTAAATGCATCTTTAGAAAACGCTCAGAAATGGTCAAAAGTTGACAGAAAAAAAATATGAATTCGTTCTTCAACAGGTAACTCTGTTTTTGATATACACAAATGTTTACATTTTTCTTAAGAAATCCTGCACATGTATGGTCTTTAAATGAATGCAAATTGAAATGTATTAGGCGGAACACGTTTCTTACAACTATGACACCTGTTACATATGCTACTGGTTTACAATAATTTTGAATTTCATACCACAAGTAGGGAAATATTTTTAGTATTTTCATGTTTAAAGAACAGACATCCTTTTTATTACCATTGACTACATTGTTATATTTTTATACGCATAATGAACGTATCTGCTGGACTAATAAACTGGGAGGTCTTGTACAAACACCCCAAGCATATTTTTTTCATAAATAAGTGTTTTGACAAATTATTTGTTTACAACTTCTGAATTGATTTTTATATTGTTGTATGTAATGCATTCATATTTTCCAATTAACATTGCTTTCCCTTTTTTGCTTTTTTTTCTGTTTTGAAAATACGACTTTATTGAATTATTTCTTGAAAATATTAAAATGAATGCATATAAATAGACATAATATGTAATACAATGCACATTCACCATGACTATGTATAATATATATCGCTAGATTAAACATATTAAACATCAAAATTGTTATCATAAACAAAACCACATCAATGACAAGACACCAGCAGTCAATAAAACTGTCAATATCGAATCGTTAACTACGTCACAGTCCAGAGAAGAACCAAATTATGTTCTTTTCGATCTATGTAAGGAACACCAACGACAATACTGTTAAAAGTTAACGAATATCTGGTTATATATAGCATTAAGGAATAGTAAACAAAATGTCATGTGCTAAATGATGTATTTCTAAAAAAAAAGTTAACGCGTTTTTATCATTATATTGGAATTTGATGCAACTGTCTTACAAGTGAGAGGTTTGGTGCTATAAAACCAGGTTCAATGCACCCCATTTCCTACATTTGAAAATATCTGTACCAAGTCAGGAATATGAAAATATTAAAATGTGGACTACATCAAAATCCAGGAAATAACCAAGGTTCTTTTGAATCTATGCAAGGAACACCAAAGGAAATACAGTTTAAAAATATTATGCTTGTTTTAAATTATGAGTTTACGTGATAGGACTTTGAATGGCAGCATATGGACACCTCAGTTCTGACACTTAATCAATGTATATATTAGTTATGTAAAAAAATAGAAATATAGCAGTAAAGAGCGTTTAAAACAAACAATCGTCTTGTCTTAAAAAATATATGTACAATGATGTATATTGGATAAAACGTTCCAAACTTCTCATTCTAGAACATTATGGTGAACGTATTTACATACATCACCGAGTTATAATTAGGATTAAGTGGCCCTGGAAAGTATTATATAACTATTTATCGTAGCAAAGATTAATAATGATTTATTAAGTTTTTCATTCAAAGTGTTTTTTTTTTATTCATACTGGCAAAGATGTTGAAGCGAAGCTCCACAGTATACAAGAGTCTACTTTAAGTTAGCAGGATGACGTTAAAGGAGAGACGAAAGATACCAGAGGTACAGTCAAACTTATAAATCGAAAATAAACTGACAACGACATGGCTAAAAATAAAAAAAAGACAAAACATAGTACATATGACACAAAATAGAAAACTAAAGAATAAGCAACACGAACCCCACAAAAACTGGGGGTGATCTCAGGTGCTCCGGAAGGGTAAGCAGATCCTGCTCCACATGTTGCACCCGTCTTGTTGCTTTTGTGATTAAAAAATCTGGTAAATAGTCTAATTCAGTAGTCACATTCATGAAAGGGAAGGGGATTGTAGTTACGACGTAATGAAAATATCCGATATCATTTGTGAAACGGCTATTCCATAACAACAAACCAACTTGTGAAAAATTTGCGAAGGGATGATTTCAACTTCACTATTTGGAACTGTTGGTTTAATATCATCCTTGTGAGCAGCAACCCTCTATTAAGAAAATCATGATAAAATGCATCGCTCATTATGTGTTTGTAATTACAAAACAAGTTTTCAATGCTTCATCAAATGTTTTGTTCTATAGTTGTTAACATTACATTGATATATCGTCTGCCTCGTGCGTTAAATCACAAATATTTGTAAACCAATTGCATAATAAGAAGTTCTCAGAACATGTCCCACCTAGTTAACTTGAATTTTCATTCATTTAAAGTCTATAAATATACAGAACGTGTAAAGGAAAAGATAACAATCATCCACCGATTTACCCGTTCAAGAACTAATTAATTTAATCTTTTCATTCAGCTTTTGTCAATTATTAGACTTTTCCCAAAGATTCATTTAAAAAATTAGTAGAAAAAATTGTGAAATGTATGTACTTTTGCATTATCTATTATAATGTACGGTTTACATCTTCAGGTATTTAATTTGGTTAAATTAGTGTTTAAATGATTATAAAAAGATAGTTGAACAAAACGATATAGTTACAAAATGTATACTCTGAAATTTCATGATATTTATATTGGTGATAGAAATAACATATTTAAGAAGTAAAGTCAGATTATATCATTGCATCGAAAATCATTTGGTACAAATATTATTACCGTCGAATATTGATTTCGCCAACATGACACGAGACAGTGCATCAATATAGATTTCATTAACACATGAAATATTATTGTTATGGCTATCAAATAATCGTTTTAAAAAATACATCATGGCCAGAAAGAGTATATCAAAAAGTGAAGTCATTAAAATACTGAACTCCGAGGAAATTAAAAAAACGAAAGTCCCTATTCAAATGGTAAAACCAAAAGATCAAATACATCAAACGAATGGACAACATCTGTCATATTCCTGACTTGGCACAGGCACTTTCTTATAAAGAATATGGGGAAATGAACCTGGTTTAAAAGCTAGATGAAAGATAACAGAAGTATGTATTACACTAAATTTTGCGTATCTGACTTACTTAACTTTATACTTTCTATACATAATCTTCATTTACATAAAAAGTAAAAACACAAAAATACTGAACTCCAAGGAAAATTCAAAAAGGAAAGTCCCAAATCAAATGGCAAATTCAAAAGTTCAAACACATCAAACGAATGGATAAAAACTGTCATGTTCCGTGTGTAATATAACCGTGTGTAATAGTATCTTTACACTTCTGTTGTACCACTGTTATAAAAGAGGGATCAATTATACCTTGATTTAAGTGTATGATATTTTTTTTTAATATAAAGACGATAACAGTATCATACTGAGCATGGCTAAATTCAGAAATACTGGCCAACATTTTGGGAATAATGTTCTGCACTCCCTTTAGCATTAACATTGAGAATAACATTATGGCAAATAATTGGGACTAATGATAAGAAATGGGTACAATTTTATTGCACCGGACATTTGTATTACAATGAATACTTTTTATGCCGAATGTGTGTATTTACGCATTCGATATAGATCGGTTTTACCAAATTTCATCACAAAACGTAGCAAACGATTATGTTAGGGATATAAGCCGATAAGAGTCAATTCTGTAAAATATTGAACCTGTTCAATATTTTACAGAATGGACTGTTAGAGCCTTATAATTTACTTAAAACATTGTTTAACACGTCGACAGGGGGTAAAACAAAAGAAAAAAGCAAGCAAAGATTTATTTTCATCACATATGAAAATTGCTTTGTGAATAAACTACCATTACATTAAAATATATCCTGTTGGCCCCTTTAAACAGTAGCTCAACTTTAAAAAAATAGACAAAAAGAAAGTACAGGTAAAGGTAAACAACATGTGTTGCTACATGAAGAATAAGACACAGGGTATGCGTATCATATTACAAGGACTACTTATATTTTGCGCTCATAGTTTCTGTGAATACCTTTACATGCGGTTTGTGTTTCAAAATGGATAAAGTGATGAAAGTAAATTCATAATGCAAAATCGAAAAAAAGAGATGTCGTTATAAGTGATTGTGTTGTTTAAAACTTTCTATTACAATCAAATGTGTATTCAAAATCTATTCAGATACATTATTTTAGTGTGGATTAAAAAGAATATATAGTCAAAGCAGCTACTAATGGCAAGTATTATTATATTATATTTCAAAATGTAGTCCGCTCCTGTTAGTTTCTTGTGTTTTCTCGTGATTTATTTTTTACTAGGTAAATGAAAAAAAAAGAATAGCATATGAAGACAGGTTCATGTTGAATCATTTCGAGTGCACTGCAGTCAATTTTATTTCAAATATATAATTAATAAATGCAGAGGAAAGAACATGCAATCTGTTATATTTTTTTGTTTGAATTTTCAAGAGACTGTTATTATTTAAACAAACGGTACCACCTGAATACCCACCCACCCCTTTTTTCTGTGATTTTCTTTCTGCAAGGTCGTGGGTCGCTCTTTTTTCTAGATATAACTGGGAAAAATCATACTTAAGGACATCATTCGTAAATACAGCTCAACATGCAGACTTCTTATACGTTCAGGTATTCCACATCCAATATTTAATGGAAATATGTATTATAAAGCACAAAAATGTCAGTATTCACCTCAGAAGCTAACAAAACCTTTAAATATACTTATTAAGGTCAAGTAACAGTAAATGAACGCCGTCTAGCGGATTCCGCGAAATATTGCGACGTTTTGTACGAATTACGTCCCTTTGACCAGATTTTGCAATGTTAAAATTGCACCCGGCGACTTTTCGATGGGACAACGTCAACGGTAAATTTGACGGAAAGTATGTTACTTCCAGGAGAATGAACTTGTTTTTCTAAAATAAAAAATTGAAAATGAATATGAAAACAGTCCTGAAGACGATCTTCAAAATGAAAATCAGGACATACGGTGGTAGAGTTTCTATATCTGCCGACCAGTTAAAACAAGTGTGAAAACTGTTGCTCACTACTATTTCTACATAATTGTGATGAGAAAAAACAGTTTGGTCTCGGAAGTATTCTATATGTAGTATGTCAAAACTGTCCTTTCAAAAACCCTATATTCACTGGGAAAAGACATCGTCTAGCAGAAAATAAGCAGGAGCTAGGGCCAGTAGGGGTGCAAGTTTGGGACATTAATACTAAAGTTAAAACTTAGTATTGTACGGTAAGACTATAATATCTTCCATATTTTGAAAATTATCACACCAGTCGGAACAAGTAAACATATTTTCAAATTAGAGAAAAGGAAATGAACCACATAAACTAATACTGGTCATGAATTCGCCGCTGCATCAGTCATAGATGGCACTAAACTATAATACACTTAAATTAATTAACCTTGTTCACGATTGGAACAATAGTTTAATATTCATACACAGTTTTTAGACTATAACAAATTAAAAATAAGCAAAAAAGATGTTTCACGATCATTAATCCATCGCTACATTTTGTAATCTAACGTTGTTTTTTGTTTTTGTAATGGTGCTTTCTTTCACGTCCGCAATTTCGATGTTAAAAATAGAACACAAATCTTTAAATAGATACATGTATAAATAGTATATGGTTTAAAGATTTATACAGGGCTTAGTATCCTAATAGTATTGATTCGTACGGTTGTCTCCTCAAAGGAAATTTGTTATATATATATATGGGTAAAAATTAATCGGATAAAAAAAAGTACCCTAGCTGAAAGTAGCATCTCAAATATACAATAGAACTGTTCTCAATTATATTTCACTCATAAAACTTGAAGGTTGAGAACGAGATTATATCGATCACCTCTATATCCTAGTACTACTATATATACCGACTGAAAAATATGCACAGTGTCACAGACTTTCAGTACCTTAAGTTAAATGTAAATCCCGTAAGTAGTCAGTACTTCAATAAGACAGCAACCAGACAACAACACAAGGCCATAAGAAAATTAAAAAGGAAAAGACATCTTATGATATGCATTTGACGGGGGTGGGGTGCAGGGGTCCTGATCCCGAAATCCCGGACTTAAAAACATGAAATCCCAAGGTCCCGAATTTATAGAAATTTCAATCCCACCATACCGAAATTCGAAGAAAAAAATTAGCCGGATCCATAAAGGATCAATCCCGAAAATCCCGTACTGAAAAACACCTGATCCCGGAGTCCCGTTTAAGGTCCCCCCTCAGTTGTGTAGATGGACTAAATAACAAAACACAATATTAACTGTCATGTCTCAGCCTGTGTGCGATTGTTTTTTTCTTGTTTTTTTTCGGTTTGAAAGGGGGGGGGGGGGGGGTTGTTGACATATCAAACATAAATATGTACATCTGTTGTTATGTCATATGTCTCAACCTCCGTTAATTTGGTTTCCTCGGAAATGTTTTTACACGATGTATTTTCTGGAAAATACACTGTACTACAAAGACTACAAATGTCTTGAGAGAAAGGGAAATTCAGATAGAGAAGCACAATAATTTATTGTCACATATAATTAGATCTCAAAGGGAGTTGCAGAATAAGGAATACTGGCGAATGTCAAAATTGAACAAAAAAGTGCAAAATTATAAAGAATAACAACGGAAAATAAATAATTATTTAATATAATAGTGTAGACCATGTACAGAATTTTACAAAATCGTTAATTGAAGATTTTACAGAATAAGCGTTATATCTAAAGATAAAGAACATTTAGGTCCACACTTCATATGGACCCTTAAAAATCATTGGATTATCTCGGTGTTGCTGGTCAGTAATGAATAAAAAATCACTGGTCAATTTAAAGGTTGTTGTAAGTGATGCAATATATTCTTATTTTTCTGTTCCCCTTATGTAACTTCCAGTTTTATTAAAGTTTACATCCATCAAAGCCTTAGTTTAATTTAGTTTCCTGTCATTACTACGCCCACCCCCCCCCCCTTTTATTTGTCGCATGTTGTGTATCATGTACCGATTCTATATATACTTCGAGCATACATATGTACACTTATGGAACAATAACTATTTAGTAAACCTTTTTAAAACGTTTTTGTAGACTTGTATACAATAAATTTTATACAGAATAAAAAAGATATTAACAAAGATGTCAGTTTGTCTGCGTGTTTTACTTGTTAACTTGAAGATGTATTAATAACCACACGACACTCTTTCAAGAAATTGTAGAAGCATTGATATAATGTTTGTTTATATATGCGATGTTAAGCAGCAGTATATGGACAGAACACGTTCTGTCGTTATATAGTACCAAAACACAAGCTTTTACATGTTCCGCTGCTAAAAAAAAAACGTTTATCGGAACGGAGAAAAAGTGTAAACAGATGACTTACAAGATAGTCTAAGAGATTTATTAATTGGTTGCCCAAAAATGACAAAGTTCAACTATCTCTCATTAGAGCAAATATTAATAAAGATCAAAACCCTGACCACATGCAAACAGACAGCAAAGTACGTTCTAGGATTCAAACTGTATGCGGAATAACTATAAACTATAAAGTGGGACGGACGGACGGACGGACGGAAGCACGAGCGGCCAGACGGAATGACGGACGGACAGACGTACAGGGGTAGTTGAGGGGGCATAAAAAATATAGCTTCATTTACATCTTTTATTGCGTCAACTTGTAGACAGTAACCCTGATGATTTCTATTTTTAAGATTTTACCATTTTTGCGTTCATGTACTTACAACGTATTTTTGTCTGATTTAGTAATTGATTTAGATATGTATATTGATAATGAACATACATGTATCACATTTTTTACAACGTATAATTTCTTTTTAAAATGTTCAATAAAAGAGGTTCTGATTGGGGTTTACGGAATACAGAATAATGGGCAAAAATTGCAGAATAAAATGCAAAAAAGAAAAAAAAAAAAAGAAAAAGTGTATAATGAGGTGCTAAAATATAAAGAATAAAGAATATTGGTAATACTAAATAAAAATTTATGATAATTATCCAGACTCTTATGATAAAAAGAATCTATTCATACGAAACACATAGACATCGTGCATAATCAACAAGAAGAACGTTGGAAATTATTAGTATGATAACTTGACGTTATATAATAAAAATTACGACGTCACGAATTTTGATGTTCTTTTTTTTGTCAAAATGTTGGGTTTGCGTCGCTTCTACAGGGAAAACGAAGTCGGTGATCATATATTTTTTTAATATCATCTAATTCGTAAGACAAAGAGGAAAAAAATGTTAATCTAAAAAAAAATTCTATGGAGCGGTTCTCGTGATTTATACCAGAAACCGAAAATTGTAGAAGAAAAATATAGATTTACCCTATATATTCAATGGAATTTAGTACCCTCTCGGACCATTTTAAAAATGGATTTTTCTTGAAAACGAAGTCGGTAACATATACTTTTTTTACATTTTCTGATGTTTATTTTCAATATCTAATTGAGTTCTAAGTTTTAAAAAAATCTATGGACTAGTTTATTTACTGATCCTTGACCTTAAGAAGGGATATAGTTACGATACTCTTGTCAGGTCATTAACGATTGCATATTTTGGCATTAATATTGATTCACTTATAGGGTCTTTGCATCGGAACTAAAAGCCAGTTGTTGGCATTACACGGGTTATGTTCTTCTCATATATGTTATGATGGTATGATACTAAACCCCTCATGGAAAGGATTGTGCCTGATATTCATATGATGAAGACATAATTTTTCAATCAGTTTAATTAAGGTCCGGAGCTGGCATGTCAGTTAACTGCTAGTAGTCTGATGTTATTTATGTATTATTGTCATTTTGCTTATTTTCTTTGGTTACATCTTCTGACATCAGACTCGGACTTCTCTTGAACTGCTTTTTAATGTGCGTATTGTTATGTGTATACTTTTCTGCATTGGTTAGAGGTATAAGAGGAGGGTTGAGATCTCACAAACATGTTTAACCCCGCCGCATTTTTGCGCCTGTCCCAAGTCAGGAGCCTCTAGTCTTTGTTAGTCTTGTATTGTTTTAGCTTTTTGTTTCTTGTGTACAATTTGGAGTTTAGTATTGCGTTCATTATCACTGAATTAGTATATATAACGCATTCTATTTGAAAAAGAGAATATCTATTTTATTCTCTTTTTTGGTGGTTATTCAAAAAGAAACATGGATTTCAACAAATATTTTGTCTATTCATAATATCGCAGTTTAATTCAGTTATGTTACAAATATAGCATATACCATACCACATCAAGAAGGGGGAAACATTACAACTACGATGACAAAACAACTAAAAGCAACACGGTAAGGGAGGAATAGCACATATTGGTGTGTATGTTCATTGGACATACTGTACTAGGCTGCTAAGTTAGTATTATATATACAAGCGCTACTTGCAATTATTTTAGTCAGCTACAGCTATTTAGTGGACAACAAAGTCCTGTTTTGACACATCAAGTAATGAATGAGCAAGATAAATAAAATAACATGCTTAAAGTTTGAATTATAATTTTTGCAGGGTGGAACGTTGCCTCCAGTATTGCATATTCAAGCCGACAACTGCTGGCGGGAAAACAAAAATAAATATGTTTTATCGTTTTGCGAGTTACTGGTGCACATGAAAGTATTTCAAGAGGTAGCCGTTTGATATCTTATAGCACACAATAATCATACTACTGTTAGATAATAGAATGCCTACCTAAAAAAATCAAGGGAATACAATCATGACAATGAACACACGTATTTTTTTCTACTGAATTGAGCGGTGATTCCTCCTACCAATTTCATAAGGGTCGTATCATTATGTATTAACATGAATAACTGTATCCAAATGAACATGATGAATAAGATATAATAAAGCGAGAAAATATACCGACGGATAATTATAATGAAAAGTCAATTAGAATAAATCATCTCAATATTCAACAGTAAAATAACTATGACAAACCATTACCTATAAATATAAAGTAACTGCAGTACCACCGGAAAACTCGGTTAACAGCTCCTCGAGGGACACCCGTCGTATTTTTAGACCAACTGAATTCATGATATTTATCAAGTGTAACATATAAATACTCCACGTACGTCCACTATCATGACTGTCGTCATATTGCGTCAGAGAAATGTCAAAACAATAAGCAAAATAATGCACATCAAGAATCGTTATGCGGACAGTTTTAATGTGCAAATCAATATAAAATTTGATAGAATTTATTTTTGAAAATATTTTTTTTTTGAAGGTTCACCTTTCTTTTCTGTATGTTGGACATACACATGAAGATATTGACGCCGGTTTCAGCAAAATAGCAGATTCCCTCCGTCATAATGACGCAGAAACAATCCCTGAGCTTTTGGATCTATTACCAAATCCAAGCAATTTAATTTGGCAATACGATATTAGGAACTGGCTTGAACCATTTATTGCTGATGTACGGAAACATACCAAGCCATTACATTATAAATTTACAATGGATGAAGTATCTCATAAAATTAAATTGTGTTACAAATCCAATCATGCTTGGCCTTGAAAGATTTCAACAAGTGGAATGTTCATGTTTAACGATAAAGGTGAAGTAGAATTGCCAAAGGGTGTACCAAAAGTCTCCACGCCAGTTTTTGACAAAATATCTATCGAAAAAAATGAAAGTGGAATTAATGACTGGAAATGTCTCTTCACGGATCAAATAGAACATCACCAATTTAATTGGTGGAAGAGCCGGGTTAACTACAGGAAGAAATTAAGAGATGATAATAAATTTATGAAAAGTGAAATCATACAAAAGGCAGTTTGGTACTTTGATAAATAACCGAAAATTAGAGTGACACCAGACTGTTTGGATGATAACAACCCACCAAAGGAAATAGAGGACATGGTAAATCAAGAGCTTATAGAACACGAGGTAAGAACTAAATAATCATCAACTATTCTGACCTCGTCCACAAAGTCCTCTTTCTGCGCTGTGGATTTAAAGTTTTCAGTTGACACACAAATTATATTCCGATTCCAATGTTTTTATTCTATTTCTTACTTTCTTTTTAGTTTTAATATGTTTGTCTGGACGATAACATACATGTACAATGTTTTTATTTTATTTCGAACTTTCTTTGTTGTTTTAATATTTTTGCCTGGACGACACAAAAACACAGACATTATTGCAAGATCTTGCAAGGTTTTCATCGAAGGGAATAATGTGACTTTATTTGTTTAATACATCATTTTCCTTCTATAATTTCATTTATAGGTCATATACAATACTATGTCTGTATGTTTACATCATAAATCAGGGAATTTTATAACTTACTGTTGTTCTATTCTATGTCTATAGCGAGTACATATTTTTGTATCGTGTCTATAGCGAGTACATATTTTTTTTATCGTACAGGTTAATAAAAGGGACGCATAAATATGCTATGGCTTTTGCCTAGAAAAGTGTAAACCCTAGTTTCGTCATAATTTCTAAATTAAGTAATAAAACATTCAGAAATATACACTTCAAGTCAAATATTAATGGATAATTAATAATATTAAAAAAAAATGATTTCTCCTAGTATGCAATAATACCTTTGACATTGATCTGTTTACACCTTATATACTAGTAGAACATAAGTAGTTTTCAATCATAGATACAGATTACCCAGAAAAGAGAAAGAAAACAAAGTGAACAAGACAAAACCAGACCTGAATTGAAAAAGCAGAAGAAAGGCAAAAAAGGTACGCTATTGTACAGTTCTTGTTACAGTGTCATTTGGAATGTTGGAGGAGCAATGACGATTTTGTTCAATGACGTTACCGGTGGCAATCATTTCCACTGTTTGCTATTACAAAAAACGGACATATTTTAGTTTGTTTGAATATTCAAAATATTCATAGGGGGAGTTGGCATATGATATATAATAATTTGCTTATAGAATTCTTTAAGTTCAACTGATTTCAAAGTATTTTTTAATAAGTTAAGTCAAACGCGTTATCTTTGCTTGCTAATATTACTGAGAAAATCAATATTTTTCTTCTTTTCAAATTAAATATTTTTCATTTGAGCAAAACATCTGGACGTTTTATTAGCAAACTCAACTTGAAATCGGTAATTGACTACTTTTTAATATTCATTTGTTTTTCTTTGATCATCAATCAACAACATTAAAGGTCGAAATCAATTATTGTTTTTTTGTTTTTTTTGTATTTTCAGGAAATACGAAGAACATGACAACTAGACGCACCATATATAGCTCATATGTATATGGCTATATATGTCAAAAGAAACAGATATTTTATTCTATAATATCTGTACTAATAGAACTCATTTTCTCTTTTGATTTGATTTGTTATATACATGAGTTATCATATTTGTTGTGACTATTTTACCTAGCAGTTGAACAACATATGGTTTAAACAGCAACAGTACAATTATGTTTTATTCAAAATATTGTGCATGCTTTAATATGTAATTGTCAAGAATTTAAATTTTCTACTTGTGCTGTACTGACATTAAACAGTTTGTTATTATGTTTTCTTTTGACAAAAACATTGACTTCTATCTCGTTTACTTTCCTTTAATTTGATGGATACACGAATACGTGGTAGCGTGATCACCCCGAGTGCGAGAGGTCGTAGGTTGGAACCCGGCTGGATGAAAACAGAGACTTTAGAATTTGTATTTGTTGCTTTTCCGCTTTGCACGCAGCATGAAGGAGTTTGATCAAAGGATTGATTGGCTCGAAGTGATAATGCTATGTCCGTTTCGGAGGACTGTTATCTTATGAACAACATGACTGTTATCACATGTGAAGCAGTATTTTTTTCCCTTTCGGAGTTGCCGAGATCACTCCCGGCTTTTGGTGGGATTCGTGTTGCTTGTAGGTTTTAATTTCTTTGACGTTTCTTCTTCACTATTGCTTGTCTTTTCTTTTGTAGCCATGGCGTTAGTTTACTTTCGATTTATGAGTTTGAATGTCCCTCTGGTATCTTTTACGCCTTCTTTATGAATTAGCTTGTTAAAAATCCGACTCAGCGTGTGGTTCAAGTGAAAAGTAAAGTTATTTTTCATGTTACATTAACTTGTTCTTGTCCTGAATATGCATATTTATTTCCCGCTGCATAGTGCGAAGCCAACATAATCACCAAGATTCATCTTTTATTTCGTATTTGAATGTTTCAAAGTCATTTAAAGTCTTGTAAATGTACATTAGCTAGTGTTAATTATGACCTTCAAATCTAAGGCCCGCTATCTAACTTTGCAAAATGATTTAAAGCAGTATTTTCACTAGCTTGACTTTTTTGCAATAAAAAAGAAAACTCAGTCGAAAAGTGCATTGAGAATCACACTGCTTTTCCAGTCTTCACCTGATAAATGTTCGTCATTTTTATATTCAAGATTGGCGTTTTTAGACGGAAAGTAAATCTTTGCAAAATGCTGTAGAAATGGATAAATACACATAATGGGGACATTTCTTCATTCCGTGTTTATTGTTTATTTCTTCGACATAGAAAATGACCAATTACACAGCCTGTTTTAAAGATTATTTTCATGTGGGGAAATTTCCCCAATATTGTTTAGTGTTCACGTATGTGTTGTCTTCCTGTATGGATGTTTTCACACTACTTGTAATTTAATGGGGAAATTTCCCCATTTCGTATTCTTTTATCACCATATTGAAAGTCATATTTAATTTGGGGATATTTCCCCACTTTATTCATGATGTTAATTACAGTTACTAACACACACTTCTTAAACTTATAATTATATTGGAAGAAAAGTGGGGATATTTCCCCAATCTGAAGGTCTTTTTTTTCTGGAGATATTTCCCCAGTCTAAAGGTCTTTTTATTCCGGGGATATTTCCCCATTTTCATTTTTTTAAGAATTCATTACGATTATAGATGAGGAATGATTTCAATGTTTACATTATAATGTATGTTATAGCAAGGACTTTTATCATTTTTTGTTGCTGCATGAATATAAAGTTAACATCAGGTGTAATTCTGGATAAATTTTCACTAATTTTTAGCAACTGAATCGCCTTGCCTTCTTTAAATAAAGTTGTTTTTTACAATATACGTTGACAATCTTTTTGTTTACCGAATTTGAAAACACACTAAAAAGAGAATAAAATAGATATTCTCTTTTTCAAATAGAACGCGTTATATGTGTTTAGGGGCCAGCTGAAGAACGCCTCCGGGTGCGGGAATTTCTCGTTGCATTGAAGACCTGTTGATGACCTTCTGCTGTTGTCTGCTCTATGGTCGGGTTGTTGTCTCTTTGGCACATTCCCATTTCCATTCTCAATTCCATTACAAAACACTTAATTTTGTAAGTATTGCTAGCTCTGCTTACATATATTCATGGTAGAGTCCTATTTGTGTTAGTTTTCTATGAATTTGTTTTTAATACTCAATCAACTCAGAATATTTCTTTTGTTTAATACATGTATTTCACTGAAATCGCATGACTTTTTTAACAAATAATAGTTCATACAAGGTCAAAGGTGCATGTGCAGCTTTCCATTGTAGGTGTAATACCACCATTGTTTCCCCTGTTATTCTATGATAAATTTGCACACAGAATTTATCTTCGTTTAAAAAAAAAAAATTGGCAGGAGTAAAGTTTTATTCTCTCCATTACTTAATATAATCTAACATTATATTTCAATGCATATAATACAATAACCACCACTGGAAGATAACCAATCATATGTTTACCTTTTTATTATGTGTACAAGCTTTAATAACCATGTTACCTCAAATGTGTATTCGATTCTATTCCGATACATTAGTTTAGTGTGGATTACAAAGATTATATAGTCAAAGCAGCTATTAATGGCAATTTTTATATAAAAAACAAGTAGCAAGGTAAGGGTACAGTAACTGTTGTTAATGTGTTGTTATTCATATTTTTCATACTTTAATTAACACGTGTTTTATTATATAAATATAAAGTAAAAGATTTGATATGTGTCCGATGCTCACTCATTTATTTTGAAATCACTATTTCTAGATGCCGATCGATCTATTAATGCATTCATTTAGAAATTATTACATAGGTTTTAGATATATTAAACAAACTGGAAGAGGTCTCGATATTTTTTATCGTTTACATGGTCCTCAAGATTGTTTTATCCATGATAAACCAAACAACAGTCAAATGATGTTTAGATCTGACAGGTTTGATGTAATTAAATGGAAAGTTCTTTTTTTGTAGTCACTTTAGAATATTGTCTAATTTTATCCATTTTATAAGATATTCAAGATAATGAAATATGCCTGTGGTGTTCTCAATTTTTCAATTTAGTTCTGTTTCTCAAAGCGTCTTTTATATTTGACATTGCTGTGTATCAAACACTAGTAAAAAGTCGATCGACAACATGAGGGAAACATTTTAAAATGTATGATTATTATGTTTTATTGACTGGTGTTTGCCTTTAGCTTTAGTGATTTGCATTGGCGTTGTCTGTTTATCTTTAACTAAGGAATATAAATCTCCCACCTCATCTCCTTTCTATCTGCTTTGACAAAATAAATAAATGCTCATATTTGTTTCACATTTCATAATTCATTTATTTAAAACAATATTTCATGAAAACCATTATGATGTATTACTTTAGACTGCAAATAGATAAATTACTCTAGTTTTAAATACATAGTGAAATTCAAGTTATTTTTATGTTAAGTTTTTTATATATATTAAAAAGTAAAATCACAAAAATACTGAACTCAGAGGAAAATCAATTCGGAAAGTCCATAATCACATGGCAAAATCAAATAACAAAACGCATCAAAAACGAATGGACAAGAACTGTCATATTCCTGACTTGGTACAGGCATTTTCAAATGTAGAAAATGGATGATTGAACCTGGTTTTATAGCTAGCTAAACCTCTCACTTGTATGACAGTCGCATCAAATTCCATTATATAGTCACCGATGCGTGAACAAAACAAACAGACATAATAGGTAAAAATGTCAAAAATAGGGTTAAGTTTATTTGTTATGTCCTTAAAAAATCCTTAAAACGTACAATGTGAAGAAAGTTATTCACGACAAAGGCCATGCATTAACATACCACTTTCATTGTTTAGTTTGAGATGCTTGAAAAAAAACTGCCTGTATGGCATTTAAGCCAATTTTTAACTGGTTGATCTCTTCATGCAATTGAGTTAAATCTTTCCTCTCTTTTTCAATGAATTCAGTAAACATTTTCTTCTCCTCGATCAATTTAGCTGACGTTTCCTTTTGGTATTTTTCTAATTGAGAAAACGTTTTTATTTGTTGACTCTTCAATTCAGCCACAGCAGCCACAATTTCCATTTGTTGTTCTTGCAATTCAACCAACGTGTTTGTTTGTTTTGTTTTCAGTCCATCTTCTTGTTTTTTTGTAAATTCATCTTCTTGTTTTCTTTTTAATTCATCATCCCGATATTTTTTCAAATTATCCAACACTTCTCGTTGTTCCCTTTTTAATTCAGCCAATGTGTCCTCTTGCTTTTTGTTTGAAGCAGCCAACATCAGTTTCTCTTTTTCTATCCATTTTGGTACCTTTTCCCCTTCATTTTTTATCAACTCGGCCAATGTTTCCGCTTGTGTTTTTTTCAATTTAGACAATGTTTTATCTTGTTGTATTTTCAATTCAGCGATTGTTTCCTTATGTTGTCTTTTTAGTTCTTCATCTTCTTCTCTCTTCAATTCGTCCTCTTGTTTTCTCTTTTTTTCTGCTTCTTGTTCTATTTTCAATTCAGCAAGTATTTTATGTTGTTTTCTTTGTAATTCATTCAACGTTTCCTCTTGTTTTTTTTTCAATTCGTCATCTTGTTTTCTTTTCAATTCGTGTTCTTGTTTCCGTCTCAATTCAGCGTCGTGTTCATTGTTTATCTCGTCAAGTAGTTCGCGTTGTTTTCTTTGCAAATCATCCAATGCTTTCGTTTGTTTATCTTGCAATTCAGCCAACGTTTGTTCTTGTTTTCTTTTCAGTTCAGTCAACATTGCCAACAAATCCTGCTCTTTTTTTGTTAAAAAATACCTTGTGTACGCAATCAATGACACCATACCAATGCATGATAACACCTGCAATAGTAAAAAAAAATGCAATATGTACACCTTTTAACAGAGACATAGACTAATTGCTAATTAGAATTCAACCTCCTGCAAGTAACCTAATATAATCTGATATCGATCAAGTAATGTTCCTTGATCATTTCAATATAACCATAAGAGAGGAGAACTAAAGTTTCGGTTCTCGTTTATCCGTCGCTTTCGAATATTTGAATTTTAGCATTCATGATACGGGTAAAACCACAAATAAATGCTTCGGCATATATTTTCAGTGAACTGTTTTAATTGGTCATAAGGAATATCAGATTCCATTTGGTTTATGTTTTTTTGGTGTGATAGGACTACATAACTTATCACTCATATCAGATGTGAAGACTTTTAATCGATAAATTCTATTATTTCGTTTAAAACACTAAAAAATGAAAATAAATTCACTTGTTGCAAATGGGACTGAAAGACACAAATCCCACTTTTGTGACACTCGAATAACACTTAATGTAGTATGCATGAGTGCTTGAATCCAAATCGGTTCGAACACATGTCCTCTTTCATAAAGTCAATTTAAGCTTATTTTGATATACTTATTGGTTTAACGTAAAGGACCGAGTGAAAAAGTTATAAACTTTTCTTATTTATTTAAAAAAAAATGAACGAGTATATTCTATTTTCAAAAAAGGTGCACAGTATCATGTCTGTATAAGATAATTCTTGCAATATGGTATTATAGATTAAATACAAGACGGTGTGTAAAAACGTTTATAACAAACAGTGGTTATACCTTTTGCTGTGAGGAAATATTTGTGCTGTATTATCATTGTTCAAGTCTATCATTTTTGTCTTTTATGAACAACAAACATTTTCCAAATTGCTGAATTATAGCAATATTTTCTTATATTGACTCATTAAGGTAGCACAATACAAAGATTTTTTCACTCCCAATCAGACAACTTTAAACTGATGTAATTCATTTCGTCCTTCTTTATATTTTATAAATGAGGTACCAAAAGAAAGAAGAAAGATTAATCTTTCAAATTGTGATAATTTCATTATGACATAACTATTACATAATTAATTATTATGTAATTATTTGCTATATTGTGATGTCCACACTTGAATGAATTTAGCGTCTTTGTTCTTCATAGCATCCCAAAATATTTTATAGATTCTTGTACAACACAGGTTGACCTCCAAAACTGTGTCTCAGATTTCCAAAAATATCAATAGAACAAATTTTATACCCAATTGAATTTAGTGGTCTCTTATAAATTGATGTTGCAAACTTCATTTAAGATTTATGAGAGAATGAAATACAATAGGAAAAATCTGAGACACAGTTTTGGAGGTCAAACTGTGTTGTGCAAGAATCAATAAAATATTTTGGGATGCTACATGTATGAATAACAAAGAAGCTAAATTCATTCAAGTATGGACATCACAATATGGCAACTAATTACATATATATAACAGTTAATTATGTAATAATTATGTCATAATGAAATTATCACAATTTGAAAGATTAATCCTTCTTCTTTCTTTTGGTACCTCATTTATAAAATTTAAATAAAGATGAGTGGAATTACATCAGTTTAAAGATGTCTGATTGGGGATGAAAAATCTTTGTATTGTGCTACCTTAAGGAAATATTTTAAGACTACTTCAGTAATACACACAAAGACTATTTGTTTTTAAAACAAACTTGTTTCTGTGTGTCGATCACTTTTTTGGTCAAATATGTGTCTGTTGGTGAAAAATAGACATTGATACATATTGTTCATTGTTGACATGATCCATGATTTAAATGCTGAATATTAAATAGCCGATTTCGTTTAAGAAGTCTGTTAAATCTAATATAGCGTAATAAATACGACATTCAAACTCTATGATTATGCAGGATTTGATAACCACATACTATATCAAAATGTACAATACCAGGCCAGTTCAAAATTTGCTCGATAGTTTAATTGATTCTTTACGTGTTTCTCATTGTTAAATTTTTAACATAATCAAATATTGGTAGCATTGCAAAAATGATTTCCTTTTCAAGTATTACCACGTGTGGTTTTGTTAACATCTGAAGTGATCAAATGGGTTATATTAGCATATAATTAAATAACTTAAATGCGTGATTTCATTGGAACGCATTTTTAAACATGTAAAAATTGTAGTATGTATAATGCATTAAAAACATTTTACTGGTTCGGTTTGTCAATAAGTGCAATAAGTAATGCGTGTGTCAGTGATATAAACCTTTTGAATGTTTTACTACTTACACAATTAAACGAAACCACGTGAAAACCAAAACTAATGTTTGAAAGGCCAGACAACTTATTGACCTCAGGCAAAATTCCAAGAAAACAAAAATCTGCAACCATGACCCATTATAACATGGTACTTTAAACTTAGGTTCTCTAATCTTTATGTGTGTATGTTGTTTTTTCACAAATATTAGGGCAATATCATATTAAAAAGTTCCCCGAATGTATGAAACAAATGCTGAATACTTTTTAGGGATACGGATGGCAGTACTAACAAATTAACGGAATTTACTAGATAACATAAAATGTATAAGGATAACCTATTTAGTCAAACATATGTTAAATGCAATAATAAGAGATATTTGTTTTACACTTAAGAGGGCTCAAGGGTTTAAAACCATTTGTTTTGCTATTTTTTCTTTATTTGAACTTTCTGATATACTTAATAGAAAATTAGAATAAAAAATGGGGTTAGCGTTTATTTAAGCTCACAACCTGGCTTCGAAAGAAGCATGCTTGTTTATCACGTCCTTTTTTCTGTTAATCTAAGAGGACACATAGAGGTGATATTAAAATAAAAAAAAGAACTAAATTACCGAATTCGTATAAATTTTACTATTGTTTAGTATGTACAGCTTATTTGAAAAAAATGATAAAACATATAGGTCACCAATGAGTTAAAAAATATTTCAATTTCAATGCAAAGAAAAAGCTTTTTTGCACCAAAGGGAGATAATTTGGAACTTTTTTCAAAGTTATATAGACAATAACTGTTTATTGTCTTTAAATATCAGCTGTATTTGTACGAGGCTAGGAAACAAGGTGTATGCGAGCTTTTAGTGAGCTATATCACCTGTTTCGAGCCGCGTACAAATACAGCTGATATTTAAAGACACTAAACAGTTATTGTCTTTATCCTGCAATTAATTCTGTGTTTAATTTTTGGTTTGAAAGACACAAAAACACTTGTTTTGCATGTATTTTCGATTTGAAATCCTTTGTGGCCCTGTAGTAATATGATACAGTAACCACACATTCAACTGAAGACGGGTTCGCAAAAAAGAATTTCGAATGGTCAACAATAATACATCGCTCAAGGAGAATAATTAGCTATTTTAACATAACGAATAATTTCAACAGTAAAAAAAAATAACAAAAACATTGTCCAATGTTATCAGAAAATTTGTGTGATTCTTATTGCTCTAAAGAAATTTTCGAAAACAAACAGAACGTATAAAAGTAATCGTTAATTCGCAATTAATACGCCATTGGAATGCAACTGCAATACACAATCTGAGGTCACACAGGTTCATTCAAAACTCAGTCCGGCAGTGGGTGGAGCTTTAAAGCGATATCTGTATAGTATACAGATACAGCATAGCGATATCTGTAGGGCTGTATCTGTATAGTAGAACACCCAATTGCAGGATAAAAACATTGTAAAAGTAATATCAGGCCAAAACGAATCGATAAAGTAACAACTAATAGTGTAATAAATAAAATTTGTAATGAGGAACAAAAATGACTGTCTAATTTTGCTGAATTCTCCTGAAACTGAAGATTTCATTAATTTGAAAACTAAATAACATTTTTCAAATTTGCCTGTGTGATACCCTGTATATGATACTATATGTTTAATACCTTGGCTTGTTTGTGCTTACGTCCGTCTGTCCGTCTCTAATCAAGATTTGCTTAAAGATAGATAGTGGTCACTTCAACAATAAACTTTTTACATATATGTATTATCCAGTGAACTGTTTCATAAGCATTTCGAATTATGGTTTGTCTAAAATTTCGCATTTTATTGACCATGTGTGTGTTACAAAGTGGGTTGGGAATTTCTTTCAACTAATTTATAATATTGTTTGTATTATATACAAACCACTGTCATATCGCTCTATAGTATCTGAATAACTTCAAAGTAACTGTTTCTTTCTTAATTTTGATTTCATATATTTCAAGTGCATATACTACCTTTGAGTTGAATTTGTCATTGAAAAATGAAAATATAAAGCACCTAAATAAGCTAGTCATTTGGTACTGATCATATGATAATGATATATGAATTTCTTTGTCATTCTGACCAACACATAAAGACAGCTTTAAAACTTACTGAAGCGTTATCCATGAGTGTTTGGGACAACTGTAATATTGTCCCTTTACTATCCAAAACTATCCATATATTCAATGGATCTTGGAAAAATGTGTTCCATAAATATCCCATAGAGATAATACCATGTATTTTATAATCCGATGCAAACCTTCAATGTTAGTTATCAACATATAAATGATTCTTATGAACATATGTACATGATATTATAATTCGTGACACTCATTCATGCATACGAAACTATTGAAAACAGAATACAAAACAGATCTGAAAAAACTTTATTCAAATTAATTATGAAAGGAGCGAACGATTTCTAGGAACTAAAATATTTTTCCGTTTACTTAAACCTGCTTTTGTTCTGTCGTTTTTGTTGGCGCATTGTCAGATGTTGGGCATTTAAACTCGTGTGTTAACGTCTTAAGTTAAATCAGTTATATGTATTAAAGCGACAAAAATATCTAACTGGAAATGAAAAAAAAAACATACAGCAAAACTTCAAATTTGTAAAATCTGAAAAAAGTTTCATCGTATATTGATTTCGGTGTTAACTATAATTGTAACAAGTTTCCGAATAAACATTTTATTTTGTGAGGTAATTTAACTTGGCGACAGATCAAACTTCTGTGTTGTATTTAAACATGTTAAATGTTTAAAGATATAATAATTATGATAAACATTATTTTAAATCGGTTAACTCATTATTACGAAAGTATTTAAATGGCATGGACGAATGATTGTATTTATTCAAGATGACAGGTTATTTGTCATGTTTATTCTGATTTCTAACAAAACAATGATATTCTACTTGTATGACTAATGAAGGCTGGCGTACCAAATTAAAAATAAAAATTTGAATATCGTTAAAGAGTAATAAAACAACAAAGTCTGTGAAGGTATCACATGCACAGTATTCAAGCCTTATGTATTGTCATTATTAATATATTATGTATTACGATTGGAAATATATATTCAATCAAATACAAAACTAAAGACTGAGCAACAGGAATCCCAATTAATATTGGGGTGATCTCAGGTGCTCGGTGTAGATCATGTTCCATATGCAGCACTCCTCGTGTTGCTTGTGTCAGCAGAAACCCGTTGAAACTCGTTGAAAAACTAGTCTAATTAGGTATATTACATTCAGGAAACACATCCGCTATCATCTGTGAAATGGATTTTTCATAACGGGCTACCATATCGTGAAGGCGTCCGCAAATATAACCACTTTGAACTATTGGTATTGGTTTAATTGCTTCATTGTACATGTTGTACGCTACAAATATCCATCAAGGCAATCATGACAAAGCCCTGCAATATCTTTTCAACTGAGAGTTATATAATCCGTGTGCTGGAATGTTGCACCATATTTCCTTTGAAGTTATTGTTTTGTTTTAAAGTAGGCAGTTAGATTTATCAATTCAGTTGTATTATATTGTTTTATGTCCCAGCCTTTTAAAACAGGCTATATGGCATAATTTGTTTTTCTAATCGTTGAATGTCGTACGGGTGCATATAATTGCTAACACCCCCTTTTTGAACTTTGGTTGATAGTTGTCTCATTGGCAATCTTAGTTTTTGATTTGTGACCCGAATTTTTTTCATTTAAATCGATTAAATACTATTGAACAGCGGTAAACTAACACTATTGCTTTATCTACCTCATCTCCTTATTTCTAAATTTAATATTTATAACATATAAGGGTTTTGTACAACTTAAGCGGTTTACACAACGTGGATATCTGATGATACATGCAGGACAGAATGAAGTATGAACAAATGTCTAATACTTTGTATATTTAATTACAAAATGTGACACAGCGCTTCACAATCATACCAGGATATATTTTTTTTTTCTTTTTAAGTTGTGCCGCTACATACACATACTTTTGTATATGAGTTAAATGTGCCTTTTAAGCTTTTATCTTATGTATGTTGACGATACGTACGTCTGGTGTATAATCATTCAATATTAATTAATGGGCTTTTCACCTTGTTTAAAACATAAAGAAACGTAAAACACTTACTGTAGCATTTGTCGTTATTGTATAGACCAACTGCAGAAAGCTGCATACAAGTCCCATACTGGAAAATATATGTGTGATGCACTGTACAACTATAATATCAACTACCAAGTAGGAATATCTCTCTAACGCGTCATTTATAAACCACTAAATGTATCTGCATTATCTTATCATTGCAACCATGTATGCCAAATAATTCTATAAATAAAAAAAACACAATTTTGAACAATAACTATAGGTAATATCAATGTCATTCTGAAAGACGCAATTGATTTCTAGGAAATAAAAACAATCTTGTATTTTACCTGGTAATGTTCAGTTGTTCTTGATGTTGTTACTAGATAATTTACCTTATCCAGAAATCAGATTGGTGTGTTCAATTTAAACTTATAGAAATAAAACATTATATTTAATTCTTATTATAAAGAATCGCGTTGAGTTGTATGCAGAAATGAATGTATTTAATTAAAGTACCATACGTTATGAACAGTTTAAATTTCTGACAAGTAATTATATTCAGCTCGAACTATATGTATCTAGACGCATATAAAATGCATACCTGTATCCTGATCCAACCACCAAAAAAAACACTTTTACACATGGTATTGTATGTGGTCATGCCAATAAAGGTCGGGTCCATAAAAAAATAAATATTCTTTTTACCAATGTAGTAAAATAACTAATATTGCCTGTATAATGAATATGTTCTCAATAAATGTAAACATACTTAGATATGTATTGCTAAACACATATACACACTTTTATGTCTTCATTTTGATGGTACATGTAGTTATATTTTTAAACTACACAAGTTCAGGATTTTTTGTTTCTGCATATTGATTTTTTTGAATATGTAATGTTTAGTGGTTTAATCTAAATACTCGTTAAGAAACCTTGCACAACTCTTCAATTTCTGTTTCAATGCAAAATCTCTGATTTTATCTAACATGTCTCATATGCCCTCGTTTTTTTGTAGTGGGGGGAAAAAATCCCAGCTTACATATCGAATAGACCTGTATGAGTTATGTATCATCATTTGTTCTCGCCAAGAACAACCATGAAATATTAGGCAATTGACATCAATCATGCCAGTAACTACAAATTGTGAATACCAATGCATTGTGTCTATTGAATTTTGTTGTTTGTGCATCGTGCCGATGTGATATTTCAAATCCTTTTCAGCTGATTAATTTTGTCACTCTACTCTTATGGTGTTCTGTTGAACCAATATTCAGGGTAAGGGGACAGATTGATCAGTCAAACACATGTTTGAGGTATTCAATGTCCTTACCAGTATTTATCTGTCCCCTGTCAGGAACCGGTAATTCGCTTGTTGTCAATGCCGGACATTTGGTTGTTCGTTAAATATTAATCATGAATCTTGTTTCCAATTTTTGTTTGTAAAATTTATTAAGATATAAGTTTTGACACATGACCACGGCATTTCAGCTTTGTGAGAAGTTTCAAAATAGATCAAATATTTCAAAACCAAGAATTCCAAACAGCTTATTGTCATATGGAAAGTAAGCATTAAATGGATAGATTATTATTTTGATTAAAATGGTTGACAACGACTTGTTTTATTTTTCTAATACACTTCTGAAAAAGAAAGAAACTGTGCCTTATCTAAATGTAGATGAGATGAACATATCATGAACTATTGAAATCATAAACTGCCTAAAGAATGGCATATATATTTATATATATATATATATATATAGCGGATGTGGTCGAGTGGTCTAGAGCGCTGGACATGAGGCTAAGCGATTGGTGCTGTAGTGTATCAAAGGTGTGAGTTCGAATCCCGCTGAGGGACGGACAAAAATTTGTCAGTATAAAATCTAACTCTAACACTGTTTGGTGTAATTTTCAGACTTATATAAATATTTGCATTAACCTTGTATCTTTATCACTCTTAGATCCAGTGGACATGTATATTGTATGGTTTGTCACTTGTTTAGACTTGTTTGTAAAATATACTTATTTCTAGTGACTGTATAATGAAATGAATCATGATCCTATATGATATATAAAAATTGTTGAGTTAGATTGCTGACAAATAATAAAATACATTGTGTATGAAAATAATAATATAACATCTACACACGCTCAAAAAACACGTGTCTTATGTCTATCTCTAGATTCACCTTCCGTGACAAGGTAACACTACGACTATTGAAGTTATATTTTTATATAGCGGATGTGGTCGAGTGGTCTAGAGCGCTGGACATGAGGCTAAGCGATTGGTGCTGTAGTGTATCAAAGGTGTGAGTTCGAATCCCGCTGAGGGACGGACAAAAATTTGTCAGTATAAAATCTAACTCTAACACTGTTTGGTGTAATTTTCAGACTTATATATATATATATATATATATATATATATATAATAAAAACTATAACACAAATTCCCATACGTTTCGGCCATTACGGCCTTCTTCATTGGAATAAATTACAACATTGAAACAACAATTACATCACTTGGATACATTACGTTATAATAACTTCTATGACGTTCATTTGCCGCGTTTTTCGCTTTTTCAATATAAATATATTTATTATCGTTCATACATTGTGTTGAGTCCTTCAGGTTCTAAAGTTTTTAATTTTTTTTATCCAAAAGGCTTCTTAATTAAAAAAATTAAAAACTTTAGAACCTGAAGGACTCAACACAATGTATGAACGATAATAAATATATTTATATTGAAAAAGCGAAAAACGCGGAAAATGAACGTCATACAAGTTATTATAACGTAATGTATCCAAGTGATGTAATTGTTGTTTCAATGTTGTAATTTATTCCAATGAAGAAGGCCGTAATGGCCGAAACGTATGGGAATTTGTGTTATAGTTTTTATTATACAATCATTCAGAGACTTTATATATATATATATATATATATATATATATATATAAATGTCTAAGAATATAACTTAAACACACTAATTAATACATTAAAAAGTTCTATTAGATGTTAAATAGAAATACGCAATATTTCGCTAAACAAATTAGCTTCATCAGGCGTGTGCATCTCTCAAGGTGAAATCGGATGCATGACAAAAAATATTTGTGTAGCTAAATCTATACAAGAGTTGAGGAAAAGTGTAACATATTGAGGAAAAGTGTAACATAGGCACTTATATATATATATATATAAGTGCCTATAAATAGCAGCACATGACCCTGTTACCGACCTCAATGTAATGCAGTATTTTCCCTCGGTCGCTGCTGCGGGCCCAGTACCCGGAGTGTCTGTATAACCCTATAACATCAATAGTTTAGGCTTAATTAATAGTAAGAATTCCATTTATTATGTCTAGCGAAATATTGCGTTTATTTTCATCATTTTGTAAATATTTTAAACATTCTTATATTTACATACTAAATAGTGTGTTAAAATTACATTGTTAGGCAATATATATATATATGGATAGATTATTAATGTATATTACATTAATTTGTAGGATCCTTTACTATAGATAATTTAGCTGATTTGTAACAATAACATCTTCATGCCTTATATATCATGTACTGTAGTACGCCGCTAGATTAAAACTGACGTGGAAAGGTAACACACGACCAGCGAAAGCTCTTTTTTTGAGAGCCCAGGTGGTCGTGTGGTCTAGCGGGACGGCTGCAGTGCAGGCGATTTGGTGTCACGATATCACAGTAGCATGGGTTCGAATCCCGGCGAGGGAAGAACCAAAAATTTGCGAAAGCAAATTTACAGATCTAACATTGTTGGGTTGATGTTTAGACGAGTTGTATATACATTATGTACACAGCCATGTATCACCATCATTGATGGCGATCCGATGGATACATCTGTTGTAGAGTTGTCACTGACTCAGACGTACTTATAAATATAATTATTTTCTGTGACTGTATATTACATTAATTTGTAGGATCCTTTACTATAGATAATTTAGCTGATCTGTAACAATAACATCTTCATGCCTTATATATCATGTACTGTAGTACGCCGCTAGATTAAAACTGACGTGGAAAGGTAACACACGGCCAGCGAAAGCTCTTTTTTTGAGAGCCCAGGTGGTCGTGTGGTCTAGCGGGACGACTGCAGTGCAGGCGATTTGGTGTCACGATATCACAGTAGCATGGGTTCGAATCCCGGCGAGGGAAGAACCAAAAATTTGCGAAAGCAAATTTACAGATCTAACATTGTTGGGTTGATGTTTAGACGAGTTGTATATACATTATGTACACAGCCATGTATCACCATCATTGATGGCGATCCGATGGATACATCTGTTGTAGAGTTGTCACTGACTCAGACGTACTTATAAATATAATTATTTTCTGTGACTGTATATTACATTAATTTGTAGGATCCTTTACTATAGATAATTTAGCTGATCTGTAACAATAACATCTTCATGCCTTATATATCATGTACTGTAGTACGCCGCTAGATTAAAACTGACGTGGAAAGGTAACACACGGCCAGCGAAAGCTCTTTTTTTGAGAGCCCAGGTGGTCGTGTGGTCTAGCGGGACGGCTGCAGTGCAGGCGATTTGGTGTCACGATATCACAGTAGCATGGTTTCGAATCCCGGCGAGGGAAGAACCAAAAATTTGCGAAAGCAAATTTACAGATCTAACATTGTTGGGTTGATGTTTAGACGAGTTGTATATACATTATGTACACAGCCATGTATCACCATCATTGATGGCGATCCGATGGATACATCTGTTGTAGAGTTGTCACTGACTCAGACGTACTTATAAATATAATTATTTTCTGTGACTGTATATTACATTAATTTGTAGGATCCTTTACTATAGATAATTTAGCTGATCTGTAACAATAACATCTTCATGCCTTATATATCATGTACTGTAGTACGCCGCTAGATTAAAACTGACGTGGAAAGGTAACACACGGCCAGCGAAAGCTCTTTTTTTGAGAGCCCAGGTGGTCGTGTGGTCTAGCGGGACGGCTGCAGTGCAGGCGATTTGGTGTCACGATATCACAGTAGCATGGGTTCGAATCCCGGCGAGGGAAGAACCAAAAATTTGCGAAAGCAAATTTACAGATCTAACATTGTTGGGTTGATGTTTAGACGAGTTGTATATACATTATGTACACAGCCATGTATCACCATCATTGATGGCGATCCGATGGATACATCTGTTGTAGAGTTGTCACTGACTCAGACGTACTTATAAATATAATTATTTTCTGTGACTGTATATTACATTAATTTGTAGGATCCTTTACTATAGATAATTTAGCTGATCTGTAACAATTACATCTTCATGCCTTATATATCATGTACTGTAGTACGCCGCTAGATTAAAACTGACGTGGAAAGGTAACACAGGGCCAGCGAAAGCTCTTTTTTGAGAGCCCAGGTGGTCGTGTGGTCTAGCGGGACGGCTGCAGTGCAGGCGATTTGGTGTCACGATATCACAGTAGCATGGGTTCGAATCCCGGCGAGGGAAGAACCAAAAATTTGCGAAAGCAAATTTACAGATCTAACATTGTTGGGTTGATGTTTAGACGAGTTGTATATACATTATGTACACAGCCATGTATCACCATCATTGATGGCGATCCGATGGATACATCTGCTGTAGAGCTGTCACTGACTCAGACGTACTTATAAATATAATTATTTTCTGTGACTGTATATTACATTAATTTGTAGGATCCTTTACTATAGATAATTTAGCTGATCTGTAACAATAACATCTTCATGCCTTATATATCATGTACTGTAGTACGCCGCTAGATTAAAACTGACGTGGAAAGGTAACACACGGCCAGCGAAAGCTCTTTTTTTGAGAGCCCAGGTGGTCGTGTGGTCTAGCGGGACGGCTGCAGTGCAGGCGATTTGGTGTCACGATATCACAGTAGCATGGGTTCGAATCCCGGCGAGGGAAGAACCAAAAATTTGCGAAAGCAAATTTACAGATCTAACATTGTTGGGTTGATGTTTAGACGAGTTGTATATACATTATGTACACAGCCATGTATCACCATCATTGATGGCGATCCGATGGATACATCTGTTGTAGAGTTGTCACTGACTCAGACGTACTTATAAATATAATTATTTTCTGTGACTGTATATTACATTAATTTGTAGGATCCTTTACTATAGATAATTTAGCTGATCTGTAACAATTACATCTTCATGCCTTATATATCATGTACTGTAGTACGCCGCTAGATTAAAACTGACGTGGAAAGGTAACACAGGGCCAGCGAAAGCTCTTTTTTGAGAGCCCAGGTGGTCGTGTGGTCTAGCGGGACGGCTGCAGTGCAGGCGATTTGGTGTCACGATATCACAGTAGCATGGGTTCGAATCCCGGCGAGGGAAGAACCAAAAATTTGCGAAAGCAAATTTACAGATCTAACATTGTTGGGTTGATGTTTAGACGAGTTGTATATACATTATGTACACAGCCATGTATCACCATCATTGATGGCGATCCGATGGATACATCTGCTGTAGAGCTGTCACTGACTCAGACGTACTTATAAATATAATTATTTTCTGTGACTGTATATTACATTAATTTGTAGGATCCTTTACTATAGATAATTTAGCTGATCTGTAACAATAACATCTTCATGCCTTATATATCATGTACTGTAGTACGCCGCTAGATTAAAACTGACGTGGAAAGGTAACACAGGGCCAGCGAAAGCTCTTTTTTTGAGAGCCCAGGTGGTCGTGTGGTCTAGCGGGACGGCTGCAGTGCAGGCGATTTGGTGTCACGATATCACAGTAGCATGGGTTCGAATCCCGGCGAGGGAAGAACCAAAAATTTGCGAAAGCAAATTTACAGATCTAACATTGTTGGGTTGATGTTTAGACGAGTTGTATATACATTATGTACACAGCCATGTATCACCATCATTGATGGCGATCCGATGGATACATCTGTTGTAGAGTTGTCACTGACTCAGACGTACTTATAAATATAATTATTTTCTGTGACTGTATATTACATTAATTTGTAGGATCCTTTACTATAGATAATTTAGCTGATCTGTAACAATAACATCTTCATGCCTTATATATCATGTACTGTAGTACGCCGCTAGATTAAAACTGACGTGGAAAGGTAACACACGGCCAGAGAAAGCTCTTTTTTTGAGAGCCCAGGTGGTCGTGTGGTCTAGCGGGACGGCTGCAGTGCAGGCGATTTGGTGTCACGATATCACAGTAGCATGGGTTCGAATCCCTATGAGGGAAGAACCAAAAATTTGCGAAAGCAAATTTACAGATCTAACATTGTTGGGTTGATGTTTAGACGAGTTGTATATATATATATATATATATGTCTTTTCTTTTTTGGTGCCATCGTGTTCCCGTGTCCTTAATAAATATTCTTAATATCCTTTAATTAACCATAGATTATTCCAGACATTCTAAGATGAGCTCTTTTTTTAATGAATGTGTACACACTTTGCATATACTATGTTCTCTTTAGATCACATTTTAAACCTTGAACATAATATATGGAATTCTTACTATTAATTAAGCCTAAACTATTGATGTCATAGGGTTATACAGACACTCCGGGTACTGGGCCCGCAGCAGCGACCGAGGGAAAATACTGCATTACATTGAGGTCGGTAACAGGGCACTTGGAGCTAAAGCTATACTCACAACTGAAGCTACAGACTTATAAGGTATCAGCATATGTACAATGCATGCATAGAATTTCATTAATGTAATGGCGATTATTTGAATTCATATTTGCAAAACAAATGACTTACTGAAAGAAGGTCGTGTTATCCTTTGTCTCAAGTTTGATTTACATTTAATTGATGCGTTCATTATAGTCATCAAATCTAGAAATTGTTTAGTCGGGGAATATCATCTATACAGCAGAAAGTAAAGTTAAAGGATAATGCTTCCTTCTTTTCTGTTTTCCTAAAAAGTTTCTATATCATGTCTGTCTCAAGTGCGGAGTTGTAAAACCTTGTTTAACCGTCACAAATATGAAGTAGGAGAACAACATCTTTGTGTATCTTTCTTCTTTAGAAATTTTAGCCATTGTCATTTTGCTACAACATATACCGGTTATCGTACCGTACCCCCTTTTAATTATTATAAGTATAAAAATATATATGTCAGATTACATATTTGTAGGAAATTTAACATATGAATCAAAATTATTAAATAAAAAAATTTCAATAGCTTTGGCAGCATTATTAAATAAAATTGACCTCAATTTCTTTTTTTAATGGACGAAACAAAAAAGAAAGCCAAACTCAAAGTTATGCTTGCTTTCTTAACAGCTTAAGTACAATTTCTCTAATATTGGGACATTTTCTCATTTCTTGATTTGGTAGAGGACAAATATTTCTCTTCACTAGTGAAATATCTGTTCTCGGCAAATAATTGGTCGAAAGTTAATTTATAAGTCAAATTATTTGGGTTTCTTCTTAATCTTTTTGACGTCATAAAAAGGCGACAATGCCTGATTACGTCAGATATAAAGAACACAATGCTCTGCTGATTTTGACAATTTATTACAGAAATATATTTCAACCCTACAATTCGTTTATTATGATATTTATTCATTCTCAACAATAATTTTTACTATTTCAAAATGTTCAAATGCACGGCAATTTTTACTCTTTGAATATTAAATTTCAACCTTCTCGAGTGAAACACTATCGTTACACTTGTTGTAGCGGAAGAATTCAAATATCTATTATATTAGATCTATTGATAGTATTTTGATTATAAACTTTATTATTGCAGCCTGTCCGTATTGTCTGTCTTTCAAGTACCAAATGAGAGGCGTTCAAATTGGATCATTAGAGGTTCTTGCTGGGGATAAAACCTCTTCTCTGACCAGTATCTGGAAAAAGTAGGAGAACAAACCATAGATCCACATCATTGGGACAATGGAACTATAGACATACCACAATCCAGTAATCTTGTTGCACGTGTTATTTAAGTTATATATCAAATTTAATCTGCAACTGTGACTACAGTTAAGTTATCCTAAGCACAACTAAGTTATCCTGTCTCCTGTTAAAATTTAAGATTTCTCACCAAATCGTTGAGATTGAAAAACATGTCTGTATAATCTTACGATACTTGTTTTTATTGTGAGATATCTTATTAGGAAGCCTCTGTAACTACATGGTTAATTCGTACTAATTTGTGTTAATGCTTTAATTTTGAAGTATTAATGTACACATTAATGTTCAGGTGGTCAAATTAAACCTTGATATATACCGAAAACAATATATTATCCTATCGCAGTTAACGAAGAGGTGCGGGTGTTTCCATTATTTGTTTTCTTCATTTCAATTAAAATAGTATCGTAATTATGTGAGGGATAATGGAATTTGTTGGTTTTTTTTTTTTTTTTAGATTGTTCTGATTAACATAAGTAACATACAATTGAATTTAAGTTACATATTTATAGAGAAGCATACTGAATTACCGTTTAACAATCAATGCAAAACACGTGCAAGTATAAATGATATAGTAAAAAATGGCTTACAAATACATTAATTTTGCCTAGCAATATTATTTTCAGATATTCTTTTTCTTTTTCAGGTTACCATAGTGGGGTCCCCTGGTATTGGACCGAATGGTGATATCGCCATTGATGATATTTCCTTAAAGCTGGTGCATGTAGTAAGTGTTATTCTATTTTTGCCGTCATCATGAATAGTCACGAGATATTTTCGAATGAAAGTTAAGCTTACAACAGCCTATTCTTTTTCGAATGTCGGAGTTTAAATTTATTCAAAATCAATAACTCGGGATTTCGTGTTTTTTAGCCCGGAAATCCGGGATCAGAACACCTCCAACAAAAATAGCATTTAAATTTGATCGATGACTTATTCTTTATACCATAATGCCATATCCATGGTTGAAAATATCTACAGCTGCCGTGGCTTATTTCTTAATTCGATGATGTTTGCAACTTTTGCTTTTAATTTTTGCTAGGTATTCGAAACCTCTGGTTTAATCCATGTATTGTCATTAAAAATGCTCACCTCTAACTCCAACTTTTGTTTTCGTAATTCTATACATATAGTTTGATAATCACTTTGTGGAAATGCTGTAAAACCCTTGTTTTATTTCTTAAAGAAAAAAATCCCAAAGGATTAGGTCCGATAAGGGCCGATTTTGGCCTCAAATTTCAGGTTCTTCTAACGACTGTTTTTGAACACTTTGTAAACACTGAAGTGCCTATTTCAATTGATTCGATTAGTTTATGTGACAGATTTTAACTGATTTAGTCATTAAAACGCTCTAATTCAAGCTTAAATATGAAAAATCTATCAAATATGCAAAAAAACGACACTTTTCAGATGGGTTTTGTCAAAAATAAAAGAGGCCGCATCCGTGTTCATCCTCAACCTTTATAAATGTTTTGTATTATCATCAAATACAACTAACATTTCAATATTATGAATGAACACGAATGAGGCCACTTTCATTTTAACGGAAACCGTCTACAAATTTACCAAAATGCTAAAATTTTGAAGATTTCAGTAATCTAACATGACTTAATGATGCTAGAACGCGAAATTTGTGCATTGTATTGTCAAAAACAGCTAATATTTATGTAGCAGAAGCATTTTACTTTCCAAACAATAGCTTAAACATTACATTTTCACAATTTTCTTAAACTGCTATATTTTTGGGCCAAAAAGGGGTCTTACTGAACCTACTTCTTTTCAATATCCCATTTCTCGAGAACAAGTCGACGGACCCTTCATTTTTTTCAAATCTTTATTTATATATCTTTGTAGATACATTCTTTTAAAAGGCTTGTCTTTCGAAATAGAGTAGGGAATATCCTTTCGAAGATACCTTTTTTGTTTCTCTTCATAGATAATAAATGTGGAAAAGAAGACATCTCATGTATTCCTTTTGTATAGCTTGCTGTTAGATGTGAACCAAGGCACCTTACTTTAACCTATAATGATTTACTTTTACAAATTGTGACTTGGATTTCATTAGCACTCATAAAACTTCTCCTTATATTTTTATGCCGTATGTCAAATAACAGGATATTTCTATAGTGAAAAGGGGAAAATTGTTTCATTTTTTTTTTCTTTTTTTTTTAGATGCTGGAGAGTAAAAAGTAAAAGAGAAATAACAATAGAACCGTTCCAATGATTGTTCGATATTGACAGTTAATTGTACATTATACTGAACATCTTATATTTAAAAACAATGTTGACTTGTAGACGTGAATATGATCTATTAACTATCGAATTAATTTATTTTTTTAAATTCAACACAACAAATAATAATTTTCGTAAAGCTCAATTTATCTATATTACAAAACTGGTATCTCTTTAATACACTGCAGTAATGTCTAAAAGCAGTATCGTAAATGTAAATAAAAATACAGAAAAAAATATGTGTTTTGGCTTTTAGTTGTCTCAATGGAATTGTTATATATTTTTCATGTCAAGGTCTTTTACTGTCGACTATACGGTGTTGTTTTTCCTCATCATTGATGGTGTGTGATTGCCTATAATGTCTTATTTCCACTGTATATGACCTTCGGTTGATTGTTGTGTCAATGGTAATCATACAACATATCCTTATTTCCGTATCATAATATCTTTCGGTGCAAGGTTGCAGTTCATGTCGTTTCTGTCTAAAGTTATTTAATTGCAACATGTATAAAACACCTTAGTACATCATAATCGAACTTTACAAAACGCATGGTTCTTACCATGTACCATATCCCCTCCGTTAAAAGGGAAGGACGAAAGATACCAGAGGAACAGTCAAATTCTTAAATCGAAAATAAACTGTCAACACCATGGCTAATAATGAAACATTCAAACAGACAAACAATAGTACACATGACACAACATATAAAACTAACGAATAAGCGACAATGTACAGATGCTCTTTTTTCAAAATGTATTTAGCGTTCTAATAAATGTGTCATAATTTTTATTGGTAACGCACAAATAATGGACTTGAGTGACTTATTCTTATCCACATGAGTACTTGTTCGGAATACATAAAAGGACAATGAGGTGTAGATAATATTGAATCTGGTTTTTTTTGTAAGTAATAATTGGCTAGTTGATGGTTCAATGAAATATTCATTGTCTGTGTGTCCCGCTGTCAACACTGTATAACGCATGATAATTCAGAATTTGCTCGTTTTATTTATATATTTAAAAAGTATTTGAACAACATGTAATTATCTCTTAAAGGAAAGTCTATGTCGAGTTTAAACATTTATATATGATACACTAGTCGAAATAGGTTCCGGGAATGTCACATTTTCGGCTGATGAAAACCTTTTGCTAAAGCTTAGTTTTTTTCTTGAGAAACATCAGAATATTTCAATAAAATTTCATGTAAATCGGTAGAATTTTAAAATGAAGGCTAATTTTTGCTGTCAAATTTAATTTAAAGGACAAATAGTGCTCAACAATAAATAAACACAATTTTAAAACAATAACCTTCTGATCAAGGAATTGAAAATAACGGATACAGCTTTGACTATACGTTATAATTAACTGATTTTCACTTCGAGGTCAAAATTTAAATTTCGGGAAATGAAATTTAAGGATGTAAACAAAAGTTTACAAAGAGGCTAAAGATATAAATGAGACATCCAATCTCAAATTCGAATATACACTAAAAATATAATGACAAAAAAAAAGAAAAACTAACAGTTGCTATAGTTTTTCTACATAGAAATGAAAAGATCACATTTTTTTTGCTTTCAACCGACTATCTTTGTCAATTTCTAGATGCAGTCAATATAATATTAAACTTACCTGTATCTGTTGTATCACAGACATTGTACAAGGAAATGTTCCTTTAAAGATAAGATCTGTCGATAACAATGTCACAATACGTTTTTCATGTTAAACAAGTCATAGTTTAACAATAATTGGTTTTCGTCAGTTCACATGTTGTATAATTCAATTGTTCCCAGCTTTGCAGGTGTAGACCCGAAATTGATCTTCTTTAAATAATTATTCTGGAACTTTACCAGGAAATATAAATATATGTTATACGTATACTATGACAAATATTAAACAAACATAATGACAGACTTTAAGTTTTAATGGTTCCCGATGGCATATATTCCAAATCAGAAAAATACCCTTTGAGCTAATTAAAACAAAACACAAACAGAAAAACACGAAAATTGTTATAACGGATTAAGATTATGGGCAACAGCATGGCAAAAAAGATATTTGTACCTGGGTAATCTAAAGTGCCCCAATTATAAAGCTCTATAGATATCCGTATATAGTAAATAAATTGAAATGGTATGCTAGATGAAAGGTACAGTATAATTAACATCAAAACTATTTATGAACGTAAAACAGAACAGTTAAAAAAACGATCAAAGAAACCAATAGTAATGTATGAGTTATCAGTAGCAACAGTAATTAACGGTTTTTATGGTAAATTTGTAATCTTGTCTTTTTTTGATAATGTGCTTTTTCTATCTTGTGGGAGATATTACGGAAATAATTGTGCAAATCGTGATACAAGCATGACATTTTGTATACAGTCTGATTAAACGATTATTAAAAAAAACAGCTGCTGGACATCTTTTTAATACGTCACATGCAAGGAATGTAGCCACCAAACCTGATAATATTTTTCACTAAAATAGGGTCAAAGAAAAAGTTTTCCAGAAAAAAAAGTATTTTCGAACTTGAAAAAAAACAGCCATTTTTTAAAAAGTCCGTGGCCATCTTGAAAATGTTTTTTTTCATGACCAGCAGTGATTTCTTAACAAGTACATAATATTGATGCTTCGTGCTAATGTTCATGCTTGTATCATCATTTGTACAATTCTCTCGATTTTGCTTGCTAATATCTTCCACTAATATGCCTTTTTATACGTCTCTGTTACATATTTGTTTGTTTATATAGTAGTTAAGATTATAACTCAATATTGACTGCTGTACCCCAATGTGTGACCTTTTTTTCCTGTTGTGTCTGTTTGTTTTGTTCACACATCGTTGTCAATGCAATAGATTTTTATGCGACTGTAATACAAGTGATAGTATTAACAAACTATAAAACCAAGTTTTAACCACCATTTTCTACTTCAGAAAATGTCTATACATAGTCTGGAATGTGACATTTGCAAAGCCGGTGCGAAATGATTTCTGGCTACTAGAATGTTCGCAACAAGGGCAATGCAAAACTCAGTCAAAATGACAATGTGTTGCGACATAATGGGTAGTAATACAACTCAGAAGATTTTTTGTATCTATACACATGGAAAAAAGTATTGCAACACCTTGATTTTTTAAAATTTGAAAAATCAGCCTCTTTTTTTGGATGAAATATAATAAAATATTTGTATAATATTATTGAAACATAGTTTATGATAACATTGACATTGAAACAAACAAAAGATGTTTGAAAAAAAATTGATTTATATAACCACAATTTTAATAACAAAATGAAGTGTTTTATGTACAAAAAAGTGCATTTTACAACTTTTACTGTAGTCGAACTTTACAATGTCAGACATTTCAAAATTAATCTTCAGATGACTGTTCACATCATGGTTGATCGTTATACGCCAAAGAATTAGTACTTTGTGCGCAGCCTCCTTTAAACGGATATTCGCATCTAAACGTCTTCTGATTCCTGCCAAAAATCGACTAATTTGTTGCTAAGGTAGCAGCAACCATTTCTGATGAAGGGCATTGTTTATTTCATGATGTGTTTGAACTGGGGTGTCCTTTCGCGCACGTTCCGCCCAATAGTGTCCCATATATGCTCGATATGGTTCAAATCCGGGCTACGATTCGTCCAAGGAAGATGAACCGAATTCCATTGAAACAATGGATCTTCCTCCACGATGCTAATTTTCAACTTTAGCGAGCTCTGCACTACATTGGATACGGAAAACTGTGTGTCTGTTCGTAAGCAAAGGTCTCCGAAATGGTCTTACCGCACGATAACCAGTAGCGATGAGTCGATCTCGAACAGTTCTTGTTAAAAGGCTCCTGTACGCCCTCCACTCTCTTTTTAGGATTGTATTGTATGCAATGGGTTTTCTTCTGACCAACCTTTATTATGCTTGATTTTCCCTAGTAAATGGTATAGGGGGTCTTCTTTATCTCGGAAGGTCTTTAACATCGTTTAGTGCCTTATTTTTATTCTCAAAACGACTTATAGTGGAATGGTGATGACCAAAT
Source organism: Mytilus galloprovincialis (assembly GCA_037788925.1). Classification (NCBI taxonomy): domain Eukaryota; kingdom Metazoa; phylum Mollusca; class Bivalvia; order Mytilida; family Mytilidae; genus Mytilus; species Mytilus galloprovincialis. Next base: position 50,325,137 of record CM075341.1, read on the forward strand.
ACACGTGCAGTTGTTTCAGCGACATCCCTGCTTCTCTCATGCTGATAATCTGCCATCTTGCAGCAGTTTAGAGTTGTCGAGGACCCATTACAAGGTGTCAATCACATAACTTTAAAAACTTGGTTATTTAAAGTGTTGAAAACAATGAGGATGAAAACATCTGTTTTGCTGTTTACGGGTACAGTAGATGCATGTGCAGATAAAAACTTATCGAGTCGATATTTATTGATTAAACACAGATGATACTTAAATAATGTTTAATTAGTTCTATTTTACCAAATTATATCACAAAAAAATAAAAAGTGTTATTTTAATTTCAATTTCAATTTGGTGTTGCAATACTTTTTTCCATGTGTATATATATGATAGACACCAAAAAAATGCCGTTAAAGTTACTTGGTTTTGGTTCTGGCAGAATTTTAAAAAAAAGTTTTAATTTCTGTAATCAGTAGAACATTGTGTACATTTCTGTTGGTATTAAAAAAAGGGCGGACTACACCGGAGACATATATTGCCGTTCTAAACAGAACATATGTATGTTCGGGGTTCGTCGTAATAACGTCGAGTCATTCGCGGGACATCTTAAGCCACCGTTTGACAAAATATCCAATGTTTCAAGCTCAGATAGTAACTTAATGAGATTTGGCAAAATCATTGGCATGCAAAAAAACACCTTGCGATGATTCAGTTCCGTTCTAAATTCGCATGTCTATGCTGTCTTTCATTAATTCATCGTTTGAGCATCATGTCAACTCGTGCCAGCTTCGTCTTTAGTAAGTTTCCTATCGAATTCGGTGGTTTCACTGGTAACTCCGTCTTCCTCAACCAATAAGAACTGGCCGCCACGTTCGCAGATAATCAAAGGACGTTTTACCATCAAAAGCAATCTTAAGGCTATCCCATTGTCAAAGTTTTATGCGGTAAGAAGTCTACAAAAACTTATATTGAGCTTGTTTTAATTCATGATGCAGTAGTCGCAAATTCATTTGGATAGAGTTTGCAAACAATATCAAACAATACCTGATTTCAATGTATTTATAAATTAATGCATTAAAGATACCAGGAATTCATTTATCTTATTTACGCCTAATGGTTGCCAAATACGATCAAGATCAAGACATGTTGAGATGTAAATGTGTATTTGGTTTGATAAAAAAACCGTTTCGTTTGTGTAGTCATTTGTATATTTTGGTAATATCATAATCCTGAAAACTACTATATGTACATGATACAACCGACAGGAATATGATTTTCAACAACAATCGAAATTGCCTGCGATAATTTAAAATTTCAATCTTTGGTTTTTTGTTCTTTAAAATGTAGGGATTTTTTTTCTGCCGAACGTTTAGTAAACAACAGTTTATCTTTCAAACAAGAAATGTATACATACAAAATTATTTTAGCAAATAAAAATGCAATTATTTTTTCAGCTTTCAGTCGTTACATCAAACAACAATATTTCATGCAAATAATCCTACTGTATTGTGTTGTGCTTTGTAATAAACCTAACTCTTATAAATAACTATCCAGTTGTATCCATACAAGTAACACTTTTAATGAATAACACTGTTTTTTTATAAGCGTAACATGAGCAATCTAATATCACAATTTCGAGTATTTTTAATATAGATACATGTACAATGAAAATAATACAGTTCCCTTTTCACTGAAGGAATTACTTTTTTCTTCTCTTTTCTTATATTATTAATTATATTTTTTGCGCTTCAATCAGGTTAGTTTACGTTTCCTTCTATTTTTGTAAAAGAATTCAGTTGAATTAATCTTTCCTCTTCCTTTCGATTACGTCAAATTTTACTTCACTCAGTCTTCTTTTATCAGAGTTTTATCAAACAAGACTCACCAACTTTAAGCATTGTGTAAAAACTGAAGATAAACAGACAAATTACACTTGTAATAAACAAAATAACATGTTTGTCATTTGAGTAGTCTCCCGTTTGCCAAATAAAACAAATTAAACTACTAACAAATCAAATGTTAAACACGTTACATCACTCATTGCAAATGCATTGAAAGTTTAATAATAACATGAATAAGGTAGAGTTTAACGCTTCGGATGGATACTTTTACCGATGTTTTATATTGAACATAATTATTCAAATTCTGATGATATAAAGTCAAACTCCTCAATCAATAGATGTCACTATTTTGTATATGATGAGCTTCGTACTGAAGAATTTTACGGTAAAAGTATAATGATGATAACTGAACATCGTGTTTGTATCATATACTCAGATGATTTGTTGGTAAGAATTACCAGCTGTTGTAGGACATTGATTGACACTTTTGGACACTTGAAATTGATAGCTTTTAATCAAGTTTAATGCATCTGCAAATAATTAACACTTTTTCTTCTAATATTGTGCGTTTTTACTGCTTTCCGTAATCTACCTTTCAACTAGTACTACAATTAACACCAAACTAAACATGCCATATTAAGATAAATCATAAGAACGCCATTGCCAAGGTTTTTAATTTAGGACATGCTCATTTTTGATTAATTTTTATAATCACCCTTCCATTTTTAAACAGGAACGCAGAACGTTCAACTGTCAGCTTATATACTCAATCGATACCATTATAATAATGCTGGTATGATAGAAAACATAAGCCATTTTGAAAAGATGCTGCATTAAAGAGTGTATATAAGCAGTTACTGCAAACAAACTAACATATTCAAATAAATTGATATGAAACAATGTCCAAAATCTATTCTTATATCGGAAGTTGTACCTGGAGAAAAGTTTATACAGCAACGTCATTAACATTGAAGGAAACATGATCTTCGCCAATGCCTGTGTCTAAAGAAAAGTAAGTGTAGAACAAATAACACGAATGCTTTAGTTTACAAATTAAAGTTTCAAACAATATTAGAGAATAAATTTTAGTCTAAACCTATAATATGTGTAAATACCAGATACAATGATTAACGCACAACATAGTTCAATCATTACCTTCGTTGAATTTATTAAAATTGTATGCATTAAAAAAGGACAGATTGAAGAAAAATTCCGTGGTTCTTGGTCATAAAATTAATCACAGTACTCGGAATACAAAATGTGTTCTCCGAACACCAATCCAGGTAAGTTGATTGGCTTGTTTCTAAGTCTGAGTACAAAAACTGTGCTCGAAATTTTTATGATTGCAAGGCCTGAACTTTATAGATAATAGAACTGTGTTGAAAATACAACATGCAATTACAATTCTGTAAGTGAAAACATATCTATACTTAATCCTTAAATACGTGACAAACTATCATATACAGTTCCATCAATTAGCATAAATAATATCTACATTCCTCTAGTAAATCACCTTATGGAAATCTGAAGACACCATTTTATGGATGTATTAAAATTTAGAACTGCAAATTATCCTTGAAATATCCAACATAACAGCCAATTCAGGGAACGGGAAATAATCATTTTTACTTAACAAGTACAATCTCGCAAACGAAGTGGTTTTTGAAAGTCATAAAAATTTTGAAAACTGTCGCCTGTCATCCATGTCCTTGCTCGGAGACCAATCCATACCGTCCCTGTGCCTGGGGAAAATATGTCTATAATATTATTATAAATCGTTTCCTTTCCTTCAAACAATATAAAAAGGGGTACTTTTAAGAAGAAAAAAATCTAGTTTTGTCGTCATTTTTCTATGAAATAGAAGATTGCTTGATAGTGTATTTAAGTAGCCTTCCTTATATCAGTCTTGTGTGTAACCAGCAGTGCGATTCACAATTTTTTATACCAAAATTTCTTTATTCGTATTCATTGAGAAATTGATTATCATGATTATTGAGTTTCCAATACTTCTTGATCATGAAAGACAATTGCTTTGATATTTACTTGAGAATATTCGCAAAGAATGAGCTAATTCGCTTTTTTAGACTGCATATAATTCATATCACTTGTGCCGATTGGTAAACGTAAACATTATTTTTATTATGATTTTGCATTCGGAACAAAATATCAATGCACGTGTTCGGTCATGTTCAAATGTGATTCAGCGTACATCTACATATGTGTTAATAATTCTGAAGTACATGAGTGTAGCGTAAGAAACAAATTACATTGATCTTATATTGATTATACTAACTTTAATGTATCGAATTTTAACATGTACACACAGCTGTCACTTTTAGAGCAGGCTCTTTTTATCCTGTTGGAACTCTTTCTTGTTCCCATTTTGTATTATTATGAATTGTTATTAATCTCTAATGTCTTTATAGTTTCTAAAAGATATATACTATAAAAGGTCTTACTTCTAATGAGATAAAGCACGAAATCAACTTTCATTTGGGTTGTTAAACTGACCAAATCACCACCATCTTGCTGGCACATTGTCCTTGCACTTGTCCAGGTTGATCCTGTTGTCATTGCAAGCTTCAAACATGCATGGGAAATAGTATCATAAACATATCCTTCAAATTCACATTCTGCAATGAATTATTGTACAAATAAATCAATTTTAAAGGAATTGATTGTTTTTAGAATTTGTAAAGAGGTACAACATGAACAAATTACTTAAATGTGCATATTTGTGCAAGTTTTTGTGAAAAAAAAGCAGGGACCGGAACTAAGTTGAACAACCTGAGTCGTAAAACACCATTGGACAATATATCTGCGCTTTGACCCGTTAATATTTCGGTAACCAGGAATTATCAAAACCAATGTGCTGCTTACGAGTCTTCTTAAATTCCAGGGCGTGCGCTTTCTATCATGAATCCTTTGATTAAGGGTCTCTGGTAAATGCTTGTTTGTCTTTAAAAGTAGAAAAACAAAAATACCGAACTCCAGAGAAAACTCAAAACGGAAAGTCCTTTATCAAATGGTAAAATCAAAGCTCAAACACATCAAACGAATGAAAAACAACTGTCATAGTTTTGTCTTGGAACAGGCATTTCCTTATGTATGGAATGGTGGAATAAACCTGGTGTTATAGCTAGCTAAACCTCTTACTTGTATGATAGTCGCATAGCATTTCATTATATTGACAACAATGTGTGAGTAAAATGAACAGACATTATAGGTAAAAATGTAAAAAAAAATGGGGTACGGAAACCCACATTGTAATATAGAATCTTAATCGCTATGTCAACAACAACAAAAATAAGGCATTTCGACACTCTATAGACAAAGTACATATTAAGCAAGTATAAAAGGCAAGAATACAACATTGAACAAAGAACAAAATTAACATCAAGTTGTTAGATAAAGATTTGTTTTATTTACCAGTTGATATAAGGCAAATTATTTTTGTTATCATTAATATTCAAGATAACATAGAGCTTTTTATGTAAGGTTTCGCAATTTCATTCGTTTAATTATATAACAGAACACCTGCATGTTGCAATTAACAGAACTTTATAAAAAAAAAAAATTTTAATATACAAAATTTAAGTCAAACACGGTATCATACATTGTAATTAAGAATAATATTCTATGAAATGATGAGATATGTACCCAAAATTATGCTTTTATTATTTGTTCATTTAATGTTGTTTATATTACAATAAAAGGATTCGTTTCAATGAAGAAAAATACGAGTATTCAATAATGTGGAAGCAGGCAACATGAATTACTACTAACGGTGCATGGTTTAGTATACCAATACAAATTTTAGAAATTAATATTCAAAAGCTTTATTCTTAGTTGCTGAGGAAATTGAAACGAACATGTACTTTACATCGATAACTACTAAAACATAATTGTAAGCAACAAAAAGAAAGTAGATACGTGACAGACCAAAAGGTATAACTAGTATGGCTTACAAATATAGAGCTATTTACCAAATGTCAAGAAACTTTCATAAGTTAATGCTTATAAAAATTCGTCAATAGCTAGTTCATAATAAATAAACTCATCATAGATACCAGGACTAAATTTTGTATATACCCCAGACGCGCGTTTCGTCTACAAAAGACTCATCAGTGACGCTCGAATCCAAAAAAGTTAAAAAGCTTACATCAAGGTAAAACATAATGTATATATGCGACATACAAGTAGAAATTTATCTGATCTTAAACTGTCTACACGATAAAGGTTTCAAATACGAAATTCGGTATCAAATATTAACAGCTATAAAAACTGAAATCAGAGTTTGCCTTGTTCCGAAATATTTTCCATTGCAATTTTTGCAATCTTTTAGACATCACAAACATCACTGAATGTATAGTACTGACCCATCCTAAGCTATAATATATTTGGCTTAGGCGATCCTGATGAAGGAAAATCAAGTAAGTGCTTCGGAAGTATACACCTAATAACTTGTTAGTTATATTTTCTATTAAATTTAAGGAAATTGTTACTGATATAACACAAAATTAGATAATAAGCCAAGAAACGACACCACATCAAAATAGACAGGTAATATATGTAATAAGAATATAAACAAACGTTACCGTACCTGTAATTTTCGACAATGTCGTGAAATTTACGTGATCCTCTTTTCCTGGTCTGCAAAGATTCTCTAACAAACATTTCATAGTGTTTTCTTCGTAGCTGGCAGAACAACAGATAGGATCATTTGTACATATAACTGCACAACCCAATGTTGAACTGGCTATTGCAGATGTTATACTTGAAAGTATTCTTTTGTTTGTTTCTATTCTGAATGTATCCATGTTGACCCGAAGGAAACCAAAGGAAGAATAAAGTGTCGTCAACAACAGAAATGTTATTCTGAAATAATGTAAAAGCATTTTTATACAATTGTTGTGTGTGCTTCCTCTTTAAGAGTCAATAGACTCTACATGTCACAATTCTACAAATGAAATAGACTATACAGAACTAAATTGATCATCTCTGGAATTCCATGTGTGTGGTTCTTTGCAGTTTATCGCAAAACTCGTCCATATTTAAAGTATTATAAATCCCATAAGAAACAAATGATAAAGGAACATAGGTTACTCCATGTTCTCTTCGGGTAAATGTAAGTTATCTTTTTATGTAAATTTAAGAGAATAAATATACAAATGTATTTATGACTTATTCAAAACTGATTTTGTTTCAATGCTTGCTTATCCGTACTGAAAGCCGTACTTTGACCTATAATTCTTTGTTTTTAACAAATTGTGACTTGGATGGAGAGTTGTCTCATTGACACTCATACCATCATTTTCTTATTTATATTATGTTCAACTCAAGCTTTTGAAACAAACTACTTTCATTGTTTAACAATACCTTTAAACCTTTTATATATCAAAGAAATTAAAAAAAGTCTTTTGTAAGTTTTGTACTATATTAACGTATAAAGCCAGATTGTAATACCATTTTCATAGAAAATTATTAATCTAGCTTTAGTTAGTGATTTTAATTCAATATATTGTTATGTTAATATAAATCATGTAAATAAAGATTAAGAAATAATATAATATCCTTTTGACAGGAACCATTGAGCTCAACTTCCAAATCCGTTATAGATACATAAATCGAACTTTAATGTTAAAATCCATTATTATAAATTTTAATTTAGAATTACCAATTCTCAACTGTCTTTATGTCTTTAATGATCAGATGATCAAAGAGTTTAAACAATGACCTCCAGATTGTGTTTCGATTTCAATTTTCAAAGTTATTAACTAAGGTTAAACTCTACACTAAATTACCTTAGGTTATTATACGTTACTGCAATTACAAATACATAATCTGTATATAAGAAGATTATCCAAACAAAAGTATAAATCCATAAATGTAATGCATTCGACATTTCCATCTTTTAAAAAAACTAATAGGACAAATTCTTCATCTTTTTTTTCAAAGAAAATTATCATAATGAAATATCTGTCAATAATGTGAATAATGTGCCAATAATGTGAATAATGTGCCAATAATGTGAAAACAACAGAAATTATGTCAGCAAAAAACATTTTCGAAATATGGTCAATGTATCATTGATGGAACTGAACAACGCCGTCTTGTGTTGAAAACAAAAAATTTGTAACAATTTTGGATTATTCTTGAGAAATTCCATCTGAAACAACTGTAAACAAAACATATGAAATAAATGCTTTAAATATGCAAGATAATATATCTGTTGTTCTTATTTGAGTTAATATTCTTGAACCCGACAACAAAATAATTATCAAAGAAGAGAGGCGAAAGATATCAAAGGGATATTCAAACGCACAAGCCTAAATTAAACTGACAACGCCATGGCTAAAATAGAAAAAAGATTAAAAAAAACAACAGTACACAAAACACAACATAGAAAACTAAAGACTGAGCAACGCAAACCCCAACAAAAACTGGGGGTGATCTCAGATGCTCCGAAAATGTAAGCAGATCATGCTCCACATGTAGTACCCGTCGTGTTGCTCATTTTGGTTCAACCTCGGTGATAAGTGTAATTCGGTAGGTCATATTCGGGGTAAAGGAGACGGGATTGTAGTTAAGATAATTGAAACATATCCGTTGTCCTCTGTGAAACAGATCTTACATAACGGTCAATTAACTCGTGATGGCGTCCGTAAAATTTCGAAAGGATGATTTGAATTAAGGTACGACATAACAAGTTACTCTAGTTTGGTCTAACTGCATATTTGCAAAGTTGAGTTGTTTTGTATGATAATATACTATCTTCGTATAGGCAACACATAGTATGTCTGTTAATTCTTTGATTACATTGAGTATTTCCGTACAAGATTATGGCAAAAAAAACATACCCATGGCATCGTTTGCTATCGAATGACTTTGTTATGAAATGTTTGGTATATTGTAAAGAACAAGATTATTAAAAATATCCTCGGATACTAAGTTTATGTTATGTCTGTAATTATTTAAAGAAAAATATGCGACTAGTGATGAGATTTCCAGGCTTATGGATTTACCTAGGCTAAAATTGATTTATTGCATATCAATCAAGATCAGACTGAGAGAAAACATCCTGTCAAGTTATGTTCAACTTGGCAGATACATAAAAATTAAGCACTTACGGATTAATTTAAATTTTGCCAATTATTGGATTTAATGGCCGCCATCAAAAATTTCGAATATATTTGTTCATAAATTTTCCATCCGGTTTTTATAAATTTCCAAGAGATGAGTAAAGAAGTTATGGCCTTTAAATGCAATGAACTTTAGTTAATAAATTACAAAAACATATACTTCGGCTTTCTGTGTAGTCGGCTTGCTGTCTCATTGTTGTATACCTCACGTTTCATGTTATTCATGTTCGTATCAATTTTGGAAAAACCTCGACGAACATGCCCTTATCTGACCTTTCTGCAAAAGTCCTCTAAAAAGTATTAGAAAGGTTAAAACTATACATGTATTTCCAAAGTTGAGACAGCAATAAAATACAGAAATATAAAACTTAGAAATGATAATTTTTGTGTGCTTTAATTTTTGATTTCGGTAGTTGTGTCCATCGCAATTTTCTAAATTGTTATCACTATAAAAAAAAAATACATGCATTATCGTAATTTTGAGTTGTGACCCTAAATCATATTGTCTTACATGACCAATCTATAAAATTTGCGGATGAAAATGATCTTAATTAAAAGTAGCTGAATTAGTTAGAGTAATGCATTCCTTTAATTGCCATGTTAGCGTTTAAATTCATACTATATATACTATACTTTAGATATATATTAGATGTTACACTTTTTCTCAACTCTTGTATAGATTAAGCTACAAAAATATTTTTTGTCATGCATCCGATTTCACCTTGAGAGATGCACACGTCTGATGAAGCTAATTTGTTTAGCGATATATTGTGTATTTCTATTTAACATCTAATAGAACTTTTTAATGTATTTATTATCGTGTTTAAGTTATATTCTTAGACATTTAAATAATTTTAATTCAGTAACTGTATCAGTTTATTTTCACAAACTGGCCCACACTTAAATGGATTGAATGTTGATTGTTGCTATTTTTAGACATTATATACTATACTTTAGTTATGTTCTAATTCGTTTCACTTAAACGAACATACACTATTTATCAAATAAATAACTGAACTCTCACATGGACCATAAACAATGTTTATGTCATAAACAAGAAGCAACGCTTATCGATGTGATGGTGTCACTTGCAGGGACAAGTGGCAGGCTTTAATATATAGAAGGATTTATACAACTAATAAAATCCCAACAATTTTACATTGTTAATGTTTACCACTATAAAGTTCACTAAAATTAGCCGTCAATCAACAACAACTAACATGGTAACCATTCTCTTCGCTGGACAGTGTAAAGGAAATAGAAATCTACAACGAAAACCACATGACATTAATTACTTTTGTACCATGATTAAATATAAACATATATTTAATTAGCTGTAAAAAAAGCCTGTCACACTTTGTACTGCAATGACTTCGATTGCCAAAAACTAATTCTAATTCACTTATATTAACAAAAAATAACCCAAAAACTTGACAAACTGTTGACAACTACATCCTCAACTTTTATTATCATAAACAACCACAATGTCACCAGCTGATGATAACAACTTTCATGTATCGAACTCTCTGTATAACTTTGATGAATATATTTATGTTCTAATTCGTTTCACTTAAACGAATATAAAATATTTATCAAATAAATAACTGGAACTCTCACATGGACCATAAACAATGTTTATGTCATAAACAAGAATCAACGCCTATCGACACAAAGAAAAGGCGTGTAGGACAAAAATAATTACACAATTGAAATAATATATTTATTAAATGCCTATATTCATAGATACAGAAAGTTGATGAACAATATTTTCTCTAATATAACCATCTTTTGTATTTTCTGATTTCCATCTACCATGTTTTTTAAACAGTCTATCGGAAATACCTGCATTTGCAGCAGCTGTAGCCCCACCCGAACGTAGAGAATGTAAACCAAAATTACATTTCTTTAAACCTAATAATTGTAACTTTTCCAAAAATAATTCTCGAACTCTTGTGTAAGAGATGTGACCAGAATCTCTTAATTTATAACAATTAAGTTAAACCCTACTTCCGGTAAAATCCAACATGGCGGACATTGCACTAAAATAAGCTTATTTTTAGGGAGGGTGATTAAAATGTGTTTTAACGTGTTGTTACTATCATTAAACTGTGCAAGAACCTTTCTTTGATGCTTCTTAGGGATACAATGTATAAGACATGTCTTAAAATCCTTACTTCCGGTAATATTCAAAATGGCAGACATCATACTTTAATCGGCCCAATATCGAAGGCTAGTATGTGAAAAGGTATTATTATCATGCTGCTATAATAATTTTTGGCACAAACCTTTGTTATGTACTACTTTTTGATATATTATATAGATCAGTTGTCTTTAAAAACCCTACTTCCAGTAAAATCCAACATGGCGGACATTGTACTAAAATAAGCTTATTTTTAGGGAGGGTTATTGAAATGTGTTTTAACGTATTGCTACTATCATTAAACTGTGCAAGAACCTTTCTTTGATGCTTCTAAGGGATACAATGTATAAGACATATGTCTTAAAATCCTTACTTCCGGTAATATTCAAAATGGCGGACATAGAAATATCATTTTTTTATTATCATATTCAACTTCTTTTCAAAATGTGAAGAAAGTGGGTTTTTTGTGGTGGTCATTAAATTTTTGGCTTTAAGTTATCCTCTAAACCACTAATCATGTTCTTCAATTGATATTTAAATACAAAGTTAACACTTCCGGTAAAAAAAAACCAATATGGCGTAAATGTCAAAAGATGAGTCCTCAATCCATATCTTCGATGTAGAGTTTTGGATAGATTGATTAAAACGAAATAAAATCACTTAATTACTAAAACATTTTAAAAATTACCACTATCTGGCCATAAAAACATGTTAATTCCCAGTCACCACCACATGCACACGACGCAGGGCACGGAAGACTTGATTTTACACATTAACGGCAACCGCGGCAACCTTTCTTACATCCACAATGTGCAAGCTTCTGACACAATGAGGAGGCCTCAGAAAGAGTTTTAAAAGTGATCCTCTTTGTCCCTTCGTCATCCATTAGCACCTAGACTGGGTAGCATTAGAGCCAATTTCAAGCTCGTCCCCTAAACTCGTGTCTTGGTATATTGTACGTTTTGAATGCTGGAAAAGACTATACTAAGTTGAGGGAATAGCCTCAATTAGCCTTCCCTTTTTCGTAAATAGTTATTTCTTGCTGTTTTAACCATGCTAACCCCATATGATAAGTTTGTGCGATCTTACAGTAAACACCGGTGATTAAGGCGGATCAATTATCATTCTTTATGTTAAAGTCACATCTTCAAATGCCATCAATGTCTCCCACGCAGTCTTTTTCTCCCCTTTTCAAGCAAACAGAAAACCGTATCACAACCGGTAAATACATGGATCACAATATGTGTGTGTGATCAGTCATCGCTAGTGCATTTGAAAGGTCATTGATAGATATGTTTCCAAAGCTTTTTATCCCTCCTAAACACAATCCATAGTTCGTCCACCCCTATGTCACGGAATAGCGAAACAGTAATGACAGCATCATCAGTAACGACTGTTCGAATAAAGATTCGTTTAAGCTCGTATTTCACTGCATCAGACACATGCAACATGAATCTAGTGTTAGTCTGTTAATGTGAATATGGTGCTTAACTTGAAATACATCACGTGGTGGTTAAGATATAATATACTAAAAATGTGTTGAAACAACTACCATATGGATCCAAGACTTCATCTACTCTTGTAACAGTTTCACGGGGTTTTTTTTAAGGTAAGGGCATAATACTCTATCAGCATACTCGTTATAAAACACCTTTAAACTTTAACAACAGTGGATGTAGTTTCGGATGCGTACATAGACAATACCGGTAGTTTGAAGGCTGCTATAAGAAAGAAAAGCTACATTTAGGGAAAAGGGAATACATAGACGAATCCAGGGTCAAAACAAATTTCTCAAAATTGGCAAAGTTTTCTGAAAGATAACGACATTAAGAAATAACTTTTTAGTTTTTATTCACAGGAGCTTGCTCAATAGATTTTGAGGAAAAGGTAGTTGTAGCAACAAATGCTCAAGCTGTTCTGTGTTATCCACCACATGATGGTGTTTCAGATGTAGCCCCATGTTAACGTGAAGAGGCTTATACTAGAATCAAGATACATGTGTCTGATGCAGTGATACACAAACTTAACTGAGTCTTGACTCGAACAGTCGATACTGATGTTGCTGTCATTGCTGTTTCGTTATTCCGTGACATAGGGGCAGACGAACTTTTGCTTGCATTTGGATGTGGGAAAAGCTTTAGATATATATCTATCCATGACCTTTCAAATGCACGTTTACTTGAAAAGGAACTTCGTTGTTGACATAGATGGCGTTTGAAGAAGTGACTTTATGATTTAGAATGATGATTGATCAGCCAACATCACCAGATATGGATTTGATAATGTCATTGATAATACGATACCTGGTTTTGTAGTTAAATCGAACAAACTTATCAGATGGGGTTTAAGCTTTGGAAGAGGAAAGACTTATTGAGGCTATTTGAACGACTCGGTCTAGTTTTTTTCAGCATGTAAAACGTGCAATATATCATGGCGGATGTGGATGAGTAACAGGCTTGGAATTGGTTCCTATGCTTACTAGTCCAGACGCTTAAGAATAGCGAAGGGAAAAATATGATCCATTGGAAACCTTTTGGACAACTCTTTGTGAAGCCTCTTCACCTTATCAGGAGCTTGTACATTATTGATGTAAGAAACAATACCACGGTCTTTGTAAATGAGGAAAATCAGCTCTGCGATTGTGAATAAACATGTATTTGCGGCCATAAATCAGTTATTTTAAAGATGTTTTAGTACTTTAGTGAATTTATTTTATTTTAATCGATTTATCCAAAACTCTACATCGAAGATATGGACTGAGAACTCATCTTTAAAATGTACGCCAATTTGGGTTTTTTTAACCGGAAGTGTTAACTTTGTATTTAAACATCAACTGTAAAATATAATAAGTGGTTTAGAGGATAACTTAAAGCCAAAAGTTTAATGACCAGCACAAAAAAAAAAACATGTTCTTTACATTTTGAAAAAAAGTTGAATATCGAAATAAAATAATGATATTTCTATGTCCGCCATTTTGAATATTACCGGAAGTAAGGGTTTTAAAGGCATATGTCTTATACATTGTGTATATTAGCAGCATCAAAGAAAGGTTCCTACACAATTTAATGATAGTAGCAATACGTCAAAACACATTTCATTTCAATCACCCTCCCTAAAAAATAACCTTATTATAGTACAATATCCGTCGTGTTGGATTTTACCGGAAGTAGGGTTTTTAAAGACATCTAATCTATATAATATATCCAAAAGTAGTACATAACAAAGGTTTGTACCAACTATCATTATAGCAGCATGATAAAAACACCTATTCACACACTAGCTTCTGAAACTGGGCTGATTTAAGTGTGATGTCCGCCATTTTGGATTTTACCGGAAGTGAGACTTTTTTTTCAAATGCTTCCCTATCTGAAATAAAAGAGTAATAGTTGAGGAAGGTCTATGCCAAATTGCATGCTTGTAGCAGGATGTGTACAATTTTTCACAAAGCTACCGTACTAATAAGATTAATATATCACTAAATTAGCTGTCTAGTTTGATGAAAATCCAAGTTGATTTGAAAAATTATTAAAAAATTTAAAGTGTACTATCTGAATTTTGTCCATATTTGCAAATCCTAGCTTTTTTACGTAGATTAATTTAAATCTTAAATTTGATAGCAATACACCAAACTAAATAATGACCGGGGATTCAGTAAGCTTAGTATATATCTGAGAGAACTGCTTAGTTTGATGAAAATTCTAGTTGATTTGAAAAAAAACTATGAAAAAAATTAAAGTGTACTATCTCTATTTTGTCCGAAATTGCAAATCCTAGCTTTTTTTTACCTAGATTAAATTAATTCGTAAATTAGACAGCGATACATCAAACTACATAATGACCGGAGATTAAGTAAGTTTCATATATGTATCTAAGACAGCTGCATAAATCCAAGTTGATTTGAAGTTATTTAAAAAATTAAATTGTACTATCTCTATTTTGACAAAATGTCCTGTACCAAGTCAGGAATATGGCCATTGTTATATTATAGTTCGTTTCTGTGTGTGTTACATTTTAACGTTATGTTTCCGTTGTGTCGTTTGTTTTACTCTTTTTTTTTAGTGTGAATTCACATTACTATAAGACGTGTCACGGTACTTATCTATCCCAAATTCATGTATTTGATTTTGATGTTATATTTGTTATTCTCATAGGATTTTGTCTCATCTTAGTCCGCTTCTGTGTGTGGTACATTTTAATGTTGTGTCTTTGTTCTCCTCTTATATTTAATGCGTTTCCCTCAGTTTTAGTTTGTTACCCCGATTTTGTTTTTTATCCATTGATTTATGAGTTTTGAACAGCGGTATACTACTGTTGCTTTTATTTGTCCGAAATTCCAATTAATTTAATTCTTAAATTTGACAGCAATACACCAAACTACATAATGACATGGGATTCATTAAGCTTAATTTATATCCTAAAATAGCTGCATAGTTTGATGAAAATCCAAGTTGATTTGAAAAAACTATTAAAACAGATTAAAGATGCCTGTCTGAATTTAATTATTTTTATTTTTATGTTTATACTGTAATAATCCAAAAGGTTATGTTTGATTATAGGCGAATTTATTATATCTATAATACTTAATGGTATATGTAGTCTTTTATACTTTTTTACACACTAGCTCTTTATATTACACGTATAGTTTGCACTGAATGATTTTTTTTAGTATATATTATACCATGTATTTTAAAGATAATATTTTATTGGAATATTTAATTTAACTAATAAAATGTTGAAATCAATGATGAGGACCAAGTATTAACGAGATGTATGTTAGGTCGTTTGAAGTTGTTACAGTTTATGAAATAGTTTATAAATAATATATTTGCATTATCACTTAATGATAATTTTCATCATATATTTCATCATATATTATACATACCATGTATATGATGTATTTTAAAGATAATTAAAACTGGAATATTTAATTTAACTGATAAATTATTAATTAATTGATGTTGAAATCAATGATGAGGACCAAGTAATGACGACATGTATGTGTTGTCGTTTGAAGTTGTTACAGTCGATAAAATAGTTTGTAAATAGAATGAAATTCAAAACAGTATAGCTGTGGCCATTGATTGACACATTAAAATCATCCATTGACTGGAACAATTTACGTGAACGTTTGTCTGTAACGACCACTGTTCACGACGTACCTACGATAGACATTTAAAGTGTGGGGTCACCAAAGGTTTCTTAACGCCTTTAATTATAAAATAATTCTAAAAATTAATCAGGAATAACCTTTGTGTTTTGAT
This sequence comes from Mytilus galloprovincialis, assembly GCA_037788925.1. Lineage (NCBI taxonomy): Eukaryota > Metazoa > Mollusca > Bivalvia > Mytilida > Mytilidae > Mytilus > Mytilus galloprovincialis. Next base: position 50,341,497 of record CM075341.1, read on the forward strand.
TTATATAATTGATATAAATCAAAATATCGTGTTATTTCTGATTAATTTTTCGAGTTACTTTATTTAGGTGTTGAGAACCTTTGGTGACCCCATAGTTTAAGTGTCTTTAAAAAGTACATAGTGAGCATTGGTCGTTACATACAAACGTTCACCTAAATTGTCCCAGTCAATGGATGATTTTAATGTGTCAATCAATGGCCACAGCTACACTGTTTTGAATTTCATTCTAATATATCATGACGGCACGTTTTATATTTCGACCAAAATGTAGTTAGTACACCATGGAAAACATTTTGATGTATATGTAATAATTCCTTGAACGGAAACAAATTATCTAGACATACAGGAATATATTGTTTTGGAATTATTCAAAAAGTCTCTGTATTAACAAATTGCAAGCTATTATTACTTTATTAACAAATGTGGGTTATTATAAAAACCAAATGTGTCATGAATAAATGAGTCGTAGTGCTTCTGGGAATATCATATCATTTAACACGATGATTTGCAAAAGAACATACGACATATCTGTTAGAGATCTCGTCAATCAAATAGAAAACTTTGTTTGAATTATTAATAGTTTAATAAAACCAATTTTCAAATTGTGAAAACTTTTAACAAATCAGATTTTTGAACTTCAAGTTAAGGTGTTTTCAAAATAAAATCGCATGAGGCATTTTGTAAAACGGTTTTTAAACGCCCGTTAAAATTTTGACGGGACGTATTATGTTATACAAATGTCCGGTGTCCGTCCGTCTGTCCGTCTATACGTCTGTACGTCTGTCCGGCGTAAACATGTCGCATCGTTACTTAAGCACGACTTTTCCAAATTTCATGAACCTTATTATAGTTGTTTCTTATGATGGTCAAATGATCTGTATACTTCTTGGTGAAAATAAGATTTAAACTTTTTGAGGTACGGCACTTTGTAACTAAAACAGGGGGTGTTTTTTTCACATGTCGCACCGTTTATGAAAACCGATTTTTGATTATTGCTTAAAACTTTACACAATTCTTAGTTATATTAATCTAAAGATCTGTATACTTTTTGGTGATGATTCAAAATTTCATTTTTGAGTTATTGAGTATTTTGTAAAAAAGGGGGAGGGGTTTTTACATGTCGCGCCGTATCTCAACAACGATGTATGATTATTGCTTAAAACTTTACACACTTCTTTGTTATATTAATCTAAACATCTATATACTTTTTGGTGGTGATTCAAAATTTTATTTTTCAGTTATTTAGTATTTTGTAAAAAAAGGGGGAAGGTTTTTTTACATGTCGCGCCGTATCTCAAAAACTATTTATGATTATTGCTTAAAACTTTACACACTTCTTTGTTATATTAATCTAAAGGTCTGTATACTTTTTGGTTTTTTAAGAAAAAAAGAGGGGGGTTTCATATGTCCCTCCGTATCTCAAAAAACAATATATGGTTATTGCTTAAAACTTTCTCAGGAACTATTTCCACTTTTCTATGAAAAGACCTATTGGTTTTCTTCTTATTTTTTTTTTCTTCCGCCAATCTTTTTTCTTTGCTGATTTTTTGTTTGCAAGATGTTGCTTAGATATTTGGAATATGAGATCCATATGAGAATTATTTCCCCTTTTGTATTTGATATTTTGAAATGTATTTGTAACTGGAAAACCATAAGTGATAGAGGCCTAGGGTCTTTAGATTTGAGGTTATTGGTCCAAAAAAATGAAAATGAGGTCTAGGTCAAAGGTGAAGGTCATGTTCAAAATTTAGATTTCTGCTTGTTATCTCTTATTATCAGAAATCATGTAAGATATTGACAAGATATTTTCACACAATTGTTAGTTGCGACATCTCGTTACACATAGCTGTACCTGTAGAAAACTTATAAAAACGGTATTTTATATTCAATATTTCACTTTTAACTTAATTAGTATTGTGCAAAATAGAGCGTAAATCACTATGTGATCCGTGTAAAATAAGCTACCCTTTAGACAAACTAAGTAACTGTTATCATACTAATGTTGTAAAAAGATATTTGAATATTGTCCACATTGGCACTTACTTCAATCTTATCTTCAACAAATTTAACAATACTAAATTTGTATTCCTTTGGATTAGTTTATTAGGTATATAAATTCACACCAAAGTTAATTTTCTATTAACATGTTGCATTTTTAATATGTTACATTATACATATAAAAAGAAAACGTGGTATGATTGTCAATGCGACAACTCTCCATAAGAGATCAAATGACACAGAAATTAATTACCAAGTACAGGTCACCATACGGCCTTCAACAATGAGCAAATCTTATACCGCATAGTCAGCTAAACAGGTCCCGAAATGACAAATGTAAAACAATTCAAACGAGAACATATTTGAAGGTAATATTCTTACGATCCTTTTGCCTGTAAATGCTTTTCTTTTTGCATTGTACAAATCATGTCTTCTATTACTTCCAATGCGTTGCAACACTTAATCCCTGTGATGTGTTTGTTGTTTTATTGTTAATTATGGTTGGCATTTAACTAGATTTCAGTATCTGAGAGTACTCTCAAAACTTATTTTCTTTCGACGTTGACCTACGGACACAATATGCTGTGTATTTCTATAATTCTATATTTTTACTTGTTTGGTGTTATATATCTCGTCTTACTATTCTTAATATGTACCACTTTCAAAACGTTTTTAGTATTACAATAATTTTTAAATTTTATACTTTTGTATTCTGAACAACAAATGTTTTAATTGTGTAAAACAATCGTTACTTCCGCAGTCCACATACTTACATAATTGATAATTTGAATTCATCAGTGTACATTGATTAATTTACCGCCATTTCACAGGAAAGAGTTGTGTTAATAATATTACCACTACCTGTTACGTCTATATTGTCTAGGCATCTGAATTAATAATATGTCTTAGATTAAACTTGCTTGTCCACTTGTTTTTGTTTTGATTTTTTTTTTATGGAGTTAAGCAATTACATTTTTTTTGTGTCTTTTATGTTGTTATGTTACACTACTGTCAAAGGTTATGGTGGAGGTTGGCGCCTGTAAAAACGTTTAAACTAGATGCATTCTTAAGCACATGTTCTACGTCAGGAGCCTGTTGTTTATTCGCTGTCGTTTGTTGATATGATTCATTGTGTTTTTTTGTGTTTTTTTTTCCATTGATTAGACCGTTGGTTTCCAGTTTGATTGGTTTTACATTCACTTACTTAGTCATTTTGGGGCCATGTATAGCTTGTTTTTGATATGAGCCAAGTCTCTGTTGAAAGCCGTATTTTCACCTATAGTTGTCAACTGTTTTTTTCATGAATCATATTTCAACTCACACGACATTTATTTATTATTCATGATGTTATTACAAAAGTTTTAGTCATGTTAGTGTCTTTATTCGTAATATATCCAATATCTTTTAGTTTAGGTAGAGCAGTCGGCGAATTTAATTGATTGATTGTAGATTTCTTCATATGAATATTTATAATTGTTTATTGTATTATTTATTATACTGAGATGTCTGAAATGAATGTTGAAATATATACTTTTTTAATATTAGTCCACCAATGACTGCTTATGAATGAAATGACAGGTCTACACATTATTAATTTTGTTTGTTTTTCTATTATTCTTGGACAATATCTTGGGTGCAAACCTCAAGCTTATGATGAACTTGGCTTTGAATGAAAAATTGAAAATAAAGGCTTAGTCATTTGAAGGTTCCTCTGGATTCAGATCGCCTAGATTATCCAATTTGAATAGCTGTCTTTGTTAATAAAACAAACAAATAACCACCGACACACGTTTACGTATTATATTTGTACATTCAACACTTTTTAAAAATGATTAAAAATCAACAAGCAACGCTCCTATATATCTCACTTTGTACGTTTCGCTCGTGCATGTGACAACGTATTAGATTTTAGCGAGAGAAATTGATGAATTACTGAGAAATTATCACATCAAAGTTTTCGATATCACAAACTAGTCAATACATTTATCTAAGTTTATCATCGGTACAAGGACATCATTTGTAAATATAACTCAACATGCAGACATCTAGTACGTTCAGGTATTTCAACCCAAATCTTTTAGCATTATATTCTTTACAAAACTAAATAATGTCAGTATTCAGCTCAAAAGCTAACAAAACCTTTCAACATACGTATTAAAAATTTCAAGGGATATAGTAACAAGACTGTCAGGTCATTAAAGATTGCATAGTTAGGCTTTAATATTGATTCACTTATAGGGTCTTTGCATCGGAATTTAACACATTCATTCTAAACCCAGTTGTTAGCATGATACGTGTTATGTTTTGCTCATATATTTTATATTGATATTATGCTAGACCCTTAACGGGAGCTTGATATTCATATGATGAAGACAAAAAGAATATGGTCGTTGTTGACAAACAGTTCGTTTCTATGAATGTTAGCGGGTTTTTTTGGGTTTTTTGTGGGTTTTTTTTTTTTTTGCACTTCAGTGTTCCTGTAGTTCCTTTTCCTCTTATAGTTGACGTGTTTTTCTCGGTTTTAGTGTGTAACCCGGATATATTTTCTTTCAATCAATTTTATGACTTTTGGACACCGGTATACTTCTGTTGCCTTTAATCACAAAAGGCTCTGACATGTTGAAGGGTTAAACAATTCATACAAGAAAACCGACGGTCTGATTAATGATAGAAAATATACGAAAGAAAATAAACAGTAGCCAACGACAACATCTTAAAAATAAATATAAATTATGTACAAATATTATCAACTATTCTCTGGAAACCAAATATAAATAATTGATTCTAATAAAGAAATGCATATACCAACTGTTAACAAAACTGCATGACAAAGGTATCATTTTCGATAAAATATTTAATAAGCATCGTAATGAATGACGCAAAACCGGTTTATTTAATTCAAGGTATCGTTTTGGGATTAATAATGCATTAAATATAATTAATAACGCCGTATATATGTTACAGGGAATTTGTGAAATCACGGATTTTGTAAAATCACTGAAATTTCAGGGAATTTGTAAAATCACTGAACTGATTAGTGATTTTAAAGAATCCTTGATTTTGACTAGTGATTTTACAAAATCCCTGAAATAATTAAGATTTTTTTTACAGATTCACTGATTAAATTCAGGGAATTTGTTCAATAAATTCATTCATTTTTATTAAAAATTGCTGTGAAAAAAAGCCTACAACAGTAACACTCAATAAGTTTGAGGTTAATCTAGCCTTTATTAAGTAAGCAGTTTGCATGCACTATGCAACTGCCATACTATAGAACAATGACCCAGGCACAGATGTCTTTAAATCAAGAGCAAACATACACACAAAAGTTACTACAAATAATTGAGGGAAAATTAAAGTGCAACATATGGAACACGGGAAAATATAATGAAATTTTGGAACATGTTGTCAGTGAGCCTCAAAAGGAAGACAAAACAAGCTCTTATTTGAAAGAAAGTTAGCTGTTACTGTTTATTATATTTGTTCTGTAATTACTGTAAAAATCGAAACCAATTATATCAAATTTTTAAAATCAAATATAAAAATGGATCATAAGTTGATTGCTGCCATAAGAAAAGAAAAATCACATATGTAAGGAATAAGAAATTGAGTGGGTTAGGGTGTGTGATCCAGTGGCAAATACTACATGGATATCTTATTTGCTGCATGGAAATTGATATATAAAAAGCAAAAAAGTGTTGGATTATTAATTTGCTGCCTACAAAATAACATTTATATTCACAAAATAATAATAAAAAAAGATTACAGAAAATATAGGTAAGAATACTTTTTTTGGTACTTGCATGTTTATGAATAGGTTCTAACCAAGCAAAAATAAAAAAAAACTTTGAATAAGTTTCTAAACTTTCTCAACTATTTGATCCAAATAAAGTAAATATTTTGTTTAATGTAGGTATGAAGTTCTTCAATGTGGAGATTTGAAAAAATCGTTAAAAAAGGTTTTCATCAGATGAAGATGTTTTAAAAATATTATATATGTCTTGAAGACATGTACAGCATAGTTCAGAAAATCCACATATCAATAAGTCATGGTGATAGGGACAATGGTATTACAAGTGCGCAAATAGAAATTGTGCAAATGTTTTATACAAAGCTTTAGAATTTTACAAGAAACTTTGAGAGGAATGCCAATTAAAAAAATGTAGAGCTGCTACATTAAAGGTTATGTCGTTAAGTCTATAAAAAGCAAAGAGTTCAATTTTCCGAGTACAAGTTGATTTGATACAGACATGCATCGAAATGCAGGGCAATTATGTAACCATAAATATCACCCAAACTTGCTATGAAAAAATAAGTAAATTCACAGTGGTTTAAATATCTGTTTATATGCCTTTTAGTCATTATCATTATACACTTGTTCTAGCTCATAGTGTTTGTTAAACAAATATATTTCAAAATCATTAGTGATCATTAGTCTATTTTTATATTAAGAAAAACACATTTCTAATATCAAGTTATACTTAATTGTAATCAGGGATTTTACAAAATCCCTAGCTCTATTTTCAGTGATTTTGCAAAATCCCTAACAATTTCAGGGATTTGACAAAACCACTGAAAATGTTAGTGATTTTACAAAATCACTGATTAGTCCAGTGATTTTACAAAATCCCTGATTATACAAATTCCCTGTAACATATATACAGTGTCACATTGAATGTGTTCATTCGGTAATTCTCAGATCAATTAGCTAGTAGTCTACTCTTTATCTGAAGGTACGGAATCGACCGCGTTGAAACGGATGAGAATGTGTTAAAAACGAAACATTTTATTTCTAGCTGATAATCATACATTAACTATGGAAGTATTTACAGTAGTAGTATTTCTCTATAATGTTGGAGTTGCATATTTTCAGCAATGCACCGTCAGAACATTACGTGTAGATGCAGATAAAAATGGGGCTAGGTTAAACGGATATACATATATCACTTTCTCTAACATTGGCCCGAATGCATGTTACAACGAATGTATCCGAAGAACAAAGTGCCATTCATTTAACTACAACAGTATAACACGAAGATGTGACATAAACAAAATGACTAGTAGCTCAGAAACAGATTTTGTGGACGAAACTAATTGTGTGTATGTTGATATGACACAATACAGAGGGGTGAGTAAGATTGTTACTACAGAATTATGGTTGGGACATTGATATGGACTTTCTTCGAGTTTCATTTACTTAGGTTATTCTTTATTCTTCGTTTTGTATTTTTGTGGTTTTCACTTTTGATTGCATTTGTATGTTTTGTATTAGTGATTCTTTTTTGTCGGTGTTCTTTTTATTTGGAGGGGTTTTAGTGATTTGTTTTTTGTGAATGTTTTGTTTTGTTTTATAATTGCATTTGTGGTTTTATTGTCCAGCAGATTTGTTACTCAATATCAATGTATTACTTCAGCTGAGGATATCACCAGCTCAGTAGTTAACACTTCGGTGTTGACATGCAAATCAATTATATAAACATTTTTATAAATTTCATGATACAAAACTTCAAATTTTTTGAAACATTCAATATGTATTGGTGGCTTTCGGCTGTTGTCTGTTCTTTGGTCGGGATGATGTCTCCTTTACACATTCCCAATTTCGATTCTCAATTTGTTGACCTGAGTATAAATTATATGGTAATTGTATAAATCTCCTGTTACAAAACTTTGAATTTTTTTAAAAATTAAGGATTTTCTTATCCCAGGGATAGATTAACGTTGTACTTTTTTGGCTTTACAACTATTTTGATCTGAGCGTCTTATGTAGACGAAATAGGCGTCTGGCGTATAAAATTATTATCCTGGTACCTTTGATAACTATTAGTAACAATTCTTTGGAAATAATTCTTCTTCCTTGCCACATTTTTATGAATCAGGTAAAAAAAAAAAGTATTTTGTTTTTTTGCTGCATATTTTATCTAAAAAACAACTTGGCACACATAATCTGCATATATAATCAAGCCATATGTCATGTATGAAATGAGAGGTCTTATAATTTAATTTTTTTTTTTTAGACAATGGAAATATATTTAGGGCATACAGTTTTGATCCAACGGTGAATTCTTAACAAAAGTTGTACAAGTTATATTTCACGTACTGAGATCAAATATATCATAATAATAATAATAAAAAACCAATGTGCTACCTTTAGAGATTTTACTTTTTTCTTTCAACTTTTAGAGATGAATTTGGTCAAAATATTAGAAATTTACTGTAAACGTTAGTTCTTGGAATATCTATCCTTTGGAAGGACATACCTTTCTGTTTCAAAAGAAAAAGTTTTAAAATATTTGGAAAATCGTCTCTTCGTTTGTGCTTTGAGTTCAATTCTTATGAAATAATTCATCTTTATCACATTTTATGACTTTAGTAAACAAAGGTTATTTTTTGTTTTATATTTATCTAGTAATTAAAAAAAAATAATCGATGATTTGTTCATAAAAATTGACACATAAACCTGTTATGTTTAAAATGAAGGGTCCGTGGTTTTTTGATCTAGCTAATTTGTTGTAACGACGTAGTTTATCTCGCCCGTTATAACAACTTAACAATACATATATCCAGCAAATGTTGCCTACTCGATGAACACTTTATTTCAATTTCCAAATTCAAGAATGCCAAAAAATGTCTTGATTGACTTCTCTTTGAATTTCAGTACCGTAGAAGGTTAATAGATGCCTACGCACGTATATCTTTTCGTTTAATTACTGACCCATTTAACTTTATTGATTATCTCCTTTCTTTTGAAAATAAGTATAATATTAGCATGATTAGTTTGGACTCCTTCATCTGCCTTATTAAACATGAAACCACTCCCCTTTATAAAAGAACAAAATAAGCTACCGATAAAACTACGGGCTTCTGTGATGTATTTCTTCTGTTTAAACAATTCATTAAAACAAATTAAACAATTTAAGTTTATCAGTAAATGTCTTTATAAACAGTGTATGTAAAGTGCGGATCCTAAAATACCATTTGCAATGTATATGCCATGCATTTCTGATGTAGAATGGTAAATAAACAGACGAAAAAATTATGATTTTTGAAGAAAATAATGAAAATTGTTCACATGTACATAATTAGTAATAAATAGTACAAGTTATACAAAGTAAGAGATGGAAACGGGTTTTTATCGCGCCGAGAGCCAACCATACGTGAAATATATACCGAAATAGGTGAATATTTAGGACGTTTTACGAACAAATCGTGCAGGTGATTAAAAACTAGCAAGAAAGATGTAGTTGCAAATAAATATTCATTACAACACAATTATTAATGTTGTATAACGTAGAATAGCTTTTGTTATTCAGTTTGTCCATATTGTATTGATTTCCACTGTATGAATTTTATTAATTTTCATGCATTAAATTCCAAATTCAGCCGACTTGCTCAAACAATAATTAAAGTAAGAAAAGGATTTGATAGTGCTGACTTTGAGATGAAAAGTTTGATTGAGCACTCCAATAAATTCAATAGAATTAATATTTATTTCAAATAAAACACATCGTTGTCATAATATAACAATATGTGGTTCATTTTAGAGTTGAAAGTGTTTTTAGATTAATGCAAAATATTTTCAAATGCATGCCAATTTCATAAAATTCATGTTTCTGCAGTAGTCATTATACGCATGTGCAAACAAATTTTATCATTGTATTTCGAGTATGGGTCTATTTACCAATCAGAAGAAGCATGTCATAGATTTTTTTATAATTCATCAGAATCTTTATTTAAAGTGTAGTTATATTTATCCAATGCATTGACACTTCATCACTGAATACGTACCATCTCTCATGTCTATCGAAATAGAATGGGATAAAAAGGGATAAAAACAACAATACTTTCTAATATTTTTTATAAATCACTTCTTGGCCAATTTCAATGAGGTTTTAAAGTAAGATTTTTGATTTTGGGTCCGGTTTTAAATTGGCCCACTGGGTCCAAAATAAAATTTGAGGTTCGTTGGTAGGCTGAATCCATACATGATTGTGTTTATTATTATTTTTTTAATTTTTGGCCCATTTAACAAGTTTGTGGGGTCCAAACTGTCAAGAAATAAATTCTTTTGGATTTCAACAACAGTTGAATATTTGGGGTACTTTGGAATGCTGTATCTTACCGTGTTTTTAAATTTGGGATTTTGGTATTTTGGGCCAAGTTACTGAAATGGTCCATATTGAGGCCAAAGGGTCCGAAATTCAACATTTTTTTTTTATTTCATCAAAAATGAAGTCTAGCTTGAGTGTTGTTTACATACGTACCCCAAACTGTTCAGGGTTCGACCTCTGAGGAAGTATCAATGGTGCTCTACAACACGTACATCATGTTCCAATGCAACTTTATCAGTATACGTTTTTGACAGATAAAGTTTGCCCTACACAACTTGACTATTTCAAGCTTTAATGACTTTGGATAATTATATGTCACATTGTCGTTTCATTTTATACAGTAAAGAACAGGCAAGCAACAATCGAGCTAAAAACTATCTTTCCTCAGAATATGGATGTTGAAGCATTTGGGGGCTCAACAATAGGGGAGGCAAGTGAAGATGAATCACAGAAAAAAGAACAAAAGTTAAGGAGGGGTCTTCATACCAATGAACGTATTGTCCTTTTAAGACAAAATGGGTAGCTTGTTTTCCCAGGCATAAGAAGATCCACACTAATGGGTTAAACAAATGTGACCAGTGTGAATTAAAATTTTAAGACTTCTCAATAAGTATAACAACTGATAGCATGGAGAAAGCCTGATTTGTACTCATTGTTCCAAACACTTCAAAAGCAGAACTGGGCAGTGATCCAGAACTTTTTTTTTAGGCGGGCCCGATGGCTGACCTAAAATTGGGGGTGGGGGAGGGATCAAGTCATGCTTCAGTGATTCCCTATATAATCAACCAAATTTTCCCAAGGCCCCCCCCCCCCTGGATACGCCTATGCTGGCATAGCTTACCATATCAAGAAAGCATCAGGAACTTTTAATCACATCTGCTCGTTTTATAGTAAACATTAAAAATGCTTCGCTGACCGCAGAGATCGAACCCTGAACAGTTGGGGAAAATTTTGACATAATATTAAAGCTTGATACTATCTGAATTTGGATTGTGATCAAATTCATGACGTTATATATATAGGTTTCTGACACAAGGTAAATGTGGTCGAAGATCTTAAATCGTATGCGCAATACTGTGCAACTGAAGGTTTCTTCCCGCCCATAACATTTTGTTTTCCTTCTAGGATAAATAACCATCAAACAAAATCCCAGTCTTTACTTTCTGGTAATGAACCTTATAGTACAATATTAGAGAGGTCCATACACTTGAACACAAGATATTGTTTGGAAACTAGAAAAATGTTTGTTTTGCCATTTTTTTGCCCCTAATTTCTGCATGTTCGGGGCAATTATCCCCGAACAAAATCCCAGTCTTCCCTTTGTGATAATGCGAAAAAAAATCCAAAAACGTACATACAAGTAATTATCCGGAAACTACAAACATGATTGTTTTTTCTCCCTTTTTGTTCCTTCATTCCTAAACTGTTAGTACCATAACCCCAAAATGAAACCTTACATTCTACTTGTGGTATTGAACACTGTGGTACAATTTCAGAACAATCAAAATTCTTATACACAAGAAATTTTCCTGAAACTAAAGACATGCTTCTTTTATGCCCCTTTTTCGTAAACGGTTGGAACCATCATCCCAAACATTATCTCAACCTTCCTTTTGTGGTATTGAACCTTCTTTAAAATTTGTATAGATCCATTCACTTAAATCAAAGTTGTCCGGAAACCAAATGGGTCTTCGGACGACGCAGACGATAACGACATCATAGCAATATACAACCGAGAAAAAAAAACATTGCGGGGAAACATTTCAGTTTACAGTTCACACATGTCAATACTGTGGGAAACGTATAAATGGCCAGCCAGTTTCTATAGACATATACAAGTTATAAATAGATATAAATATTAAAGTAATCAAATAAGTTTTTCATTTGTTGCAAGTCTAATTATTACATTAATCTACAATAAAAATTCATCGCATTTTCGAAAATTCTACATCAGAAATGAATGCCATACAGTGATAATTCATCGCATCTATAGTGAAAATGGATCGCTTTTAATAACTGATATTCTATGTTATGTTGCTTTTATAACACATATTTGAACTTTAATACTGTTATTTTACATTAAAAAGACACATCATAATGAAAATATGTTAAAATTTAATTTCAAATCAATTATTTTGGTATTTTCAAAACGTAAACAAATAAAGTTTTCCCATGATTCTTTATTCTACAATGAACATACTCGCATACAACAGTGAAAATGAACTGACTGGATTCGCACTTTATATACACTGATAAAGTGATAAAGAAATACTTGATTCTGCAATGTATTTTGGACTTTAAATTAGTAAACATTAATTTCTTTTTTTTTCCAGTTTTGTAGTTGTACGTCTTTCAACTTCTATGTCTAATTAATGTGCACTTAAAGCATAAATTTAGAAATCTATTAAAAAGATGAAAATCGAAAAAAAATTATCGAAGATATAGGGGGTAAAGTAAAGTTGAGCAATGGACGATTTATGAAGGAATTTGTTCATCCCCAATGGTAAACAAATTAAACTCTGACTGAAATTAGGTCATTGGAAAAAATCTATAAATTCGCATAGAACACATACTTTTGATAAATTCCGAAGAGCTTTTTTAATTTTTGTTGGTATGAATAAAACCAAATGTTGAGTATACGTCACTGAAAGTGCATTTAAAGCCAGAATAGACAAATAAGGTTAGAGAATCGTTCCACATTAGCATTTCAAAACCAAACAAGTATTTTTAAGTACAGCGTACGTCATGTTTTGACCTTATATATTGTGAGTTCATACATACTAGCGTACTAATTAAACATAGATAATGCTATTCTGAATTGCCTTCCTCGTCGATTATTTAGCATTGTAGTTTATACCAATTATGACAACAAATCATTCAGAAACGGGCTATATGGGCGAAAGCTTACTATGATACTAACGATGGTTTATCTTTTTTTGTTATACATTTAGGACTCCTATTATGATCCATGTCCCGGCAGCGATGCTTGTGTTGAGGGAGAATTTTGCCAGACTCTGAAAGATAACAAAAAGATATGTAATAGAGATGTGAAAGGTATTGGAAGACTTTGTTTTTAATATCATTATCAATGAAGATATCATTGCTACTGAATTATTCAGATTATTTAAGAATGTTGATCTAGGTAAGCAGAAACAACTCGTTAAATCATCTGTACGTTTGTGTGAACCAATTTAATAGTATATTCTAAGCTTCTATGTTACAGAGATTATTTCCAATCTGCTTCAGGTATAAGCTTAAATTCATTGATAAAACTTGACCTTTGCAAACGTATAACTAATTTAAAGAGTGTTCTCCGTGAAAGAAGATCTACCTCTTTTAAAGGTACATTATACTTTGTTTCATCTACTGTGTTTTCTTTTTTTTCTATTTTCTTTTTTTAATTTACTCGTCATAGCATTGAAGGGTTGGTCATATAGATAAAAAAAAAAACGAAATAACTTTAATTGCCCCAAAAATGATTGCCCCGTGCACACAATTTCCAAAAATGTAATCTTTACGCTCAATACCTTTTGAGTTATTTTCCATTGTCGATCATGTTAAATGGTGTCTTTTCTGTTACTTTTTCGGGATAAAAACTAAGGTGATAAGAAACCCCGTTACGGAATTTTAACATTGATAGTTTCGTTGAAGGTGTTGACGTTGGTTTTACAATTAACAATTGAAATGACTTAAAATGACTTCAGCAACACATTTTGATATACATGTATATTCATAAAGACAATATATAATGGTCCATGCGATCGAAAATTCACCACAATTGGCAAACGTTGAATAAAACAAATTGTAGGGACAGTCAATCATAAAAAACAAACCATAATGTTTAATTTGGGATTTGGTACATATATAATCGCCAAAGAGACCACCATACAACAGTTCCAAATGAAGAAAATTTTAGGAATTATACGGCAATGATCAATGGGCAATTCCCATATCGTATAATCAGCAGTAAAATGTGAAACAACTTGACAAGTCAACAAACAGCCTGGACAATAAGAAAATAATGAAAAATTGAATTAAGCAAGAACAAAAATCACTGACGTTTACAGGCTCATGGCTTGGAACAGACACATGCATGTGAGGTTGAGACTTTTGTAAGCAACCAACCTTCTCCCTCCCCTGGAACAGTGGTGCAACGGCACATCATCAGCACAAACGATAGAATCAGTTCCACAGATCGGTTCGATGGACAAAATTAACTCTCATAAGGTCTACTTACAATCATATTCGCCGTGATATTGGTCTAGATATCTAAATTATTTGCAGTAACAGAAACAAATTTAATATTGACACTAACAGGATTGATAAGCAAGTATTTAGGGACATTAAATGTAATATGATTTAGCGAACTAAAGTCGAATACGTTTGTTTATAGTAAAATCTGTGATATATAAGAAGTCGTGGTATGAGTGCCATTGAAACAAATCTTCATCCAAGTCTCAATTTGTTAAAAGTAAACACCTACACTTAAGTAGGTTAAAGTAAGGACTTCAACACGGAGCCTTGGCTCACACCGAGAAGCAAGCCATACAGTGCACATAAAACGACTAATGTAAAACCACCAGTCTAATCTATCATGTCTATGGAAAATACGAGAAATTAGAAACACTTAAAAACCACATCAGCAAACGACAACAATTGAACAATAGGTTCCTGACTTAGGACAGGTGACAACAAATGCAGCGGATGACACAGGTTTACTGCCAAACTTTACCTGCGATGATAGTGTAACATCATAACATATAAAGATACACTGTAAAATATCAATTGAAATAACTTAACTCAATCAAGGACATATTAACAAGTAAACATATACTTAACGAATAAATTTGATCTATAAGAGAATGTAAATACAAAATAAATAAAAAGGGTGGGCCTTTTTACAGTAAGTTAGAAATTGACCTTACATCTAGAATATCAGTTGTACAATCATGCATTTAAAATTGAGAATGGAAATGGGGAATGTGTCAAAGAGACAACAACCCGACCAAATAAAAAACAACAGCAGAGGGTCACCAACAGGTCTTCAATGTAGCGAGAAATTCCCGCACCCGGAGGCGTCCTTCAGCTGGCCCCTAAACAAATATATACTAGTCCAGTGATAATGAACGCCATACTAATTTCCAAATTGTACACAAGAAACTAAAATTAAAATAATACAAGACTAACAAAGGCCAGAGGCTCCTGACTTGGGACAGGCGCAAAAATGCGGCGGGGTTAAACATGTTTGTGAGATCTCAACCCTCCCCCTATACCTCTAACCAATGTAGAAAAGTAAACGCATAACAATACGCACATTAAAATTCAGTTCAAGAGAAGTCCGAGTCTGATGTCAGAAGATGTAACCAAAGAAAATAAACAAAATGACAATAATACATAAATAACAACAGCCTACTAGCAGTTAACTGACATGCCAGCTCCAGACTTCAATTAAACTGACTGAAAGATTATGATTTCATCATATGAACATCAGGCACAATCCTTCCCGTTAGGGGTTTAGTATCATACCATCATAACATATATGAGAAGAACATAATCCGTGTCATGCCAACAACTGTTTTTAGAATAAATGTGTTTAGTTCCGATGCAAAGACCTTATCAGTGACTCAATATTAACGCCAAAATATGCAATCTTTAATGACTTGACAACAGTATCGTAATTACATCCCTTCTTAATAAGTCTATTCAAAGGTTTTGTAAGTTTCTGAGGTGAATACTGACACCTTTGTGCTTTATAAAGAATATTTCCATAAAAAATTGGATGTGAAATACCTGAACGTATTAGAAGTCTGCATGTAGAGCTATATTTACCAATGATGTCTTTATACCGATGATAAAATTTAGTAAATGTTTTGACTAGTTTGTGATATCGAAAACCCAGGTGTAATAATTTTTCAGTAATACATAAGTTTCTCTCGTTAAAATCTAAAACATTGTTACATACACGAGCGAATCGTACAAGTTGAGATATATAAACACCGTAAGATGGTGACAAGGGAACGTCACCATCTAAAAACGGATAATTAACGATAGGAAATGAAAAATCATCCCTTTTATCATAAATTTTAGTATTCAGCTTTCCATTAGTGATATAGAGATCAAGATCGAGAAAAGGGCAGTGGTCATTTTTAGTATTAGCTTTATTTAAAGTAAGTTCAACAGGATAAATTTCATTAATATACATACTGAAGTCGTCATTATTGAGAGCCAAAATATCATCCAAATATCTAAAAGTATTATTAAATTTGTTTATCAGATGTTGTTTCGATGGGTCTTGGCTTATTTTTGTCATAAATTGTAACTCATAACAATACAAAAACAGGTCCGCAATAAGTGGTGCACAGTTAGTCCCCATTGGAATTCCGATAATCTGGCGATATACGGAACCCCAAAGCGAACAAAAATGTTATCTAGTAAAAATTCAAGGGCATATATAGTATCAAAGCATGTCCAATTAACACAGTTTTTTTGTTTATTGCTACTAAAAAATGACCTAAAAGAGTTTGAACATATATATTCACATTTGACTGTTTAGATAATCATCTAGCGTTTTGTTTTTCTTTCCGAATTGTCTGTATTTAAAAATAGGACGTGAAGTAATGAGTAATCAAACAATCCAAAGCAACTAACCGCACACAACATATGTATGGATCCATTAAGAACTTCATTAATAGACAATAATACGACTGGCTATTTCATAGATTGAAGAAGATGTGGTATAAGTGCCAATGAGACAACTCTCTATTCAGGTCACAAAATAAACCATTAGCGGCCAAGGAACGGTCTTCAACTGTGAGCATTGGCTCACACCGAACAGCAAGCGCTATATATCTTCTTGATCTTGTCATTTCGGATAGCTATAACATAATGACCATCACCAGAATGAAGCGTTTGTCAAATGTAAAAGGAGGAACTGTTAAACAATTTGTTTCAAAACAAAAACAAAAATTTACGCGTTACACAAACTAAAGCACGCAAGAAGAATAGTGAAATCAACAAAATTTACAGGTACTACGGAAATTAATATGCTGAAATAGTTACATGCAGGTTGATCTAAAATTTATGTTCATTATGGCACACGTTATTTGAACAATCTCAATATAACTACACCGTGAAATTGTTAACCTTACTTGAGGGAAATTACCTATTATTGACATCATATCTCGACGTGTAAATGTGTTAATGTGGTGAAATGAGGTCCCCGTTTATTAACCGGGTTCTAAACATATAGCATAAATATAACAAAAAAGATGTGGTATGATAGCCATTTGACATCTTTTCATAAGAGACCAAAATGACACAGAAATTAACAAATACAGGTCATCTTGCATCCTTAAATAATGAGAAAAGTCTATTTATCATAATCAGCTACATGTATAAAGGACACGAATTCAAACATGTAAAACAATTCAAACAAGAACTAACGGCCGAATTAATGTGCAAATTTCAAAAGATTTGTATAAAAAAACACATGAAATCGGCCAACATCCGTTTCGCCTTAATAACATCAAATTTTTAAATTTTAAATGCATAGCTAGTTCGTTAAAATTCATTTTATTTTTGCTGCTATATCAACCATTTTAATGATACACATTATAATCATGTGATATATAAAACGTCTAAGATATGTTTTACGCTTTATGTCTTCTACAACAGCATGCTTGTTTTATGTGTTTAAGTTTTTTTAATAGTTTTTATATGAATACAATATATATTTCAGAATGTGAAGTTGACGGATATGTACGTTATACTAAGGAAAATTTGTGTCTGAAGTTAGTGTCAACATCAGGATTAACATGGACGAGTGCAAGGACAGTATGTTTGGATGAAGGTGCAGAACTGGTCAGTATAACAACGTTGGAAAAAATGAAATTTATGCAGAATTTGTTAAAAGGTAACTCATATAATTTATTTATATTGAATTAGTCAAATTAAATTCAAAATTTGCACCGCTTCAAACATGAAATAAAGGAAACTGGTTATAGACCATTATTATTCTTATAAAATGTGCTTCTAGGACAATCCATCAGTGCTTTCCCTTTTGAGAGCCCTATTAACATGCCAATTGTAAAATTTGAATCTCGTATAAATGATTAAGGCTCATTTGAGGGGTGGTCCGAAATCCCGGGCTTAACAACATGAAATCCCTAGTTGCGTCTTTTAACGAAATGCATATCCCGACATCCCGAAATTAAAAAAAAATATTCCCGCATCCCGTAAAGATCAATCCCGAAATCCCGAGCTGAATAAAACCCGATCCCGACGTCCCGAATAAGTCCTGCCTCCCTCTAATCTCTACCCTACTTTCATTTTGGCCAAATTACTACTTTCACTTTCAAAAATAAATTTTTATGCTCCCATTTATGGGAATTATGTTTTCTAGTCTGTTCGTCCGTTCGTTCGATCGTCCGTCCTTCTGTCCAGCTCCAGGTTAAAGTTTTTATTTTCAACAATAAATTTTTATGCCTCATTTATGGATATTATGTTTTCCAGTCGTACCGTCCTTTCGTTCGTTCGTCCGTCCGTCCTTTTGTCCGGCTTCAGGTTAACATTTTCACTTTCAACAATAAATTTTTATTCCCCATTTATGGGAATTATGTTTTCTAGTCTGTTCGTCTGTCCGTCTGTCCCGCTTCAGGTTAAAGATTTTGTCGAGGTAGTTTTTGATGAAGTTGAAGTCCAACCAACTCGAAACTTAGTAAATATGTTCCCTCTGATATAATCTGTCTAATTTTGATGCCAAATTAGAGATTTTACACCATTTTACGGTCCACTAAACATAATAAATGAAAGTGCCGAAGTGGCATCCGTATACTATGGACACATTCTTGTTTCCACATGTATTACTTATTTCAATATATATGCAACTGGTATGACTCCTTAGATAATAAATATTACAGAAAAAAGTAGACAGAATACAGATAGTCTCTGTGTATTATAGTAGTGTTTACAGGTGCTTACGGGTGGATAAACACGAAAACATTATTGTCTCTAAGGAGGTATAATAGTTGTGGATCTTGCGATCTAAAAACCATGATATGGAGAACGCTCTGATTGGCTTATTTATTTTTCATTTTTGTAATCTATCATACGATTGGTTGTTCTTGTGCTTGTTTAAATTGGAAGTCTTATCTATGACTAAAAGTCAGTCTGATAACGGAAACAATATCCGGACACCTATTTTGTCGTTTTTCTCCCAAAATAACTCAATCTGAATAATCATAAGAATGGATGACAAATGCGACTATGCATGTTACCTTAAGAACACAGAGGCATGATGGTTAATTTATTGTGGAAGGAAGAAATGCGACACATAAAATGTGGTCTTCTCGTTTAATAGTATAGATGATACCTAAACTGTTTAAAATTATGAGTTATGTTTCCTCATATATTCAGTTATACATGTATAATACTGCTGTTAATTATAGGACGTTGAAACTAGAGGCTCTAAAGAGCCTGTGTCGCTCACCTTGGTCTATGTGAATATTAAACAGAGGACGCAGATGGATTCATGACAAAATTGTGTTTTTGTGATGGTGATGTGTTTGTACATCTTACATTACTGAATATTCTTGCTGCTTACTATTATCTCTATCTATAATGAACTTGGCCTAGTAGTTTCAGTGGAAAACTTTAGTAAAAATTTACAAATTTTATGAAAATTATTAAAAATTGACTATAAAGGACAATAACTCCTTAGGAGGTCAATTGACCATTTTGGTTGTGTTGACTTTATTTTTTAGGTCTTACTCTGTGTACATTATTGTTGTTTACAGTTTATCTTTATCTATAATAATATTCAAGATAATAACAAAAACGGCAAAATTTCCTTAAAATTACTAATTCAGGGACAGCAACCTAACAATGGGTTGTCCGATCCATCTGAAAATTTCAGGGCAGATAGATCATGACCTGATAACTATTTAACACCAGTCAGATTTGTTCTAAATGCTTTGGGTTTTGAGTTATAAGCATTTTACCCCTATGTTCTATTTTTAGCCGTGGCGGCCATCTTGGTTGTATGGTCGGATCAGCGGACACATTTTTAAACTACATACCCCAATGATGATTGTGGCCAAGTTTGGAATAATTTGGCCCAGTAGTTTCAGAGGAGAAGATTTTTGTTAAAGATTACTAATAGAATTAACGGTAACAATTTTCTTGCACCATATGCGCATTTCGACAATACATGTCTCTTCAGTGATGCTCGTGGCCAACATATTTGAAATCCAAAGCTCATATAATAGATAAAGAGTTATAATCCAAAAGGTCCAAAAAGTATAGCCAAATCTGTGAAAGGAATCAGAGCTTTGCATGAGGGAGATACATTCCTTCATTTATAATAATTTCTATCATTTTGTAACACCAAATTTTAATAACAAAAAATCCGTATTTTCATGCCAGTACCGAAGTACTGGCTACTGGGCTGCTGATACCCTCGGGGACTAATAGTCCATCAGCAGAGGCATCAACCCAGTGGTATTAATAAAATTAACGGTAACAATTTTCTTGCACCATATGCGCATTTCGACAATACATGTCTCTTCAGTGATGCTCGTGACCAAAATATTTGAAATCCAAAGCTCATATAAAAGATAAAGAGTTATAATCCAAAAGGTCCAAAAAGTATAGCCAAATCCGTGAAAGGAATCAGAGCTTTGCATGAGGGAGATACATTCCTTCATTTATAATAATTTCTATCATTTTGTAACACCAAATTTTAATAACAAAAAAAAACGTATTTTCATGCCAGTACCGAAGTACTGGCTACTGGGCTGCTGATACCTTCGGGGACTTATAGTCCACCAGCAGAGGCATCGACCCAGTGGTATTAATAAAATTAACGGTAACAATGTTCTTTAGATCTACGAAAAATGGTTAAAAGTGACTATAAAGGGCAATAACTCCTAAAGGGGTCAACTGACTATTTCTGTCATGTTGACTTATTTGTAAATCTTACTTTGCTGCACAATAATGCTGTTTTTAGTTTATCTCTATCTATAATAATATTCAAGATAATAACCAAAAACAGCAAAATTTCCTTAAAACTACCAATTTAGGGCAGCAACCCAACAACAGGTTGTCGGATTCATCTGAAAATTTCAGGGCAGATAGATTTTGACCTGATAAACAATTTTACTTCATGTCAGATTTGATCTTCGGGCCAGGTGAGCTAAAATGTTATTAAATGATTCGTGGAATATCGATCCTATCCCTGTTTTGTTGTAAAAGGAGAGTCATTGCTGGTTGGACTTCTTTTATTCACCAATCAAAATGCTTTCTTGGATTGTTAATTTCATGAAAACAGTATCTATTGGTTATAGATCTTTTTAAGCTAATTCACATTTTTACATAATTTTAGGTTACTATACAGTCTAATTACTTGCTACATTGATTGTATAATCATTAGGGGAAATCCGGTTATTTGTTAGATAGAATTCTAGGTGAACAATAGAAAAAGGTTAAGATATATTTGCTACAGGAAATACTTCTAAGAGTTTAAGCTGTCCAACCTCAGTGTCAAATAAAGAGAATGTCACATCAAATACTTATATAGTAAAAGTTACATAACATTATAGACTTTCTAATTATATCATTTTATACAAAAAAAGGTTTATACAAGAAATACTAATTTTCTTTAATTACATGGAAGCTTTACTTAATTCTATATGAAATGTTAAGATTTGCTTCTTTAATTATTTTACCTCAATTTACCATCATTATACATATGCGCCCAATATCTTAATAAAAAGGAACGTTTGTCTTTCGCATTTATGCTACAGAGTATATTTATTTTAGGTATACCCATATGGATTGGTCTTCGGTCAAAAAGATGGATGACAGGAGATATTTTTCAAAATATATATACCATGCCTGTTCAACTGAATGACTTTGATGGTGGATATCGCACGGACAGTGACGCCTCGTGTGGTTTTCTGACATCTACATCACTTTATGATACAAGTTGTAATATTCGGCAACAACACTCTTTTGTTTGCGAAATTGTACTTTAAGTGTAAAAACATTTATTTCAAACGTTGGTTTCTTTATTCAAACGAACTTGACATTTTTTCAATTGTTATCTTCGTATTTAGAAAAAAAAACGATGCGATATTTCATTAAGGATATAAAATTTGTACATAACTGTATCTCTATCAAACATCAATTTGTATAACTATATTAGGTTGAAACATAAATTCGTATAACTATATCAGTTGGAAATATAAATTTGTATAACTATATCAGTTTAAAATATCTCTTCGTTTAACTATATTAGTTTGAAACATAAAAACATTGATTTTCGATCAATAAATTAAACATGAACAATATAATAGATATGAACAACACTTATGAATACATCAACAACTATAAGAGGACAACTAACGAACATTGATAAAAAACAAATTAATAATATTAAAGATTTGAACGTGCCATCTGTATATGCACTTACGAATACTATTTGTAGTTTATTTGTGTCTAATGAGGAAAATGCTTTATAAATCATAAATAGATATAAGAAGATGTGGTATGATTGTGTAAAAATATGTCAAGTTTGACAACGGTAAAGTAATAAAACAGAAGCTGCGGTGAAATAATTGAACGTAAATGTGTACTTGTACATCCCTACCAAATAAAAAGAACCCTGTCATTTAAACTAGTATAATTTCCAAAATTCCAAAACAAATATTTAAAACTGTAAGAGTCAGGTAAAGAAGCCAGAGTTAATAAAAACAAGTGATTTCAGGAAAATGAGTGACTCATTCTATGTTGTTTCATTAATGCCCTCTGGGGAAACTGACGTCCTTAGATTTCCCATCCAAAACCTTTCTCGAACCAGTCTTTCAGACCATGACCACCACTATGATTGTGATTCTAAAGTTGTTTTAGATCAGATTGGGCGTGCCCGGGTGATCTCAAATGACGACTTACGGGCAGATTGGGCTGGCAGGTGTAGTTACGTCAATGAACATTTATGCGTTTGTTGAAACTAATGCTATTCTGTTTCGACAGCATACTGCATGCCACATCGACACCGAAGAAGGTATACACACATTCTGGGTTTTGCAAGTTACATAACATTGCAAAATATAGTTTACACAGAGCAAGTGGAATGGCAAGTGAATGTTTGAGTGTTTAGTATTTTTCGGCAAGTCAGACATCGTCTGTTGCTGCATGACTTGCACCATCCTGCAGTTGTATGTATGTTTTAATGTTTTGATTGTCCTTATGTTTTACTGAAAAGAGTGCACTTTTTTTACTCTAGTGTCGTGGGCCTCAATCCTTTTTGTTGTGCGGGGGGACTATGGGATTGAAGTCGCTTTTCGTTATCCAAATTTTATTTTACTGCCATTTAACAAACATATGTATGGCAGACGATACTAACTGTTCGCCGCCGACAAGCATAAAAAAGGTATACAGTCCCGTAAAATACAATACACAGTATAAATTATGTCCTACATTTCCGGTAACCAGAAATACCAAAAAGAGGTATATAACATCCCCCGCCCAAATATAAAATTTGAAAAATTTTGGTCTGGTCACTGGAAATGCAGACATCAATAAAACAATACAATAAACAAAACAAAAATACATTTCAAATTTGAATACACCATTTCTCACTCTGGCATCACCAACTCCCAGGGCCGTAACTAGGGTTCTAATTCAGGGGAGGCCGGGGTTTGGGGGCCGCCGACTGAGGCCCCCCCCCATTTTTTTTCTCTCAGTAAAATGCCTAAAAATCACCCCTTTTCCTTTGATTTCCTTACTTTAAGGATTGCTTGAACCTGGAAGCAAATTTTATGCAAAAACAAGCTGAGATTGCTGAGAGTGTTGTTCGGGGTGAGCCAAGGCTCCGTCTTGAAGGCCGTACTTTGACCTATAATTATTAACATTAAATACATTGTGACCGCAGAATTTTTCTCAATAGAATCAGTGGCTAAAAATGATATGTTTTCCTTCGATTTCCTTACTTTAAGAAACATCAGTATTGCTGGATCCTGGAAGCAATTTTTATGCAAACAATTATTATCTGTATTTAAAGATATTTTCGTTAGAAATCGACCTGAACTGGTAAGTTAAAAAAAACCATATAAAGCAAGATTATAGAACGAAAGATATTTTTTTTTTATCGAGGCCCTTGAATTTCAATATTGTTGACATCTGAACAGACATGTATATAACTACAACCAGGGACTTTCTATACTAGTATATATTTAGTATAGAAATTCACTGCTACAACGAATGGGAGTGTTTAACTACTAAGGCATTGACCACAATGTTCTTGTACGATATGGAGACGTTAAAATAAATGATCCAACAGCTGATTCAGTCGGTAACAAATTTCTGATATCATAAAAGATTCATAATACAAAGGGAACTTCCTCTGCTTAATTGAGCCCCTAAATAAATGTGAACAGTTAAGTTTTATTCAAAATTGTCGAAAGCAAAGTTTCATATGTGTTCTCGTACAAAATTAATACTGAATAACAGACGGACGGCTACACGAAAAAAAAACAAATACTGAAACCAAAGACGTATATTTATACGTCCTTGCTGAAACGTTCCACTATCGATCAAAAATCCGGAAAATGACGTATATATATCACGTATCATGATAACACTGTTAAAACTGTAAACTTGTATTGTTTATAATACAAATTCAAGTTCTTCGTGTACATATTGTCAATATTTCATTTTATTACTTAAAAAAAAAAATGGTGTAGAAAATTCAGGGGAGGCACTTGCCTCCCCTGCCTCATAGGTAGTTACGGCCCTGACTCCGTCTCAGACCCCGTACATGGACCCAGTTCTGTTTGTACTTGCATATGTAATAAAAGATTAATAAACATTTCATACAGTTGACTTCACTCTTTAAGTTTGCTATATATTGGTGACAATTTGTGCTCTTATCACAGTGATGCTAGCAGAGACCAGAAACTCTTAATATGATTATTTTAAATAACACAATCTAGTATAACACTATCACACACACACACTTATAAAAGTAGCCAAAAATTCCATTGAAATAATTTTGATAGACATATATACATACACTCTCAGCCTCAATAAACAATGTTATAGAAAATGTACATACACTCTCAGCCTCAATAAACAATGTTATAGAAAATGTACAAGTTTTCACTCCAGCAGACACTAACACTCTGTACATCGTTATATATTCAACTGAGAAAAAATTTCGCAAGAATTTGAAAACTTTTCAATTCTGTTGCATGTACACATCTAGTTCATATCAATGCCTTATCTAGCTTCATGATATATATACTTTTTGAATGTAACATATGATAGAAATGCCTAACTTTAAGAAAAAATCACAACAACCAATCGTAATATCATACGAAAATAACAGTAAATAAAGGTACATTAGTGCAACTCAATTAAAGCGATGTTATCATCACCAAAAACGTCACAAATCGAGAAGATTATGTCCTTCTGCATAGTTCATATAAACTGTCTAAATCCTGCAACCGAATGTTATGTTAGTTTAGCGATGCAATCATCACCAAAACAGCAATATATATAATATATATATATGTGGATATATGAGCATACAACTACAAGACACCTCACTTCTTCACGTGTGTGAAGAGTAGAAAGAAATAGCGTATAAGTTAAATAAGTGGGAAAAGTATATTTAATATTTTACTTCTCAAAACTTAAGTTATGATGTAGGAATCGAAAAGTGGACGAAAGCATTAAAAAAACACACAAGTTAGATAGGTCAAGTTTAGGAATAAATTACCGTATGAACCATAGGAAATATAGTGTGGTATTTTAATCAAGACTCTTCCATTGGAACTGACACACACTGACACTGGTGATTTAAAAACGGATAGACATATATGTATTGTGATTGTTATGACAATTGTGAGTTGTGCCTATGTAACCCTCGGTATGTTGACAGTTATCTCTCACTTTGTCATCTCCTAGCTGATTTCAACATCTCCGTTACATTATTGCTTGCTCACACGCTTTTTTGAGTCTCTTTCGACATCTCCCTGGACATAAGTATTATTTTTTTTAAATCTTCTTTCAGTTTATGCATATGAATCGCAGCCACATCATCTCTCTTTTTCCTAAATTGTACATGTTGAATAACAAACTAATATATAGTGAAGACCCTGTCGTCACATTAATTAATGGAATAATTGGAAAAGGGACGATGTTTGTTTCGATAGGGTTTGGTGTCTGGTTTGCAGTCAATCATTGGCACCAGCAGCTTTTTTTTCTGATTGTTTACAAAGTCTTGAATTGTTTTTTTCTCTGCCAAAAGAGGGGCTAAAGGTACCAAACGCACATTCACACTCATAGATCGAAAATAAACTGGCAATGCCATTAAAAAAGTGGATAAAAAAAGAGAAAAAGACAAAAGACAAATAATATTACTCAAGACACTGCATAGAAAACCCAAGACTAAGCAATCCTCACAATGTTTTCCACTTTTTGTGAAATTGAAGCCAGTGATCAAGCCACAACATATTATTAATTCAACCATGAGGTAAAAACGCGAAATTTTCTAATATATATTCGTTATCTATAAATTCGATTAAATCGCAAGCATATGCTTCAAAGGATGTCAAAACGACAAATTTTACTTCTTCTATAAAGGGCTGGTAATATTACAAAATGGCATTTATCTTGAACCTTCTAAATTTTCCGCATTTATGATATAGCATATGCAGAAGCTGCCTTGACCTTTTCACATTCATCGACCCTCATATTGCTTATCTTACTACAGCATATAACAGAACTATTTTCTACACTGAAATACACCTGAGTATTGCTATATATTTTCTTTCTTTGAAATTAGCGGAAATTTTTGCGTTGCTTTATATCATCGAGGCTACAGTTTTTCAACCAATTGGGGAATGTTTAGTTTGGGCATGCATATGATATACATCTATTTTATCCAGTGTTCTCCTTTTTTCACTAAGGTAAGGTGGGTGTTTTGAAAAAAAACTCTTGCAACCGGGTGATTTTTTTTTAATATTTTCAACAGGCTTTATTTTTTTTTACTGTGGGTTGGGGTCACAAAAGAGAGGGATTAGTATTGTATTCACATTTAATGGAATTGAACCATTTTTCTGCTATCACTGCTAGCCTTTCATTAAATGATTAGACAAATTAGTTTTGTGCATCTCGGATAGCAGATCATGATGGCTTTTGCAGGACTCCCTCCTGGGAATGCATGGCCTATCGAACCAAGTTTCTCTCCTGTTCCTCGCTTTAGACTTTAGTGCTGTATTTTTGGCACACAGAACAGTACTATCCTTCTGTGACGATTAGCCATTTAAAGTCCTGTTCATGTTTATCACCACCCTTCATATAAGGGGTAACCTCTCAACGAATGACTATCCCTTTTATGAGGGGTACATTTAAAGAGATACAAATGAGCACATATGTATTTCTGGACTTATATCGTCATTATGGACATTAAAAATAATGGGACACTCTTTTAGAAATGTTGTACCAAATAAAACGATTTTCCCCCTTTTAAGTTAAAAAATCTAAGTTTTTCTTTTTCTTTTCTTCAACGGTAAGATGACCCCTTGCCTGAGGGACAGTCCTTCATTTAAGGGATATCCCTCATTTGGGGATTGTTCCCAACCTGTTTATCTTCGCGATCGCTTGTGTGCCTTTTCTGTTGTTTTGATACTTTTTTTTCAATTTCAACAATTTCAATACAACTATCCGTTTAAGTTGACTTATATGGCTTAGAATTTCCCTTATCACCATCGTCATCTGCCTTTCCATTCCCCCGAATAATAAAAGAAACCATTGAAATTTGACGATCCGCCATTTTTGTCAATGAAACCAAATCTGTGAGGCGCGATCAGTATTTAAATTTTTACGGTGCGGAACCGAAAAAAATCCGGAATTTGAAAAAAAGCCGACCACCTCCTAAAATGGAAAGGTGGTCGGCTTTGAAAAGAAGGTGGTCGGCACACTCGGCTTAAATGCCGAATGGAAAACACTGTTATCAGCAGGTTTTGACATATTGAAATCGAAATTATAAAAAAATAGAATTCTGTTAGTAGATACAAAACAGAAAATGATGAGCACTTGATCATTTTTAGCAAAAGATAAATTGGATCGGGGGTCTGTGTATTCACATTATTTGTACAACTCTCCTTATTCTTGGGAAGCGTGTGCTTTACATACAAGCGTGCGTTGCTTTACATCGACGCCACACTATATATAGCTAGTTCAATTAGTCGGGGCATGTTTATTTAGGTTTGTGGTGAACTTTATGGATCACCTCAGTAGTTCCACCAATCGTCGAATTGGGAATATCTATTTTTAAAGCAGTTTGATGAACACTTAAATAGGAAGTATAGAAAATTGTAATCTTGTTAGTAGATATAAAACAGAAAATGATGAACACCTTTAGCAAAAGATAAATTAGATCGGGGTTCTGTGTTTTCACATTATTTGTAAAGACGTTACGCACGGTATTGCGTCGCAAGACGTAACATGTATAATTGACAAATTTGACGCCATAAACTGACTTTCACATTTTGTTATCAAGAGCGGAGTACCTACTCGGTCGACTTTTATCAAATAAATACCATAAGCTGAAGAAATGTTTCAAAATTTATCATGTATAAGGCAATAAATTACGTAAGGATCGTTTTTATTTTCTGATCTGCGATTAGATGAAAACAAATGCAAATTTTTCCAATTTTATTTTGGATAGAAAACATGGCAACCTTTAAAAAACATCTTGCTTCCGGAGGGACGCATGAGAAGATAAATTTAGCCTGAACATTTTTTTTGACAAATTGACATAAAAAATTATGGTATTTATTTCATTAAAATCGGTCATATAATAATTTAGCAATATTTCTTTTTATAATGATTTTAGTTGAAATGATTTTTTTTTGTTGAACTCACTTTTGTCCAATATCTGTATGTGTCTGTGCGAGTTTTCCGACTATTTCTCTATCTTTTTAGCACTGATGGTTTCATTTTACAAATACGTATTTATGTAGTTGTTTAAAATTTATAAGACCATTGTAACTCGGATTCTAATCTGTTTCTAATCTATAAAGGTGTTTTAGATTTGCGTGAAAACGTTTGTCCATAAGAAATTATCCCTCGGCCCATACCCCCTTTTCCCGTGTGTCTATAAAGGGTTTATTCCTTATGTGTGTATGTTTTTCTAATCTGAGTGTTATTTTGATTCAGAAGACCATTTTGGAATTAACATTTCCCGGCATTATTTTAACTGCCTAAACAGTTCGTAACTAGTGTGTATTTGTATAAAAGACGCCACTGTGCAGAAACGTCAAAATGACACCATTGGACATAATGGCTAGACATAGGGAATGCTTTCCGAAAAAAAATGTAAGGTCATAATGTTTGTGAAAACACACGACTCATTTAGCCATTTGTATGAACTTATAGTTTGTATCTTATAAATATGTTAGTTTTGTATCATAAATGCACATTTATTATTTATACAACATTTTTCACCTAAGGAATGGACAAAAATAACGTTTGGACATTGTGGCTAGACATTCGATTTTTAAAAATTCTGCTTCAAGAAAAAGTTTTTTTTTACATTTGAAACTTTGAAAATGTTTATCTTTTTCTGAACTTTCTATTGAGTATAGTTTTAATATGATTTGATTATTTTATAGGGATAATAATAAAACTGAAATTTTGATAAACTTTCCTCAAAACTCATTAAGACAGGTTCCTCTGCTGAATATTTCGTTGAAGGCTTGCTTCAAATTTCAGCCAATACCAAAAAACGGGTATGATGTTATAATATAAATCTAGAAGGAAGCTGATATACTAAATTCCGCAGATTATATGTGCAAAATTACAACGGAACA
Source organism: Mytilus galloprovincialis (assembly GCA_037788925.1). Lineage (NCBI taxonomy): Eukaryota > Metazoa > Mollusca > Bivalvia > Mytilida > Mytilidae > Mytilus > Mytilus galloprovincialis. Next base: position 50,371,480 of record CM075341.1, read on the forward strand.
TAGAGAAATGCATTTTATTTAATTTGAAATGTTACGCCGGACATGCAATTTTTAACGCAAAAGTAAGATTTGCGAGTTCAATAAAATAAATGTTTGGTTCAAAAATTTATAGAATTAACTTAAAATAAGAAAAACATGTCCGGGCCTCTCTGTAGATATATGGATGTTGGTGATTTTATTTCTTTATAGGCAAATGGTTGCTGTTCTAAAATCATATAATAACGTAATTTTAATCCGAACGCATTACCGTGCGTAACGTCAAAACATTCCTTACTCGTGGTAAAATTTGTATTTTCTGTGACCCAATCGGTTTCGCGAAAATTAATATTTTTTATATATAGTAAAGTAGAAAAAACAACTCCAGCGCTGAAACATTGTTTATAATTTTTTTAGATTTTTGGAAAAAAAAGTATCTGGCTATATAATAAATATTGTGTATTTACAAAGTCGGACAGATAAGTTAAAAAAAATCATGGTCAACCGAGGCGAACGCGAGGTTTAAGAAACATCATAGGTGTGACCAGGTGACTTGCATTTATTAAGTGTTTGGTTTAGAGTAAAACAAAATAATTAAATGCATGACCATTGTCTTATTTAGATTATTCTGATAATGTTTAGACTAATAATTATGTTTAGGAAAATGGAAGATAATAATGATAGATTAAAAAGAAACCCTCAAGTCTTTCACCTCCTAAATTGTCTGTTTTTAGGTTTTATGATACATTGCCTAATTTTAACCTGTTAAAACAAGTATATATCTAGTTGTTTCTCACTCATGGCCTTTCTCTGTTCAAATGATATGTTATATTATTTAAAAGCTGTTTAAATCTGAATAGGATAACTTTACATGTCCTTTCATGATTTCCTTGATAGAGGGTTGCTGCTCACAAGGAAGCTATGGAAACAAGAGTTCCAAATGGAGAAGTTGAAATCATCCCTTCATAAATTTTATGGGCGCCATCACGAGTTGGTTTACCGTTATGGAATAACCGTTTCACAGATGATATCGGATATGTTCCTTAATACGCCGTAACTACAATCCCCTTCTGTTCCCTTTTCACGAATATGACCTACCGAATTAAACTATTTACCGGGTTTGTAATACCATGAGCTACACGACGGGTGCCACATGTGGGGCAGGATCTGTTTACCCTTCCGGATCACCTGAGATCCCCCCCCCCCCCCCCCCCCCCCCCAGATTTTGGTGGTATTCGTGTTGCTTAGTCTTTAGTTTTCTATGTTGTGTATTGTGTTCTACTATTTGTCTGTTTGTCTTTTTCTTTTTTAGCCATGGTACATGTATCTTTCGCCCTTCTTTTATAAAACTAACTACTCTGTGAAAGTTTCAGGGAACCTGATTTAGTTGAGAAAGCTACACTATGTTTGAAAATCCCATTGAAATAGTTCGACTCATTTTGTGGAAGTTGGAATTTAAGAATCAAATATTTTCCCGGAAACATCAATGATTTACAAATCAAAGAGTTTGAAGAGTTACTTGAACGCATGATTTATCTTGAAATTGTAAAAGTTGTATTTTTTATAACTGTTATCCTTTCCAAACATTCTGACAAGTGCTAAACGGATTTCGCGCTATTTTTTTTTTTCTTGTTTTATTATATAAAATAGCATTTTATTAACATACATTCATTTTTTTTTTTTTAATTTTTTTTTTTTACATAAATAAGGCCGTTAGTTTTCTCGTTTGAATTCTTTTACATTGTCTTATCGGGGCCTTTTATAGTTGACTATGCAGTATGGGCTTTGCTCATTGTTGAAGGCCGTACGGTGACCTATAGTTGTTAATGTCTGTGTCATTTTGGTCTTTGTGGATAGTTGTCTCATTGGCAATCGTACCACATCTTCAAGCACCGGTATACAGTCGGTTAAGAGAGAAATGAAACTCGTGTTCGATCCGTAAGTCCTCTATATATACAATAATAAACCAAAGATGGGATCAATATGAACAGGCTTAACGAAAAAAGTCTTACAACTTTTTGCTTTCAGACCGATAAAATAATGCATGGACATGGATATAAAAATTGTATGCTTTGATGAGTTGGAAAAAAGTAAAATCACAAAAATACTGAACTCAGAGGAAAATCAATTCGGAAAGTCCATAATCACATTGCAAAATCAAATAACAAAACGCATCTAAATCGAATGGAGAAGAACTGTCATATTCCTGACTTGAACCTGGTTTTAAAGCTAGCTAAACCTCTCACATGTATGACAGTCGCACCAAATTCCATTATATTGACAACGATGTGTGAACAAAAAAAAAAAAAAAAATAAAAAATAGTAGGCAAAAATGTCACAAATAGGGGTACATAGTCTAATTCGGTAGGTCACATTCGTGAAAAGGGAACGGGATTGTAGTCACGACATAAGGAACATATCCGATATCATCTGTGAAACGGATATTCCATAACGGTCAACCAACTCGTGATGGCGTCCGTAAAATTTACAAAGTGATGATTTCAACTTCACCATTTGGAACTCTTGGTTTAAAAATGAAAATTTTCAACCAACCCTCATAGTCAATTTCTAGATATAAGTCATAATCAAATGGCAAAATCAAAAGCTCAAACACATCAAACGAATGGATAACAACTGTCATATTCCTGACTTGGTACAGGCATTTTCTTATGTAGAAAATGGTGGATTGAACCTGGTTTTATAGCTAGCTAAACCTCTCACTTGTATGACAGTCGCATCAAATTCCATTATATTGTCACCGATGCGGGAACAAAACAAATAGACAATTTACTAGGTAAAAATGTCAAAAATAGGGGTACAGCAGTCAACATTGTGTTATCATCTTAATCATTATAAAAACAACAAATGGAACGAAGTAGCACAAAAAGGCATACATCAAATTAACATCCTCATTTTGATTATATTATACGATTTTGTTTGTCTATGTAAAATGCACCCATCAAGGAAGGAGGGTTTTGAGTACTGGTGTAAAATTGCGCGTTTGAAATTCGCACAGGTAGACATGAAATAATATTGTCGTTCAAATATGACGTGATGCATAAATACAGTCACGCAAAATAGATATAACAAAAACTGACTTGACAGTTAAAGTACTAATAATAAATAAAAAATAGTGTGGTTCAAAGTATGACGGGATAGATAAGTACAGAGTCACGTCAAATGTATATCACAAAAAAAGTGGGTTAACAGTAAAAGTAAATATTAATAAATAAAATAATTTTGTCATTCAAAGTATGACAAGATACATAGGTACAGAGTCACATCATTAAATAATTTTGTCGTTCAAAGTATGATGAGATACATAAGCACAGAGTTACGTCAAAAGGATATCTCAAAAAACAGACTTAACAGTAAAAGTAATATAATTAAAGACAAATAAAAGAATAATAAAACACGTTATTAAGATGATAAACAACGTCAGTACGCACAATCTATACTTCAAGACCATCGTGTACCATTTGTGAAGTTGATACGGAATATTTATCAACAAGTTCTGGGTACCTTCCGATGAACTTTTTTAGAAAAAGGACGAGACGTTCTTTGAGATACCCCTGGTTCATCAACTTTTTTGCTCAGACACTGGTGACGTTCTACAAAGTCTGAGTAGGAGCTGTAAGCTCTTGAATACCGAATTAGTTGGGAAATGTATATTCCATATGCAGGTGAAGTTGGTATATTGCTACTAAGGTGGGGGAAATTGATAATTTCAAAATCAAAATCGTCTCGTTTGTCATAGATTCTGGTACTAAGATGACTGTGTATGTCAAATTCGAGGTATAAGTCTAAAAATGAGGCGGAGGAAGCCGTGTCTGTGGTCTCTTTAATTTCTAGTTCTGGTGGATATATTATTGGAACCCAATCAGAAAAGTTCTGATTGTTAATGGAAAGAACATCATCAATATATCTGAAAGTGAACTTAAATAACTTAGCTTCTTTGATCTTCTTTTTTTTGACAAGTGTCTGAAGGAACTCCTATTCATATGAAAATAAGAAGAGGTCAGCAAGGAGAGGCGCGCAGTTCGTTCCCATAGGAATGCCGACAATTTGTTGAAAAAGTCTACCTCCAAACTCAACAAATAGGTTGTCGATAAGAAACTCCAGCATACTGACCACTTGTTCTTTTGTGTAGCATGTTTTACCTTTTTGTTTGTCACTATTAACGAAATATGCCTTATGAAATCCCAAAGTAATAAAATAGCGTATGCTACCATTTTTATGTTGAAAGGCATTGTGGATTATTTCTTTTAGGCGATTTTTCAATTTCACATGGGGAATGGTGGTATACAGGGTTGAAAAATCAAAAGTTTTGATAGAACTTATTTCAGAAAAGGACCGAGATTTTAAATTGTCTAGAAGTTCTTTAGAATTTTTAAGAATCCACATATGGTTAATACCACTACGTGAGTAAACAGTTTCACTGTATTTCTGAAGACCCTCTTTCACTGCGGATAGAATTTTAGTCAATCTAATGGACAATTCTTTAGTGGAACATGAAGATTAGCCAGCAATATACCGTTGTTTGTACGGAATTTTATGAAGCTTTGGTATCCAATACAAACAAGGTAAGTCCTCCGATTTGGTGTTCAATGTAATGTTTATTGAAGCCATGAAGGACTTATGATTTGCTAAAATCTCATCCTTGTCAAATGATATGTCTTTGTATGTGGGATTACCTGAGTGCTCCTTTATACCCAATTCTTTTACAAGACATTCGTAGTAATACGATTTACATACAAAGACAATATTATTTGAAGCTTTGTCCGCAGGAACAACAACATACTTATCATGAAGAGATGACATTTCATGGCCTCTTTGTCTCTGAAAACGGACTTTGGTCGATCGTTCACACAGTTTCTCAACTTGTGAATGCGACGTTTTATCAGAGACCTGATAGTTTTAACCCATTCTGACAAAGTGTCCAGTTCAACGTCTTCTCGCTTAGCCCATGCTCTGGCGTAGTCCTCAATGGAATCCATAATTATTTTGAAGTTATGGTTCCAATTGATGTGATGGGGTTCTCTTAAACTTAGGACCATGAGAAATCACCTTTTGGAGATTTTCATGTTGAATTATGTTTAGATCTCCAGTTATAACATGACAAGAGGGGCTGTAATTATAAGGCGAGTGGGAACAGTCACATGTCGGAGGGTTTTTTAAGTATTGGAATGGGTGGCAAACACACACGTTTTAAATGATCATATGACATCGTGCTTACCGTCGCTCTAATATTGACAGCTGTACATAAGCGTACTTATTGCTTTGCGGAGTTTGATGTTCTGTGGCAAATTGATGTTGGTAAGTGTACGATGGGGAACTACTCTGGTAGAAAAAAAATCTTTTTTTCTAAAAGTAATAGAGTTATCTTTCTTCATACAATGTATCTACACGCTATGCCCTTAGTGAATATAAACCATTTTTAAGCAATTGTTTTTAATACTATTTTATGCTTTATTAAATAATTATGTAATTTACTTTTTATTTTTCATGGGCGTCATATATTTACTAATAATGATGAAGTCTTTGGAGCAAGAAAATTCGAATAAAGAACAAAATTAAAAATCCCATCTAGTGCGATATTTTAGATGCTTATTTATTCAAAAATTGGCTTCTGCTTAACCGCACCACATTCTTTGTATGATTTTTTTGTATGTGATGTTCCTTACTTGTGAGTATTCTTATGTCAGTGCTTTGTGTCTATGCATTGTTTTTATAAGAGTTGTTTTTGTGCATTGTAGCAATCTTTTGAGTGGAGCAAATTGCATAAGATTTTTCCAGTTTGCTATTATACAGTGTTGTTAAACCACTGTCCCAAAAGAGGGACGAAAGATACCAAAGGGACAGTCAAACTCATAAATCTAAAACAAACTGACAACGCCATGGCTAAAAATGAAAAAGACAAACAGAAAAACAATAGTACACATGACACAACATAGAAAACTAAAGAATAAACAACACGAACCCCACCAAAAACTAGGGGTGATCTCAGGTGCTCCGGAAGGGTAAGCAGATCCTGCTCCACATGCGGCACCCGTCGTGTTGCTTATGTGATAACAAATCCGGTAAATAGTCTAATTCGGTAGGTCACATTCAGGAAAGGGAAGGGGATTGTAGTTACGACGTAAGGAACATATCCGATATCATTTGTGATACGGTTATTCCATAACGGTCAACCAACTCGTGATGGCGTCCGTAAAATTTACGAAGGGATGATTTCAACTTCACCATTTGGAACTCTTGGTTTAATAGCTTCCTTGTGAGCAGCAACCCTCTATCAAGAAAAGTTAGGGTAGGGTTGAGTGCTCACAAACTTTTTTTTAATTACTAGCTTTTGCAGTTAAATGGTCGTTCCCTTACATGTTGAATTTTACATTCCTCCCTCTCTCAAAAAAATTAAACATTTCACACTACATTAATATATATGTAAACAAATGATTTTTCCTAAAACTTCACAATAAATGGTACAATCAATCAGTCGTGTCCCTTTAAAGGATATCAAAGTGTGTGTTTACAATATAATATTTTTATCTGGCATATCTTCTAAAATATATTGCATAAAAGCAGCGCTCATTTATTTTTTTAGTACACTTTAACTTGCATGTTGCATATCGTGATTTGATAAACATATGACGGACTACTAAATTCATATAATCAACTTCCGGTAATGCAGTTTTTTTTAAATGCATAAATTTTAAAAATCATTCTCTAGTTTGTGTGTCTATTTAAGTTAATAATTTGATGATTTTGCGAGGTTAACTCATAGGCTCCTCTTCAAGTCGAACAGATTGTTCAATTCCGAATCTGAATTTACAGTTCCCTTCAATATCCCAAGTTATTGTTCTATTTTCGACTACAAATCCTTTTGCACCCCTTTTAGCTTCGTCTTTCATCATTTCTGAAAAATCTCCTTCCACAGACTGAATGAACGAATTGTTATCCTTTAGATTTGTAATAGAGACAAAAACAATTCCGCGGACTTTCACATTCATTTTATAACTTGCGGTAAATTCTTTTTCCTTTACCTCCATGACAGCTGTTGTTTTGGTCTTTTTCGGTACCTTTACTGTACTATTAACAGCCCAAGTTAATGATTTCTCATTGGTATCCTCAAATCCGGTTTCCATAGTTGTCTCCCTTCCGAACCCAGCTGTAATACCTGCGACTTCATCCGGAAGTCCAAGTTTCAGCTCTACATTAAAGCCTTTCGTAAATCCTTTGGTGATATTGGTCGTACTAACGCATGTCGTTGTTCTCTCTGTTTGGAATGAATGTTCCTGCGGTGAATCCGTATTATTCTGAAAAGTCGACTGAAAAACAACTTGTACTGTTGGCACATCTTCCATCTTTTTATCTAAGTATTCCTCTCCCTCAGAAACAAAGCGGACCCTGGACCAATTCACGTCAAGTCTCACGTCGTCATATTTTAATTTACTAAGTTCTTTTGACCGTGTTTTCATGAATGCAGTCCATGCCCAGGTCTTTGCAATTTCTTCCAAGTCTAATAGGTTAGACATGTCGGTCCTGAAAGGAAAAGGAAATGATATATATATGTGGTTGTGTGATATACAAAGGAAAAAGATTCCGGTGAGGGTTTATTGAAGGAAAAGGATAACTTTGCGAAATACTGAATAAAAATGAATATTCTGTCAAACAAAATGCAGGTACTTGTCCCTGCCTAACCCCCACCCAACCCCGACTCTAGAAAACCAAATATTGGTCTGCTCATGTTTGAAATGATTGCCAGTGTGTAAGCTTTACGGGTCGTACAACACAAATAATCTATCAATCATATGCCAGATAAATTTCGTACAACCACAGAGAATGAATAAAACTGATATAGTGAAGTTTACATGACAAATGTCATAAAATATTAATTTGACTATTGTTTTGACAATAAGAATCTGACAAGCGTGAGAAATCCCGTCAGTCAGAGTTAGTTTTTTTTTACATTTTGCGATTTTGCGCGTAGGCGACAAATGTACAATCGTAAACAGGACATTTGACAATTATATTATATTAAATTAAATTAAATAAATAAACTCAGTGTATGTAGGTGTAATCACCATTAAACTTTTTGGATAATTTTAAACAATAGATTTTATTTTGTTTTGCAAGTTTGTAATGTGTGTCCTATCAGTTGCCACTTTATTGTTTTGACACTACAAATGAAATCGAGTTAAATTGTACAAATGTTGTTTTATTACATAACAAAACACGCAAAATTGTGCTTCTGGACAATACATATTTTAGGATTACAATTATAAACATTTTAAAACTTATTACAAAAGCCTAAAATAAATCGGTCAATAGAATTTTATTTCTATATTAAACTTTCAAATGTTGTTTACACGAAAGATTACGAGATTCTTTTACTTCAATGATTGAAAAATAAACATGACGGACAAAACAAAGATTATATATTCATCATTGTAAAATAATTGAAAATATTTGAAGTGTGAACCAGTAAACAGATTAGCAATTTTTATTTTATTCTAAATTTTATGGTGTGGTTGTTAAATGTTTATAATAATTATAGTTTGACTCTTTTGTGTACTGCATGTTGAAAAATGTCACGTATTGGTAAGAAAAAAAGGAAATTTTCAGAACATTAAGCAAAATCCCATAGTATGCTACCCCCTTACCTTATAAAAAACAAATAAAAAAAATAAAAAAAGGTATTGTTCAAGTTTCCAACTTAACATTCGCTGAAATCATAGAGTATACTGACGAACAATTCGGAACGTAATGATAGGCATTTTGAAACCTTGGGTATCAATGCCGGATGCGCAAAGAGTTAGACCGTTGGTGGTTGGGGGTGTGAGCCGAAGGGGCAATTTATCCACGAACAGGCAAAGTGTACAATAAAAATACAAAGTAAAAAAAAAAGCTAGACTTATTATATTGCGTCCATGCTTTAGTATAACATGTACCAGTATGAGAATGAAACATATTTATACATTGATAATCTATATTGATTGATAGCATTCCTCCAATGATTACTCGTAGTTACGGTGTTGTAATTGACATACCGGGTGTTAATTACCTTACTCATACCGTAATTGATTAACTTGTAGTGATGTATCGACATATTCAACAACATGTTGTATGTTTTCACAGATCTGTATACATTATTTAGCTTGGGAATTATATTGCTTTCCAGTTAATTCATACTTATATAGAGCGTGTTATTAGACAATGTAAATAATGCGATTGATGATGATGTTGTATTGTTGTTTAACGTCCAGTTGCAACTATTACATACATATCAGCACGAGAGCATGGACCCTGCTTTGAAAATGTACGAGAACAACATTACACAACGATGATGCTTTTTGAATATCAATATTTTTTTAAAACCAAAGTAAAGAAACATGTATCTGTACATTGTAATTTGTACATGTATTAGGATACTGCAATATCATCCAAGTTTGCTGTGAATCATTTATGAGAGTATTTAAACCTTGTACTTTTGTGCTTAGTTAGAAGAAAGAGGACGCTTTCCACACCATTTACTAAATGTGGACGACAATTCGCAATCTATTTTACCATTATTCAAAGGTAGCGGTCTTTTTGTTAGAGAGAAAAGGGGGGGGGGGGGGGGGGGGGGTTATAACAACCTTTTTGTTTTGAAGCTTTACAAAATTATTTTATTTTGTATCTCATTTTTTTTTTTCTTAATTAAAATTGTTGCATCTACAAGTTTAGAAAGTATTTTCCCTTTAAATCCGTCATTCTTTACAAAATGATAAAAGCCATAATCATGATATGTGACTAATATGGACAACAATGAACGAATTTAGAAAATTGCATCGTTAATATCCATCGCAAATTACTATTGGCAAAAGAATTATTTACACTAAAGTAATTTAATAACCTCTCTCCTTTATCGAGAAATTGGATTGTTTGTGATAAAGAGAACGGAATGTATTTGTTCATTCCGGAGACCAATAACTGGAGAAAAGAAGATTTGTTTTACATAGTAAACCTTCAAAAGATCGTCTTGATCAATAAATGATCGCATGATAGGAAAAGATTTTTGTGATGTGGGATTTCATTTTCATCTTAATGTAATTTTGAATATCTGTCAAGGGGTTAAATGGTAAATGAACAATGATCAATGTGCATTTATACTTAAAAGGAAAATAAATCTATGGCAAAATGATTTTGAGATAGATATAGACGTTTCTTAAGTTATTTTTCATATACCAAGACGATCACATTTTCATATATATATACAATAACTATTGACAGGGCCGGGGGAGTCTTAAAGAAGTATACCCCTATTTATATGCATGTACATGTACCTAGACGGTTTCTGTTTGACATATACAAGACATACTGACAGGCTGAAGATGCAAGAAGTACCCCCCCCCCCCTTTTTCATCCTCCTTTTGTTCACCAGAGACACAATCTGTGGGTCATCTGTTCAAAACCTCAGACTTGAAGAGAGAGGAAAATTTAGAAATGTATTACATCCATGCCACATTAATTAAAGAGAAGAATTTGTAAGAAAGGATAAAACAAAATGTTTGACATGTTTTGAACAGGAAGATATGCTGATCGTGTGTGTATGTAATTAGTTTCCCTTTTCCTCGTTAATGAACCGCATCAACGTTTTATAGTGGAAGTCTACTTCATTATTTCCTGTGTGTTTATAATAGAATTATTAGGTTTAGACAGAAGTTGATCTCCTCGGTATTATTATAAACATGCTCAAAACATTTACTTGTGAAATGTATATAAGAACTATAGAGAACACATTTATGTTTTGTTAAAAAAAGGGGGGGGTGAAGGGGTTCTAGGTAGCTTTGGTAGACGAGTGAAAAATGGAGAAAAAGGGGGGTATACATTGTAGGTACTTGCATTCTATACATTTTTGATCGTGTAGGATACAAAAAAGAAAAATAGGAAGGAGAGAGTCTGGTGTCGGATATACTAGTGAATGGGGAAATAGCATTGTCTAAATAAAAGTGAAAAATGACATTTTTTTTTCTTCAAATTACATAATCATTAATATTTCGAACATTAAATATGATGAGAAGTAGAACAAAAAGAAACTAAATTAATCATAACAATATGGAAATGTAAAGTAAAACAATCTAAAAAATTATCATTACACATCATATTGAAATTTGGTCCTTGGGTATATATCATTTAACCACTTTGCCAAAAGCAACATTTTTAATAGCGTACAACATAATCGTCTTCACTCAAGCGTTTTAATCACTTTTGTTTCAAGCTAAGTACATACTATCCCCTGAGACTGTGACTGTATACATGTATAGTGTATATAAAAGTGTCAGTATATATATGTTGCATACAAAATAATTAATAAACCACACTATAGATGTAATACCCATATGGGTTATACATGTAACAAAAAGGGGGGCGTCTTCTGTGAATCTCTTAAACGTTGGATTGTAAAGCTGAAAATCGCCTATTTTAGATTTTCAATTTATAGATTAATTTTGTTTCCAAATTCTTTCAGGTTTCGAATACATCAAACAATCAGATAACATGAACATATGAAATTAATGTTCTTTAAACAATGAATGTTTTCCTCTAAAAATTGATTACATAATGAAAAAAAACATATTAACCTTCAAATATATATGCACATCCTTGAAAAAAAAAATGTTTCATTAAATTTTAAATGTCGCTAAAGCGTTCAGAATGCCGAACTTGTCAAACTGGGGGTAGACGAATGAAACAATTTAAAAGAATTGAAATATTGTGGTTATTGTTTAAAATATCTTTTATTGTTCATATAATGCGCTTTATTCTAATATTTAAATATTTATACTTATGAAAAGGTTTTTATAAAACCATGTATCATAAATAGACTAAACAAGACAGCCGCCATTGTGAATATATTTGGATTATTTAATAATCACACGGAAATATCTGCTTGAAATATAACTGTAGCGTTAAAATAAAACTTATTTAAAGAAATGATTTGTAAATATGGACAACGGAATTTATAATAGTAGCGATAAAAAAATATAAGGAAATTATATCATAATTTAAAACAAACGGGGAAATAGAAAAAAATAGGACACCGACAATTCCCCATTATTTTGAATAACTAGTATCCGTGCTACATTTAATGGAAAATAAGTTCATAATTATCTTTTTTTTGAAAAATCAATTCGCATTTCATATAAATCAATGAATTCATCTTCCGGCTTAAAATTCCTAAAATAAAAGTATACACCCTTTTTCCAAAAACGGAAAACATATCTAGAACATTAGAAATATGTGTACTCCTTTTCACGAAGATGCTTTCTGTTCCTATGTTGCGATGGCAAGATGAAGATGAAATATTCTTACCTTTATATATAATAACCGACTAAGTTTACTGATCCAGGAAAAAATCCGATGTAACAGCTGAATATGGATGATGATGACTGATAAAAAGAATTGCGATTGGTTGAGAGCAATCACATGACTTCGAGTATTGATTTGTCTGGCAGGTAATTTTTGCCAGGTGATTTATTTGTTTAATAATCACAGATGGTTTAATTAATTATTTATTAATAATTTGTACATATCGTCACGATTTTCATTTTAATTATTTGAAAAATAATTAATTAGAACTACTTATTAAAATTACACCCTTTAAAGCTATAGCATTTACATACTTACACATTTTGCTTTCAAAATGTATTTTTTATAGATTATTAAAGTAACTCAACGACCAGCGGTCAAGGCAGTATTAGATGCACAGCCTGGAACGACAAACGGCGATTTTTGTAATACTCGAAGATTAGAGAAATCCGACCCGTAGATATAGTGCGAAGTCTTTGCTTGGAGTTGCTTTGGGATCATGACAGTCTCTGTGACCTCAAATAGTCTAACCAAGATCGACTGTGCGACTTCAACATGTTTGATAGTATTTTGATTTAAAAGTGTGTGTAAAAAGGAGGGTGCAATACTACATCAAGTTTGTAACTTAGAGTGCAAAGTTTAGAGATCTAGAGAAACACTAATGTAACTTGTACATGCATGATCTACAATGTATACTAGTTATAATGATGCATGTATATACGTCAGTGTAGCACATATAATATTAGTTTGCTCATCGCATCTATTTCCTGTTAATCTAGACAGGGACTTTCTATACTAAAGTCAAGGTAGTATAGTACTGTAAGTTCCTGATCTAGAATACAATAACGAAGACGAAATGGTAAACTCTATATTTGAAATAAAATGATTTTATTTTTCGAAGAATACAATATAAAGGATCATGGAACATTCAAGCAGCACTTGAAACAATTGTTTTAAGGATGTAGTTTTTCCCCAAGATTTCGTATACACAATGTTGCTTCTACATTCTAATAGGAAAACTGATGAACCAAAAGCTGAAGATGGGGATATTACAGAAATTTCTTTTATAGTTTTACTGTTACTGTGAAGACGTTTACCTTACACTAAATACTAGTCAAACTTATGTTATATACATTATTTATTCATATAGCAAAGACAACAAATTTATAAAGGTGCCGGGTTAAGCTATTTGAAAATACGAAAATGTAGCATGATTGTTAATATATAAGACAACTATCCGTACAAACTCAAGATAAAATTTGTGACTAAATCTACATTGCTGCTAATTTGGTGAAGTAGCATACATTACGCAGTCATGTATTTATTTTGAAAAACACTCTTTATCAACAGCTTGCAAGTATTTCGAATACATAAACATGGCTTGTTGTGATTTTTTGGTGATTTTTTTTACTTTATCCTGCAATTGGGTGCCCTACATATATCGCTATATATATGCGGTATCTGTATACTATACAGGTATCGCTTTAAAGCTCCGTCCACTGCCGGACTGAGTATTGTTTGAACCTGTGTGACCTCAGAATGTGTATTCCAGTTGCATTCCAATGACGATGATTATTGTCGATTTCAAAATTTGAATGTGTATGATTGTGTTACAAAATCAGCCATGTCAATTTCAGCATACATGTTTAGTGAATGTCAAGTCTGAGGCGTAGGACAACTCGCACACTTCTGTTTCAAATTTGACAATGTTTTGTTATTTGTTTTTAATGTTGAAATTAGTTGTTATGTTAAAATAGATAATTATTCACCTTGAGCGATGTATTATTGTGGACCATTCGAGATTCTTTTTTTGCGAACCCGTCTTCAGCGCAATGTGTAATTTTGATATTACTACGCGGGCCTTAAGGGATTACAAATCGAAAATAAATGCTATATATGTTACTTTTTGTGTCTTTCAAAACACAAACAATATACAGAATTAATTGCAGGATACAGACAATAACTGTTTAGTGTCTTTAAATATCAGCTGTATTTGTACTCGGCTCGAAACAGGTGTAGTAGCTCGCTAAAAACTCGCATATACCTTGTTTCCTAGCCTCGTACAAATACAGCTGATATTTGAAGACACTAAACAGTTATTGTCTATTTACCCTACCTTAACTTCCAATATAGCCAACACTATTGCCTACACTTCATCATTCATTAACTCTTTTATATATACAATGCTTTTCTAACTATTGCATTATTTGAACCTGTACTTGGATTTAAAGAAGTAACAATCATTCAGTTGTGTTTATCTTCGTAAACTAGTTCGTTACTGCATTTTGTTTGCAATAGTTTGACCAAGATATAAGCGAAGACCGATAAAACGATTTATATGGGGACTGACATCTTTCGGTCGACTAGTATCAAAACATTTGCGTGATCAGGAGAACGATTTACGGCTTAGTGATGTAACAAAATGGCATGTTGAATGATTGTGAATGAGACAACTATCCACTAAGTTCAAAATGAAGGGGTATAACCCATTATAAGCAACCATACGGCCTTCAACAACGAGAGAAAAAAAACCCATACCGTATGATCTGCTATAAAAAGCCCGGACATGAAAAAAATAGAAAACAATACAATTGACAAACGGCGTGATATATTTAAAAAAAAACAGTTTACGAAAAACAAATATATGACAAACACGAACCAACGACAATCACTGAACTACAGGCTCCTGATTTGCGACAGGCACATAAAGAATGTGGCGGTGTTAATCATGTAAATGAGCACTCAGCATCGTTGTTTAAAATCCAATGACAGATATTTCATTCGAATTTAAAAGGTCGAAGATACATTGTACATGTGTGTTAAAATATAAAACAACAGAATCTTAAAAGATACATGCGTTGGATATTTTTGTTGACCCCTTGATTCAGGTAAGAGAGTGCCCCTCAATCACGTGTTACTTTGAGGTCCTGCAAGTTGTATCAAAAGGGTCCATAGATGTTCAGAAAATTTGGCACCAGACACAGCTACAAGCATACCATGATTTCGACTGGTACGGTGGTACGTACCTGGTCGTTTTTAACCAGTTTGCCAATACCGGTGGGGTATTGAATATTCTACGGAGGGGCCAACCTAATCAAGATTTACAATAACAAACGGATGTAATTACTTTTTGCATTTCTCAGAAACCGACATCCTATGTTAGCGCAGGTCCTTTCTGTGGGACGGAAAACGTCCAGGTACAACACTATACATGTACGTGTACTATAAATCTCAAATACCCATCAATTGGATTTCAACGAAAATATGTTGACATATTTTATTTACATACAAGGTGTATACCATTCCATATCTATATATGTAGATTAAGGGATCATGTTTTATCAAAAATTAAGGCAATTAAAGATTTAATCTTCAAATAGAAATTAAAGAGATTTAATTCTACTCTACATGGCCTATTAAAGATTGACACAGATTACAGAGGAATTTGCGATAAATTACGTATTTACATGTAACAATGTTCTTGCAATGATTCATATCGATCTGATTTGAAATCTTGTGAATTATCTAACCTATGGTTATTTGTGATACTTTAGATTATTTAGTCATCTCTCACAAACAAGACTCCATATATATACATGTATGTGACCGTATAAAACAATTCGGATTGAACAACATTTATATTCCTTTTCATCTGTCGCTATATATGCATTTTTTTCCGCGGAATCATTGAGCAAACATTTGTTCTTTTGTGAACAACTGTCTCCTGCATTTTGTGTTGCAGAATATTGATTTTCATTCTGTCTGTTGAAAAAAGTTTTTTTTTAAGCTCTTTGAAGGCAAGGATACTCCTTTTCAAAAGCCTCTTGGTTCTCCATCCAAGAAAATAAAATAATCATTAACCTTCAAATATAAATACAATCAAAATGTTATTTAGCCTTGTGCATAATAACTACTGAAGGCAAGTGTTTTGATAAAAAAAACACATACAGTTGAAGAAATTTTGAGCCAAATATACTGAATTAAAAAACTTATATCTGTATTTTTGTTTAACCACACTGTATGTATCTATTTTTAAATCTCGTTTAAATTTCTCCAAAACATGAGTTAAAAAAACGCCGGATATACTTCAATATGCACAAATGTTGTGAGAACCTCATTGCAATCGTTCAGATGCACCTTTGTTGCTGAACCCGATTAAGTCGGTCCCCTCTCAAAATTGGATCTCTCCTTATTGCAAATAAACTCATCATAGACACCAGGACTAAAAAGTATATATACGCCAGACGCACGTCTCGTTTACAAAAGGACCCATCAAAGTAAACGTAGATCAGCGGGAAAAGAAACTTTCAAACTTCTCTATATCTTCAACCAAAGGCTTTACATTGACAATAAGCGTTTTTAAATTAGTCTTTTTCAAATTTAAATAAAATTTTCCATTCAGGATGGGATGGACGTGTTGATTCATAATTCAGGCTTTCTTCCCCCACATTAAAATTTATTATAGTATTAAGAAAATATTGCAATCAAATGATCTTGTTCTTATTACATACAATTAATCCAAATGAGTTACTCTCTTTAAATACAGATATTATTATTTCATTCTTATTATTAGTACCCAGAACGGTGCTTCTCAAAGCGAACAGTATAGGACACTATACAAAATTGAAATCTGTCCGAGTCGGTAAAAAGGTTAGATCCATTTATTTCCCTTTTGGAATGCTTATAAAAAGTCTGATTGAATGGGAGACAACTCAACTTTCTAAATATTTATGAAATAACCTGCACCACCGTGCCAACTACAAAGTTAGGACGGCTATTCTAGAGGGCACAACGAGTATTTTCCTGAAAAGATTGTTATTTTTTTGGGGGGCAGAATACAGCATCTTTAAACTGAAAGTCTATGCGACCACCGCGGAGATGATGTAGCTGTGTACTCATCCCGAGAGTGAAATATAATGATTTCGAACCCCGTGGCCGGTCATACATGTACTAAAGACCCCAAAATTGGCACTTGCTAAGCACGAGCCATTTAGGAACACACATATAAAGACTGATTCAATCTGGAGTCAGGGTAAGCTAGGTGACATGTGTAGTCGCTGACTTATATTTTGAGAAATAGCCATCATTCCAAGTATTTGCATTTAGGATTTACATTCTTGGAAAAGATAGAACTGGGAATGGAATCTTCTTGCACGCAACCCGGCTGAAAGTGACATGCATCGCAAAAGATAAGCGGATAATATCAAAGGAACATTCAAACTCCTTAGTCGAATACAACTGACGACGCCATGGTTAAAATAAGAAAATTTATCAACCGACAAAACAACAGTCATTCAAAACAGAACTAGAGAATGGGCCAATACGGGGCTCACCAAATAAACTATATATATATATATATGATCTCAGGAACTCCCGAACGGTAAGGCTAAGCATATTCGAAAGTAAAGAATGCACGTATACTGAAAGCGTCATTTGCTATGATTTATGATGGTGGACCTCTCAGTCTTTTTTTATTGGTCGTCGGCTTTTCCGTTGCTTTGTGGTATTCTATTTCACCATGGCATATTCTTTTTTCATATATTTAATATTTAATTCATAAGTTTATGTTATATGAGATTTAGAGAACAATTGGTCAAGGCCTTATGGCAAGCAACCATTTGATTTTCTAGGGGGGGGGGGGGGGGGTGGGGAGGTGGCTATGGATTTTTTTCTGTGCAATTTAGATAATCATATTTTTTAGGCGACAAGTCAAAAACAATTTTTCTCTTTCAATTTTAGCATTATATATAGTCGGCAGCTGAGGGTGAAACAAACCAAATTTTTTTCTCAGGGACAAAAATAACAAATTATTTTTTTCTTCAAAAACTGGAAACAAACTTTTTTTCCAAAAAAAACCATAGCCCCCCCCCCCCCCCCCCCCACTCCCCTCCCCCCCCCCCCCGAAATCAAATGGTTCCGACCTTACAATCTCGTTTTCTAAATATTCAGTGTCATCACCGTAGTATTCGGATATTTTGCCGTTGAGGTCCACATTAGTGTCTCTGTATATTAATTGAAATTCGGGTCCCCTATCACGAATCTGGACACTTTCTGGCATGAACAATTCTATAAATGAGCATAGTGCTTTAAAATTCTCATCACTAAAATCATTGTATGCATAAAAATAACAAAGTTCAATTACTGACTTGAAACGACCATTGTCTGTTTCAATCTTGCTCATCTCTTCTGCTTTTTTCAACACAAGGTGAAAAACGTTCTTATCTTTAAATTCCACTGGTTGAAAGAAAATTGCCTCATTCAGAACTTCTAATTGTTCAAGAATATTTTTGTATTCTTCTTTAAGGTCAGAACTTTTAACAAATTTTGGAAAGAACTTGGATAACACATTATGCGGAATGAAATAACTTGAAAGATTCTTTTCAGTAAGGCATTTGATTAACATTAAGAAACACTCTGCGAACCTGGTCGTTAATTTATCCTCTGTCCAAAATGTATCTTCCCAGAAATGAGTCATCATGAAGTAAACAATAGTTTTGATCCAGTAGGATGGAACAAGTGGTTCAGTTCGGAAAAGAGCCTCGTTATACTTTCGTGGTATACATGTTGAAACAGCAAACTTTAAACAGCGGTAGACTACCTTTCTCCCGTTGCTCGAAGAATATCTATACCATATTTCCTTTTCTCGAACTGCTCGTGTCCATCTTGCCTCGCCATCAGACCGAAGTATTAAATAATCATACTTTTCGTTCGCTTTTTTCCTATCTGTTGTAATACCAGGCCGAGTCTTGTCTAAAATTTCTTGATTTACGTTCATTGGATTGTTGAAGTCCTGTGGTTTAAAGCATAAGCACAAATCAACATGAACGACCATCTGATTCCATTTATCACCAGAAAAGAGTAATGTATGCGTTTGTGCAAGTCCGGTCATAAAGATAGGGACCGTATCAAGCCACTTCCAACCGGGTAATGCATTTTCCCCTAAAATATTGGCAGTTTCCAATTGGATAGCATTCCATACCCATTTAAGAAAATCCTGATCTTTCTCCTCACTCAGGTCAATGTCCTCAAAATCGTCAAACAATTCTCTTTTTTTAATTTCGAGATGTTTTTTCTCGTCAGATTGAAAAGAATCATATATTGGCGTTGCCAACACTTCTAATGTCTCGTTCAAGCAAGGTAGTTCTACCATAAAGTCAAATTCGTCAGGGTTTCCAATCTTAGTCCCTTCAGCCATGCTTCCCATTTCAATAAGGTTATAATGATGAAAAACTTTATGTTTTTCTGCTAATATACCATAGGCAGTTTTCATCATGTCCTTCATATCATTAACGACTTTCATATAGTCTTGATCGTGCTCTTCTTGGGAAGATTTCATGTTTTCTTTACAAACGCTATCTATAAACTGATAATTTAGTTTACTTTGATCAATCTTAAGAACTGATTGTAGTAAATTTACTCTCGGTAATATTTTGCTTTCAGCATGTGGGTCCACATACGGGTCAAAGAGACTTAAATAGACATCTGGATTTAAGTCCTCACTATGACTGCAACTTATCCAAGGTTGAAATGGCCACTGAGGACGCGTGTGGGTCTTGGTTCTCTTTATGTATGACAGACATGGACGATTAGCTTTGTTTATTTGTTTTGCTACATTACGGATGTGATCACGTCGCTTTTCAATATACATATTGGAATGCACAGCTAATATAGGCCCAAAATCACCGACAGTCGGGACCCTGTCATTATATGGTCCTGTCATGTTTATTAGTATGTTTTTATTTACTTCGTTCACATTTATGTTGGTTAAAAGATCCGATTTCAAAGCAATCATTTGGATGTGTGAAGCAATCGTCCCATGGCGTTGGTTATCCTGTGCTTTGTAATGATCGAAGTCAGGTGTCTGCTCTGCCTCATTTGTACATGGTAAGTTCTTTTCTTCATGTTTCACACTAAGCGGCTTTAATTCATTCCCCTTTTTCTGGTAGTCCTTTCTCAAAACTCTTTGATATAATATCGTAATTTCATCCATAAGATTTAACGGTAGTGAAAGTCTAAAAAAATAATAATTAACGTGTTTTTTTTGTTGATGAAAATAATGTTTATAAAAGCAAATAATTCCGCTTAAACCGGTGCTAGGGACCGTTTTAAACTTACAGTGCGATGAAAATTTGCTTGCTCTTGACTTAAGAAAAGCAATTCAAGCGCTGTTCCTTTGATTTTTGGTTGTTTTCCGCTATACTTGTTGAGTTTTGTGTCATGTATGGGTACCCCATATCCTTTTTTTCTATCAAATTATGTGTGTTGCTGGAAAGATGTCGCTTTGGTGACATTAATGATATGTACCCTGTTTTTTTTATAAATCCATCTTTGGGTAGTTTTTATGAGAACTACATGTTCATAACTTGCAAACACACGTATAATACAATGGGAGAGAAAAAATAAAAATAAATATTCATTGCTGATTATAGAACCTAGAAGTGAGCTGAATAATTGCTTCTGAATCAAGAGCTAGTTTAATATAATAATATATAAATCATGGTAATATGATGGACAGAGAGGCAACTTTTCACAGAGACAACATGTACTTAAATAAATGAATAAATAACTATATGTTATAGGTCAGCGTACGACCGTCGACAATGAGCAAAATCTTTACTTCATTTCAAGCTGTAAATGGTCCCGAAATGACACATGTACAAACGTAAACAATGTTTTATGATACTAATAACAGTCTGAAATAGTAAGGCAAGATACATATAGTTATTTAAAACTTTAGTAAACTTAATAATATGATCATTAGGGCTTATGAGACAGACAAACCCCAGCATATAATATACACTGTAGGAATTCAGGTTTTAGGTACAAGAGTACCCAAAGGAGGACTGGAATAAAGAATATGTTAATCCCTTGACTTCACAGTAATCTGAATGCTAATTAGACTCATCCTTTGGCTGAAAGAAAAATTAATAACTTAAAGTCTTAATAAATTAGACTCATTCTTTGGCAGAAAGAGAAATTACTAATAACTTATCAGTATTGAGACTGCTGATTTTAAGTTTCTGTAGTATTCGGAGGGTTAGTTTTAGGTAATCAGACAGACCATTTAGAGATGTCCGAAGCATTTCCCAGAAAGCATCCTCTTCCGGTTGAACTAATGGCTATATGCAGACGTCTATTCATACTAGGAAGAGCAATCGGCCGTTCCTGACTGCAGAAACGGTCATCCAAGGTATATATTGATCTTAAGATATACCCAGGATCACAACATTGGCGCTGCGAGAAATTAGCGGGCAGTGTTACGTCTTTAAGGGACATTTTTTTATGTTTTTGCCGTGCCAGTAGTGTACGGCAAAAAATAGTAAGGCAGGAGGGGAAAGATGATTTGGTTTATTCTGTTAACCGCAGACAAGAAGGACGGGTTACCAGTCGCATGTTATTGTTTTGTTTTGTTTACTTCTGATAATCGCAGAACAGAAGGACGGGTTACCAGTCGTATTGTCATTGTCTTGTTCACTTCGATAACCGCAGACCAGAAGGACGGGTTACCCGAAACAGATGTATTTGTGTTATAAAAAAAAACCGTGTGGCACTAACTGTTGTTTGTTGTTGATTATTATTCAGATAAATAAATAAATACCGCTGACTATATGCGGTATGGGCTTTGCTCATTGTTGAAGGCCGTACGGTGACCTATAATTGTTAATGTTTGTGTCATTTTGGTCTTTCGTGGGTAGTTGTCTCATTCGCAATCATACCACATCTTTTTTTTTATATTTGTTACAAATTGTTGTTCAGTTATTTACAGTTACAAATGTCGGTTGTAAACCTAAACACTTGTAGCTTTCAAGAGTTACACCAGCTCCCAGGTATAGGCATAAAAACTGGGGAGCAAATAATGGAAATTTGGGAGAGTAAGGGCTTCGTGATTGAGTCAGACTTGGCCACAATCTCCCACCTACGAGTAATAAGGAGCCTCTTATCCAGGCTGGATCCAAATGGAGGTGGCCAAAATATTGGGCCAGCATCTCAGGCCCAAGGCAGGCATGGTGAGATGTTAAACAGGGGACACATTGCCCCACATGGCACACCATCCCAAGTACAAGGCCAGTTTGCATTTAGGCAAGAAGCATGGCACCAGGGGCAAAGTCCCGGGCCCTTGGAAGAGCCCAGCCAGATGGACTCTGCCTTCCTTGAATATAGTCCATATCCCTGGGAAGCTAATGCTAGACCTGAACCCACAGGGAATTGGGATGGGGGCTACAGAGAACAGTTACAGAAGAAAGAGTGGAGTCACCATGATATTGGTGACCCAAACAAAGGTAGTCCTCCTCACCACATGTACAGGGGTAGTATTGGAAACAAGCCGTATTGGCCAGGTCAAGACAGTGCGCGGGAAAAACTTACCCCAAACTATTGGGGCACCTTCACATCCCATGGGCCATGCATGCAACTATGCAGGTCAGGGGTCAGCACCCTGTACCCAAACAGCTTACACTGGTGGGGGACAGTATGAGATGGCCTGCAGTATGTATGACAAGAGGCAAGATAATAGGGGTGCGGACACACGGCAAACCCTATCTCATGACTATGGGGATAGGCAACCAAAGAACCAGTATAATAAAGTGTATACAGCGGTGCCCCCACAAGGGCTATGGACAACAGGCCTATCCAGTGCCATATAATGAGGATAGGCCTATGGAAAACCCAAGGGGATATGACAACAGAGATGGTGCACGAGGAACTGTAGGTGGCGTCTCTAAAGTTACCAATGCCCCACAAAATATCAAGTATGACGGGAAGGGCAACTGGCAGGCCTTTTTCACAAAATTTGCAAGGTACGCAGAGGTTTGTGCATGGGGTCCCCAGGAATGCAATTACCAACTGTGCTGGTGCCTTGAGGGAAAGGCCAGCGAATATTATGCCCTCGTAACAAAAAGAGACAGGGAGGTGAGTTATAGGGAGCTTGTGGAGAAGCTTCACAAGCGCTTTGGTTTTAAGGCACTCCCTGAGACCGCCCGGGTCCAGTTTAACAATGCCCGGCAGGCCCCTGAGGAGTCTCTCGAGGACTGTGCTGATCGTGTGAAGTCCTTGGCCACCAGGGCATTTAGAAACCTCCCTGACGACTATATGTATGAGCAAGCTGTAATGCGGCTGTGCCAGGGTATATAAAACAAACAGTTGGGAGTGCAAATCTCTAACCTTCAGCCCCAAAGTATTGAGGAGGTCATAGATAAAATACGGCTATTCCAACACAACACACAGGCAATATATGGCAAGCCAAATAGGCGTGAGGTTAGATAAGTAACTGATGGGCAGTATGAAGCCCACCATGAGGCCTTCCGTGAGTATCAGGGGCCCCATGTAAGGGATACAATGGTCCTCGAGGGGGCCCCAGTCAGTACATGGAAAATGGAGTTAGACAAGTCTAATAAGAAGTTTGAAAACAAACTTGGTCAAGTCCATGAAAAATTAGACATCATGATGGACCAATTCAAACAACTCCTCACAAGCCCTATTTCAGGAAGTTGCTCAACTAGCAGATAGACAGGGACAGAAAGTTGCCACCACTGTGCTTCCAAAATGGAATGCCCAAACTTAAGAGGTAAGTCCGTCTCAGAGAGTCCCTCCACTGATAGAGGGCCTCCATGGGAGGGAGTGTGCTACCACTGTTTAAAGCCTGGACATGTTAGGAAAGACTTACAGGGAAAGGATAAAACTGTTACCTTCATAAATCAGTCAAGCAGAACTGCAACAGTACCATTAAACTTAAACGGGACTACTCAGGCGGCCGGAGTGAGTCCCCGCAAATGAAGTTAGGCCTCTCAGTAGTTGAAATCTGTACCCCAAGAGAGAGTAGCGGAGGCAGCTATAGTGGGCCCAGGGGTAGGCGCCAGGGACAGAGGAGGGAACAGAGAACCCAGTGTGTCGATTAAGGGTAGAACAGAGACTGAGTCAGATCAGTGCTCCAATTCTGACAAAGAGGCAACTCCTTCAGGCAGATTGGACTGCTACTTATTGAAATGTCTTGCAAACATATTGAGTCATGGTGCACTGGAGTTGGACCACAGCCTTCTCTCAGGTGGGTTTTTATTGGTTGAGGAAATACTTAAAAGGGACCCAGGCTTTGCCGGGTACTCTCTACCGGATATCAAAAACTGATCAAGGTTGATGTGGCCAGGAGGTTTACTTTAATGAAGGACTCAGACAGTGGTTGTTGGAAAATAAGGGCCAACCAGGGGTATTCCTTGATGGTGGATACCCCAGCCATACCATTAGTAGAGAAATGTGACGTGCCCGAAGGCAACTTAGTTTCTCCAGCATTGCTCACAGGGGACCAGGAGGGTCCAGCAGCCAACATTATGAGGAAACCCATAGGAGCTATTTTGGCAATTAAGAATAACAGTAGCATTCAAAAGGTTGCTGCCCAAACAGAGACAACTTTGGCAATTGATGAGGAGGCTCAAGAAAGTTGGGACTCCACCTCAGACTATGAGGCACATACCACTTTGGTAGAAGGGGCCAGTGATGAAAAGATAGTCACAGTTTTCCCTACACCTGTTGTTGACGAAGGAATAACTGACAATACTGAAAACAGTCATACATCCCTCACTTTTGATGGACCTTCATCAACGGGAGAAACTGACAGAAAAGCCACAACAGAAAGCAACAGTCCGCTCAACAATGAAAAAGTTATAACTTTCACATCTTCGGTCAACCAGGAATCTGTATACCGGTACATTAATCCAGAAAGCCCCGATTTGGGATTGGGGCTATTTTTCAAAACAGATAATGTTGGCACTTAGTATGTCAATCAGCATCAGCCGCCACCAGTAGACAATGGGACGTCAGTTTTTTGTGTGAGCACAGTTAGATCGGGTCCCAACAGAATACAATGGGACCCTGGAATTCCCTACCCAAACAAAGGTATAAATACAGTGCAAGTAAGGAAAAATGAAACCAGACTCTTCACGACGGAGAATGGATCAGCACAACCTCCTGGATCCAACTACATAGTGGACACGCAGCCACTTAATGACCCGGTTCTAGTTTGTATAAAGACGGGGAAAAGTTGGCATATGATCCAGACAAGAACAATTCACAGTTTTCTTGGTTCCCAATTTGTTGGGGACCCTTTGTACTAACTCTTAGTTAATCAGTAGACCCATGGATATAAAGGGTCCGTTTGGGGGGATAGGTTTTATACTTTTTAAAAATTGTTAGGGGGATAGGGTATATACTTTTTTAATTGATGCACATTTTCTCTAAATTTGGTATTATTTCCGTATTTTATGGATTTTGGACGAAAATCACAGGGCCCCAATCAGTAGAGGGGGCCTTATTTATAAAACTGGGGGGAGTGTATTATTCAGAGGGTTAGTTTTAGGTAATGAGACAGACCATCTAGAGATGTCCGAAGCACTTCCCAGAAATCATCCTCTTCCGGTTGAACTAATGGCTATATGCAGACGTCTATTCATACTAGGAAGAGCAATCGGCCATTCCTGGCTGCAGGAACGACTATCCAAGGTATATATATATATATATATATATATATATATATATATATATATATATATATATATATTTGATCTTAAGATATACTCGGGATCACAACATTTCTATTCCATTTTAATAACGTGCTTCCGAAACCCGTCGCAGTCCTTTTCCACATACTTTCAAATTAAATTCTCTCTCATTCTATTTTAAGGATAATTATTTTATATCGGTTAAAAGTAAAAAAAAGTTGTGACAAATACGGCTAAGGTAATCTATGCATATCGGTAACGGTTAAAGGTTGCTTTTTTTGTCCACCCACTGCTTACTTTATTTTAAATTTTCGTTTTAATTACCAAATCACACATTCTTATAGGAGCATGAAACAATACAATATTAAAAATATTAAACACATGAAAAGTTCAAAAATGTTTTAGATTACCAATCCTTCTGAAGGAGAATCTAAAATACTTGAGATACACCATTCAACATCCTTGTCGTTGTTTACATTTTATTGTTTAATAAATTAAAAGTCAAATCTAGACTGAAATGACAATCCGGAATTTTAAATTATCTCCAGTTGAGAAGCTTGCAAGAAGTATTTCGACTTTTTACAAAGTTCATCTTTTACTTAGATATAGGAAGATGTGGTGTGAGTGCCAATGAGACAACTCTCCATACAAATAACAATTTAAAAAGTAAACCATTATAGGTTAAAGTACGGCCTTCAACACGGAGCCTTGGCTCACACCGAACAACAAGCTATAAAGGGCCCCAAAATTACTAGTGTAAAACCATTCAAACGGGAAAACCAACGGTCTAATCTATATAAAAATTTACATGTAAGTCAAAAAAAAATTTACATGTAAGTCAAAATACACGACCCTTAAAGCTTGTCTTCTCTCAAGTAATAGAATTATTTCAAATTAAACTTTTAAACAGATTGAACAGATGAAATTAAATCATCTGTAAATTTAAATGAGTTTTTATCCAAAACAGAGACACAACTGGCATGTACTCTTTTAGATCAGTACTTTGCGTATTTTTTGTTTGGAGAGATGCATATTGATTTCCTGTAGCGTCTGCTAGTTATTCTTCTGCTTTGTATCAATTATATAATGGACTAGTTAAAACTAAACAAGTTCAATCTGTATGCATGTGCATGTCCCAAGTCTGGAGCGTGTAATTCAGTGTGGTTTTTTGTTTGTTTCTATATACTGTATTGATTTTGTTTTTAGTAATTGTTTTTTTTTTCTTCCAATAAACCAGGCAGCTAATTTTTTTTTAACATTTAGCACTTCATGATCTTTTATAGCTTACTATGCGGTATGGGTTTTGGACATTGTTGAAGGTCGTACGGTGACTTGTGGTTGTTAAAACTACTACACCATGCTGCGTCTGATGGATAAACAGTATATCTTGCCTAGTCCGACATCTTTTTCTGGTCCCCGAATGTGTTGGATTTTTTTCAATCCGGGGATTTCATAGTATACAATACGGTGTACGTTCTGTTCGTTGTTGACGGTTATATGATGATATATGATTAGCTACATCCACATCCTTTGATGGTTAGGTGTATTGATGGGTAATTGTACAACAATGACGAAAATTCTGACTTTTATAAAATTGTCAACCCTAGTCTGTATTACAATATTATGCAAGCAAATTACTTAAGACTCAAATAGTAAAGGTTTACTACCTGATTTAAAGAAAAAATAAAAATACTCTGTTAACAATTCCGAATGGTGCACATCATTTCATGAAAATAGTCGAAATCAATGATTTTATGCATTAGTTTAATATAATTTCTTTTTGGACTTTGTATTGTAATTCCACCTCACCGACCAAGTGTACTGGGGTATAGAAATATGGTCTCTTGTGGTCTTCTTTCAACCGACAGTAATTTTTTTCCAAAGAGGGGCTTTGTTGTGCGTTATGTATAAATAAGCAACCACGTCTGACCGGAATTATTTTATGTTCTTATATATAGAATGTCGCGTTCTGACCTCTAAATGTCGACGTTTCTGTTGGTGAGAAGCTTATTTGTTGTTCTTTCCTTTAGAACATTCGACAGTTAAATACAACCATGATTGTTAAACTTCTTCCATTGCTAAATTTTCTGATACATTTACCACACTAGCCATAAAAAGGTGTTGACGAAAATGGGGACGATAACATCTTCCTTGCGAAATTTCAAAGAAAAAAAACCTGATGGTTGCAAGCAGTCGACAGCGAAATGGCCAGGGTAAAATTGAATAGAATAAGTAAGATTCATTTACAGAAAATAAATAATTTTATTTCGTTTTAAATACATGTATTAAATAAAACGTTTCATAAAGAATACAACCACAATACGTACACTAAATAAAGTCTTATTGTATCTGTACAGCTAAATGTATTTTAACACACAAACTTAGTTTCTGAATAGAACACCAGATTTTATTAAGTTACATACATTCGTATATCGGACCTATTTACTCCGAAATAGACCTCGTCAGTATTGCACGAAGAACACAACAGTTCGTTTCGAACTATTAAAACAATAATTATGCATAATGTTCACTCAAATTAGTTTGAGTAATTCAGTACGAGTCAATGCAACAAACTTGGTGTAGTATAGTACTTCATCATAATATCAAGTCACATACATTTGTTTATCCGACTTGTTTTTACAAAACAGTCTTCGTCAGAAATGAATGTAAATATTTACGCATGGAATAACATCCAGTTTACGCTCCTTTTTCTGGATGAACAGGGTTTCATACAATGGAGCATGCGTGTAGTTGCCTTGTCTACACATGCGTCATTTGAGCCTCCATTAATTTTACAGCTGTTAACATTATCCTGATATCTGTGTGCGCAGTTTGTACGACATGTTGCAAATGCTGAACCAACAAGAAACAGTACTGCAATAAGAACTATCACTTTTCTCTGCATTTTCTAGAAAAGAAAAGCAAACAATTAAAATAACATCTAATATGTGATCATTAAATGAAATAACAAATTATGTGAATATTAAATGGAAAAACAGAACATGTGAATGACAAATGAAATAACGGGAACATGTGAAATATAAATGAATTTAAAGAACATTTGACTGTTAAATGAAATAACAGAACATGTGAATGTTAATTAAATGCAATAATTGAACAGAACATGGGAATAACATAGCATAACATGGGACACCCGGTATGTTTAATGAAATAACATATTAACATAACATGTATAACAGATTATGGTCTTGAGGAAACGATGAAAGTCCGTCAGAAGGGGACGATTATTGGCTGACCCGTGTTAAGAGAGAGCCATACATGTATCTCTTGCACGTAAAAGACAACCTTGTAGATTTCGAGAAAGAGCAGGCAGAAGCCGCCACAAGGCAGCACTCGCACCCACAAAGATGAAAGGGATTAATATAAGTTGTAAAACTTGTTTCCCAATCCACTTTAAATAAATATGTTCAAACACACATAACTTGGGAATGTTATTGATGAAATAAATAAACAGAAAATGGGAATAACATACCATAAAATGGGCATCTTAAATGAAATAACGTAAATGAACATTAAAATGTTGAATGAAGTAAATGAACAGAAAATGAGAATGTTAAATGGAATAACAGAACAGAACATTGCTATGTTAAATTTAATAAATGAACAGAAAATGAGAATGTTAAATGAAATAACAGAACATATCATGGAATATTTATTTGAAATCACAGTACATACCATTGGTATGTTTAAAAATAAATATAACAGGACAGGACACGGGAATGCTTAATGTAATAATCAGAGCATGGGAATGTTAAATATAACAGCACAAAACACGGGAAAGTTATATTAAAATAATAGAACATAATATAGAAATGTTAAATGAAATAACACAACTAACATGGGAATGTTAGATAAAAATGGATACAAATGAAAAAAAATAATCTTGAAATAAGTCTAATTCAATATAATTTATGTAACGTCCAATATACTAAGTAGATACATTTGTTGTTTTTGTGGACATTACAGCTTTAATACTATGCGGTATGGGTTTTGCTCAGTGTTGAAGTACGTAATTTGATCCATAGTTGTAAACTTTAAGTCATTTGGTATTTGTTGGACAGTTTTCTTATTAGTAATCTTTTTTCTTTTTCTATTTTTCGATAGTATTTTGCCGGAAAAGAATTTAAAAAAAAATAATATTAGCAAACACACAGACATGAATATATAGAATTCGAAAAAAAAGAATAATTATATAATTGTACTTACAATTTCGTCTGTTTTAGTATAT
The DNA here is from genome assembly GCA_037788925.1 of Mytilus galloprovincialis. NCBI lineage: Eukaryota > Metazoa > Mollusca > Bivalvia > Mytilida > Mytilidae > Mytilus > Mytilus galloprovincialis. The sequence goes on from CM075341.1 coordinate 50,401,537, forward strand.
AAACAAAATGATAGTTTTAAACAAAATGATAGTTTTGTTCAGTTTTGACTTTTATCAAGACAGTGACCAGTTTATATAGTTATTTTATTAGCTGCTAATCTCAAGTGACCAGATAACACCCAGATGAAGATTGGAACATTAAGGCGTAGTACTTACACTCAATATGTATGTTTTAAAAACCGCACCAATTGTATTTAACAAATGTAATAGTTGTAATCATCATCAACAAAAAATAAATAAACAATATGTGGAAAGTGAAAGTGTATACTTAAAGTTATGAAGTGTTTTCGAAAAATACACACTTAAAAAAAAGTACACACATTGCCTAAATTTTGTTTTTGTTTCAAGTTTGGGAAGCCGTTAATCTTAATGTAATTAATTACTGTTTCCATGATCAAAACGGTGGGTGCCACATGTTGAGCAGGATCTGCTTACCATTCTAAGTACCTGAGATCTTATCCGGTTTTGGCTGGGATCGTGTTTCTCAGTCTTGTCTTTAATTTCTACTATTTAGTGGTATGTGTACTTGTTAGTCTTTCCGAGATTTAAAAGAAAAAGATAAGTAAGGTAGTTATGGAAACTTCTCGTGAAGATAACATTTTTACCTGTGTGAAAGTTTATTTGTAAAAAGCTTTTTTAATATAGGTTGATCAGTTATTGTTTCTGATACCTGATAGGGAACTGGAGTCTAGAACGCAACATATTAAAGTATAAAAGAAAGAAAAAAGATTTTAGTTGGAATATATTTGTTTCCTTACAATTTGGTTATGCCAACTTTGCATGAAAGACATAAAATTCCTTTTGCCTTAGACATATTGCTCTTACTATTGCTCTACTACGTGTCGTTTTAACCTTTTTTAAATTACGTACAGGTGGTTGATGCTTTTTTCCTACGTTTGAGTATATGTTGTGTGAAACGTTTTTCCAATCGGTTAAGCGGTCAAGAGCTACAATGTACGACGTCATTCGTGGTTTTGACAACTTCACAGATTAATAGTGTCATTGTTTCGGATTAATCTAGGCCATTATTCTACGTCAACAATCGTAATTTCTTTTGAAATATTCTCTAAAATTAGCTAGATAAAATCAAAATAAACAGTACACAAGATTAGATACACCGTTGTTTACATTTGATGGTTAGTCATTTTCGCAGATTTTGACAATTAGTTACTTGTATAATCAGAATAATTAATGCAATTATACAAATAAGTGATACCCGTGCATTTCTGCTTTGTTTTTATATCATATGCTTATTTTGTGCTTTTTTGTTACACCTTACGTCGCTCTGTACTTTTATATCCTGTCATCCTTGTATTGTGCTACAATGGTATCATTATGTATGCATGTCTTTTTGTGTTTCTTTGTTACATATTATTTGTTTTATTATGAGGATTAAGATTATAACACATTGTTGGCTGATGTTCCCCTATTGTTGACATTTTTACTAATTTATGTCTATTTGTTTTGTTCACACATCGTTATCAATGTTGCGGAATTTTATGAAACTTGCATACAAGTGAGAGGTATTGCTAGCAACAAAACCAGGATGAATTGTACCCAATATTTTATATACTAGAACATACCTGTTCCAATTCATGAATATGACATTTGTTATCCATTTGATTGATGTGCTTCGGGTTTTGATTTTGCCATTTGACCATGTTGATTATGAACGTTCCGTTTTGAATTTTCCTTGGAGTTCGGCATTTTTGTTATATTATTTTTTTGTAGCTTCATAACGTACTGTAAAGTAGCAGTTTATACAAAGTGCAAAGTCAGATATTTTATTTCCCCTGTCATACGCGAAGTTCATATTGCAGATAACGGAAATAGAATGTACAGTTATCTTTTTATATCAGATATTTTGAGGTGAGGTAATTTTTTATTGTGAATTTAAGGCATAATTAAACATGCAACTACTGCTCTCCAATTTCAAATGAGGAAACTTTAAAGGGTATTTTCGTAAATTGGTTAACGGTTTGATATTCTTTATGTGCTTTTTAAGTTAAATGAATTTAAACAAACTTTATCTTGTGAATCTGCTGTAAATTTAAACAAACTTTAATTTGTGAATCTGCTGGTCAGTAGTTGTCGTTTGTGTATGTGGTTCATCAGTGTTTCTCGTTTCACGTTTTTTTTATATTGATAATACCGTTGGTTTCCCCGTTATAATGGTTTTACATTAGTATTATTTTGGGCCCTTTTTAGCTTGCTGTTCGGTGTGAGCTAAGGATCCGTGCTGAAGACCGTACTTTGACCAACATCGGTTTACTTTTATAATTTGTGACTTGGATCGAAAGTTGTCTCATTGGCACTCATACACCATCTTCCTATATCTATTTGCCTAGACCAGTCACATTTCTGGATGATCGAATTTTAAACTAACGTCTTTAATGTTCGGACACAAATGAGTACATATTAGCCTCCAGTAAGTCTATCAATTATTTGTTAAAATGCAAACGGTCGATTCTATTTATGTCTTCAAAGTTATGCCTTCTCTCGAAATAAAACTAGAACACACGTCGCTAAAATAACTATGCCTTGTTTTTTCGACTGGATTTTTGGTATTCGTAATGTCATCTGATAATGTTATGCTGATTATAAATTGCTCTGCTTTGAAAACCTTTTCTTTTGAACCGTTTTCTTGATACAATATGAAACCATGCATTAAATGTCTTATTTTTTTATCTACATTTATCAAGATTACAGCTATTAAAAGTAAATCACAAAAATACTGAACTCCTAGGAAAATTCAAAAAAGAAAATTCGTAGTCAAATATGGATCAATCAAAACAAGTGTTATATTTCTGACTTGTCCTTTATGAGTATATACAGTTGCATTCTTGGTTCGTTGCTTTAACAGTATGCCGGGGAACAAATTTGACCTCATCATTTAGTAGTAAAAAGTATTTACCAAGATTCAACTATAGCAACAGTAGACTGTTAACATAAGGTCGGCACATAACATATTATATTAACATATACAAAGGCTCCAACTGTGAGGCGAGAACATGGTTACAGTTAACAGTCTGCAGCTTTCAGCTCTGGAGTTCTGAGTGAAGACATAGGTCTTTGTTGTCTTTTGTAAAGATAGGACTAATGCTAAAAGTGGAACAAAAGATACCAGAAGAACTTTCATACTAATAAATCGAAAACAAACTCTCAACACCATGTCTATAACATAAAAAAACCAACAGACAAAGAATGGAAGGCAAAAAAAACATAAAAAACTATGCAACACGAACCGACCAACATCTAGTAGCGGAATCTCAGGTGCTCTGGAATGGTACATGTGAAGTATTGTATCTAAAACAGTAACAGTTGACATTCATGCCATTTAAACACATACATTATGGATGTCCAATTATGGCACCATGAAATATAAACATGGTGCTACACTTCAAAATAAAGGAAAACATCTAACATACTATTTAAGCTGTATAAATTGCTTCGAACAACGTGTACTTCGTTCGAAGTTTTTACACCCCAATAAATTTACAAAAAGAAGCAATCAATTCTTTCTTAAGACAAAATCATTAACACATTTATTGCGTGCGAATTATTAAATTTGAAATGGGCATATTTTTAAGTGTCGCGCAAAAGTATCAAAGGATATACAAAAAATAATGTGTGTTAAATTACAGCTATACAGTTTTCAATAGTTAACTACAGTCATTTTTTTTTTAATCACAGTATTTTTGTTTACCAGTATACTTTTTACTCATTTCATCATATAAACTTGGAATCCCTGTGCGTTCTGAACTCCCTCACACATTATAGTATAGCTGTTATATAAACTGCACTCTCCTGTTTCTGTGGAAATCACGTACACTTTACAGGAGTCAGATATTTTGCAATTCAGTGCACAATCGATTTTGCTACTTGAAGCCATAATTTGGTTGGGCGGTGCTGTAAGAATCGTGCTGTTTGAAAATAGCTTATACTGAGTATGTCCTTGTTTTAAGGGAAGATATCCTGAAATGCACATGTAAAAGTGTAAGTAGTTTGTTAACTCTTTGTACATAAACCTTTAATAATTCATTAAATAATTTAACTTTTTTTTTAATCTGGATTCTTCCGTCGGAATTAAAAGTAATTGTTGCCGTTTATATATAAGAAAGGCGAATGATTTAACTGAATTTTTGACAATTTTTAACCTGTGAAAATGATACAAAGAGCCTCTTTCTGCGATAAAAGGATAAAAATCGTATTGAATATTGGCAACTTTTTAACATAAATGTAATTTATTCTTTAATTACAGAACACGTTCAACGTATTGACGCCTTTAATGTCGCCCTATTTTGAAGTAGTTTGGAATCTATTGGTGTTTGTGCTTTAGTTTGTATCTTCTTAATGGATATTTTAAAACGAGAGACGAATGAGAGACCAAGATACCAAAGGTAAATTCAAACGCGTAAGTTGAAAATAAACTTACAGCTCAATGACCAAAATAGAACAAAAAGTTAACAGTCCAAAACACAACACAGAAAAACTAAAGACTGCGCAACACCAACCCCATTAAAACCCGGGGGTGATATCATATGCGCAAAATGTGACCCTCGTCGTGTTGTGTTTAATATTTGTAATGGTGCAAGTTTCTATTTCATCGAATAGTGTCAGGTTATTATTGCTTGGTGTTGTTACCCCTTTCCGAACTAGATGGTAAATAATCAGTATGCAGTCAAGGCAATATTATCAGCATTATCACATTATACAATAACCGACCAAAATGAGACTTAACAAAGGAATGAAAAAGTAACACTAAAATATGAATCTGTCTGCAAAATATATCAGGACTCAACTGAAAGGATAACAGAAACAGAGCGTTGATTGAAATTATCTCCAGATACCGCACCATAAGGATATGTTTGAGTTTATTTTTATGATAATTTGATTTAGGAATGATTGATTTTTCGTCAATGAAGATTTGTAAGAAATCTAAACAAGCAACGGCGATAAATTTATCAAGAAATACTCATTTCAGTTTCACAGTGATGTTATAAAATGAAGAATATTTAATTATGTTTTACACCATCATTTTCCGAATAATCTTACAACCTTGTCTTGAAATGTTCATGCATATTAATGATTCAGTCTCATTACCTGTTTCATACACTGATAACCTCCATCCACCTCCACATATCTGTTTAGAGTCGCCACGACACTGTCGATCACAATCATAATCCCCGATGTAATAATCGCTTACATCCTCTGGGCCATACTGATAAGGGTCATCCCCACAGAAGCATTGTTTAGTGGCCTAAAAATAATTAAATCTGTATTTTCGAATCAGGTCAACAGTATGGACGTCTGAATTCAATAATATCGTTTATGATAACGACGATTGGGACTATTATGTTAGTGTGAATTTATGTAAATGAGTACTTTACGCTAAATCAGTAGGATGTTGGTTGTGTACTGTTTGATATTTTAGTCTTAAATTCATTATTTATATGAGTTGTTAGTCATTGCCTTAAGGTAGCTGTCAGGATTGCTAGTACTCTCATATCTGTACTTATTGCCTTTTTTTCGTTAAGGGGGTAAATATCTTTTTGCGTGATTCGAGCTGATGAATTTAGCCCTTTTCAACTAATTTCTATAGTTTGAAATTATATTGTACTGTTGTACATCCAGATTTAGGGAGGATTGTCGCTTACACACTATTTTAACCCTGTGACATTCATTCTGTACGTCCCTATCAGATTCATTCTGTACTTGCCTGTCTAAATTCTATGATGAGTTTATTTACAACCACTGGGTCGATGCCGATGCTGGTGGAGTTTAATTCCCCGAAGGTATCTCCAGCCAAGTAGTCAGCACTTCTGTGCTGACATGAATTATCATTGATATGGTCATATTTATAAATTTTCTATTTACAAAACTTTTGAATTTTTGAAATACTAAGGCTTTTAGACCTCAGGAATAGATTACCGTAGCTGTATTTGGCAAAACTTTTTGGAATTTTGGTCCTGAATGCACTTCAATTTGGCCCTTTTTTAAAAACTATTTTGGATTCGAGCGTTACTGATGAGTCTTTAGTAGACGAAACGCGCGTCTGGCGAAAATACGAAATTTAATCCTGGTATCTATGACGAGTTTATTTAGTGGTTGTCGTTTGTAACTGTTTATCATATATATTTGCTTTACGTTAATAAATTTAAATATGTGCATAAATCAGGCTGTTTGTTTTCTCGTTTGAATTGTTTTATGTTTGTCATTTTGGAGCATTTTATCGATGACTATAGCTGATTATGCAATATGAGTTTTACTTATTGTCGAAAGTGATGACATGTGATTGTTGACTTCTATGTAATTGTATTCCTTTCATCTGCGTTGTACAGATAATAATACACAAAATTCATATTTGGGTGTCAACAAGTCTTACATTACGAAAGGAAAATAATCATTCAGTTATGTTTAGTCTTTCTGTCAGTAGCTCACTTCGATAAATTATACACTGTTCTTACAATTACTTCCAACATGCCATATTAACATAAACGAATGTTTGTAAAAACGTTTGCTTACATGAAATATCCAACATGTCAAATAAAATTTGAATGCGAATACTCCTCTGCAATACGCACTGATATGTCGTTAAGCAAGATTCCCCAGTTCTCCAGGTTTATTTATATACATACCCCCAAAAAAAGGGGTTAGCTGTGTAACAATGCCTTCATGTGTCACCTAATGAACAAAATTACTATAATTTTTAAAATGACACCGTTGGTTTTCCACGTTCTAATGGTTTTACACTTGAAATTGTTGGGGACCTTTATAGCTTGCTGTTCGGTGTGAACCTAGGCTCCGTGTTGAAGACTATACCTTGACCTATACTGGTTTACTTGGATGTAGAGTTGGTTGTCTCTTTGGCACTCATACCACATCTTTCTATATCTACTAAAGTTTAATACACACATTCATTTTTGCTGACATGTGTTTATTATCAGTGCGATATACTACTAACAAGTAAGTATTAGTATTTCTTAAAATAAGTTAAGTCTTTCATTATTACAACGATTTTTACAATTCATTTTGAAAATTTGCGAGTATGTCGGATTGGCGGGAGGACGGGACATTGCAGAAGTGTATATTGTTAAGTGATAGCTTTGAAATATTTTGTTTAAGTAAGTGAAGTACTTGTCTCATAATTTTGCTTTAATCAGTTTGTTTCAAATGGATCCATATTAATGCACTATTTTCCTACTAGGTGACGATCATTTTATTGTTCTAAATGATATAATCTGTGGTTTCTGTTGTCTACGGAGGATACCCCTATAACATATTTAATATATCTTAACTTTACCTGTGTTCCAAAATACATGTAACCCTGATCTTTACAGTAAAGCAAACACAAGTTGTTTTCCAAATCTGGATGATTATTTCCGTTTAACCAATATTTATGTGGTAACAGTCTTGTACGTGTATCAATGAAACATCCAACGTAATCATTACTATCTGTTCAAATTACAATTGAATACCTTTTTGAGAAAACATGAACATATTGGTAAACAAAAAATGTCAAGACATATTACTTTCCCATTGTTACTTAGCGTAGAAGCTTAAAGCTGTTCAAACATGCAATTTACTTTTCTGTGCAAATGAGAACGACAAAGGTGTATTTTAAACAGATTCGAAAGCAGAAAAGTATGATAAATTGTATTCAATACCGTTTATTGAAACCCTTCATAGCTTCTGTTATGTCGTAAATAGTATCTTGCTGATGACAACACGACAAAACGAATGACATTTTAGAATATCGAGAGTGAAAAACCAGGTTCAATCCACCATTTTCTATATTTGAAAATGCATGTACCAAGTCAGGAATATGACAGTTGTTGTCCATTCGTTTGATGTATTTTATCATTTGATTTTGCCATTTGATTAGGGACTTTCTGTTTTGAATTTTTCTCGGAGTTCAGTATTTTTGTGATTTTTCTTTACACTAATAATTAGGTATCATATGGAAACACTTTACATGAAAAAGTAGACAAAGAAACTCACCAATGACTTGTACTTGACACTGAAAAATAAAGTTTTTCAATACAAAAATGCAAAAAATAATACTTTTACATTCCGTATTTTTACCGGATATACCTAATATTTAATCCAAGGGATCTTAAGACATTAAAGACGAGATTATAATGTCTATAAAGCCAGAATATACAAAGTCTTCTGAAGTTATATTAGATATATGGATGACCAGCCTTCGTTTCAGTCCAATGATATGATTCAGTGACTTTAATTTCAATTAAAATGCATTAATACTAGTAACAAAAAGAACGGTTAATGCCAGATTGGTATTTTTTCGTATTTAAAACTTCATCAGCAGAGTTATCATTATTGTTGTTTTTATTGACATCAGCCGATTTTAATGAAACCAATAAACCTCTTACTATATTCTAATATTTTCATATTGATAGAAATTACAGTCCTTACAATTCCAGCAAAACAGAAAATAGGGAAAGCATGGCTTTGTTGATGATATATCTTATATTATTTTTACTTACAGCTTTTAATTTTCACCATGTAATTATAATGAGAAACATCATATCAGTTATAGATTAACACAATTGATTATTAGAGTGTATCATAAGCAATAGCAGTGGTCGAACAAACTTGAATTTGACAAAAAATTTTGATGCAAGAAAGTTGTAACAAAAAGTAAAAAAACGTACATTTTTTGTTATCGTGTAATCAATCTAGTACATAGCATATTTTTTTTTCTGCATCTTTTGCGCATTTCAACAATCAATGTCTCTTCATCAAAAATTGAAGCCAAAATATTAGAAATCAAAAGCTTATCTAAAAGGTGAAGAGCTTTACACCTCAATAATGAAAAAGTTATAGCCTCAGCTTAATAAGGAATTAGAGCTATTCATGAGGGAGCTATATTTCTTAAATTTAAAATAAATTTTGTGAAAGCAAAATTTTAAAACACAAAATCCGTTTTTGTATGCCAGTACCGAGGAACTGGCTCCAGGGTTGGTGTTAAAATCTTGGACTATCAGCCCACATGCAGAGGCACAGACCCAGCAGTACTTATAATATACTGCACTTCGTTTATAAGGAAAATCGTTCACGAAATCTAACGTTTTTTGCCTAGAAGACATCAATACTATAAAATATGCTGACAGACCTTAAATAAAGGTAATACCAAGAATGAACACTGCTATTTTCCTGGATCTTGATAACTATATCATAAACAGGAAGCCTTATACTACAATTTATGATAAAACAGATGATTTTACTTTTCCTATTGTTAATTACCAATTGTTAGAAGGGGACGTTTCCTTGGTGTCTTATTGTGTATATATATGCGAACTTGATCAATTCGCTCCTGTATTTAACACCGTTTTTGATATTAACGAAATAATCTCTGTACTACTGAATCATTATTATATCAGGGTTTTTGATATCACAAACTAAAAAAGATAGTTACTAAATTTTTATCGGTACAAGGACATCATTCTTTAATATAAATCAACATACAGACATCTTATACGTTTAGGTATTTCACGTTCAATCTTTTATTTAAATATTCTTTATAAAGTACAAAAATATCGGCGTTCACCTCAAAAGCTACCCAAGCCTTTAACCAGCCTTTTTCAGAAGAGATATATGTTGTCAGGTATTTAAAGATGGCATATTTTGGTTATAATATTGATTCACTTGAAGGTTCTTTGCATAGGAAATACAAAATGTATTCTAAAACCAGTTGTTAGCATGATGCGGGCTATGTTCTTAACATATATGTTAGGATGGTATGTATACTAAACCCCTAACTGGGGGAATTGTGCTTAATTTTCATATGTTGAAGACATACCCTTTCATTTAGTAGTACTGAGGTCTGAAGCTTGCATGTCAGTAACTGCTAGTAGTCCTTTATTAATTTATGTATCATTGTTATTTGGCTAAATTTCTTTTGTTACCTATTCTGGCAAAACACTTCTTATTGTGTGTATTGCTGTGTGTTTGTTTAATCTACGTTTGCTAGGGTTTAAAGGGAATGTTGAGATTTTACGAAACATCTTTACCCCGCCTAATTTTTGCGCCGGTTCCAAGTCAGGAACCTCCGGTTTTTAAAATTACATATTTATTGAAAAAATGGACATCGATATTTTTAACTTTTAAACTTTATCTTGATGCCGATTGCCATTTAGCGTTTGTAAAGATATTTTGTATATTGAAGTCGAGACATGTTTAATGTGTTTTAAACATTGAGATGGTAAATTAGAAATAATAGGACGGAACTATAATACATTTCATTTTCAATGAGAAATAGATAAATTAATGCGCGTAACAGTCCGTGCTATGCTCACGTAGTTAAATATTTTAATAGGTATATATAAATTAAACTAAAATAATATTACCTTTAATGATTCCGTAGAATAAACACACATAAACAAGACAAACAGCTTCATAGCCATGATACTTTTTACAGACTGAAACGACAGAATCAACGTCAGATTTGAGAAGCTCCTTTAAACCAAAATAAATGTTATATTGTATATGAAATACACATCTTTTAAAAATCCCAAATTAATAATTTGATAGCTATAGACAAATAACGACCCTCTAGCCAACTGGTCTCAGTATGAATAATGTAAAAGGAAATAATCAAGGCAAGTTAACCATGCTTAAAAGCGCAAAAAATGTTTTCAACCGCAAGATGTAATATAAGCAGCAATGTCTCTATATTGATGATATATTTTGTGAATGAGTATTCGAAAGAAATCATTTTTACCAATAGCTTATACACGTTAAAATTTCCAATTTTGCACAATGGAAGACAAAACTTTATAAGTTTAAATCTAATTGAAAAGCAGAAAATGTTTCGATTATTTGAATCAATAGTTGGTAAAAGCTTCTTTTTATACTAAAGAATTCTGACAGAATTGTAAAACAAAAGTTTCCAGGAAACTAATGTACAATCAATGCATCGCTTGAGGTAATATAGAATTATGATGACGTGTTATAGTTTTTTTTATTTGTTTTTGCCACTTATAACCTTTTCGATTTAGTACGTTTTTTTGTGTGTGGATCGGCATTTTTACATCATGCCATTTTATTATTGTGCCTCAGTCATTTTCCTTTGTGTAGTCTTGTCTTTCGTTTTTGCGTATGTACTTTGTCTATAGTGAGTCTGTGTGCATTTTCGTTTTTGTTTGTTGCCATGTTTTTTTTTAGATTTAGATTATAACAATTTTACAAATGAAATGTTTAGCTATAAAACCAGGGTTAACAACCTTTTCCTACATGGAAGTTAGCACAGTTTGCATTACTGAGCACATATCTCCCAGTTGATACACTATTCTAGGGCTGGTATGTCCTATCACTATTTACTTGATATATATTTGCTGCTAACAAGGAAGCTATCAAACCGAGAGTTCCAAATAGGGACGTTTAAACATCCATCCGTTAGATTTACGGAACACATCACGAGTTGGCTGTCTATATCGGCCTTACCAAGTCATAGGCATGACAGATGATAACATAATATATGGTACTTTTCATATTCTTGTAACGATTATTATATCTCTATTAAAAATATAATCACTTATAAAAACCAGTGTATTAAGTTTATATTTTAAAGTTTGGTTGTTCACGTGGGAAACTTATTTTAAACGGGATAACACATTCCAATTTGTACGAAGATGTTTAACCGATCCCGGAAATAACTAGTAGACAGTAGTTGTCCTTTGTTTATATTATTTATACGTGTTTCTCGTTTCTCGTTTTTTATACAGATTAGACCGTTGGTTTTCCCGTTTGAATGGGTTTACACTAGTAAATTTGGGGCCCTTTATAGCTTGTTGTTCGGTGTGAGCCAAGACTCCGTGTTGAAGGCCGTACATTGACCTATAATGGTTTACTTTTATAAATTGTTATTTGGATGGAGAGTTGTCTCATTGGCTCTCATTCCACATCTCCCTATATCTAACAATAGATTATCAATTTAAAACATTGTGTTATCTTTCAACTATAAAAATATTGTGGTTAATAAATATTGCATAATATGTATCAAACGTTTATAGGCACCTTACTTGGAACTCGCTCATCAAAAATGTGGCAGATTAAATGGGGTTACACATGTTTGTGAGCGATAAAACCTCCCCTAACCTACGGTAGAACAGAGTAACAAAATATAAAACTTAGTTGTAATCTAAAATGCCTAAATTAAAAGATCCGTTCGAAACATAATTGCAGCTTAACAAAATAAAAAAAAAAACAATAAACACATGAAAATAAAAGTACTCTCAGTTAAAGCTAATTCAATCTAAGAAATATATGATAATCTCCCAGACATATATATCCATCATTACGTTTCCAACGGATTTAGTGTAATGCCTTCATAAACAGTCCGAAATTCTTATAACATAGTGTAGTGTAATGCCAGATAATGATTTAGGGTCATCCCCCTCCTAATTGTAGATATAAAGCAATATATATATTTAGTTTTAATTTAATTTTCTAAAAACAGAATCTATATAAGTACCAATTAAACAATATTTAAAGATTGAACTTCTTTGTTAAGCTGATGACATTTAAGAATAAGTTTATTCAAACATTCAATTATTTTACATGGACGTATCTATAATAAAGGGCTTTGTAAATAACATTACCGCAAACAATAGGATGTGATAACTCGTTTTTATATGATTTGACAGGTACAGTCACATTTCCAACCAAATCTATGAAATAATTTGGTAAAGCTTTTAATTAATTTCAGGTAACGAATTCACTAGCTTTGTAATTTGTCAGTAATACACAAATGCCATTCGTGAACATATAAAAGCAGGTACAAGGCACGGGTTAAGCGAATGCGTTTTGAATTAAAGAAATAGTAATTAGGGTCCAAAAGGGGAAAATATAATCGGGAATGAAAAAACTATTCTTTTGTCGTTCATTTTTGTATGTAGTTTCAAGTGTGAAACTATAATATCTAAGACTAGAAAAGGTCTATTATTGCAGACTGTGTTGGATTTATCAATAGTTATTTCCTTTGGCAAACTACCTCTGCAAATGAAAATAATTCTTAAATATTTTAAGCAAAACTATCATCAAAGTACGTAGCGATTGATGTTTTTTAATTTAATAATTAGATGTTATTTAGAAGGATCTTCTTAGGTCTTTCCACTATTCCGTGGAAAGACCTATTGCTTTTCTTCTGATTTTTTTTTCTTCCGCCTGATTTTTTTCCTTCGATCTTTTGATGTTTCGCAAAATGTCGCCTAGATATTTGGAAAATGATATCGTACAGTTTGTAAGCTCTTTTAACTAACATTGCGTAACCGAATACTTTTCCATGTAAGAGTTATCTCCCCGAACACTATTTTTCTTGTTATTTCTAAAACTTCACAACCTTATAAGAAACCGACAAATTTATTTTTCCAAATTACCCGTTATATCATCAGGATGTTTCGTTTAATTTTGACCGAAGCAGTAGAGAGATTGCATATGGGAGTTATTTCCCGTTTTGCATAAATTTTGATATAAGTGAAATGTATTTGTAACTGGAAAACCACAAGTAATAGAGGCCTAGGGTCTTTTGATTTGAGGTCCTTGGTAAAAAAAAATGAAAATGAGGTCAAGGTCAAAGGTCAAGGTCATGTTCAAAATTTTGATTTTGTCTTGTTATCACTTATTTTCAGAAATCTTTTAAGTTATCTACAAAATGTTTTCACACAATTGTTAGTTGCGACATGTCGTAACACGTAAATTTAAGTTGAAACGGTACGTATACATTTAATGGGAGTTTCCCCCCTTTATATCTAATATTAGTCTAAAACAAACTGACAACGCCATGTCTAAAAATGAAAAAGACAAACAGAAAAAACATAGTAAACATGACACAACATAGAAAACTAAAGAATAAACAACACAAACCCCACCAAAAACTAGGGGTGATCTCAGGTGCTCCGGAAGGGTAAGCAGATCCTGCTCCACATGTGGCATATGCATATACACCTATGGGACTATGTGCGCTAAGAAATCAACTGGAAATGACCTTTTGGAAGCCGAAAGTAGCCAAATTAAAGTAGAGTTTTATTATATTTAACATCAAAAGATGTCCTATCGGGTGGAAAGCCCTTCAATTGTTCTCTGAACAATTGGTTTTTAATTTTATTTTTTTGCATTTGTTCTTTTGGTATAGTCGGGGAGTTGACGTTGTCATGTTATGTCTTTTATAATTCAGTATTTTTCTTAAAATATTTGTTTTGTCTTGTTTAGTCTGGTTCTAAACAAAATTAAAAAAAGTAATGTTTAAACGTGTACAATAACAGACAATAGCCATCTAGAGATAAGAAAATACGCAGTGTTAAAAAGCTAAAGGCTTAATGAGTTACTATGCTGGTTTTTTATTTAACAAAAACAAATATAACTGTTGTATTTGAAAATAAATAACGTTCCTTATATCAATTTTGCAGAAATGAAAATGTAACGAATGTTATCAATTATTGCTAACTATTCGGACAATTCGAAAAATCTACGATACATCTGATTATATGCATACTGTAAAAAAAAATGCGTTATCAACATAAAACATCAATAAAATCTAGCATGGAAATGGAGAATATGTCAACAAGACAACAACCCGACAAAGGAGCAGACAACCGCCAAAAAGACACCAATTGGTATTCTAAGCAACGAGAGGTGGTCCCCAGCTAGCTGCTTAAAAGTAGTGTACTAGTTCAGTGCACATGGACTTCACACTAAATATAAAAATGAACTAAAATTAGAAAACAGACAAGACTAACAAAGGCTAGAGACTTCTGACTTGGGACAGGCGCAAAAATGCGGTTAAACATGTTTGGTGAGATAAAACATTTTTCAGGTTAAACATGATTTAAAAAAAAATGTTATGTTTATGATTTCTGAAATTGTGGGATTTTCGAAAACTACGCCAAAATCAATAAACAAATGTCCAAAACTAGACCGAAGAAAGCGCAAGTAATCTAATTTCCCCTTTTTTCAGGCTCCAAAAAAAGGGTTTCTCTTTTAAATACAAACTAATCCGGATTAATAGCAGTTTTAAACTAATCGTTTCATACCTAAGTCAAAAACATTCACATATTTATTCAAATTTAAAATAAACATGTGTTTAAGAGTTATGCAAAATCCACCATGCTGCACTTAGTATCAAAGGCATTCTAAGAATAACGTGTAACAGATTACAGCTATAAACTGAAGCAAACATATAAGGCAGTTCTTTTTTATTCACAGTTTTTTCCAGGTGAATTTAAGTTTATTTCATTATATACACTTATAATCTCTGTACGTGCTGAACTCCGTCACACATAATGGTGTAGCTGTTATACAAACTGCATTGTCCTGTTTCTATGGAAATTACGAACACTTTACAGTCCTCAAACATTTTGCATGCCAATGCACATTCCATTTTACTGCTTGATGTAATGACTTGGTTTGCCGGTGCTGTGAGTGTCGGGCTATTTGAGACTAAATTATACTGATTTTGATCTTGTTTATAAGGTAAATAGCCTAAAACAAACGTATAAATAATTATATTTTGTTTAACATTATACAACTTAGATAGTTTATAGTAAACTCGGTTTAACTTTAAGAATGGTCAGTTAACATTTCTATTTGGTGATTCTTTAATCCTTTATAATCTGCCTTAGTTGCAAAATTCAACATATTGTATTCTGACTCTTTTGATTGACATTACAACTTATATTATTTAATAAGAAGAAAGGCAACAGTTATATGCATTTCCAATTCAATGGGAATAAAAAAAACTTTGACAGTTTGTAATCAATAAAGAAATGATGCAAAAAGCCTCGTTCAGCTTTAATTATAAAATAATAAAAAGGATGAACATCGCATCGTACTGAATATATACTAATTTTTTATTGTACTTTCTTTTCTGAATAGTAAAACACATTCATCTTATTAGCACCTCAAATCTCGTTCTTCTTTTTTTTATAACTAATTTGAATTCATCAGTGTTTTTTGTGCTTTGGTTTGGCTTTTTTTCATGAATATATGCGATTTTAGCATCTGTTAATTATTGATGTATCTATTTGATTGAATGTGTACAGGTTATCAATAATGTTTGCAATTTTTATTTACCAAAATATCTAAAATACAACGGAATAGAAGTAAAAGCCACTTATCGGTAATATCCCATTATAACGTTAATCTCGTATAGTAATGTTACACTAATATACAAATCTGACCGCAATAGATACATAACTTTAAATGAAATATGGATTTTGTTTTAAATTCTAGACGCCGCTTCACAAAAAGATTCCAAAGCTTAGAATATAGGTATATCGATGAAGGAATTGAATGACGTTTTTAAAGATTAATTTGTATAAAATGGAATCAACAAAAGCTGGTTATTTTTGAATTAAAGAAAAAAACACTGCCGAACTTCATGTACAATATTATCGTAACCTTTCTTTATTTCGAAAGTTGTATTTCTATCGCTGGAATTTTTTCTTTTTCCATTTCAGTAAGGAATCTATTTTATACATCTACCAAATGTAAAAAAAGAAACATGATACATGTACATAATATTTGTACGTGTAGAAGGACACTGCAATATTATCCAAGTTTACTGTGTTTATTTCATTTCCTTAAGAGCATAGGAAGTTTGTACTTTTATATTCTATCAGAAGAAAGAGAATTCTACCCACTACGTACATTAATTGACACTAATTGTGGTCGACAATGCACCTTCAATCTTACCATTCTTCAAAGGTGGTGGTCGTTTGTTGTTTTTTTTTTTGTTTTTTTTTTTGTTTGGGGGGGGGGGGATACATTTCGTTTGAACAATTTTGTAGCTTTACAAACTGATTATGTTTTGTACCTCATTCTTATTTTTTAATTATAATTATTGAATCTACAAATGCAGTATTAAAGCATTTTCCCTTTTTACCCGGTATTCTTTACAAAATGATGTCGTTAAATAATAAAACCATAATCATAAGATGTGACTAATATGGACAACAATGAACGAATTTAGAAAATTGCATCTGTCATAGGGTGAAAATTGCACATTTATTTCTTATCTAAGATCGGTATTTAATTGCCCACATTAATTTACTAGAGTCAAGAGTGTTAAGAATTTATAGATTTATTGCTTTAGTGAACTTTAGCAGACTTTCTGATTGACCGTTAAATTTAATGTATGATGCAGCTGTGTTTTAAATGTAATCATTTTTAATTAGAAGCCGTATAATTTATGTCTCTGTTTGTTTTTATTCTGTCCCTATACTTGTGTGATCTGGAGATAAATGACGATTTAATGTGTGAGAAAGTCATGAAAGTAGGAAAGGCCTTTTCGAGGATAAAAGTAGGTGAATTTTGAGATGCGGGAAAGTTAAATAGAGTTCGTGATATATAATAGATGTGTCTCTATATTGAACAATGTAATTACTGCTAATGTATATGTATGAACTTGTACTTAATAAATATGTATATAGGAAAATTAGTTTTAAAGCCAGTGCCTTAGAATAGCTCCGTGACATTATGGTGGCAGCGGTAGGATTTATTTTGGATTTTAGTTTAACATTTTGGACTTAACTTTCAACTCTGCAATATGCCGCCCAAAGGACGATCAAGAAGAAATAGATCGGAAGATGACGAAATTGAAATACGGACAAACATAATTACATTTAAACCATCACCTACTAAAGACATAATGAATCCAACTATATTTCATGGAAATCTAGAGAGAAATTTGAGAGACCGTGCAGCGGAATTCTACGAATCTATAGAGGACGACAAAAAGGAAAATATAGCAACATTATGTGAATCTCTAAGGAAAAGATTTATGCCCAAGGAATTACAATCATTGTATTACAGTAACCTTTTTCAGGCAAGACAATGTGAAGAACAAAATGTTGAAGATTTTGCTTCAGAAATTAATAAACTTGCAACATGCGCATATTTCGATATGAAAAAAGACCAGAAAGACGTTCTTATTAAAGAAAATTTTATTCAAGGACTCAAGCAGGACATTAAACGATTCGTCATGTTATCGAACCCTACAACATTTGAATAAGCGTTCAGGTCGGCGAAAAAAGAGGAATGCAACAATACTTTGACAAATCGGGACAACCAAACAGTTGCAGCATGCGCAATAAGTAATAACAATTTGGAGGACAACATTAAAGAGGACAAGGAAGAGGACGAGGATATGGAAGCAACAGAAACCTACGTGCATCAGACAGAAGGCCAATTTGCAATTACTGTATGAAAGTTGGACACGTAGAGAGAAATTGTGATGAGAAGAATTCTACTTATGCGTCGGGAAACTAAGAGCTGCTTTCTTGATAGGAAGGAAGGCAGCAGGAAAAGAAATGAATCCTCCTAATGTATTTGGAAATAGAAAATTCGGAAATTCGTCTGTCGCGACGTCTGTTCTGAATGATTTGGATATTAGTACTGAAAAATCTTGTCACGCCAAGGTTAGTTCAGATGTTGTAAAGGAAAATGAAATGAATCCTACTGATATACGTGGAAATAGAGAATTAAGAAATTCGTTTGTCGCGACGTCTGTTCTGAATGATGTTGTTATTTCCTATGAATTAAATCCCAAATTTTGTGTTGCCAAAATTAGAGGATTAGTCAATGAGAAAAGTGTTTTAATGTTAGTTGATACGGGATCAACAATTAGTCTATTGAATGATTGTTTTGTTAATAGGAGGTATGTATCTGAAGTAAATAATGTATGTATCACTTCGGCGTCAGATGAAAAAAAATGAAATTATTGGAAAAGCAAATGTGGAATTCAAGATTGGAAATAAGTGTGATTTTGTGTATAGTGTTTATGTAGCTAGTAATTTGTCTTATCAGTGTATTATAGGATTAGATATTCTGTGTGATTTTTCATGCAATTTAGTTTTAGGAAATAATTGTATTGTGTTTAATAATGAGGAATCTATCAATGTTGAATGTTTAGAAGATATGCAATTATCTGAAAGAGATAATTTACAGTATGATTCTATGAATGGAATAGATATAGTAGACAATATTAATGAAAATACAAATACATTCAATAAAGATGAAGGATTAGATAATAGTGAACAAGAGAAATTAGAAATTCTTTTGCAAAAGTACAAGTCTATATTCGCATTTTCTGATAATCAGCTGGGTAATCTATCAACGTCCGTTTAGAATCCCATTCAGTGAAAAGGGTTTGATAGATAATAAAGTTTTATGTGATCAAGGGATTATTTGGAAGTCTAAAAGTCCGTTCTCTGCTCCGATAGTTTTGGTTCCCAAACGTGATGGATCGATAAGACTGTGCATCGATTATCGTCGGATAAATGAAGTTACGAAAAAGGACGTATATCCGATTCCGAGAATTGACGAAATGCTATATGCTCTAAACAAATGGAAATACTATACCGTTCTAGATATGTGCCAAGGATACCATCAAGTACCTGTTAAAGAATCCGATAAAGAAAAAACAACCTTTTCATAATTTGGTGATCACTTTGAATTCAATTTTATGCCGTTTGGATTGTGTAATAGTGCTCCAACGTTTCAACGACTTATGGATATGCTACTTTCTGGATTATTGTGGAATTCTTGTCTTGTATATATCGATGATGTTATAATCTTTTCTGAATCCTTTGAAGAACACGTGAATAGACTAGAAAGTGTCTTTACCAGATTTCAAGAATCAGGATTAAAACTCAAGGCGAAAAAGTACTTCTTTGCAAAACGGGAAGTCACTTTCTTAGGACATTGTAAAAATGAACCTGGTATTTTACCTGACAAAGAAAAAGTTAGTGCAATCAAAAACTTTCCGAGGCCAAACAACGGAAAGGAACGAAATTCATTAGGGACGAATGTGAGAACCTTTGACATGTTTAAACAGGCCTTGACACAATATCCTATACTACACTATCCGAATCTTAATTTGCCTTTCCCATTGATGACAGATGCTTGTGATACAGGCCTTGGAATAGTGTTGGCTCAACAGGGACCAGAAAGTGAAAGGGTGGTCGCGTATGCAAGTAGAACAATTAAACCAAACCGAACGAACGAAATTATGCAGTGATAGAAAAAGAAGCTCTAGCTATCGTGTGGGGTGTGAAATATTTCAGACATTATCTCTATGGAAAAAAAAGTAAAAATTATAACTGATCATAATCCATTGAAATGGCTCATGAACATTAAAGACCCAGGTGGAAGGTTAGCACGTTGGTCATTGACCTTACAGGAATATGATCTTCAAATTGCATTATCGAGAATTCCTCCTATTGCGCCATTAAAAGACAATAAAATTGAAGATGTTATTCCAAAACTTTCTATCGATAGACTTTCTGAAATGCAGAGAAAAGATTCAAATGTGTTTGCTATAATAAACTACTTGGAAAAAGGAGAACTGCCGGACCAGTCATCGAAAGCGCGAGAAGCTGTGATTTTATTGGATAATTATGAATTAGACAACAATGGTATTTTATATCATTTATTTACACCGGGATCCAGAAAACGTCGACAATGTTTAAGAAGACAATTAGTAATACCGAGATGTTTAATTGATGAAATACTGCATGCGTGTCATGATGATGCCACAGCGGGACATCTATCTCTAAATAAAATGTACATTAAGATTCAAGTTCGTTTTTATTGGAAAGGAATGTATTCTGATGTTGAATTTTGGTGCAAATCTTGTGTTGACTGTGCGACTAAGAAGACTCCGAAACACCGACCTAAAGCGCCATTAAAACCATTACCTGCAGTTTCAGGACCGTTCAACCGTTTTGTAGTTGATGTACTTGGACCTTTTCCACCAACATATAACTCTAATAAATACATATTATTATTTAGTAACTATCTGACAAGATGGCCTGAAGCAATACCTGTGTGTTTATTTTTTCTACATTGACTAGAGGTATAGGGGGAGGGTTGAGATTTCAAAAAGCCTATTTTTTTCGCCTGTCCCAAGTCAGGAGCCTCAAGCCTTTGTTAGTCTTGTGTGGTTTTTAATTTTAGTTCATTTGTATATTTCGGAGTTTAGTATGACGTCCATTATCACTGAACTAGTACACATTTTTATTAGGGGCCAGCTGAAGCACGACTCCGGATGCGAGATTTTATCGCTTTATTGAAGACCCATTGGTGGACTTCGGCTGTATTATGCTGTTAGATCGGGTTGTTTTCTCTTTGACACATTCCTGATTTCCATTCTCAATTTTATTTAGTTATGCACGATATATACATTTGGCACATATACGTTGATTTTGTTTATCGCATCTGAAACACAATAACGACGACGGAATTGTAGGCTTCTTTATAAGAAATGAAAAGATTTAATTTTTCGAACAATAAAATAGAAGAGATAATGGAACAATATCGCAGCACTTGAAACGATTTTTAAAATTATGTAGTTTCTCTCCAATATTTTGTATACACAATGTTGCCACTATACGTGCTAAAAGGAACACCGTTGAAGCCGAAAGCTGAAGATGGCAATATTACAGAAATTTCATCTATAGTTTTACTGTCGTCATGTAAACGTTTACTTAACACTATATAGTCAAGCAAGCTTTGACATTTTTAAGGTAAATGAAGTTATATACGCATGTCTTTATGTTATGGAATTATTCTTAGCATCAAACTGCATTTTAACAACAATTGCATTACAAAAATAAAAGTGTAAGCCATTTATATAGGTTCCTGATACAGCTATATGAGAATAAGACAATGTGACATGATTGTAAGGCAACTATCCGTACAAACTGAAGATAAAATTTGTGAATAAATAAACTGCTGTTGATTTGATCAAGGAGCATGCATAATGCAGTCATGTACTATTGAGTTAAAAAAAAAACCTCTATCAACGTCTTTTACGTGGTTCGAATACATGAAAACGACTTGTTGTCGTTTTTTTTTTTTTTTTTTTTACTTTCCCCTACCTTAACTTTTAATAGCCAACAATATTGTTTACATTTCATTATTTGTTACATTTTGCTATTCTTACAAATACATAATTTATCTCTGTACTTGTACTTAACAAGTAACAATCATAAAGTTATGTATAACTTCCGAACTATTTCGTTACTGTTTTTTTCGTTTGAGATAGTTTGGCCAAGATTTACGCGAATGACCGATAACTGGTCCATACGAGGACTAGCATCTTTCGGTCGACTAGTATTACAACCTTTGCTTGATCAGGAGAACGATTAACAGCTTATTTAAGTAAAAATGAGAAGATGTTGTATAACTGTAATGATCGAGACAATTATCCACCGTAGTTCGAAGGAAGTGGATGTAAGCAATTATAGGCAACCGTACGGCCTTCAACAATGAGAAAAACCCATACCGTATGGTCTGCTATAAAAGGCCACTACATGAAAAATACGAAACAATTCAATTGAGAAACGGTGTAATTTATAACAAAACAGTTTACGAAAAACAACCATGACAAATATCAACCAACAACAACCACTGAACTACAGGCTCCTGACTTGGCACTGTCACATGAATAATGGGGTTAATCATGTTAGTGAACACTCAAAGTTGTTGTTTAACATCCAATGACAAATATTTTATTCGTATTTGTGTCGAAGTTATGTTAACATTTTACAACAGAATCTCTAAAGTTGAATGTGTTGGATAATTTTTGATAACCACCTGATTCAGGTAAATAGTGCTCCCCCCACATGCCATGTTGGGGTCCTAAATGTTGTATAAAAGGGTCCAGAAATGTGCATAAAAAATGGCACCAGAACCAGCTACAAGCATATCATGATTTCGACTGGTATCCTGTCGTTATTTGACAATTTTACCAATACTGTGTGGTACTAAATAGTCTACGGAGAGACCAACCTAATCACAATTAATAATAACCAGAGGATGTGATACCTTTTGCATTTCTCTTAAACGGATGTCGTGTGAAGCACGGGTCCTTTGTCGGACGGAAAAGTCCAAGTACAACACTACACGAAATCAAAATTACCCTTCAATTGGATTTCAACGAAACTATGTTGACATATTTTGTTTATATACAAGGTGTATTCCATTCCAAATATATATATGTAGATTACAGGACCATGTTTTATCAAAAATTGAGGCAACTCAAGATTTAATCTTCAAATAAAGTTGTCATAACGAGATTAAAATCTACTATACT
Source organism: Mytilus galloprovincialis (assembly GCA_037788925.1). Lineage (NCBI taxonomy): Eukaryota > Metazoa > Mollusca > Bivalvia > Mytilida > Mytilidae > Mytilus > Mytilus galloprovincialis. The sequence goes on from CM075341.1 coordinate 50,424,653, forward strand.
ATTAAAGATTTACAAATATTACAAATGAATTGACTTTTCATTTTCATCTGTAGCTATAGGTGCTTTTTCCCCTCGGTAACGCCGAGAAAAAATGTATGTTCACTTTTGTACAAAACTGTCTCCTGTATTTTGTGTTCCAGAATATACCAAGCAAGCATACTCCTTATCAAAATCCACCCGTCCCCTTCCTAAGAAAATTAAATAATCGTTATCATAGAAATATAAATACAACCACGCAACATGTTATTTAGTATTGTGCATTGCTGCTGAAGATCAGTCTTTTTGATAAAAAAAAAGGTTGAAGAAAGTTGTAGTCAAATATAATGAATTAATATCGAATATCTGTATACTGTTTTACTGCACTGTATATATGCATCTAAATTAAATATCATATACATTTCTTCACATGACGAATTTTAAAAAGCATGAAATACTTCAATATGCAAATGTATCAGAATGTTGTCAGAACCTTATTGCAATCGTTCAAATGAAGACTAACCCGAATAAGTAAGTCTCTACCCATAATCGACCTCTCCTATAATTGCAAAGTAAACGTAGATCAGCGGAAATTTTAACCAAATGCTTTACATTGATAGTAAGCTTCATTTGTTTTTTCTCAAATTTAGATATTTTTTTCCATTCAGGATGGAATGGACATATTGGTTCATAATTCAGACTTTCTTCCCCACATACAAGTAGTATAAAAATAGCATTTTGCTTCAAACGAGTTTGTTCTTATTGCTTATGTCAAATGCATTCTTCAATACAGATTTTGAACATCATAAACACATCATTTTTTTTTCATTTTTTGTTAATATTTTGATTGGGTTATTGTAACAAAAAAATCATAGCAAAAATACAGTTTTTTTTAGTATGTATCTAGTTATGTCGCTTTGTCTAACACATATTACTTTGAGCAATTAAACACAAATCTTTTAAATGTTCGTCGCCTCAACCCGCATTAACATATCTTTACACAACTATTAGAATGTTAGAATATGAAACAACTTTTACCATGAACACAAGGTGAAAAACGTTCTTATCTTTAAATTCAACTGGTTGAAAGAAGATTGCCTCATTCAGAACTTCAAATTGTTCAAGAATATTTTTGTATTCTTCTTTAAGGTCAGAACTCTTAACAAATTTTGGAAAGAACTTGGATAACACATTATGCGGAATGAAATAACTTGACAGATTCTTTTCAGTAAGCATTTGATTCACATTAAGAAACACTCTGCGAACCTGGTCGTTAATATATCATCTGTCCAAAATGTATCTTCCCAGAAATGAGTCATCATGAAATAAACAATAGTTTTGATCCAGTAGAGCCTCGATATAATTTCGTGGTATACATGTTGAAACAGCATACTTTAAACAGCGGTAGACTACCTTTCTCCCGTTGCTGGAAGAATACCTATACCATATTTCCTTTTCTCGAACTGCTCGTGTCCATCTTGCCTCGCCATCAGACCTAAGTATTAAATAATCATACTTTTCTTCCGCCTTTTCCCTAGCCGTTGTAATACCAGGCCGAGTCTTGTCTTAAATTTCTTGATTTACATTCATTGGATTGTTGAAGTCCTGTGGTTTTAAGCATAAACACAAGTCAACATGAACGACCATCTGACTCCGGAAAAGAGTAATGTATGCGTCTGCGCAAGTCCGGTCATAAAGATAGGGACCGTATCAAGCCACTTCCAACCGGGTAATGCATTTGTCTCTAAAATATTGTCAGTTTCCATCTGGATAGCATTCCATACCCTTTTAAGAAAATCTTGATCTTTTTTCTCACTCTGGTCAATGTCCATAAAATCGTCAAACAATTCTCTTTTTTTAATTCCAAGAAGTTTTTTTTCATCAGATTGAAAGGAATCATATATTGGCGGTTCCAATACTTCCAATGCCTCGTTCAAGCAAGGCAGTTCTATCATAAAGTCAAATTCGTCAGGGTTTCCAATTTTAGTACCATCAGCTATGCTTCCAATTCCAATAATGCTATAATGATGAAAAACTTTGTGTTTTGTGTTTTTCTGCTAATATACCATAGACAGTTTTCAGCATGCCCTTCATATCATTAACGACTTTTACATAGTCTTGATCGTGCTCTTCATGGGAAGATTTCATGTTTTCTTTACAAACGCTGTCTATAAACTGATAATTTATTTTACTTTGATCAATTTTAAGAACTGATTGCAGTAAATTTTCTCTGAGTAATATTTTGGGTCCACATACGGGTCAAAGAGACTTAAATAGACATCTGGATTTAAGTCATTACCATAAGTGCAACTTATCGAAGGTTGAAAGGGCCACTGAGGACGCGTGTGGGTCTTGGTTCTCTTTATGTATGACAGACATGGACTGTTAGATTTGTTTATTTGTTTTACTACATTACGGATGTGATCACGTCGCTTTTCAATATACATATTTGAATGCACAGCTAATATTTGCCCAAAATCAGCAACAGTCGGAACCCTGTAATTGTATGGTCCTGTCATGCTTGTTAATACGTTTTAATTTCTTCGTTCACATTTACGTTCGATAAAAGATCCGATTTCCAAGCAATCATTTGGATGTGTGAAGCAATCGTCTGTTGGCATTGGCTATCCTGTGCTTTGCAATGGTCGAAGTCAGATGTCTGCTCTGCCTCATTTGTACATTGTAAATTCTTTTCTGCATGTTTCAGACTAAGCGGCTGTAATTCATTCCCCTTTTCCTGGTGGTCCTTTCTCAAAACTCTTTGATATAATATTGTAATATCATCCATAAGATTTAACGGTAGTGTAAATCTAAAATGAAATAAAATAATAATTAACGGGTTTGTTTTTTAGGTTGAAAACTATGGTTATAAAAGCAAATAATTCCGTTCAAGCCGGTGCTAGGGACCGTTTTAAACTTGCAGTGCGATGAGGAGTTTGCTTGCTCAGTGATGAAGGCCTCACCGTGACTGTGAGATTAAGAAAAGCAATTCAAGCGCTGTTCCTTTGCTTTTTGGTTGTTTTTCGCTATGCTTGTTTAGTTTTGTGTCATGGATAATGGATACCCCACATCCTTTGTTTTTTTCTAATATATACTAACCTATCAAATTATTTGTGTTACTGGAACGCTGTCGCTTTGGAGGCATAAATGATGTGTACCATATTTTCTTTATAAATCCATCTTTGGGGTGTTTGTATGAGACTACATATTCATAACTTGCAAACACACGTATAATACAATGGAAGAGAATACATAAAAATAAACATTCATTGCTGATTATATACCTAGAAGTGAGGTGAATAATTGCATCAATAGAAAGTTTAATATAATAATATATAGATCATGGTATGATTGACAGAGAGGCAACTCTTCACAGAGACAAAATGTAATTAAATAAATGACTAAATAACTATATGTTATGGTTGACCGTCGACAATGAGCAAAATCTTTACCTCATTTCAAGGTGTAAATGGTCCCGAAATGACACATGTACAAATGTAAACAATGTTTTTATGATACTAATAACAGTCTTAAGGGAAAACGGTACTATTTATTCTGCCATAGGCGACAATACTAACATTTTCTAAGTTTACCACTTTTTATAATAAAAACCTGGATAAAACAGTTATGTGTGGTGTTAGTACTTTATTACTCTATTTTAAAAATTGAAGCCAAATAGTATCATGACCAATTTCCAACGGAGCTTGTTTATGTTATCCATGCCCACCGTCATTTTGCAGCAAATTTATAAAATTTTGAAAGCCTTTTCGAATAATTCTCTAGAAAATATTTCAATAGGTTTTAAAATTTATATTGTAAATATAAACACTGCAGTTATTCATAGATAAATAAAAAAATATATGGTACCCTAACATCCAATCACGGCGTTCCTAAGTTGACTTCCTTCACCTGTCTTTGCTTACACAAAATGCCAACCTAATGCTGGGAAAATTAAATACTACCGTTTTCCCTTAAATAGTAAGGCGAGATAGTTATTTAAACGTTTAGTACTTATGATCATTAGGGCTTATGTGCGTGACAAACCCCAGCATATAATACACACTGTAGGAATTCGGGTTTTAAGTACAAGAGGTACAACCCAAAGGAGGACTGGAATATAGAATATGTTAATTCCTTAACTTCAGTGGCGGATCCAGAGGGGCGTAGAGGGCGTACCCCCCCCCCCCCCCCTTTGATCAGGCTTTTTTTTTTGGTAAAATGATTGATCAGACTAGACTTCGTGAACTTTGCAATTTCCTGTGTCCTGTAGTATTTAATTTTTATGCGAAAATTCTTTACTTATAAAGATATTTTTCTGATTGTCAAAGTCATGTAATTCTCAATGGTGGAGTTGAACAGTGCGTCGAAAAAAACGTCGCTTAGTCAATTACTGTAACACATTGCTTAGGCAGAGGATGGCAATTCAAAGCGACACAGGATTGAGCAAGAACGTATTAACTTCTATTTCACTATTTCACCAACTAATCTATAGACTATTACACTCACATGAATTAAAGTTCCACGGCAATATTATTTACCTACGCAAACATCTTTAACACCAAATGCCCCAGCCAATTTTAAAATAACATAGCTGAATAATGATCTCCAGTTAGTATAAGCTCTAGATATATTTAAAGTCTAAGGTACGAACCATTTGGTTTGAGGAGACAGTCTGAGATATTTGTGAGAAAAAAAATAACTCTGATTTTTGCCTTAAACAAAAATTCTGACTGTATCTGGATTGACAACAATAATCATGTCCACTGTTTTTGCTATTAGAAACAAAAATTTCCAACAGAATTATTTAGCATTAAATAAACATGATGAATAAAAACGGGCATTTTTTTGGTGGCTGGGGTTTGCATGTCTGAACGGAATGTCTGTTTCGCCGAACTGATATATTAAATACTTTTTTCAAGACCAGACGGCAACCTGCCTGATGGGTGTGGCCTTTATGTCTCCATTTGTCGACCGTCATTCATAAATTCGTTGTCATTTCAGACTCATTATTGGCCTTTGGTTGATTTGGAACCCCTCACTTCCCTTAATTTTGTTGGGTGAAACATATCAACCAAATATTTGGATAAGAAATTGCTTGTTTGTCTTTTATAACTTGTCCCGGCCGTATTGTAAATTTCATTGAATACCCCGGCGTATATCTTGTTTACAACAAGAAATCTGTGAAGTTATGATAACTTAACTTACAACAAAACAGCGAGAATTTTCCATGTCTATTTTCTATTGACAAGTCCTACATCAAATTTATCAGTTCATAGTTTTGGATCCATACTATCATTTTATGATAGACAATTAATAGAGAGAATACAGCATCGAAAAAATCTAACCCTTACACTTTACAGCAACTACAAAATATATATGCCCCACGCCAGTAACCGTTTGAAAAGTGCATATTATACTTACATTTTGTATTTTATGTTTTTAGCCCCAAATAGGTCCCAAAAATTTTTCGCCTAGCTCCGCTCGGCGATCTTTCAAAACGTTGCCCCCTTTTCCAAAATCCTGGATCCGCCCCTGAACTTCACAGTAATCTGAATGCTAATTAGACTCATCCTTTGGCAGAAAGGGAAATTACTAACTTAGGGAGCTACCATTTGATTTTTATGGGGGGGGGGGCTAGGATGAAATTTGAAAAAAATAGGCAGGACAGGAAATCTGAGTAAAAAAAAAAAGGCAGGATGAGACGCTTACAAAAAAAAAAGTCAGGATGACAATTTATGTAAAAAAAGTCAGGATAAACTAAAAAAAAAAAAAAGAAGCAGGATCGAATAGAGTGAAAAATAAAAAGGCAGGACAGAGATAACAACTAAAAAAAAAATGCAGGACAACATTTTTCATCCTAGCCCCCCCCCCCCCCCCCCCCCCATAAAAATCAAATGGTAGCTCCCTTAAAGCCTTAATAACCTATCAGTATTGAAACAGCTGATTTTTAGTTCCTATTCCATTTTAAGTGCTTTCAAAAACCGTCGCAATCCTTATTCGCATACATTTTTTTGTACTTTCAAATTGAATTCGTTAACTCGTTCTGTTTTAAGGATAATTATTTCATATCGCTTAATAGATAGCAACTTCTAACCGATACCTTAGCCGTATTTGGCACAACTTTTCGGAATTGTGGATTATGACCGGTTTTTCAATAACTATTTTGTAAATATTAATATAACCGTGAGTCGCCCTTCTTTTTGTCCACTCAGTCTTCGCTTACTTTATTTTAAACTTTCGTTTTAATTACCAAATTACTCAATCTTGTTGTAGCATAAAATAATACAATATTAAAAAATATTTGAACATGAAAAGTTCAAAAATGTTTTAGATTACCAATTCATCTGAAGGAGAATCTAAGATACGTGAGATCTGGGAACAGTATATCTATAGTTAATATATGTTCCTGGTGAGATACACCGTTTCAACATCCTTGTCTTTGTTTACATTTTGTGTTGAATAAATTAAAAGTCAAATCTAGACTGAAATGACAATCCGGAATTTTAAATTATCTCCTGTTGAGAAGCTTGCAAGAAGTCTATCAACTATTTTTTAAGTTCATCTTCCACTTAATTCTAAATCACTACCCTTAAAGTTTGTCTTCTCTCGAGTTAATATAGAAATTTTTCAAATTAAACTTTTAATCAGATTTAATTAAAGCATATGTAAATTATATACATGTAGGTTGTTTTAATGTCGGCACATATATAGTAACAAAAACAAATAGGCGTTAATGAGCTTTTACCCAACACGGAGACCAGACTGACAATCTGCACTTTGTGTATTTTTTGTTGTGAGAGATGTATATAAATTTCCTGTTACGTCCTGTGTGTATTTTTTGTTGTGAGAGATGTATATTTTCCTGTTACGTCCTGTGTGTATTTTTTATTGTGAGAGATGTATATAAATTTCCTGTTACGTCCTGTGTGTATTTTTCTAAGTTGTTCTTCTGCTTTGTGTCAATCTATGTTAATACATTCTGTATGTGAGACAATATCTGAAAAAGTCTAATTACCTAGTTCCATCTTTCACCGGCAATTTTTTTTTTTATTCAACCATCTTTTTGGAAAATTTTAAGTTTCAGTATTAACTAGAGTATATATTGCACCAACTATTGACAATTAAACACTCCTTCTTATATTTCTTCCAATAAAATCTAATAATTTGAATGTTGACCCCCCCCCCCCCCCCCAAAAAAAAAAATCATGTTGTTCCGTGTTGTTTTCTGACAACTAAATCATTCAAATAATATCCAAATTAAGTAAACAGGCTTCCGTTTTTCGCAAAATATGATAGATAATATAAGAAACTTGTCCATTACTGGTCTGTTTTTATTATAACTAAAACATGTAATTTATGATAACATTTAGGAAATTTAAGAAAAAATAAATTTTGTCCCAAGGAGTAATTTCCCTCCTGTTACCACTAGTTTTTTTCACCAGTGGAAACTTTTGAAAGACCAAGATTTGATTTCTTATAATGCAATGAGAAGAGCAACATTTCCTGAATGTATGAATCCTCATGTATAGTTTGAATGGCAGCCAGTTTGAAAAATCTGAGCTCACCCAAAATAAGAATTTAGTGAAAAATAATTTTGTTGTTCTCTCCTGTTACAGCCTTTTTGTGTACCTTCTGAGAATATTTGATTGTCAGCACTATAACATTGAATGTGTTTTTATAGTATCTTATTAAATTGATATGTAGATGGAAGTAAACTTCCACACAATTCAAATAAAAGGACAAAAAATACTGTGTAATTCCTTTCTGTTACGTTCTGTCATGTTACCTGAGTGAAAGTAACAGCATAGCCATAATCAGTAACAGGAAGGATGTTTAAGGACAATTTCACTAATGAAACACAAAGTTAATCTACTATATGCCAACCATTGCATTAAATATAAGTTATTATCATCATATTAAATAAATCTCAACATAATATACAGTATTTTGAATGAAAAGACATTTTTTTTTTAACTTTTGATAACAGCAGAGAACATTGTGCAATTCTAGTATAGTAGATGGTAACAGAAAGGAATTTATTTTTTGATTTTTTTCATTACCTAGGCAGATTTTTCATCTTGCAAATAAAGATTTAAAAGCTAAATGACATGTTTTGCTGTTATCTTCCAATTGTGACCAATGTGTAATGATGTATTTTTCTTAAACTATGAAATAAAGGAATTGTTTTGCATATGTCAAAGCATTCCCGAACACAAATTTTTAATATCATAAAAGCATCATATTTTTTTATTTTTGTGAATGTTTTGATTAAGTTATTGTACCCCAAAAAAAAATCATAGCACAAAAACAGTTTTTTCTCAGTAACATATAATGTATCTTAGTTACGTCGCTTTGTCCGACACATATTACTTTGAGTAACTAAACATGAAAACCTTTTAAATGTTCGTCGCTTCAACCCACATTCACATATCTTTACAAAACTATTAGAAAGTTAGTATATGAAACAACTTTTACCCAGAACGGTGCTTCTCAATGAGAGCTGTATAGGACACTATACAAGTCTGTCCCAAACACATTCGATTCGTTAAAAGGGTTAGATCCATTTTTTTTCCCTTTTGGAATGCTTATAAAAAGTCTGATGAATGGGAGACAACTCAACTTTCTAAAATATTTATGAAATAACCTGCACCACCGTGCCAACTACAAAGTTAGGACGGCTATACTAGAGGGCACACGAGTTTTTTCCTTAACAGATTGTTATTTTTTGGGGGCAGAATACAGCATCTTTTAAACTGAAAGTATATGCGACCCCCGCGGAGATGATGTAGCTGTGTACTCACCCCGAGAGTGAAAGATCAAGATTTCGAACCCCGCGGCCGGTCATACTAAAGACCCCAAAATTGGCATTTGCTAAGCACGAGCCATTTAGGAACACACATATACAGACTGATTAAATCGGAGTCAGGGTAAGCTAGGTGACATGTGTAGTCGCGGCCTTATATTTTGAGAAATAGCCATCATTCCAAGTATTTGCATTTAGGATTTACATGCTTGGAAAAAATACATTTGTAGAACAACATTGGGAATGAAATCTTCTTGCATGCAATAAATTGAGCAAACAACCCGGCTGAAAGTGACATGCACCGTAAAAGATAAGCAGATAATATCAAAGGAACATTCAAAGTCGTAAGTCGAATACAACTGACAAGGCCATGGTTAAAATACGAACAATTATCAAAAGACAAAACAACAGTCTGCAAAACAGAACTAAAGAATGGGCAATACGGGGCTCAGAACTAAAGAATGGGCAATACGGGGCTCACCAAAGAAACTATATATGATCTCAGGAACTCCCGAACGGTGAGGCTAAGCATATTCGAAAGTAAAGAATGAACATATACTGAAAGGGTCATTTGCGATGATTTATGATGGTGGACCTCTCCGTCTTTTTCATTGGTCGTCGGCTTTTCCGTTGCTTTGTGGTATTCTATTTCACCATGGCATATTATTTTTTCATATTTAATTCATAAGTTTATGTTATACGAGATTTAGAGAACAATTGGTCAAGCTTTACGATCTCGTTTTCTAAAATATTCAGTGTCATCACCGTAGTATTCTGATATTTTGCCGTTGAGGTCCACATTAGTGTCTCTGTATATTAATTGAAATTCGGATCCCCTACCACGAATCTGGACACTTTCTGGCATGAACAGTTCTATAAATGAGCATAGTGCTTTAAAATTCTCATCACTAAAATCATTGTGTGCATAAAAATAACAAAGTTCAATTACTGACTTGAAACGACCATTGTCTGTTTCAATCTTGCTCATCTCTTCTGCTTTTTTCAACACAAGGTGAAAAACGTTCTTATCTTTAAATTCAACTGGTTGAAAGAAGATTGCCTCATTCAGAACTTCTAATTGTTCAAGAATATTTTTGTATTCTTCTTTAAGGTCGGAACTCTTAACAAATTTTGGAAAGAACTTGGATAACACATTATGCGGAATGAAATAACTTGAAAGATTCTTTTCAGTAAAGCATTTGATTAACATTAAAAAACACTCTGCGAACCTGGTCGTTAATTTATCCTCTGTCCAAAATGTATCTTCCCAGAAATGAGTCATCATGAAATAAACAATGGTTTTGATCCAGAAGGATGGAACAAGTGGTTCAGTTCGGAAAAGTGCCTCGTTATATTTTCGTGGTATACATGTTGAAACAGCATATTTTAAACAGCGGTAGACTACCTTTCTCCCGTTGCTGGAAGAATATCTATACCATATTTCCTTTTCTCGAACTGCTCGTGTCCATCTTGCCTCGCCATCAGACCTAAGTATTAAATAATCATACTTTTCTTCCGCCTTTTCCCTAGCCGTGGTAATACCAGGCCGAGTCTTGTCTAAAATTTCTTGATTTACATTCATTGGATTGTTGAAGTCCTGTGGTTTAAAGCATAAACACAAGTCAACATGAACGACCATCTGATTCCATTTCTCTCCAGAAAAGAGTAATGTATGCGTCTGCGCAAGTCCGGTCATAAAGATAGGGACCGTATCAAGCCACTTCCAACCGGGTAATGCATTTGTCTCTAAAATATTGGCAGTTTCCATCTGGATAGTATTCCATACCCTTTTAAGAAAATCTTGATCTTTTTTCTCACTCTGGTCAATGTCCATAAAATCGTCAAACAATTCTCTTTTTTTAATTCCAAGAAGTTTTTTTTCGTCAGATTGAAAGGAATCATATATTGGCGGTTCCAATACTTCCAATGCCTCGTTCAAGCAAGGCAGTTCTATCATAAAGTCAAATTCGTCAGGGTTTCCAATTTTAGTACCTTCAGCCATGCTTCCCATTCCAATGATGCTATAATGATGAAAAACTTTGTGTTTTTCTGCTAATATACCATAGACAGTTTTCAGCATGCCTTTCATATCATTAACGACTTTTACATAGTCCTGATCGTGCTCTTCTTGGGAAGATTTCATGTTTTCTTTACAAACTCTGTCTATAAACTGATAATTTATTTTACTTAGATCAATTTTAAGAACTGATTGTAGTAAATTTTCTCTAGGTAATATTTTGCTTTCAGCATGTGGGTCCACATACGGGTCAAAGAGACTTAAATAGACATCTGGATTTAAGTCATTACCACGAGTGCAACTTATCCAAGGTTGAAATGGCCACTGAGGACGCGTGTGGGTCTTTGTTCTCTTTATGTATGACAGACATGGACGGTTAGCTTTGTTTATTTGTTTTGCTACATTACGGATGTGATCCCGTCGCTTTTCAATATACATATTTGAATGCACAGCTAATATAGGCCCAAAATCAGCAACAGTCGGAACCCTGTCATTGTATGTTCCTGTCATGTTTGTTAATACGTTTTTATTTACTTCGTTCACATTTACGTTCGATAAAAGATCCGATTTCCAAGCAATCATTTGGATGTGTGAAGCAATCGTCTGTTGGCATTGGTTACCCTGTGCTTTGCAATGGTCGAAGTCCGATGTCTGCTCTGCCTCATTTGTACATTGTAAGTTCTTTTCTGCATGTTTCAGACTAAGCGGCTGTAATTCATTCCCCTTTTTCTGGTGGTCCTTTCTCAAAACTCTTTGATATAATATTGTAATATCATCCATAAGATTTAACGGTAGTGTAAATCTGAAATGAAATAAAATAATAATTAACGGGTTTGTTTTTAGGTTGAAAACTACGGTTATAAAAGCAAATAATTCCGTTCAAGCCGGTGCTAGGGACCATTTTAAACTTGCAGTGCGATGAGAGTTTGCTTGCTCAGTGATGAAGGCCTTACCGTGACTGTGAGATGAAGAAAATCAATACAAGCGCTGTTCCTTTGCTTTTTGGTTGTTTTTTGCTATGCTTGTTTAGTTTTGTGTCATGGATGGATACCACATATCCTTTGTTTTTCTAATATATACTAACCTATCAAATTATTTGTGTTGCCGGAACGCTGTCGCTTTGGAGGCATAAATGATGTGTACCCTATTTTCTTTATAAACCATCTTTGGGGTGTTTTTATGAGAACTACATATATTCATAACTTGCAAACACACGTATAGTACAATGGAAGAGAATAAATACAAATAAATATTCCTTGCTGATTATAGAACCTAGAAGTGAGCTGAATAATTGCATCAAGAGAAAGTTTAATATAATAATAGATAGATCATGGTATGATTGACAGGGAGGCAACTCTTCACAGAGACAAAATGTAATTAAATAAATGACTAAATAACTATATGTTATAGGTCAGCGTATGACCGTCGACAATGAGCAAAATCTTTACCTCATTTCAAGGTGTAAATCGTCCCAAATGACACATGTACAAATGTAAACAATGTTTTATGATACTACATGTAATGACAGTCTTAAATAGTAAGGCAAGATAGTTATTTAAACTTTAGTAAACTTATGATCATTAGGGCTTATGAGCCAGACAAACCTCAGCATATAATACACACTGTAGGAATTCGGGTTTTAAGTACAAGAGTTACAACCCAAAGGAGGACTGGAATATAGAATATGTTAATCCCCTAACTTCACAGTAATCTGAATGCTAATTAGACTCATCCTTTGGCAGAAAGAGAAATTACTAACTTAAAGTCTTAATAACTTATCAGTATTGAGACAGCTGATTTTTAGTTCCTATTCCATTTTAAGTGCTTCCAAAAACCGTCGCAGTCCTTATTCGCATACTTTCAAATTGAATTCTTTCCAATCGTTCTATTTTAAGGATAATTATTTCATATAGTTAGCAACTTTTAACCGATACCTTAGCCGTATTTGGCACAACTTTTTGGAATTGTGGATTATGACCGGTTTTTCAATAACTAGTTTGTAAATATTAATATAACCTTGAGTCGCCCTCCTTTTTGTCCACTCAGTCTTCGCTTACTTTATTTTAAACATTCGTTTTAATTACCAAATTACTCATTCTTATTGTAGCATAAAATAATACAATATTAAAAAATATTTGAACATAAAAAGTTCAAAAATGTTTTAGATTACCAATTCATCTGAAGGAGAATCTAAGATACGTGAGATACACCATTTCAACATCCTTGTCTTTGTTTACATTTTAGTGTTGAATAAATTAAAAGTCAAATCTAGACTGAAATGACAATCCGGAATTTTAAATTATCTCCTGTTGAGAAGCTTGCAAGAAGTCTATCAACTATTTTTTAAGTTCATCTTCCACTTAAGTCTAAATACACTACCCTTAAAGTTTGTCTTCTCTCGGGTTATAGAATTATTTCAAATTAAACTTTTAATCAGATTTAATTGAAGCATATGTAAATTATAAAGGTTGTTTTAATGTCGGCACATATAGTAACAAAAACATATAGGCGTTAATGAGCTTTTACCCAACACATAGACAAGACTGACAATCTGTACTTTGTGTATTTTTTGTTGTGAGAGATGTATATAAATTTCCTGTTACGTCCTGTGTGTAGTTTTTGTTGTAAGAGATGTATATAAATTTCCTGTTACGTCCTGTGTGTATTTTTTGTTGTGAGAGATGTATATGAATTTCCTGTTACGTCCTGTGTGTATCTTTGTTGTGAGAGATGTATATAAATTTCCTGTTACGTCCTGTGTGTATCTTTGTTGTGAGAGATGTATATAAATTTCCTGTTACGTCCTGTGTGTAGTTTTTGTTGTGAGAGATGTATATAAATTTCCTGTTACGTCCTGTGTGTAGTTTTTGTTGTGAGAGATGTATATAAATTTCCTGTTACGTCCTGTGTGTATTTTTTGTTGTGAGAGATGTATATGAATGTCCTGTTACGTCCTGTGTGTATCTTTGTTGTGAGAGATGTATATAAATTTCCTGTTACGTCCTGTGTGTATCTTTGTTGTGAGAGATGTATATAAATTTCCTGTTACGTCCTGTGTGTAGTTTTTGTTGTGAGAGATGTATATAAATTTCCTGTTACGTCCTGTGTGTATTTTTCTTGTGAGAGATGTATATAAATTTCCTGTTACGTCCTGTGTGTATTTTTGTTGTGAGAGATGTATATAAATTTCCTGTTACGTCCTGTGTGTATCTTTGTTGTGAGAGATGTATATAAATTTCCTGTTACGTCCTGTGTGTATTTTTGTTGTGAGAGATGTATATAAATTTCCTGTTACGTCCTGTGTGTATTTTTGTTGTGAGAGATGTATATACATTTCCTGTTACGTCCTGTGTGTATCTTTGTTGTGAGAGATGTATATAAATTTCCTGTTACGTCCTGTGTGTATCTTTGTTGTGAGAGATGTATATAAATTTCCTGTTACGTCCTGTGTGTATCTTTGTTGTGAGAGATGTATATAAATTTCCTGTTACGTCCTGTGTGTATCTTTGTTGTGAGAGATGTATATAAATTTCCTGTTACGTCCTGTGTGTATCTTTGTTGTGAGAGATGTATATAAATTTCCTGTTACGTCCTGTGTGTATTTTTGTTGTGAGAGATGTATATAAATTTCCTGTTACGTCCTGTGTGTATCTTTGTTGTGAGAGATGTATATAAATTTCCTGTTACGTCCTGTGTGTATCTTTGTTAGTTGTTCTTCTGCTTTGTATCAATCTTATATTCTATGTTAACACATTCTGTATGTGAGACAATATCTGAAAAAGTCTAATTTCCTGGTTCCATCTTTCACCGGCAATTATTTTTTTATTCAACCATCTTTTTTGGAAAATTTTAAGTTTCAGTATTAACTAGAGTATATATTGCACCAACCATTGATAATTGAACACTCCTTCTTATATTTCTTCCAATAAAATATAATAATTTGAATGTTGAACCCCCCCCCCCCCCCCCCCAAAAAAAAATCATGTTGTCCCGTGTTGTTTTCTGACAACTAAATCATTCAAAGAATATCAAAATTAACTATACAGGCTTCCGATTTTCACAAATATGATAGATCATATAAGAAACTTGTCCATTACTGGTCTGTTTTTATTATAACTAAAGCATGTCATAAAATTTTGCAAATTTAAGAAAAAATAATTTTATTCCATGGGGTAATTTCCCTCCTGTAACCACTGTTTTTTTTCACCAATGGAAACGTTTGAAAGACCAAGATTTGACTTCTTATAATGCAATGAGAACATTCGGCAATCCTCGGTAGAATCCGCTACTCTCCTTCTATGATGGTACGGAATCGGCCGAGTTGAGACGAATGGCAATGAGAAGAGCACCATTCCCTGAATGTATAAAACCTCATGTATAGTTTGAATGGCAGCCAGTTTGAAAAATCTGAGCTCACCCAAAATAAGAATTTAGTAAAAATAATTTTGTTGTTCTCTCCTGTTTCAGCCTTTTTGTGTACCTTCTGAGAATATTTGAATGTCAGCACTATAACATTGAATGTGTTTTTATAGTATCTTATTAAATTGATATGTAGATGGAAGTAAACTTCCACACAATTCAAATAAAAGGACAAAAAGTACTGTGTAATTCCTTTCTGTTACGTTCTGTAATGTAACCTGATCAAAAGTAACAGCATAGCCATAATCAGTAACAGGAAGGATGTTTAAGGACAATTTCACTGATGAAACACAAAGTTAATCTACTATAATATGCCAACCATTACATTAAATATAAGTTATTATCATCATATTAAATAAATCTCAACATAATATACAGTATTTTGAATGAAAGGACAGGTTTTTGACTTTTGATAAATGCAGAGAACATTGTGCAATTCTAGTATAGTAGATGGTAACAGAATGGAATTAATTTTTGAATTTTTCATTACCTAGGCAGATTTTTCATCTTGCAAATAAAGATTTAAAAGCTAAATGACATTGTTTGCTGTTATTTTCCAATTGTGACCAATTTGTAATGATGTATTTTTCCTAAACTATGAAATAAAGGAATTGTTTTGAAAATAATAATTCCTTACCAACTCTGTCCTGTCACTCAAGATTCTTTCATGTTACCGACATATCGGACGATATTTTAGAATATAATAATTTCTTAACTTTTTGTATTGTAAATACTAAAATAAATAATTGGCATTTGATAAAATATTGTAAAATATACTAGTAAACCAGATATAGTATCTTTAACTTATTCTTTATTTCCATAAGAAACTTTTTTAAATTGATTCACTTTGGTAAAAGGAAAGAACTGGAATTGTTGATACCATTTTTAAAATTGCCATTGTTACCACATTTCACAATTGTTTGAATTACAGAGAACTGTTCCCGAATCCTCGATGTTTGTTCTTCGATTTGTGCTATTAAAGTACCGGTTATAAAGACATGTTATGGGTTTTTTCCTATTACAAAAAAATAGACATTTTCAGATATTGTTTCATGTGCATGTCCCTAGTCAGGAGCCTGTAATTCAGTGGTTTTTGTTTGTTCCTGTATGTTGATTTTGTTTTTGGTAATTGTTTTGTACATAAACCAGACCGCTGATTGTTACATCAGAGGCCCCTGAGGGGTCTCGGGTGTATTGCCATCGCCTACTTTTCAAAGATCAAAGAGATGCATATATAATTAGTTTTGGAATAATAACCGACATTATAGACCCGCGGACCTATATAGTGCAGAATAAAATTCCGTATCGCTTCTTTTAAATTCATGTTTTCAATGGATACTCAGTTTTTTTTAATTTTTCTTAATGCAAATTTATAATATGAAAATGTTTTGTCGTTAGAAATATTTGTATATTAATCAAACGATCTTCAATATCAATGACGAGTCGAAAAATTGTTGTTGCGGATGAATACCACGAGTGCGCAAGAGGGCAAGAGCGAGCGTGTAGAAAATCGAGAGGAAATCAATTCACACATTTATACACAGAAAGGTAATTATATTTCAATTATTTAACTTGGAGTAACCTTTTTAAACCGTTTGTAGCATATTTGTATATCATATTATCGTAGCAAAACCAGGAATATTTAATCTGGCACAATATGAAAATAATTTCTCTGTTTACGTTTCCTGTCGCCATTTTGAAAATACCAGCCAGGGGGGGGGGGGGGGGGGGTCCGGTTCCAACTATATATGTCCCCATTCAAATGCATTGATCAGCCAAAAATGTGGGGTGCCAACACCGGAACCACCCGATGGATCCACCAATGAGATACACACACGTGGAACAATTTTCTTTTTTTTTAAGATACTGTTTCGGATTTTCGTTCCTTCTCCGACTAAGTTTGTTGCATTAGTACATATGTAAATTATGTCCCTTGTAAAAACTGGAATGAAAAACAGAAATTTATAATGACTTTGAATATGTAAGTTATATTTAATTATTGGTTGATTTTATTGTTTATTTTTATATGTCATATTCATAGAATCTTCGTCTTACTTTACACTGAAATGACAGAGTCTGGGTAAATCAAATTTTACAATACTGAATTACCATACATGTCATATTAAAGTGATGGTACACAGGCAATAGACAACTTTCGAGTTCGATGCATTTCCGTCAAAAACTCTGGTTTTAGTGAACGTCATTTGTGCGTTTAGGGGCGTCGTCACTTCCATTCCAATGTTGAGCGAGTGGTTGGAAAACTATAATTCTATATTGTACGAATTATTCGGCAAATTGAATTCTCAAAATTGACAATCAGCATTGCTGTCATTAGGGAATTGTCATTAAGTACCTACAGAACAACCATTATTTCTAGTTTATCCTGCACAATGAGGATCACTAAGACGCTTGATGAACGTAAATAATGCAGGGAAACAGGCGACCCCCTCTTTCTGGTAAATGACGTCATAAAAGCGCGTATAATTGACGAGTTTTTTCCGGTGACGGATGAACTCGAAAGTGGTCTATTGTTCTTGTCGATGTGGTGTTTAGTTTCTATCCACACCCTTACGAAAAATCAAGTGATTTTGTGATTTTTCATACGGGTGTGGGTAATAAACCCCTCATTGACAGAAACAAGTGCCTGTAAGTTCCTACCTAACTTACTAGCCAAAAGATATATTGGTAGTCCAAATAATTATGACGGACCTGGCAAGGCTATTTTAATTTTTTTCTGGGACGCCTTCCTACGACGTCATAACGCTGAAGCCATTTTTTGGTATACGATTGCTTTCAAGCAATCTGTAGACTTATACCGGTGGCTCAAAGCATTGCCCTCACGTCAATCATTTTATTCTAAACATTAAGGAACATCTCAGATTCTCATGATTGTCTTGCTTTAAAAGGTAAAAACAAACAAAGGGATTGAACTTAAACAACTTTCCTATAATGTTCTTTTCATAATCTTCATGTTTGATAATTCCCTTGACTTATATGCATGTATTTAACAACACGGAAAATCAGAATTAAGCAGTACTTATATTTAGTGTATTTATAAATTAAGAAGCACGTCAGAGGGAATTCCCAGATTTTGATAAAATGCGAGAGTTCTCTGAATTCCGATAAATCTATATATTTCTGTCATACATGTATAAGAACTGAAGTGGAGTTTTTCTTATATGTTACCGTTATGAAACTGATATTTGTGTATGTACTTCCATAAAGAAATAGAGAACCATCTTGGTCGTTTAATATACGTTCTTGCTACAGGGTTTGTTTTGGAAATTATGCGCATGAGTATAGTTTTCTTGACTTCAAGGGGTTTTAGATTGAATGGTTGCTCTGGATTCCCCACTCAATTAATTAATTTATAACTCATGGGATCTTTTCTATGTGTGTCTGCTATTGAGGGTTATTGTTGTTGCATAATTTTAAATCATACGCATCATTTAAATTAAAATAAATATAGTCCACATCGTAGAGCACCCCTTCAGGCGAAATGGAGTCTTCCATATTATCGTTTCGAGTTGTCTCCCTTCCGGAAGTAACTTCCGTGAATTCTGAATCAAAACAACACATGTATCGAGTATTAGCCCGTTCTGCCAATAAACGTCGTATTATATTAAAAACGATCGCAATTTAAACCAATAAATGTGTACGGAAAGGAGTCATGATCACTGACCCAAAGGAAATTAAATATTTAAAGAGTTAGGAATGGGGTTCCTCCTAGAATTAACGTAGGAAAATAGGTGATAAGATACGAAGTGAAATACCTTCTCTCACTCTGAGTCTCGGTGACTGCTGTGGAAAGTAAACTTGGAATTGATAGTACAAAAATAAAACACAATAGGCATAATTACATTGTTCATAGATATAGGAAGATGTGGTGTGAGTGCCAATGAGACAACTCTCCATACAAATAACAATTTATTTTTATCTGTGATTGGCTATTTTGTAACTATTTTACATGTGCAGTTGAATTAGTTTTGAAAATAATATTAACCAGCTACATGTACATGATGTATACATGTGTCAATGAAACAACGGCAATCGTATCCCTCAAAGCAATCTGCTCTTTGATTACGTCTGGATTTTTAGAGCAAATTTTGGGGGGAACTTTGACACCTAATTTTGACATGAATTTTTCATTGCCGGTGTCATATGGTATTTTGAACCCCCTAAAAATTGAACCCGGGGTCAAAATACCATGCGGTAAAATGACCCCGAATAACAAGCACTTTTTTTACATTTCAACATTTTATGATGTATTTAAATGAGTAGTTATTGTTTGCAAACTCCATTAGAAATTTGAATTGAGATCAGTTTTGGAATAAGGGAAAGGGGGATGTGAAAAAAAATTGGGGGGGGGGGGGGGGGTTCAATTTTTCTATTTCAGATTTCATATATAAAAAGAAAATTTCTTCAAATATTTTTTTGAAAGGATTAATATTCAACAGCATAGTGAATTGCTCAAAGGCAAAAAAATAATTTTAAGTTCATTAGACCACATTCATTCTGTGTCAACTATTTAATCACAATCCAAATTTAGAGCTGAATCCAGCTTGAATGTTGTGTCCATACTTGCCCCAGCTGTTCAGGGTTCAACCTCAACCCTGCAGAGCATCTTGTTTATATTTGTTCTTAACAATTTTTTGATCATTTAAAAGTATAGGGACAACAGAGTGGGTGTATGTGGGTTCGATTCCCACCCTAGGCATTCATTTATATTGGCTGGTGCAAAGCGGGCAGTTTAGCTTAGTGGCCCCACACTGACTCTGTTGTTCATATGTCACTTAAAAAAATCAGGCGGGCAGACCGGCTCTGTCAGGTCTTACCATCTTTATTTTTCTTTTCGAAATCATACACAACAAAACAATTGAAAAATTGTGAAAACTATACCACAGATAACTATGGTAAAACTTTAATTGTTTTTGGCATAAATAACCTTGGCTGCCATCCAAGATCCACATTTTTTTTATATTGATGAATTATATACATTTTGTATATCAGATTTGTATTCTTTTGGTTACAAAACATGTTGGATGGTAGGTGGCGGCCAAATCTTTATTCCTAATATAAAGGCATAAAGCTTTCAGGTCTGAAAATTGCCCCAAATCATCACATTTTGACAAATTTGGAACATAAAATGTGCTTGTTGTTCGTTGTGAGCCAAGGCTCCGTGTTGAAGGCCATACATTGACCTATAATGGTTTAACTTTTTTTTAAATTGTTATTTGGATGGAGAGTTGTCTCATCATGCTCATTGGCACTCACACCACATCTTCCTATATCTATTTTATGAAAAGAACTGATTTATTGAGCGTTAAGACTTTTGAAATGGACCCATTTATGAACCAAATTGTGAATTTTTCTAAGTTTTATGGTCATTTTGGGCAATTAGTGAAGCTTGTCCTTTGAATCAGTGGTTAACCAATAACCATAATACTAAGTATCTGTTAGAAGATAGCTCGTTCACAGTACATTGTTAAACTTAAAGATAAATATATATACCAACAATGACCAATATTAATGATGGAATGAGATTATACATGTATATATACTGTTTTAAGTTGTTAAATGTAAATGTACATACATCAATGAAAATTAAAACCAAACCAGCTCTAGACAAAATGATGAAAAAGAAATAAAGCTTACCATACAACATTTTTACAATCAGAAAAAAACTACATAAATCAGTTAGAAGTAGCCATGAAATGACAAATGTTAAACAATATATATACAAGAAAACTAATGGCCACATCAATGAACAAATGGAAAATCAAGATATACACCATAAAATTACAAGCCCTGTCTTACAGGCTTCTTACTAAGGACCAACACATTCATATGGTAGTTGTGAACTTCTATATGTATTGTGCAAAATTTTCTCATTGCTAAAACCAATGGTATCCAAAGTATTAAATCCAGAACAAAGTAAAAAAAGACTAACAGTTGAAAAACTATCCAATTGTTGTGAAATTCAATTAACAAAAATACCATCATTAGCGAAAGGCTATCTACATATAAAACATTGTAATATTTACAATGAACCATTTAATAATTAGAAAACAGAACCTACAATGTAAAATGTACATGTATAGCTGCTAATTTTTTCTATTTAAAAAAAAATATATAATGGATAAATGATTGCAATTGACTGTGTTAAAATAAAACCAAGATAAGTCAGTGAAGCTATTTATAAATATTCAAAAAGTTTGTGTTGACTGCAACAAAAATCTAGAATAAGGGATAGTAATCTTGCTGTGTGTTAACATCCATTTAATAAGCAATTGATCCAAAAGCTAAATGTTTCAGAAAATAGAAGACCTGGATACTAAATGTACAAACATTGTTAATTAATGCCATTTGTAGAGTAGGATCTGCTTGTACCCATCCAGAGCAACTGAGATTATCTCCAAGGATTGGTGGGGTTCGTGTTGCTCAGTCTTTAGTTTTCTATGTTGTTTCTAGTGTACTTTTATTGGTCTGCATGTCTTTTTCAGTTTTAGTCATGGAATGTAAGTTTATTTTCGATTTATGAGTTTGCTGTTCATCTGGTATCTTTAGCCCCAATATTAGTAATACAATTTATCTGTTTTAATGTGATTGTCTTGAACCTCTTTTTCATAGTTCAGTGAGTGACTATATAGCTACTCGAAGAAATGTTTGCTATGTTGATTCTCTATTATAAGTTATATGCTAACGATTTTTGTATGTGTGCAACTATATGGTCATTATGCCAATCTAACAGTTCTCATTTGACCACGTAATCATTGATAATTCACAAAGTTAAGTTTCCTAGTTTAAGACAGTATCTCAGATATGATAGCAAATTATATTATTTGTACTATATTGTAAGGTGAACATATCTGCCGGACAGAGGACCTCAAGTTATGTTGAATTATTGATAAATGACAGGTGTTTATATTATATCAATAATTCATACTTGAGGTCCTCTGATGTTCAGTACTTCAGTACTTTGATTTTAAATTTGTCACTTCGTGGTTTTATATAGCTTACTATGCAGTATGGGTTTTGACCATTGTTGAAGGTCGTACGGTGACCTATAGTTGTTAACTTCTACGCCATGTTGTGTCTGGTGGAGATATGTCTTATTGGCAATCATACCATAAATTATCATTTTATATTTATAATGCACTCCTTGTTGTACACATTCTGATTGTAGGCTAAAAGAATCATCAATTACAAAGTGCAGATTAATTACACACATATTATAATGCCCATAATTAGACACCAACCAGACAACAGCAAACAAAAGAAATTTAAAAGTGTGAATCAATCTAACATACACTTCCAAAGATGTGTCATTAATAAATAAATTATTGAAAGGATAACACAAATTAATGTAAGCAAACATAGCTACTTTCTACCATATTTGATTTTGTTTATTGTTTCAAAAATCAAATCGAGTTTCTAGTATGAATTGTGATTGTGTGAATTGTTTAACATTTTTTTAAATGCCGGGATTTTATAGTCTTCAATACGGTGTATGTTCTGCTCGTTGTTGAAGGTCATTAGATGATGTATAATTAGCTACACTCAAATCCTTTTGTGGATAGGTGTCTTGATAGTTAATCATACAACATATCCTTATTTTTATAATGACGAGAGTTCTGACTTCAATAATTTTTTCAACCCTAGCCATTGACTGTATTACAATATAATGCTAGCCAATTACTTAAGACGTAAATAGTAAAGGTTTACTTCATGACTTAAGGGGGGAAATAAAAATACTCTGTAAACAATTCCGAATGGTGGACATCAGGTCATGATAATAGTCGAATTCAATAATTTTAGGCATAAGTTTAATATAATTTCTTTTGGACTTTGTATTGTAATTCACAAAGTCCACCTCCCCGACCAAGGGGACTGGGGAATAGTAATATGGTCATTTTTGGTCTTCTTTCAACCGGCAGTAAAACCTTTTCCAAAGAGGGGCGTCGGTTTTGCTGGGCGGGATGTATAAATACTCAACCACGTCTGATAAGAATTAAAACCTTAAATCCGATGACTCGTGTAGAGAGAGAGTGCCACGCTCTCTAGATCTGAACGAGGAATCAACAACACTTATGAGGGTACCGTAGGCGGCCGGGTGCAAGATAATATTTCCGTCCCTATCAAATTAATCATTATTTTCCAGTAGAAATCCACATTTCCTGACATTCACCCAGGACGATGCCTATTCTATTTATTGTTAGTTTGTTATCGTCCTGCACATACATGTAGGTTAAATATGTCCCACGGTACGTTTAGCAAACAACAATCAACCAATTTAAAACTCCATCTTAATTGGTCTTGCTATCAAAGAAAAGAAAATACCAGAAACGACTGAGGAATCTGAATTCGGAGTTTGTGTTGATGTCAGACACTGTCTATAATGTTTTTTTTTTTTACTCTGAACAACTTATGTATTGTTAAAGACATTATTTTATTTGACATCCAAGTGTTTTTCATGTTGTTCTTATTGCTAGATTGCTGTCTGATTACGAATACCTCTAATCCCTAAGTTTTCATATAATTGGCATAAATCATGAGCGCCTGGTTTCCAAACACTGACTAAAGAGTTAATAAATACGGGAACTTCAGTGAAAAGGCCTTGAAAACAACCCAATGTAGTAAATAAATGTAAATGTTGCTTCGTTCGAAGTATTTTGTTAGACTA
This sequence comes from Mytilus galloprovincialis, assembly GCA_037788925.1. Classification (NCBI taxonomy): domain Eukaryota; kingdom Metazoa; phylum Mollusca; class Bivalvia; order Mytilida; family Mytilidae; genus Mytilus; species Mytilus galloprovincialis. The sequence goes on from CM075341.1 coordinate 50,448,551, forward strand.
AAGCATCACCAAGAAGACCCTGGAGTTATACAAAAAGGAGGGAGGGGGCAAGAATTTTTCCCATTGATAAATATCTTTTGACTTTGTGGTGCCTGCGATACGTGTGTTTCATTGAATTACACAATTTTCTTGCGTCCTTTTTTCTTATTTTTGCAATCAGATCTTATTAACATTTTAATCAATTCTATTAACGGTTGATTATATCAAGAGATTCTGGTGATTCTCATGATTCTTTTTCATTATTGAAGATCGCATTTTGATCGCGACTTTTCTGTAAGTTGCTGATGTGTTGTTGGATTTTTAAATAGCATTCAACAGTTAAAAACAACCATGATTGTTTAACTTCTTCCTTTGCTCAATATTCTGATATCACACTTGTCATAAAATACAAAAAAGAAGATGTGGTATGATTGCCAATGAGACAACTGTCCACAAAAGACCAAAATGACACAGTCATTAACAACTATAGGTCACCGTACGGCCTTCAACAATGAGTAAAACCCATACCGCATAGAAAAGGCCCCGATAAGACAATGTAAAACAATCAAACGAGAAAACTAACGGCCTTATTTATGTAAAAAATTCAGTGTGATGAAAAAACATGGGGACGATTACAGCTTATTTGCGACATTCCAAATAAACAAAACAAAGACCTGATTAATGTAGCTAGTTAACAGCGAAATCGCGAGAAAAAATTGAATAAAATAAACAAGATTCATTTATAGTATGAAAATAATTTATATTTTATTACATACATATATTAGATCAGACATTGCACTGAGAACACAACATTTCATGTTGAACCATTAAATAAAAAAATACAATACGTACACTAAATCAAGTCTTATTGTTTCTGTACAATTAAATGCAAACAACAAAATTGGAGTAAAGTCAAGTTACATACATTCATATATTGGACCTGTTTACTCCGAAACAGTCCTCGTCAATATTGCACGAAGAACACAACACCAGTCTTCATATAACAATTATAATCCATGTGTACAGTGAAATTAGTTTGAACGTTTCAGTACAATTCAATGTAACAAACTTGATGTAGTGTAATACAACACGTCATCATTACTATCAAGTTACATAAATTCGCTTATCGGACCTATTTTGTCCAAAACAGTCCTCGTCAAAATTAAAAGTAAATATTTACAAATGGAATAGCTTCCAGTTCACGCTTCTTTTTCTTGTTGAACATGGTTTCATGCAGCTGAGCATTTGTGTAGTTGCCTTGTCTACGCATACGTCATTTGAACCTCCGTGGATTTTACAGCTGTTTACATCACCCTGATATTTGTGTGCACAGTTTGTCCGACATGTTGCAAATGCTGTACCGACTAGAAAAAGTACGGCAATCAGAATTAATACTTTCCTCTCCATTTTCTACAAAAGAGTAGCGAAAAATTAGATAACATCTACTGTGCCATGTGATTGTTAAATGATATACTAGAACATGTGAATGCTAAATGAAATACCAGAGCATATGACTCTAAAATGAAAAAAAGAGAACAGAACTCGTGAATGTTAAATGAAATAACAGAACAGAACATGTGAATGTTAAATGTTTAATGCAATAACAGAATAACAGCAAAATGTGTATATGTGACATAGGCACCCAACTAGAAGCCGACATATTATATTGTGATTTCGGACCGGTTACATGTATGTAGCATGATATATATCTTAGATATTTTTCTAAGGGTAGCAAGTCATTTCGTACCTTGACCATTTCGTACCTCTGCCATTTTGTTCCCCAATAAAAACATCAATGAGACAGCTTAATCAGAAAATCAAAAACATCTTACATGAGATACAAAATGGTATACATATAAATTTTCAATGAGGTACGAAATGGTATACATGTTAATATTCCATGAGGTACGAAATGGTCAAGGCACGAAAAGGTCAGGGTACGAAATGGTTTTTTGCCAGGGTGCGAAATGACTATAATTCATTCTAAGTCACAGATTATCTTCTGTTACAGAATATTTCGATATTAAAACCTTCATTTTGCACATTTATACGCTAGTACGACGATCTGTTATTTGGAAAAAGTTCACTTACAAGCGCTAGAAACCTCAAAGAAATGGATACAAATGAAAAAATATTGATGCGTTTCTCCTGAAAATAAGTCTTAACAATTAAGTCAAAGTCAATTTCATTAATGTAACGTCCAAGATAAAAACATTGTAAATGTTTTACATTTTTCATTGTGTGACCATATATTGCTTGCTATGCGGTATGGGTTTTGCTCATTGTAAAGGCCGTACTTTGACCCGTAATTTTGACTTCTATGTCATTTGGTATCTGGTTGAGAGTTGTCTCATTGGCAATCATCTCCTTTTTTTGTATTTCCGAAAGAAAACAATTGTCAGAAAAGAAACACTAAATTATTTAAATTTTTATTTTTTTAAAAATACAGAGACATTCATGAAAAAATATATAAGTTAGAAATGAAGTGTACTTACAATTTCGTCTGCTTTTTGTGTATAATCAAAATGATAGCTTTGTCCAGTTTTGACTTTTATCTGGACAGTGACCAGTTTATATAGTTACTTTATTAGCCGGTAATCTCAAGTGACTAGATAATACTCAGATGAAGATTGGAATATTAAGGCGTAATACTTATACTCAATATGTATGTTGTAAAAACCGCACCAATTGTATTTTAATAGTTGTATCCATTGTCAATAAAAAAATAAAAAGTAAACGAAGCAGTCGGCAATTTTTGTATTCTCCAGACTTAGGTAATAGTTTAGATAAGATCGTTAAAAAATACCTTGTAGACGTAATGAATGAACGTTCTTTTCAAATTGATAAGATTTCCAATGTATAATATCTTGAACTGTGTGTGAACGTTTTTAGTTTTAAGTTTGATTTTTTTTTTTTTTTTTTTTTAATCTTTTATGGATGAAAGATTTTAAAGTATTTATGCATATGAAATTGTCACTGTAATGTACTTTTACGAAATAACCAATTTATTATGATATTTTAGCGTTAATGTATTTATAAGACTTATAAAGTCTTTTGCCAGTATCTTATATTATTTTTACTACAATCATATAATGTTTTTTGTAATCACTATGATGTGCATGTTTGATGACGCAGGTGTCAGTACCCCGCTGGCGCTTGCCCCCGTTGTAAAGGGGTAGTTTCACAATAATATATATATATATATATATATTTGAATATGCTTGAAGCTGTGAAGTGGTTCCCGAAAAAAAAATCTTTTTTAAAAGGCATTGCTTTTTGTTTCAAGTTAAGGAAGCTTTTAATTTTATTTGATGGCGACTGAGTTAGTCTGAAATTTTTTATGCTTGTTAATGTAGTTCATTACTGTATCCATGATTAACATGACAGGTGCCACATGTGGGGCAGGTTCTGCTGGCAGGTTCTGCTTACTATCTAGAGAACTTGAGATCACTCCTGGTTTTTGTTTGGGATCGTGTTGCTCAGTCTTTAATTTTCTATTTAGTGTTCTGTGCACTTGTTTGTCTTTTCGTGATTTTTATATATATAACGATATTAACGAGACAGTTTGGGAAACTAATCGTTTGGGTAACACTTGTTTCTGCATGTATATATGACAGTTCTTTTGTAAACGACATTAATTTGCTGGAATTAAGTTTCCAATTTAGAAGGCTTTAATTATAAATTTGATTGAAGTTAAATTATTCTGTGGTTTCTGACGCTTGTTAATGTAGTTAACTACTATGATCAACATAATAGGTGCAAATGTGGACCAATATCTGCTTCCGAAGATATTGAGATCGACCCCGGTTTTCGGTTGTGATATTAAGTCTTTACCTTCTGTAAAAGGTTTGATGAACAAGTCTTGAGGTTCAAGTATTAGTTATGTCGATTTTTACGGGAATTCAGCACTAAATGGGATACGAGTCCAAGTCTCAGAACAGCTAAGATCCGTCCCTTATAAATACTAATTTGATATTTTGATAAAAATAAGGAGATATGGTATTATTGTCAATGGAAATCTATCCACAAGAGACCAAAGGACGTTGGTATTAGTAACTAAAAGTCACCGTACGGCCTTCATAAATGAGCAAAACCCTTATGTATAGTAAGCAATAAAAGGCCTCGTCATGACTACTACGAATATTTGTATTGTTCCAATTCAGGGCCATTGATGAGCAGCATGACATTCACATACAGAACATTATAATATGATTTATCAAATTTTTTTCACATTTATGAATTTCGGCAACAGTAGTTTACCGATCTTGTAAATCGATTAGGAAGATACAAATCGTCACATCTCGGCCGATTCCGTACCTCGTCTAACGGAGAAGGAGAGAAGCGGAGTCACCCAAGGATTGCCGATTAGGAAGAGACAAATCGTCACAACTCGGCCGATTCCGTACCTCGTCTAACGGAGAAGGAGAGAAGCGGAGTCACCCAAGGATTGCCGATTAGGAAGAGACAAATCGTCACAACTCGGCCGATTCCGTACCTCGTCTAACGGAGAAGGAGAGAAGCGGAGTCACCCAAGGATTGCCGATTAGGAAGAGACAAATCGTCACAACTCGGCCGATTCCGTACCTCGTCTAACGGAGAAGGAGAGAAGCGGAGTCACCCAAGGATTGCCGATTAGGAAGAGACAAATCGTCACAACTCGGCCGATTCCGTACCTCGTCTAACGGAGAAGGAGAGAAGCGGAGTCACCCAAGGATTGCCGATTAGGAAGAGACAAATCGTCACAACTCGGCCGATTCCGTACCTCGTCTAACGGAGAAGGAGAGAAGCGGAGTCACCCAAGGATTGCCGATTAGGAAGAGACAAATCGTCACAACTCGGCCGATTCCGTACCTCGTCTAACGGAGAAGGAGAGAAGCGGAGTCACCCAAGGATTGCCGATTAGGAAGAGACAAATCAAGGTTATAACCATAAAATAGTGGGAATCGTAGGAACTTCATAAGGAGCGAGACTTGAAACAAGTCAAACTAGAAAACCACGACGGATTTTTGCTACAACAGTAAACGAAAAACAAATATGTTAGACAGCAACAATAGAAAACCACTGAATACAAACGCTCTGACTTTGGACAGGCATATGCAAAATGTGGCGGAGTTACGTGTATTCGTGTCAACTCTCTCTATATATTAATGATCAGTAAATTGTTATCAATTCCAATTATCTACTACAACACTAATTTAACAGGTGTGTGTGTGGGTGGGGGGGGGGGGGGGGGGATGTTCAATAGACTACAGTCGCGTATTATGAACATAGCGCGGAACATATTCGATTAAAGTAAAAAAGAAAAAATACGTTATTTGATGATGGAGGGATATTTTTTTATAACTATATAAGGACATGCCATCATACCATATCAGTTAGGTTAGTCCAACAAATCATGGATTTGTTTCCTACCTCCCTACATTTGAACCTACCCTATATTGTTATGCCAAACCTCACATACATATAATATGGACATTTCCAGTTATGCGCTGTTAAAGGCAGACATGTTTTAAAACATCTTAGGTCCAGAATATTTCCATATAATATACAGTTTGTGTAAATTATTTTGAAAAATGAAATTTCATTTCCCTTCCTACCTTTTATTTTTTGCCAAGAGACAAGAAAGAAGTATAATTACTTTGACCCTATGAATTCTGCAATTACTATTGCTTTACGACGTGTCGTTTTAACTTTTCTATTACGTACAGTCTGCTTGATGCTTTTTTCTAGTATCTGAGTATATATTTTGTAAAACGTTTGTATAATCGCGGTTAAGCAGTCAAGAGCTGCGTCATCCATGATTTTGACATCTTCGCCGATTAATAGTGTCATTGTTTCAGATTGATCCAGGTCAATCTTTTGCGTCAATCGTCGTAATTTCTTTTGAAATATTCTTTAAAATTAGTTGGATGAAATCTAAATAAATAATACACAAGATTAGATACCCTCGTTGTTTACATTTGATGGATATTTATTTTCGGACCACGATCTTGACAATTATGTACACTAGGAATCATAATAATGCTATACTAGACATAGGAGAGTCATGTGCAGTGTGTAGGATTATTATGTACTGCAAAGTACCGGTATATACATGTACAAAGAGCGGAATCCGATCCAGATATTTTTTTTCACTTTCATACCACAGTATAACTATTGCAGAATGAAGGACGATGATCATGATGGGACATGATGGGACATGTTGGGAAAAACTGTTTGTTTACGTTTTGAAAAATAAAACCCAAAATACTTGATTTAAATTTATGTTTTTACACAATATCATTAGAATATGACTTTATATTGCTCACACCAGAATTAAAGTCCCAAAATATGTTATCAAAGCAACTGAATGTAGACCATCCCATTTTGTTTTACACCTAATTCTTTTGTATGGTGACCTAAGGTTGGACCCCCTTTTATATGACTTGAATGTGCTGGAATCCTACTTTATAAAATGGCTACATCCGCGCCTGATATCGATTATTGAATTCGATTAATTTAATCACTGCAAGTGCGATTATTTCTGATGTGGGATTTGTGGAGGTGCGATGAATTTTCATTGTGGTTTTATGTAATAATTGGACATGCAACAACTGGCAATATCCATTTGATGACTTCCATATTGATGATATTTACAATTTAAAATCCAAAATTATCGTACTTGCTTACTTGAATATACACAGGGCATCACTGCCGTACACTTGATTTGATTCTGGACGTTGTGAGTTCAACAACAAGCTGAGAGAAGCTGATATATGATTTTAAAAATATGTCGAGTTATATACACAATTTGTATATAAAAATTCATGTACATGTTTTTTGCAATCCATGTCATTTCAATAAATTAAAAAAATCCAATCTTAACTCGAGCTGTTTTAACTGTTTGAAAAACGCACGTATGTTTACAAAGCAAGGTCACAAAAACGCCTTGAAAAATGTTTAAAAAATGAAACAATAAAATAACTTTAAATAACAACCGATATATGGGCAGATAGTTAGCGTATCTTCCTTCTGAATATATCTCTCATATCTAGTCTTTTGTAATATAATGGTTTCTTCGAATATTTATCCGTTTATGAAAATGTGTACTGTACCGTTTACTAACAGTACTGTATATTTCTATGGTAAATACATTGATAATGACGGAAGCGTATTAGCGCCACACATTTTTTTTTTTTTTATTTTTCTTCCTATGTTTGCGTTATAACGCAAACCTTTTGCGTTAAACGCAAACCTTTGCGTTAAACGCAAACCTTTGCGATATAACGCAAACCTTTGCGTTATAACGCAAACATCTTTATTTCAATTATTCATTAAGTTTTGTATATATGTCCGTCTGTCATTCATTTCGGATGTGATTTACTAGTAGATAAAAAAAGAAACATACATACAAGGCCAAATCATTATAATAAATATGCATAGGAATAATGGAATAATTGAAGTGCAATTATACATAAATTAAGACTGATTTGTGCATCAGAAAAGTATATAATTTAACAAGAAAATAGATATAGTTTAGTATATAGTCATATTAAAATTGAAAGATCAAAAATAATGTCATACAATTGTGAAACCTCCAAGTCAAATAGACAAAATGATCTTTCTGCTTTAAAATGAATTATTAATAAGGAAACATTTTTTTTAAATCTCAGAATATGATCAAGATTCTTTGATAGAAAGTCATTGAATTTTCATTTCAATATAATGAAGTATTTTTAAGATGCTTGGGTAGCAATTTGAATAGAGAGAACATAATTTTATTAATAAAACATCTTCATTCTATAAATTTATTGCCAAAGGGTAGCTTGTTTGAATGTAACCTACTTTACTCAGTTCTCAAACGAGAGCTTACTTTGGAAGTATATTTATATTCGGTTGATTTTTTTCTTAGGTATAACCTCAATTTACTCAATTTTCTTTGTAATATATATACTAGTAGTAACTTGGATATCGTTTTTGGGGACCTTTATAGTTTGTTGTTTAGTGTGAGCCAATGCTCCGTGTTGAAGACCGTAATTCGGCCTATGATGGTTTACTTTTACGAATAGTGACTTAGATGGAGAGTTTTTTTATTGGCTCTCATACCACATCTTCTTATATTATTCTGCTCATTATTAGTCATTGATATGATCTAATTATTCAAGCAGTTTACTTTGCAATTACTACAAAGGTGATAAATTTTATTATATACAGCCTCCTCCATTAATAACTACTGTTTCCTTTGAATCTTAAATAAGAAATAAGATAAAACAAATGTTTGCGTTATAACGCAAATGTTTGCGTTATAACGCAAAAGGTTTGCGTTATAACGCAAAGGTTTGCGTTACAACGCAAAGGTTTGGGTTATAACGCAAATGTTTGCGTTATAACGCAAAGGTTTGCGTTATAACGCAAAGGTTTGCGTTATAACGCAAACATAGGAAGAAAAATAAAAAAAAAAAAATGTGTGGCGCTAATACGCTTCCGTAGATAATAATACACCTTTATGTACATGTAACTATTTGACATTTCTAACATTTCAAATTAAAAATTAAAACTCCTGAAATTTGGTTTATGTTTAACGTAGATCAGAACCAACGGGAGCTAGATGGACCCACTAATTGGGAGCACCTGAGTGCAATCCAGTTTATTCGAGATTTCGCGAAAATACCCCTAAAAATTTGCATGGTCACACGAAGATCATGATGGTATGCGATTGCATCGTCTTGAGGTGATATGATGACGTTACGTACAGTGTTCGGTTTAGTAATGGTAACGTTACTCGACGTAGTTTTTTAATTATTTCAACCGACTTCTGTACAAAAGCTGACATTTTGATGTTTAACTACTTAAAAAACAATAGACTGTAAACATGACTGATTATATATTTTTGACAAATAAACTGTATTTCCTCATAATCTTTACTTATTAAAAGTATATATTTCAAATATTTGTCACTGCCCATGCATGTCAATTGTTGCAAAATGCACATACTGTATTATGATGCTCAGGATTCCGTCATCACAAGTATTTAAATCTAGACATATATATTGCGTGGATACAGCCAGTACCAAAGCTGTTTAGTGCTTTAAGAGTATAAATGTTATCAACTTTAGCCTTCAAATGTTCCAAAGTCGAAAGGTTCGGTATTATAGAAAACTTATTTTTTACCAAAAACTTCGACGCCTTTAAGATCATTAAAAGGTTTACAATACTTTGATGGAAGTCAAATTTCCTTGTTTATTTATTACCTTTTAAAAGAAATTATTAAAAATTATCTCCAACAAATATATCATTACACAGAACGTGTCAAATGGTAAAGACACAAACATTCTAAACTTTCAGTCAATGGAAAATAAAATTATATATATTACGTTACATTAACGTTCCGTGCAAAAAACGTTCAATTTGGACGTGGTAACATTTTGGGGAGACACGGACAACTTGGTGGAAATTGATGAAAAAATAGCATTTCCTTAATATTGAAGGCTTAAACAAATCTTTAAAAAAATCACATGTCAGTAGTAACATTTGTTTTCATAGTTTATTTGTCTGTCACAAATTTGAAATACCCTTAATTATCATGGTACTGAAAAATGTTGAACAATTGATCTATGGTAACATTTAAGGGAGACTACTAAAAAAAAATAAAAATGAGAGAAGCTGTGTTCGAAATAAAAATGTGTACGTAATATTAAATAAAATCAGATTTTCATGTAGAGATGGCGAACCTTTTCTATAATTTATGTGAAAATATTGATAGATCAAAATGCTTGCTCTCATTTTTGTATACTCGAATTTTCAAATCTTACAGCTCTTTTGAATTTCGCAAATAGCCGCTCGATTGCGAACTGACAGGATATTTATCTGGACCGTTTCACACCATAAATATGATCATATTATATCCCATCTGTACAAATTTCATCGAAATTCATTCAGTAGTTTGTATGTTTTCTTCGTTTATATTTGGATGGTTAGTTGTTGTTGTTACGTCTTACACGGCAAAAGTGGCATTATGAACACGGAATCGTTGCTTAATTATGTAATAATACATAACATTAAATTTATTAAAATCAGGTTTTATTTAATTTCGATCCGAATGACGAATCAAGAACAGTAATTATTTAATAATACGCAGAATTGATTTCTTTTTGTCCTACTTATGCATCAAGAAATGGTCAAATGAAAAATAGACCGAATACCGTGCGTAAAATTATATACGTTCATGCATATTCAAAGATTTTCGATAAGTTTGCTTTAAGTGTGACATGGATAAGAAAATACATTAATCCAACGTATATTTGCCTTAAAAGTTTAAGTTCTTGCTTAAATAAGATTAAAAAGTTGTCATGCAGTAGTTTTACATACATATTTCTACCATTTTGATTGGCCTTGAATAGTCAAAATGCACAACAAACAGTTTAAGAATTTACAACGAGCGGTACTAAACATAAAAACTATAAAGACAACGAACCGCGTACAGTGACCAAAGTCCGAGCTAGGTTAGTCTTTAAACATTTATAAATGAAATGTAACAACGGGTTTCTCATTCATTGTGACTATTGTAAAAAAGACATGTGTATGCATTAAACTATAAACAAAAAACATAGTATGTTGACTCAAAACCTAAATGTGATCTTGTGTTTTGTTATTTTTTTGTTGCTTGAATTCATAATTGGTGTTTATGTAATATACATGTTGACCTCGATACGTAGCAACGTCCAGAATCAACTGTATGACGTTTATTCCCGTGATATAGAAGGATAACAACGTGTAACAATAAGCTGTTCTCAATATGTCATTGTAATTTTAAAATTGCGTATTCGCTTATTTGTAACAACTAACTGTAAGGCATTCAAACATAAATATATGTGATCCGATTCTTGCTTGAATTTTTTTACTGTGTAAGAAGTGTGTACTGAAAAAGATTCCATACCATCACGTGATATACAAATTATCCAAAGTCATTCAAGTGTGAAATGTAAGTCAAAGTGTGTGTATGCGAGCTTTTTGTGTCCAATATATTTGCACTGATGAAGCTGCATCGGTACGTGATGTAGCCCTGAACTGAAAAATTAACATAGCCAGTCATTCAAGCTTGTTATATATAGGTCGTTGTGTGATCGCTTTTTGTTATATATAAGATGCATCATTTACTGTTTCATCAGTATGTGATGTATAGTACCCTAGATATAGTCCGAAACCGAAAACTTAAGCAAATTAAATTATGTTTAAAAAAGATGAAAAATGTCATTAGAATGGATAAATTTTATCCTATATACAGATCCAGACAAATTATTGAAGAAAAACAAAGTTTAGTTTTAGCAATACATATAGTATTTATACGGAATTTATTGATCTATTACGATAGACTTTAACTTACAAAACAAGCATTATCGAATCCTTCTGACTTTATATAGTTTTGAGTTAGTCAGCTGAATTAAGACTCAACTAGAACACACCCGCGAAGTCGCGGGCATTCAGTGCGTTGTTGAAAGTATGTAAACTGTTGTAGGATGAATTTTCGTTAAATATTTTATGACTGGCTAATTTCAGGAAAGGTATCAAAAGTTTGACATACTTTTTGTTATCCATTAATCATGTGTTTCTTTGTCTAATACGTTCTCCTATTTATTTGTATTGTAGTCCTGTAATATTATGTTGTTATTTCAATGTTATATTTAACATTGCCATTAAAGTGCGAGGTTTGGCATGCCACAAAACCAGGTTCAACCCACCATTTTTTCCTTTAAAAATGTCCTGTACCAAGTCAGGAATATGGCCATTGTTATATTATTGTTCGTTTCTGTGTGTGTTACATTTTAACGTTGCGTCGTTTGTTTTCTCTTATTTTTGAGTGTAATTTCACATTGCGATAAGACGTGTCACGGTACTTGTCTATCCCAAATTCATGTATTTGGTTTTGATGTTATATTTGTTATTCTCGTGGGATTTTGTCTGATGCTTGGTCCGTTTCTGTGTGTGTTACATTTTAGTGTTGTGTCGTTGTTCTCCTCTTATATTTAATGCGTTTCCCTCGGTTTTAGTTTGTTACCCCGATTTTGTTTTTTGTCCATGGATTTATGAGTTTTGAACAGCGGTATACTACTGTTGCCTTTATTTAGCCTGCGGTTTTGACAGGACAATTTTGTTTTTAGACCTCCCACTCTTTTTTCAAAGTCCGTTATTGCTTGTTTTCTGTATACTATGAACATACATAATATACCAGAGACATATAATACATAATGTCTCTGCATATACTAAAAATAAAGTGTATTTGTTATTTACTATCCCTAGTCAACTACCCGCGGCAGTCACTAATATAGCTATATATTAACCAACTTACTACAATATGTATAGAAATGCCGATGCTTTATAAAAGGAAAATTTCGACAACTGGTCAATATGAACGGAGAAATTGGTACAACCAGTCATTACGAAATCTCAGTCATGCATTACGAAATCACAGCCGTGCATTACGAAATCACAGCCATGCATTCTGAACAGATGAAACGGGACATCGATTAAGGGGGCTCGGGTGTCTTCCTCCATCTTGGATTTTGAAGTAGCAGATAACTTTGGTCTATATGTTTTATGAAATGTGCAAATTTTGAGAATTGTGTGTAATTTATGTAAAAGACTTTTCATATAAATATAAAAAAATGTGTGTTTTATCATAATTACAGCTGTAATTTTTCAAAAACACCTTGTTTGTGTTTGATAAGATTTTTTTCAACTTTACCAAATAAGGGGAGATAACTCAGTTAAAGTGATTTTTATAATAGAAAGTGTTATGAATCCACCTATTTTGATATGTAGCAAGAAAACAAGTTCGGTTACCCCATCTTTTCATTTTCTTATCTGAAAGCATGTTATAAGAGCTATCTTCTCACAATTTATCTTGAAGTTCTGATAGAAGGTTTTCTTTTTATCACTTAAAATATGACTTTCCATGCATAATCTATACAAAATCTGACAATTTTGCACAACCTGTAGCACGAAAAAAGTCCCGTGACCAATACTTTATAATACATTTTTTAAAAAAGCATAATAAAAGCTTCATTTTGACAAGTTATCAAAAAATTCTACCAATTTTAATTAAGACGCCCTAGCCACCTTAAATGTTGTTTATTGCTTTAAATAAGTGACAACTTTTTATAATGTTTTTTTTTAACGTAATATAAAAAAAAAAGTTTAATTTTGTAACGGCTTGAAACGGAAATATTTCACAGCCTTTTCGAGTACGACTTTCGATTATTATCACTGTTTCATTTCCGGTGATCAATCGAACGCCGACTAGGTCGCAGAAAGAGTAAGAATAGTTAAACTGTCTGATTTATTCTTCCCAGCTAGCCTACTTAATATTTGCTAGATGATATGGATTGTAATAGCATAGAATTAAGTATTTGGATGAGAAATCAGAAATTACTTCTGACAATGTTGACCATGAATCCATCGTGAATGCAAAAAGACAGTCAAGTTCAGCTATGAATTCCTGTATGATGTATCTTCTTTACGGTAACATTCTTACTCTTTTAAAACCTTTTACTAAAAGTGTTATGAACTGGCATTTTCTGTATTGGTCCTGTTATAAATTCATGGTTTAATATGAGCTGTATTTGGATCAAGACTTGAAGACTGTTCTTGAATGGACTTGATTGAAGTTGCCTTATAGTTGGTTAATAAAAGTATCAATATATGGACTTTTTCATATTGGCCCTGTAAAATCATTAATACTATAATAGAGACTCTTTATATAATATATCAGTGTTCACATCAGCGACAGCCGTGGATAGTAAACTTGGAATTGATAGTTAATAACAAATACATTTTATTGATAGTATATATATATATATATATATATATATATATGATCATAGTATACAGAAAACCGTGAAAATAGTTGTTCTGCCCCAAGTACTTTTGAAAATTATGTGCTATTTAAAAACAGTTCTAAACGAATGTCTTTTTTATGACTTAAAAGTCCGTCCGATGACGGAAACAATATCCGGACGCCTTTTTTCGTTTTTCTCCCAAAATAACCCAAACTGAATAATCACAAGAATGTATAACAAATGAGACTATCCATGGTACCTATAGGACACAGGGGCATGATGATTAATTTATTGTGGAAAGAAGAGAAGCGACACACACATTGAGGTCTTCTCGTTTAATAGTATAGATACGATGAAATCGTTTAACCAGATTTAAAGTTAAAGCATCTGTTAAGTATCAAAGTCGTTTTAATGTCTACATATATAGTAACAAAAACATAGGTTTTAGAGAGCTTTACCCAACATAAAGACAAGACTGACTTGTACTGTAAGATTTGCAATTAGTGTATTTTTTGTTGTGAGGGATGTATAAATTCCCTTCTACGTCAGGTCTGTTTTTTGTGTTCGTTGATCTTCTGCTTTGTATCGATCTGACGAGTTACGCCCTTTTCAAATGTCCCATGTTCGGTGGAGTGTTTGGCGCCAGGAAACATGTTTAACCCCGCAATAATCTGTATCTGTCCCATGTCAGAACCTGTAATTAAGTGGATTTCGTTCATTGTTTTGTACATAAATCAGGCCGTTAGTTTTCTCGTTTGATTTGTTTTACATTTGTCACTTTTGGGGCTTTTATAGCTTACTATGACTATTGTGCTTACTATGCAGTATGTTGACATGCTCATTGTTGAAGGTAATACGGTGACTTATTATCGTTAACGTCTACGTCATGTTATCTATGATGAAGATTTGTCTTATTGGCAATCATACCATAAATTCTCATTTTATATTTATAATGAACTTCTTGGTGAAAAACTTCTGATTGTAGGCTAAACGAATCAGCAATTACAAAGTGCATATTAACACCACTATTACATGTATAAAATGCCTATAATTATACACCAACCAGACAACAGTAAATAAAAGAAATTTACAACTGTGTGACGTTACGCGCGATGTTCGTACCTCATTGGAAAATCGGTGTAGTTGGCAAGATGCAAGTCCAAAATATTTAATTTTGTGATATCATATTCATTGCTATTGTACGCATTTGAAAAAAAAAAATGTTTTTTTAAAATAAAAAAGAAAAAAATAATTGTTGAAACAATGCTTTATGCTGCATGCGACAAGCTTCAGTTTTAAAAAACGGCTATTTTTAGGCTGTCCCGCGTAACATATTTCATTTATTGTAACCACTAAACTGTGATTTTCGTCTAAAGTATTTAATATTTTGAAAAACGGGTTTTTCCATTATTTAACAAAAAGGTTCCTTCAGTTTTTTATGCATTTTTTATGACGTTATGATGACGTCATAGAAAAAATAAAGTGTTCCATACAACAAGGGCAAATCTGTCCCACGGGAAAAAAAATTGGTATTCCAGATTTGAGAATCAAAAACATTTATCTAATATGGAAAAAAAGTTAGTATTTGTATTTACTTCATCAATGTTAATTTGCTTAATTTTATGAATTTAAAGACAAATATCCTGAAAAATGATATATGGTTATTTATGAGCGATTTTTCAAAGGCTTACAAGGTTGTCGCACCGCTATTTTTTGACGTAAAAACGAACTCAACTCAAATTTACGTCAATTGTTTGCTTATCAGAGCTCTTATAATGGTAGAATTTTATGATTTTTTAAAATGTTATTTTTCTTAATTTTTCAAAAATCTAAAGTACATCAATTTTCGATAAAGTAGTTAAAACGCACCGTCGATTTTGCGGAGTCTTACAAGAATGTCGCACATGCTTAAAACCAACGTTTCAGTCGAAGTTTTGGTTTGAACGTTACGTTATATTCGCGACGTTGTGTTACGCTTACATGTACGAACATCGCGCGTAACGTCTGTATCAACCCAACATTCATTTCCAAAGATGTGTCATTAATAAATAAATTACCGAAAGGATAACAAAAATTAATGTAAGCAAACATACCAGATACTTTCTGACTTTGATTTTCGTTTATTGTTACAGAAATCAAATCGGGTTTCTAGTTTGAATTGTAACAGTTTCATATTTTTTTTAAATGCCGGGATCTTATAGTCTACAATACGGTGTATGTTTTGCTAGTTGTTGAAGGTCATACGATGATCTATAATTAGCTACATCCACATCCTTTGGTGGATAGTGTCTTGATAGGAAATCATACAAAATATTCTTACATTTATATTGAAGAGACTTCATTAACATTTTCAACCCTAGCCTAGTATTACAATATAATGCTAGCCAATTACTTAAGACTAAAATTGTAAACTTTTAGGTTTATTTCATGGTTTAAGGGCCGGAAAATAAAAATACTCTGTAAACAATTCCGAATGGTGGACATCAGTTCATGACAATAATCGATTTCACTAATTTTAGGCATAAGTAACATATTCATTTCCTTTCGGACTTTGTATTGTAATTCATAAAGTCCACCTTCCCGACCAAGGGGACTGGGGAATAGTAATATGATCAGTTTTGGTCTTCTTTTAACCGGCAGTAAACCTTTTCCAAAGAAGGGCGTCTAGTTTGGTGTGCGGGATGTATAAATACGTACCCATGTCCGGTCAGAATTGAAACTTTAAATCCGATGACTAGTGTAGGGAGAGAGAGTGCCACGCTCTCTGCACGAAGAATCAACAACTCTAATGAGGGTATCGTAGGCAGCCAGGTACAAGGTAGTATTTCCGTCCCTATCCAATTAATCGTTATTTTCCGGTGGAAGTTCACATTTCCCGACATTCACCCAGGACGATGCCTATTGTATTTATTGTTAGTTTGTTCTCGTCCTGTACATGATCTAAACTATTGTATTTATTGTTAGTTTATTCTCTCCCTCTACATAGGTTAAATATGTCCCACGGTACATTAAGCAAACAACAATCAACCAATTTAAAAACTCCACCTTAATTGCTCTTGCTGTCAAAGAAAAGGTAAATACCAGAAAACGACCAAGAAATCTGAATTCGGAATATGTGTTGATGTCAGATATATTAATTTTGTCTTTAACTGTTTTATTTACTCTGAACAACTTATGTATTGTTAAAGACATGTTTTTATTTGATATATAAGAGTTTCATGTTGTTCTTATCGCTAGATTGTTTTCTAATTAAGAATATTAAACTAATCCCTAAGTTTTCATAAAATTGAAATAAATCATGACCGCCTGGTTTCCAAACACGGAGTAAAGAGTTAATAAATATGTACGGTACTAAAGTGAAAATGCCTTAAAACAAACCAATGTAGTAAATACATGTTAATGTTGCTTCGTCTGAAGTGTTTTGTTAGGATACAACAACATCAAGAAGACCATGGAGTGATACAAAAAGGGGGTAATTGGGGGCAAGATTTTTTCACATTGATAAATATCTTTTGACTTTGTGGTGCCTTCAATACGTGTGTTTCATTGAGTTATTACATTTTCTTGCGTCCTTGTGTCTCATTTTTGAAATCATATCTTATTTACATTTAAGTTATTTCCATAAACGGTTGACGATATAATGAGAGACGATATCATAAGCTTCCGGTGATTCTCATGATTCTTTCTCATTATTGAATATCGCGTTCTGACCTCTAGATGTCGACTTTTCAGTTTGTTGTTCTTTTCTTTAGAACATTCAACAGTTAAATACAACCATGATGGTTAAACTTCTTCCATTGCTGAATATTCTGATACATTTACCACACTAGCGTGTTGACAAAAATTGGGACGATAACATCTTACTTGCGATTTCTCAGATAAAAAAGACCCGATGGTTGCAAGCAGTCGACAGCGAAATGGCCAGGGTAAAATTAAATAGAATAAGTAAGATTCATTTATAGTATGATAAATAATTTATATCGTTTTAAATACATGTATTAAATAAAAAGTTTAATAAAAAACACAACCACAATACGTACACTAAATAAAGTCTTATTGTATCTGTAGAGTTAAATGCAACACACAAATTTAGTGAATAGAACAACAGAAGTTATCAAGTTACATACATTCGTATATCGGACCTATTTACTCCGAAACAGACCTCGTCAGTATTGCACGAAGAACACAACAGTTCGTGTTGGACTATTAAAAAACAATTATTAAGCATAATGTACACTTAAATTAGTTTGATTAATTCAATACAATGCAACAAACTTGGTGTAGTATAGTACTTCATCATAATATCAAGTCACATACATTTGTTTATTCGACTAGTTTTTCCAAAACAGTCTTCGTCAGAATTGAAAGTAAATATTTACGCATGGACTAACATCCAGTTGACGCTCCTTTTTCTGGATGAACATGGTTTCATGCAATCAAGCATGCGTGTAGTTGCCTTGTCTACACATGCGTCATTTGAACCTCCATTGATTTTACAGCTGTTTACATTATCCTGATATCTGTGTGCGCAGTTTGTACGACATGTTGCAAATGCTGAACCAACAAGAAACAGTACTGCAATAAGAACTATCACTTTCCTCTGCATTTTCTACAAAAGAGGAGCAAACAATTAAAATACCATCTAACATGTGATTATTAAATGAAATAACAAATTATGCGAATATTAAATGAAAAAAACAGAACATGTGAATGTCAAATGAAATAACGGGAACATGTGAAATATAAATGAATTTAAAGAACATGTGACTGTCAAATGAAATAACAAAACATGTGAATGTTAATTAAATGAAATAATTGAACAGAACATGGGAATAATATAGCATAACATGGGTATGTTAAATGAAATAAAATATTAACATAACATGTATAGCAGAGTAAGGTCTTGGGGAAACGATGATAGTCCGTCAGAAGGGGACGATTAATGGCTGACCCGTGTTAAGAGAGAGCCATATCTCTTGCACGTAAAAGACAACCTTGTAGATTTCGAAAAAAGAGCAGACAAAACCCGCTACAAGGCAGCACTCGCACCCACAAAGTAGAAAGGGATCAATATAAGTTACAAAACTTGTTTCCCAATCCATTATAAATAAATATGTGTAAACTAACATAACTTGGGAATGTTACTGATGAAATAAATAAACAGAAAATGGGAATAACATAACATAACATGGGCATGTTAAATGAAATAACATGAATGAACATTAAAATGTTTAATGAAGTAAATGAACAGCAAATGAGAATGTTAAATGAAATAACAGAACAGAACATTGGTATGTTAAATGTAATAAATGAACAGAAAATGAGACTGTTAAATGAAGTAACAGAACATATAATGGGATATTTGATTGAAATCACAGTACATAACATTGGTATGTTTAAAAATAAATATAACAGGACAGGACACGGGAATGTTTAATGCAATAATAGAACAGAACACGGGAATGTTAAATATAACAGCACAAAACACGGGAAAGTTATATTAAAAAATAAAACAGAAATAAGAATGTTAAATGAAATAACATAACTAACATGGGAATGTTAGATAAATAATAGAACATAATATAGGAATGTTAAATGAAATAACAGAACAGAATAAGGGAATGTTAGATAAAAATGGATACAAATGAAAAAAAAAATCTTGAAATAAGTCTTTACAATAAAGTCAAATTCAATATAATTTATGTAACGTCCAATATACTGAGTAGATAAATTTGTTGTTTTTGTGGACATTACAGATTTAATACTATGCGGTATGGGTTTTACTCAGTGTTGAAGCACGTAATTTGACCAATAGTTGTAAACTTTTAAGTCATTTGGTATTTGTTGGACAGTTTTCTTATTAGTAATTATTTTCCTTTTTCTATATTTTGATAGTATTTTGCCGGAAAAGATTTAAAAAAAAAAAAAAAAATAATAATAACAAACACATGTGCAAAGACATGAATATATAGGATTCGAAAAAAAAAGAAAATTATATAATTGTACTTACAATTTCGTCTGTTTTAGTGTATAAACAAAATGATAGCTTTGTTCAGTTTTGACTTTTATCTGGACAGTGACCAGTTTATATAGTTATTTTATTAGCCGCTAATCTCAAGTGACCAGATAACACTCAGATGAAGATTGGAAAATTAAGGCGTAGTACGTACACTCAATATGTATGTTTTAAAAACTGCACCAATTGTATTAAACAAATGTAATAGTTGTAATCATTGTCTATAAAAAATAAATAAATGAAGCAGTCGACCATTGTGGATAGTTTACACTTGAAGTTTCGAAGTGTTTTCCGAACAAACACATTTAAAAAAAAGTACACATATTGCTTGAATTTTGTTTCACGTTTGGGAAGTCGTTTCGAGTTAAGGAAGCCGTTAATTAAAACATTTTATAGCAGCTGAGTTAGTCTGTGGTTAAATGCTTGTTTATGTAATTAATTACTGTGTCCATGATCAACACCACGACGGGTGCCACATGTGGAACAGGATCTGCTTACAATCCTAAGTACCTGAGATCTTATCCAGTTTTGGCTGGGATCCTGTTTCTCAGTCTTGTCTTTAATTTCTACTATTTAGTGTTCGGTGCACTTGTTAGTCTTTCCGAGATTTAAAAGAAAAAAGATAAGTAAGGTAGTTATGGAAACTTCTCGTGAAGATAACACTTTTACCTGTAAAAGTTCATTTGTAAAAAGCTTTTAATTGCTTTAATTTCGTTTCTAATTTAGGTTGATCAGTTATTGTTCCTAATACCTGATAGGGAACTCTGTATATATAAGGTTTCAAGAGAAGATAATCGTGTATTGGAGTCTAGAACGCAATATATTAAAGTATAAAAGAAAAAAACGATTTTTGGTTGGAATATATTTGTTTCCTTACATTTTGGTTATGCCAACATTGCATGAAAGAAGTAAAATTCCTTTTGCCTTAGACATTCTGCTGTAAAAGTTCATTTGTAAAATCTTTTAATTGCTTTAATTTCGTTTCTAATTTAGATTGATCAGTTATTGTTCCTAATACCTGATAGGGAACTCTTTATATATAAGGTTTCAAGAGAAGATAATAGTGTATTTGAGTCTAGAGCGCAACATATAAAAGTATAAAAGAAAAAAAAAACGATTTTTGGTTGGAGTAGATTTGTTTCCTTACATTTTGGTTATGCCAACATTGCATGAAAGAAGTAAAATTCCTTTTGCCTTAGACATTCTGCTCTTACTATTGCTCTACTACGTGTCGTTTTAACATTTTTTTAATCACGTACAGGTGGATGATGCTTTTTTCTAACGTCTGAGTATATGTTGTGCGAAACGTTTGTCCAATCGGTTAATCGGTCAAGAGCTACAATGTACGACGTCATTCGTGGTTTTGACAACTTCACAAATTAATAGTGTCATTGTTTCGGATTAATCTAGGCCATTATTTTACGTCAACAATCGTAATTTCTTTTGAAATATTCTCTAAAATTAGTAATATAAAATCAAAATAAACAGTACACAAGATTAGATACACCGTTGTTTACATTTGATTAGATTTTGACAATTAGTTACTTGTATAATAAGAATTAATAATGCAATTATATAAATAAGTGATACCCGTGTATTTCTGCTTTGTCTATATCATGTATAATATATTACATGTGTATATGCTTTTTTGTGCTTCTTTGTTACATCTTACGTGGCTCTGTACTTTTATATCTTGTCATCCTTTTATTGTGCTATAATGGTATCATTATGCATACATGCCTTTTTGTTTCTTTGTTACATATTTGTTTTGTTATAGGGATTAAGATTATAACACAATGTTGGTTGATGTTCCCCTATTGTTGACATTTTTACTAATTTATGTCTATTTGTTTTGTTCACACATCGTTATCAATGTAAAGTAATTTTATGCGACTTTCATACAACGGAGAGGTTTTGATAGCAATAACACCAGGTTCAATCCAACCCAACATTTTATACACTAAAACATGTCTGTTCCAAGTCAGGAATATGACTTGTTATCTATTTGTTTGATGTGTTTCAGATTTTGAATTTGCCATTTGATAATGTTGATTATGAACGTTCCGTTTTGAATTTTCTTTGGAGTTCGACATTTTTGTTATATTATTTTTTTGTAGCTTCATAACGTACTGTATAGTAGCAGTTTATACAAAGTGCAAAGTCAGAAATTTTATTTCCCCTGTCATACGCGACTTTCATATTGCAGATAATGGAAATAGCATGTGCGGTTATTTTTTTATATCAGATATTTTGAGGTGCGATAATTTTTTATTGTGAAATTATGGCATAATTAAACATGCAACTACTGCTCACCAATTTCAAATGAGGACACTTTAAAGGGTAGTTTCGTAAATTGATTAACGGTTTGATATTCTTTATGTGCTTTTTAGATTTAATGAATTGAAACAATCTTTATCTTGTGAATCTGCTGTAAATTTAAACAAACTTTAATTTGTGAATCTACTGGTCAGTAGATGTCGTTTGTTTATGTGGTTCATCAGTGTTTCTCGTTTTACGTTTTTTATATTGATAATACCGTTGGTTTTCCCGTTATAATGGTTTTACATTAGTATTTTTTGGGGCCCTTTTTAGCTTGCGGTTCGGTGTGAGCTAAGGCTCCGTGCTGAAGACCGTACTTTGACCTACATCGGTTTACTTTTATAAATTGTGACTTAAATCAAAAGTTGTCGCATTGGCACTCATACACCATCTTCCTATATCTATTTGCCTAGACCAGTCACATTTCTAGATGATCGAATTTTAAACTAACTTCTTTAATGTTCGGACACAAATGAGTACACCTTAGCCTGCAATAAGTCTATCAATTATTTGTTAAAATGCAAACGATCGATTCTATTTCTGTCTTCAAAGTTCTGCTTTCTCTCGAAATAAAACTACAACACTAGTCGCTAAAATAACTATGCCTTGTTTTTTCGTCGACTGGATTTTTAGTATTCGTAAATCAACAAAAACATCTGATAAAGTTATGCTGATTATAAATTGCACAGTTTTCTCTGCTTTGAAAACCTTTTCGTTTCAACAGTTTTCTTGATACAATCTGAAACCATGAATTAAATGGTGTAATTTTTAATCTACATTTATCAAGATTACAGTTATTAAAAGTAAAATCACAAAAGTACTGAACCCCTAGGAAAATTCAAAAAAGAAAATTCCTAATCAAATATGGATCAATCAAAACAACTGTTATATTTCTGACTTGTCCTTTATGAGTATATACAGTTGCATTCTTGGTTCGTTGCTTTAACAGTATGCCGGGAAACAAATTTGACCTCCTCATGTGGTAGTAAAAAATATTTACCAAGATTCAACTATAGCAACAGTAGACTGTTAACCGTAAGGTCGGCACATAACATATTATATATAAACATATACAAAGGCTCCGGCTGTGAGGCGAGAACATATTGCCTTTCTGCTGCCAGTCGATTGTTTTATAGTTAACAGTCTGCAGCTTTCAGCTCTGGGGTTCTGAGTGAAGACATAGGTCTTTGTTGTCTTTTGCAAAGATAGGACTGATGCTAAAAGTGGGACAAAAGATACCAGAGGAACTTTCATACTAATAAATCGAAAACAAACTCTCAACACCATGTTATAACATAAAAAAACATCAGACAAAGAATAGAACGCAAAAACACCAACATAAAAACTATGCAACACGAACCGACCAACATCTGGTAGTGGAATCGCAGGTGCTCTGGAATGGTACATGTGAAGTATTGTATCTAAAATAGTCACAGTTGACATTCATACCATTTAAACACATACATTTTGGAAGTCCAATAATGGCACCATGAAAAATAAACATGGTGCTACACTTCAGAATAAAGGAAAACATCTAACATACAATTTAACTGTATAAATTGCTTCGTACAAAATGTACTTCGTTCAAAGTTTTTACACCCCAATAAATTTACAAAAAGAAGCAATCAATTCTTTCTTAAGACAAAATCATTAACACATTTATTGCGTGCGAATTATTAAATTTGAAATGGGCATTTTTTTAAGTGTCAAAGGATATATAAAAAATAATTTGTGTTAAATTACAGCTATACAGTTTTCCATAGTTAACTACAGTCAGTTTTTTTTAATCACAGTAATTGTTTTTACCAGTATACTTTTTACTCATTTCATCATATAAACTTGGAATCCCTGTGCGTTCTGAACTCCCTCACACATTATAGTGTAGCTGTTATATAAACTGCACTCTCCTGTTTCTGTAGAAATCACGTACACTTTACAGGAGTCAGATATTTTGCAATTCAGTGCACAATCGATTTTACTACTTGAAGCCATAACTTGGTTGGCCGGTGCTGTAAGAATCGTGCTGTTTGAAAATAGCTTATACTGAATATGTCCTTGTTTTAAGGGAAGATATCCTGAAATGCACATGTAAAAGTGTAAGTAGTTAGTTAACTCTTTGTACATAAACTTTTAATTATTCATCAAATAATTTAACTTTTTTTTTATCTGGATTCTTCCGTCGGAATTAAAAGTAATTGTTGCCATTGATATATAAGAAAGTCGAATGATATAACTGAATTTTTGACAATTTTTAACCAGTGAAAAAGATACAAAGAGCCTCTTTCTGCGATAAAAGGATCTCCAGAAACCGCATCATAAAGATATGTTTGAGTTTATTTTTATGATAATTTGATTTAAGAATGATTGCTTTCTGTCAATGAATATTTGTTAGAAATATAAACAAGCAACGGCGATAAATTTATCTAGAAATACTTATTTCAGTTTCACAGTGTTGTTATTAAATAAAGAATATTTGATTATGATTATTTTCCGAACAATCTTACAACCTTTTCTTAAATTGTTAATGTATATTCATGATTCAGTCTCATTACCTGTGTCATACACTGATAACCTCCATCCACCTCCACATATCTGTTCAGAATCGCCACGACACTGCTGATCACAATCATTATCCCCGATGTAATAATCGATTACATCTTCAGGGCCATACTGGTAAGGGTCATCGCCACAGAAACATTGTCTAGCGGCCTAAAAATAATTAAAACTGTATTTTTTGGTTCAGGTCAACAGTATGGACGTCTGAATTCAATCATAGTGTTAATTTTATGATAACGATGATTGGGGCTGCAAAGGTAATTTATGAAAATGAATATTTTACGCTAAATCAGATGGATGTTGGATGTATTTTAGTCTTAAATTCATTATGAGTTGTTAGCTAGATGTCAGCATTGCTAGTACTCTCTGATATTTACTTATTGTCTTTTTTGTTGTATTGTATATTTTTCTGCGTGTTTCGAGCTGATGAGATTAGCCTTTTTCACCTAATTTCTATAGTTCTAGATTTAATGTTGTACGGTTGTACATCCGTTCTAGATTTAGAGAGGGTTATCGCCTAGAAACTATTTTAACCCTGCCACATTCATTCTGTACGTGCCTGTCTGAAGACAGTATCCTATAATTTAGTGGTTGTCGTTTGCAACTGTATATGATAATCGTATTTATTTTCGTTTTGTTGATAATTATGTGCATAAATCAGGCTGTTTGTTTTCTCGTTTGAATTGTTTTATATTTGTCATTTTTGGGCCTGTTATCACTGACTATAGCTGATTATGCAGTATGAGTTTTGACCAGTGTCGAAGGCAATGGCCAGTAATAATTATTGTTGACTTCTTTGTCATTATTATTCCTTTCATTTGCTTTGTAAAGACAATGATAAACCAATTCATATCTGAAACAGTCATTTTGATGTCCACAAGTCTTAAAGTACGGAAAGAAAATACCCATTCAGTTATGTTTAGTCTTTTTTTCAATAGACCACAGCGATATATTGTGCACTATTCTTACAATTACTTCCTATATGCCATATTAATATAACCGAATGTTTGTAAAGAGGTTGTATTCTTTAAATATCTAACATTTCAAATAAAATCTGGTTGCAAAAATACCCTCTTCAATACCCACTGATATGCCGTTCGGCAAGATTCCCCAGTTCTCCAGATTTATTTGTAGACATACTTATATGTATACACCTAGAAAAACGTATTGCAACACTTCCATTGAAAACAATGTAAAATGACATGATTGTAGAATGAGTATAATTTGAGTTCTGCTAAATACATTTGATCCGTTTATGGTTTCAAATTGAATTCATTGTATTAACTTACTTTTCATCCAATTTTTAATGCTACATGGTTATGACATAACAGCTGCATTGAAAAAGTTTTTCGCGCTTTTCACAAAAAATACAAATTTTTTAGGACTAATTTTTTCCAAACATTCTACAATCATGTCATTTTACATTGTTTTCAATGGAAGTGTTGCAGTACTTTTTTTCTTGGTGTATATGTTCCGGACCATATGAGCATTTGGACCATACGCCTATGGTCATGACCATATTGGTATATATTCATATGGTCCGACCATACGCGTATGGTCCGACTGTACGCGTTCTGTCGGGGTAATTAACACTTTTGTTACAGTTTAGTTTGAATACTTCTAAACTCTTCATATGGTATGACCGTTCCTTAAAAATACGCTATCATATAGGTCATTTTATTATCATATAATAATAAAAAGATTAACTGAATAAAAATAAGAAGTTCCTCATAGTTAATTTTACTACCTATTCAAAACTATAATGAACACATTTTATACCGATGTCCATTACCGATTTGTTATTACGAGTGAAAAGCAATATGTCGACTTGAAAAGATAACTTCCATAAAATTCTCAATAAACTGTTACACAAAAAATCACTTGCAAGGAACATATTTTATTTAAGTTGTTTTGTGAATATGGTGTACTGTAGTCATATAACGATATTTGAAATCTAGACACCGTAGACACATTGGAATAACCCAAAACCTCGACATCATTGCACGCAGCTGCAAATAATGCTATCTTTTCACTTGCAAACAAAAATTGTAACTGAAAAGGATCGTGCACAACCATAAGGTGCAAATGTACATGCGAAAAAAGTTATGTTACCGTGCGGAAGTAAATGTCACCATAAGCCTACATGCAAGAATGTAATAAGCGATGAAAATTAACTTTGGCAACAATATTTAATTTACCGTAGCCTTTAAATCAATACATTGTCATGTAACCATCATTGTTGTTTTTAGAAAAAAGTTTATTGTATTATTGAAACGTTTGAAAAGCATATTTGAAAAAAATACCTATATGGTCAAAATACTCATATGGTCCGGCCTGTTACGGACCATACGAGTCATATACTCATATGTTCCGGAACATATATATGCAATAAGTTTGACAGCTTTGATAATTTGAAAGTGGTCAAATATAATATAGAATACATTTTCATATTTCATCATCAGCATAAATTCTTTACCATTTGTTGTTTTTATAGTGTATTTTATTACAATTGAATAAGTCAACTTGATAATTGTTCTGTATTCTACATGTTCTATCTTCTAAAGTAATGACAACACATTTGTAATAATGATTGCTTATCTGTAATTGGTCCAAGTAATTGGACAAATAAGCATCTTTTATGTAGTTAACAATACGATGAAGTAAGACATGTTTTATACGTTTATGTGCGATTTGACTTTAACATTTTTAAATTTTTCTATATTTTTAAAATGTTGAATCTGTTAAAGGCTCGCGGGTACAAAATTTTCAGCGAAAATTTTTAAAAACATTTGTTTTTTCATTACAAATGAACTTTTATTTATTACACTATTAGTTATTACTTTATGATATGGTATAAGAATCAACCAAGAAAATCGATTCGGTTTGGCCCCAGCTGACTTTTAAAATGTTAATATCATTGAAAAAGCTCCAAATTATCTCCCTTTGGTGCAAAAATGCTAATTTTTGGCATTAAAATTGAAATATCTTTTTTTTTTTTGATCTCATCGGCGACCTATATTTTTATTATTGTTTTCAAATAAGCTGTACATAAACTAAATAATTGTAAAATTTAAGCGATTTATGTAATTTAGTTCTTTTTTTATTTCGATATTACCTTAATTTCTCCTCTTAGTTTATTTATAAAAGATATAGCGAAATCCTATATATATAAAAAAAAATGATTTATACCCGCGACCCCCCCTTAAGCTAAAAAATAATCTAGTTCTATATTTAAAATAATACGTTTTGACTAATTAAACTAAAAATCGTGTCCCTCCATAGACTGTTTGCGAAAATCAGTGAAAGATCAGAAAAATTGATAGCTGCTGTGTAAAAATGCCTTCATGTGTCTTCTAATGAACACAATTACTATCATTTTTACAATAACATGTCTAACGGTCAATACACACATTATTTTTGTTGACATGTGCTTATTATCGCGCGATTTACTAACAAGTAAGTATTATTATTTCCTAAAATGATTTAAGTCTTTCAGTATTATACCGTTTTCCACAATTCATTTCGAAAATTTGTCAGTATGTCGAATTGCCAGAAGGAAGGAAAATAGAAGAAATGTATACATGTTTAGTGATAGCTTTGAAATATTTTGCATACGTAGTGAAGTACTTATCTCATAATTCTGCTATAATCAACTTGTTTTCAAATGGATCCATTTCAATGCATTATTTTCCTCCTGGGTGACAATCATTTTATTGTTCTAAATGTTATAATTTGTGGTTTCTGTTGTATACGGAGGATACCCTCTATAATATGTTTAATATATCTGAACTTTACCTGTGTTCCAAAGTACATGTAACCCTGTTCTTTACAGTAAAGCAAACACAAGTTGTTTTCCAAATCTGGGGGATTATTTCCGTTCAACCAATATTTATGTGGTAACAGTCTTGTACGTGTATCAACGAAACATCCAACGTAATCATTACTATCTGTACAAATGTCAATTGAATACCTTTGTGAGATAAGAGGTCATCCATAATTGTCAACTATTTTCCAAAGTGTACAAAACGTACACTTGGCGGTAGGAGGTAAAAAATCATTTTTTTTTGCAATATGCTTTTTTTTTTATTTCCTGAACTTTTTCGTTTTCGCAGGGTTCACACATTGATGTCATCAAAAAATAGTCAAATATGTTTCATGTTATTTACAATGCAAATTTCTATATTATAAACTAAACTTTAATAGACACGATCTTCTTTTTATGAAGATTGATTGATTCTTGTCTTGAAATCTGAAAATGGTTGATGTACACTTTTTGAGGAAGGGTGGGGTGTCTGAAAAAGTGTATGTTTTGTACACTTTGGAAAATTGTTGACAATTATGGATGACCCCTTACATAAAATTGAGAATGGAAATGTGGAATGTGTCAAAGAGACAACAACCCGACCATAGAACAGACAACAGCAGAACATATTGACAAACAATGAATGACAAGACAAATCACTTTGCCATTGTTACGGAGAAGTTTAATGCTGTTTAAACATGTAATTTACTTTTTTGTGTGAATGAGTTGGAAAAAGATGAATTGGAGCAAATTTGAAAGCCACAAAAAATATGATAAATTGTATTCAACACCGTTTATTCAAACCCTGCATAGTTTCTTTTATGTCGTATGTAGTATCTTGCTGATGAGAAAACCACAAAACAATCGCGAATGACATTTTAGAATATCGACAGAAAAAGTACTAATTATTAGGTATCATATGGAAATAATTTACATGAAATATTAGACAAAGAAACTCACCAATAACTTGTACTTGACACTGAAAAATAAGGAATTTCAATATAAAAATGCAAAAAATAATACTGTTTATATTCTGTATTTTCACCGGATGTAATTAAGATTTAATCCAAGGAAGCTTAAGACATTAAAGAATAGATTATAATGTATATAAAGCAAGAATATACAAAGCCTTATGAAGTAATATTAGATACATGGATTGCCAGCCATCGTTTCAGTCCAATGATATGATTCAGTGATTTTAATTTCAATTAAAAATACTAGCAACAAAAAGAACGGTTAATACCAGATTAGTATTTTCCCGTATCTAAAACTTCATCAGCAGACTTATCATCATCATTGTTGTTTAAATTGATGTTAGCCGATGAATGAATGAAATAATCTTCTTACTATATTCTAATATTATCATATTGATAGTTAACAGTCCTTACAATTGCAGCAAAACAGTAAAAAGGAAAAGTAAGGCTTAGTTGATGATACATGTATATCTTATATTTTTTATTTTACTTACAGCTTTTAATTTTCACCATGTATTCATAATGAGAAACATCATATTAGTTATAGATTAAAACAATTGATTATTAAAGTGTTTCATAAGCAATAGTAGTGGTCGAGCAAACATGAATTTGATGCAAGAAAATTGTAAGAAAAAGTAAAAAAAAAAGCACGTTTGTCGTTATCGTGTAATCATTTTGATATCTTAGCATATATGATACATTTTTTTCTGCATCAGTTGCGCATACCGACAATCAATGTCACTTTATCAAAAATTGAATCCAAAATATTGAAAAGCTAATCTAAACGACGAAGAGCTTTGCACCTCAATAGACAAAAAGTTATAGCCTCAACTGAACAAGGAATGAGAGATTTTCATGAGGGGGTACATTTTTTTTAAATTTAAATAAATTTCAAACTTTTGTGAAAGCAAAATTTTAAAACACAAAACCCGTATTTGTGTCAAAGTACCGTGGAACTAGCTACAGGGCTGGTGTTAAAATCGTGGACTATCAGTCCACCTGGAGAGGCATAGACCCAGTAGTAATTATAATATACTGCACTTCTTTTATAAGAAAAATCGTTCACGAAATCTAACATTTTTTGGCATAGAAAACATCAATACTATAAAGTATGATGAACTCACTTTAGATAAAGGCAATACATTTGTACCTACAATGTACACTGGTATTTTCCTGTATCTTGATATCTATATCTTTAACGAATAGCCTTAACCAAAATTCATAAAAGAGTTCCTATTGTTGATTATCTATTTTTAGATTGGGACGTTTCCGTGTCACCATCTTATTGTGTTTATGTATCGGAACTTGATCATTTCACTCGTGTATTTAACAACAATTTTGATTTTAACGAAACTATTCTCTGTATTTCTGAAAAATGATTATGCCAGGGTTTTTGATATCGCAAACTAGAAAAGATAGTTACTAAATGTTCATCGGTTCAAGGACATCATTCGTAAATATAAATCAACATACAGACATCTTATCCGTTAAGGTATTTCACGTCCAATCTTTTATTTGAATATTCTTTATGAAGCACAACATATCCGCGTTCACCTCAAAAGCTACCCAAACCTTTAAGCAGCCTTTTTCAGAAGGGATATAGGTACGATACTGTTGTGAGGTAATTAAAGATGGCATATTTTGGTAATAATATTGATTCACTCGTAGGATGTTTGCATAGGAAATACAAAATGTATTCTAAAACCAGGCGGTTGCATGATGCGGGTTATGTTCTTAGCATATATTTTAGGATGGTATAGCGGGAATGTGCTTGATTTTCATACGATGAAGACATACTTTTTGTATTAAGTATTACTGGAGCTGTCATGCCAGTAACTGCTAGTAGTCCTTTATTAATTTATGTATCATTGTCATTTTGCTAATTTTCTGTTGTCACCTATTCTGACTACACACTTCTTATTATGAGTTTGTTTAATCTACATTTGACAGAGTTTCTAGAGACTGTTGAGATCTCATGACACATGTTTAACCCCGTCGCATTTTATGGAGCCGGTTCCAGGGTAGGAACCACCGGCCTTTTAAATGACATGTTTATTGAAAACATAGACGATAATTTTAATTTTTAAACTTTATCTTGATGCCGATTGCCATTTAGCGTTTGTAAAGATAATTTTTTAGATTGAAGTCGAGACATGTTTAGTGTGTTTTAAACTTTTGAGATGGTAAATCAGAAATAATAGGACGGAACTATAATATATTACATTTTCAATGAGAAATAGATAAATGATACAAATATGAAAATTAATGCACGTAACAGTAAGTGCTATGATCTCGTAGTTAGAGTATATATGAATTAAACTAAAATAATATTACCTTTAATGATTCCGTAGAATAAACGAACATCAAGAAGACAAACAGCTTCTTAGCCATGATACTTTTTACGAATTGGAACGACAGAATCTACGTCAGAGAAGCTCCTTTAAAACAAAATAGATGTTATTTCGTATATGTAATACACATCTTTAAAACATTCAGAATTAATGATTTAATAGCTATAGATAAATAACGACTCTCCTCTAGCTAACTAGCCTCAGTATGAATAATGTAGACGGGAATAATCAATACAAGTTAACCATGAGTAAAAACGCAAAAATAAATTCAACTGCAAGATATAATATAAGCAACAATGTCTATATTGATGATCTTTTATGAAGATGATTATCCGAAAGAAATCATTTTTACCAATAGCTTATACACGTTAAAATTTCCAATTTTGCACAATTAAAGCTGAAACTTTAAAAGTTTTAATCTAATGGAAAGGCAGAAAATGTATCGATTATTTGAATAAATAGTTGGTAAAAGCTTCTTTTTATACTTAAGAATTCTGATAGAATTGTAAAACAGAAGTTTCCATGAATCTAATGTACACGCAATGCATCGCTTGAGGTGTCACTTGAGGTAAAATAGAATTTAGAATGGAAATAAGGAATATGTCCAAACAAAAACAAAAACGAAAGAGAAGATAACAGCCGAAGTCTACCGATGAGTCTGCAACGGCTGAGAAAAAAACCCACACCTTGAGGCGGGCATGAGCTGGCCCCCAAATAAAAATGTGCAATATTTCAGCCAAAAATGGACGAAATACTTAACTCCAAAACATATAATTGAACTTTATAAAAACAAAATTGGTAGTTTTTTATGATTTTAATAAAATGTAAAGATTTAGATGTTATTTGAATAACACAAGAACTGATTTCACGTGAGTTTCTCGTATACGCTTGTTTGAGGCGAAATTCATTTTCACTAATAATCCATTCATTTCTGAATATATTGTATGAACTAGAACACTCCATCTTCATGCTGGGTGATATTAAGCGTTTATAAAGTTGCGTATTAAATATTGCAATAAAAAGACTTCTTTTTTTACAAAAAGATGATCACATAAGGTCTTATAAAACGAAACTAGTTTTAAAAAGTTTCATTAAGAAAAGGGTAATTATCACAATATGCAAATGGTATGCAAAACAGGCAGTGTAATGGCTTTGTTAATAGATATATTAATAGATTACCGTTGATCATCTCAACGAGATTGTTTTTCTCGCTTGAGCCGGTACGGATGTTGAGATGACCAATGATAATCTACTTATCGCTATTTTACCTTTGACGACGTTGTCATTTTCATGTCAATTTCGTTAGCAACGCCACGTGCCTCTTTAGTTTCTAGCGATAATTTTCTATCTCAAGTGAGTAGCATGATATGAAAAATTCTCACAAAAAAATGATTAAAGGAAAAATGC
Source organism: Mytilus galloprovincialis (assembly GCA_037788925.1). Classification (NCBI taxonomy): domain Eukaryota; kingdom Metazoa; phylum Mollusca; class Bivalvia; order Mytilida; family Mytilidae; genus Mytilus; species Mytilus galloprovincialis. The sequence goes on from CM075341.1 coordinate 50,481,769, forward strand.
ACAAAATAGCGATAATTATCAGTATATATAAATTAGATTAAAACAATACTACCTTTAATGATTCCACAGAATAAACACACATCAACACGATAAATAGCGTCCAGAACATGATTATTTCACGAATTTAAACGACAGAATCTACTGTAACATTAGATTATATGCGGTCCTTTTAAACAAAATGAATCGGGTGCACTGACTGAAATACTCTCTCTAAACATTACAAATTCCTGATTTGATAGCAATAAACGATTCTTCTCGAACGGAATGACATGAGTACTAATTATGTGTTAAGGAATAACCAATTCAAATTAACAATGATTAAAACACCAAAACATATATCTAACAACAATATATATTAAAAAGACATATGTCTTTATTGGATAAGTATCCGTATAAGATACATGTTAAACAATAAGCATACTAATTAATAGACTTTCGATTTTGCAAATCGTGCAAATAAAAGCGTAATATTAGAAATATAAATAATTTAAAAAAGTAAATTGAGAAATTTTTCGAGTTATTGAACTCATATTTTAATGAATACAATTTCAAAATTTCTTTTTATGCCAGAGTAATCTAAGAGAAATTTAATTAAAGATCAGAGTAAAAACGTCTATTTACAAGCAATGCCTGATTTAAAATAAATTAAAATTGCATAATATATTGCATCTTTAAAATCAATGTGACATTGTTTATATTTCTATCAGAAATTTGTATAATTTCTAAAAACCAGTCAGATTGATTTCCCAAAGGAACAAATTTTTAAGAACAACTTGAACAAACGACAGGGCTAATTTGATGATACAATGTATTTGGTCAAATGATAAGACTCGATTTGTATCAGAAGAAGGGATTTAAACAATACTTCAAAATATGACAAAATTACAAAATCGTTTACAAGTATTTGTAATAGGAAATTCATTCAAGGGGTCATTTCAGTCATTTGTTGTGCTAGAACGTGTACCAAAAATCCTTTTTACCGTCAAACATGCTAGCAAGCACATATGTATTTGAATTTATATTTCAACCTGTATTACAAGTGTTTTTTAATGTGTGAAAAAGTATTAAAAATACATGATAATAATTCCAACATTCAGCTTTCATTTGTCTAAGGAAGTTTTTATATGATTTGCAAATGTCTTAATTTGAAGCATAAATAAGAGATAATATTTTAGTGCCTGTTATTTTTCTTCAATCATAAATGAGAGACGAATTTTTGTGTCTGATAGTTTTGAGCATTTTTATTGTTAGTTTTAGGATTTTTAATAAATAAACAAATGAATGGAGTTTGCAGATAACTGTTCATTGTTTTCAAATAAACTTTGTTTTTTTGCTAAAATAACCCCACATCTGTGATTAAGTTGCAATATATGCCGCTGAACAAAACGCCCTTTGAATAATAAATGCGACCTTGCTAGAGAACGAACGGTTTTGTCTATGTTGTGTACATATAGAGATGAAGAAGAGATGTGTATTCACTTAATAAGAAATTAAAGTAGAGATTTTGTTTCTACAAGAAAAGGGTGTTTTCGTTGTCAAACAATTGCAAAATTCTGCTATGTATTAATTAGTCACTATTTAAACGCATCATTTAGTCACTAGTTAAGCATGTTGTTTTGTTAAAAAGAACATTTTTTATGCTGGCAGAGTATTGAAATGCTATTTTCAAAAAAATGGTACAAACATCTTTAGAGTTACGCCCCCGCTAAACGCAAGTCTTCACGTTCAGCTCTAGATGTCCCAGTGAAGACATATTTTTCAAATCTTAGATAGAAACAATTGAAGTACATGTTAAACAGCATGGAAAAAAATATGGAAATCTGAAGCACATCTTGACACTATCTCGTCTTCTGACAAATGCCGAACTGCATAGACATCAAATGAGGTTATTGGTTTCTTGAACAAAAGCCGTTCTTTTTCATATACGAGTTTTTTTTATATATATTTGTAATCTTTCGAGAAGATAGGACTGATGGGAAAATAACCACATTTGACATTCGTATAATGCTGACACAAACATTTCGATAGTCCAACATTGCCACCATGAACTAAGTCATGTATAGACATGGTGATAAACTCCAGTATGAAGTATGAAAAAATCTTACATAAAATAAAGCATTATTTATTCAAACAAAATGAAATACTAATAATAATTGCAAGACTTAGTGTGCTTACTTGCATCTTAAAGAATATGTTGAATTTACTTAAATACGACAGCAGCCTAGCTACAAAAATTGACCACAATATATCTATTAGCGTGTTTAACAGTAAAAATGATATTGGTTAAACGTCAATGAGACGACAATCTAGCACCAAAAATGACTAACAGACATGTATGTAAAAGTTTTCCTATAAGATGGGAAAAATAATATTCACATGACATCTGTTTTCAAGTTTGACAGCAGCATAACGAAACCGAAGGGGGGGGGGGGGGGGGGGGGGAGGCAGTTAGTCACAAAAAATTTATACATGAACTTAATTAACTTTCACAAATTGCAATGAAGTAAAGTTAAGTTAGGTTACATTTAATATCGTGATAATTTTTTTAACCCTCGGCTGTGGGGCGAGAACGTGGGATCCTGATACTGTCAGTCGCTCATTTTTTTTTTATCTTAATTATATATTGCGTTAAATATTTGTCACGAACATAATTGTCTGATTATCAACTTTTGTATACTCATATTTATATAGTAAATACACCTTGTATAATAAAGATCATCTGTGTGATCTATATTTACTTGTAGTTTAAGTTAACATCATATTTATTTTTAACGTTTACCAAACCCAAGTTATATATATCAATTCATATATCATATTCAATCTCTTTCTTATCTAACATTCAGCTCATACATTCAAAATTATAAAAAGCTTACACAGAATACAATGACAAAATTAAAGAGTTAATTGTTTCTACAGTCTTATTGTCGAATATATGACGAACAATGATACAAACGAAAAAATCGCAAAGGGCTGGTGTCCATTCCACAACGCAAATAAAATCAAAAGTATTAAAAATAAAGTCAAATTGAATTATCAGCAATAATAAGACAAGCAAACAACATCACAATATAATTATCATTATTTAGCAAAAACATTTTCCCCATTTTCTCACAGAAACATACACAATTCTCACTACAAAAACAAATTATAAAATACTGAAAAAATAAACTGTTACAGTTTTTTATTTTTCACAAGTTTTTCCATCTCTAATTTTCCTTGACGCACTGTCTCAGTCATCAGTTTTGTTGTTCTTACATCTTTAAAATCATCGGTTACCATTTTGTTAAATATACGATAATCTCGTTCACCGCGAATGAGAACTTCAAACTCTTTATGGTCCATATAAAATAATACTAGACGTCCTCTTTGCGTTTTTCCTATTAATATGTCCATACCACTTCGGTTTTGTTTTAAAAGAATTTTATGAATAAATCTACTATCTTGTATGTCTTCATTATGTTCTTTCACTTTATTACATGATAAAATATCACTTTTTTTCTCTTTACTCATTAAACATTTTGATAATAAAGTATCGTAATCTACGGTACACTTATTCTTTTCCAAAATATCATGAGATACTCTTTGTTTTCTTTTATTTCCATTGTTTATAATTTTACTCGGTAAACAGCTTGGTGACATATGCAATTCATTACCTGAATTGATTAACTGTTCTATATTTACACTTTCTATATTATCAATGTAACCTGTAGAAGCGGAGGCCTCATTTATAGTTATTCCACGAGGACGCGGTGTGTCAGTGTAAGATCACCCCGATGGAAAAGTGTAAAATCAAATTCAACAATCAGTCTGACAACTCACTTATTAACGAAAAGGGTTTAACCCCTACTGAATAAAGTTCTGCCAACTCGCCCCGCTTATAAAAATGTCTTGCTTCCTTTAAGTATGTTAAATTACTAATAGTTCGTACCCAGTCGTCCTGGTGTAGTGGTATGTGTCGTGGCTTGGTATGCTAATGGTCTTGAGTTCGAATCTCAGCATATACACTGGATTTTTTTGTACGCGAATTTTGATAGATAGTCTTTTCTGTACAATTATATAGTTTTATAGTGGATTCGACATTCCCGCCAAAATGTTACTGAACAAAGGAAAACATGCATAACAAATTAAAGTAACTCAAACTGGGGTGTTCTGGTAGGGGTGATCCGGCTCAGATCACCCCTGTTAGAACAAAGGAGCTGGGATGTAACTCGGGTTATCGTCAAAATCCATCACATCGGAGGTATTCGTCGATACCTTTTCACTCGGTATATGATTATTTTCAGATGAACTACATGTATCTGAACAAATCACAACTGTATGATTCTCAATATTAGACATATTTACATTATCATTGTTATATTCTTTGGTTTCATCCCTTTTTGGTGACGATTGACGGTAGACTTTGATTTCCTTTAAGTTTTATTGTTATTTTGATTTGTAAAAACTATTGATATACGAGCTCTGTCATTTTCATCATGAACAGTAAAAGAAATATTACGAAATTGTTCGCATGCATTTTCTATATTACTCATCAATAAAGATGGAAGTCTCTCCATTGTATATATAATTCAAAACAGTAATAAAATTCACCCTCGGGTAGCCTCTTTCAATCCAACAATATTTACAACATTTCAAACAGTTAATAAAGACGGTTTTATCAATATCACATGAAAAAAACGTCTTTATTAACTGTTTGAAATGTTGTAAATATTAGACCTTTACATGACAGGACGTTGTTTTTGTATAATCAATGAAACAAACTTACTTCTAAATTAAGTTAGAATGTAACTATTCCATATTTCAGCTTGGTAATTCGAGCAATAACTTATTATAGAGCAATATTATCACTGTACACAAAAACAACGTCCTGTCATGTAAAGGTCCACTCGACTGTCAGTCGCTCATCTTACCGCTGCGCCACAGAAACCATTGTCAAAATATATGAAATGAAAGTATTTAACATTACTGCACGTTCAAGAAAAGTATATAAAGAAACTGATAATAATTCCAACTATCAGCTTTCTTTTGTCTAAGGAAGTTTTAATATGATTTGCAAATGTCTTAATTTGAAGCATTTATAAGAGATACTATTTTAGTGCCTGTTGTTTTTTTTTTTCAATCATAAATCGAGCATTTTTATCGTTAGTTTTCGGCTATTCAATAAATGAATAAATGAGTGGAGTTGACAGATAACTGTAGCATTTATTGTTTATTGTTTTAAAATAAACTTTGTTTTTGCTATAATAACCTCAAATCTGTGATATAGTTGTAATATATGCCGCTGAACAAAACGCCTTATGAATAATAACTGCGACCTTGCTAGAGAACGAACGGTTTTGTCTATTTTGTCTACATATAGAAGGGAGAAGAGATAATTATTCACTTAATAAGGAATTAAAGTAGAGGTTTTGGACTAATAGCGGGAAAGGAATTGAAGATGGGGCTTGTGCTTGATGGGACGTATGCCCATGTGTGGGTTTTCCCTTTCTTTAAGTCATTACTAGTGCAAGACTTAGAAAGGTTTAGTTTTCATTAAGTACGTTTTCAAACTTTACCACGACACTTTACTATTTAGTATATCTGTTTCTTCAAGAAAAGGGTGTTTTCTTTGTCAAACAATTGCAAAATTCTACTATGTATTAAGTAGTCACTATTTAAACGCACCATTTAGTCACTATTTAAACGCACCATTTAGTCACTATTTAAGCATGTTGTTTTGTTAAAAAGAACATTTTTTTATGCTGGCACAGTATTGGAATGTTATTTTCAAAAGAATGGTACGAACATCTTTAGATTTACGTCCCCGCTAAACGCAAGTCTTCATGTTTCAGCTCTGGGTGTCCCAGTGAAGACATATTTTTTTAAATCTTACATAGAAACAATTGAAGTACGCATGGAAAAAAATATGGAAATCTGAAGCACATCTTGACACTATCTCGTCTTCTGACAAATGCCGAACTGCATAGACATCAAATGAAGTTATTGGTTTCTTGAACAAAAGCCGTTTTTTTTTAATAAACGAGGTTTTTTTTTTATATATTTGTAATCTTTCGAGAAGATTGGACTGATGGGAAAATAACCACATTTGACCTTCTATAATGCTGACAAATACATTTTGATAGTCCAACAATGCCACCGTGAACTACAAATGTACGTCATACATGTATAGTCATGGTGATGAACTCTAGTATGAAGAATGAAAAAATCTTACATACAATTAAAGCAGTATTAATTCAAACAAAATGAAAAACTAATATATTACTAACATTAAACGACACGAATAATATTTCATGACAGCTGATTATGAGCGGGAAACAAAGTTTACGTTTATTATCAATTAGTTAGCATCTTGTCTTTAATATTTCATTCTTTGATCTTCTCTAGGACTTGTTCATTTCTTTTCTCACTTTATCACACATAAATAAACACTTGTACTACAAGTTTAAATATCAATACACATGCATGTGTGCTTACTTGCGTATTAAAGAAGATGTTGAATTTACTCAAATAAGACAGCAGCCTAGCTACAAAAATTGATCACTAGATAGCTATTAGAATGTTTAACAGTAAAAATTATATTGGATAAACGTCAATGAGACGACAATCTAGCACCAAAAATGACTAAATCACATCTACATGTATGTACAAGTTTTACTATAAGATTGGATGAATACTATCCACATGCCATCTGTTTTCAAGTTTGACATCAACGTAACAAAACCGAAAGGGGGGGGGGGGGCAGTTAGGTACAAAAATATCTACATGTATTGTCTTTCACAAATTGAAATGAAGTAAAGTTAAGTTAAGTTACATTTAATATAGTAAACTTTTTTTTTACCTCCGGCTGTGGGGCGAGAACGTGGGATCCTGATACTGTCAGTCGCTCATCTTACCGCTGCGCCACAGAAACCATTGTCAGAAAATATGAAATGAAAGTATTTAACATTACTGCACGTTCAAGAAAAGTATATAAAGAAACTGATAATAATTCCAACTATCAGCTTTCTTTTGTCTAAGGAAGTTTTAATATAATTTGCAAATGCCTTAATTTGAAGCATTAATAAGAGATACTATTTTAGTGCCTGTTGTTGGTTTTTTTTCAATCATAAATCGAGCATTTTTATCGTTAGTTTTCGGCTATTCAATAAATGAATAAATGAGTGGAGTTGACAGATAACTGTAGCATTTATTGTTTATTGTTTTAAAATAAACTTTGTTTTTGCTATAATAACCTCAAATCTGTGATATAGTTGTAATATATGCCGCTGAACAGAACGCCTTATGAATAATAACTGCGACCTTGCTAGAGAACGAACGGTTTTGTCTATTTTGTCTACATATAGAGAGGGAGAAGAGATATTTATTCACTTAATAAGGAATTAAAGTAGAGGTATCGGATTAATAGCGGGGAAAGAATTGAAGATGGGACTTGTGCTTGATGGGACGTATGCCCATGTGTGGGTTGACCCTTTCTTTAAGTCATTACTAGTGCAAGACTTAGAAAGGTTTAGTTTTCATTAAGTACGTTTTCAAACTTTACCACGACACTTTACTATTTAGTATATCTTTTTCTTCAAGAAAAGGGTGTTTTCTTTGTCAAACAATTGCAAAATTCTGCTATGTACTAAGTAGTCACTATTTAAACGCATCATTTAGTCACTATTTAAGCATGTTGTTTTGTTAAAAAAAACATTTTTTTATGCTGGCACAGTATTGGAATGCTATTTTCAAAAGAATGGTACGAACATCTTTAGAGTTACTTCCCCGCTAAACGCAAGTCTTCATGTTTCAGCTCTGGTTGTCCCAGTGAAGACATATTTTTTTAAATCTTACATAGAAACAATTGAAGTACAAGGTTAACAGCATGAAAAAAAATATGGAAATCTGAAGCACATCTTGACACTATCTCGTCTTCTGACAAATGCCGAACTATGGTGAATGAAAAAATCTTACATAAAATTAAAGCAGTATTAATTCAAACAAAATGAAATACTAATATATTACAAACATTAAACGACAGGAATCATATTTCATGACAGCTGATTATGAGCGGGAAACAAAGTTTACGTTTATTATAAATTAGTTAGCATCTTGTCTTTTCTATTTCATTCTTTGATCTTCTCTAGGACTTGTTCATTTCTTTTCTCACTTTATCACACATAAATAAACACTTGTACTACAAGTTTAAATATAAATACACATGCATGTGTGCTTACTTGCATGTTAAAGAAGATGTTGAATTTACTCAAATAAGACAGCAGCCTAGCTACAAAAATTGATCACAAGATATCTATTAGAATGTTTAACAGTAAAAATTATATTGGATAAACGTCAATGAGACGACAATCTAGCACCAAAAATGACTAAATCACATCTACATGTATGTACAAGTTTTACTATAAGATTGGATGAATACTATCCACATGACATCTGTTTTCAAGTTTGACATCAACGTAACAAAACCGAAGGGGGGCAGTTAGGCACAAAAATATCTACATGTATTGTCTTTCACAAATTGAAATGAAGTAAAGTTAAGGTAGATAGGGTGTCTTCCTCCATCTTGGATTTTGAAATACTAGAAAACAAGGTCTAGATCTTTGATGAAATGTGCAAATTTTTATAGTAGTAGGTAATTCATGTGTAAGAATTTTCATTATAATATAGAAAATGCCATGTTTGATCATATTTATGATTGTATTTTACAAAAAAAAGAATCCTTTTGTTTGATTCATTTTTTTCCAACTTTGTCAAATAAGGGGAGGCAACTCAAATGCAAGGGCAGATAATCCAGATAGTGTTACTTTTACAATAGAATGTGTTAGGAATTTACCCATTTTTACATGTAGCAAGAAAACGAGTCCGGTGACCCCATTTTTTCTTTTTCTTATCTGAAAGCATAATATTGAAGCTATCTTCTCATATTTTATCTCAAAATTCTATGGTGTGGTTTGCGTTTTATGGCGGAAAAATGGGTTTTCCATGCATAATCTATACAAAATCTTGACAATTTTGAACAACCTGTAGCGTGAAAATAAGTCCGGTGACCCATTCTTTTTATAAATGTTTTTAAACAAGCAGGATATGAACTACATTTTGGCAAATTATTAAAAGATTCTATGGATTATAATTTAGACACCCCATCTACCTTAAGTTACATTTAATATAGTAAACTTTTTTTTTACCTCCGGCTGTGGGGCGAGAACGTGGGATCCTGATACTGTCAGTCGCTCATCTTACCGCTGCGCCACAGACACCATTGTCAAAAAATATGAAATGTAAGTATTTAACATTACTGCACGTTCAAGAAAAGTATATAAAGAAACTGATCATAATTCCAACTATCAGCTTTCTTTTGTCTAAGGAAGTTTCAATATGATTTGCAAATGCCTTAATTTGAAGCATTAATAAGAGATACTATTTTAGTGCCTGTTGTTTTTTTTTTCAATCATAAATCGAGCATTTTTATCGGTAGTTTTCGGCTATTCAATAAATGAATAAATGAGTGGAGTTGACAGATAACTGTAGCATTTATTGTTTATTGTTTTAAAATAAACTTTGTTTTTGCTATAATAACCTCAAATCTGTGATATCGTTGTAATATATGCCGCTGAACAAAACGCCTTATGAATAATAACTGCGACCTTGCTAGAGAACGAACGGTTTTGTCTATTTTGTCTACATATAGAGAGGGAGAAGAGATATTTATTCACTTAATAAGGAATTAAAGTAGAGGTTTTGGATTAATAGCGGGGAAAGAATTGAAGATGGGACTTGTGCTTGATGGGACGTATGCCCATGTGTGGGTTTACCCTTTCTTTAAGTCATTACTAGTGCAAGACTTAGAAAGGTTTAGTTTTCATTAAGTACGTTTTCAAACTTTATCACGACACTTTATTATTTAGTATATCTGTTTCTTCCAAAAAAGGGTGTTTTCTTTGTCAAACAATTGCAAAATTCTGCTATGTACTAAGTAGTCACTATTTAAACGCATCATTTAGTCACTATTTAAGCATGTTGTTTTGTTAAAAAAAAAAACATTTTTATGCTGGCACAGTATTGGAATGCTATTTTCAAAAGAATAGTACATGTACGAACATCTTTAGAGTTACTTCCCCGCTAAACGCAAGTCTTCCTGTTTCAGCTCTGGGTATCCCAGTGAAGACATATTTTTTTAAATCTTACATAGAAACAATTGAAGTACAAGGTTAACAGCATGAAAAAAAATATGGAAATCTGAAGCACATCTTGACACTATCTCGTTTTCTGACAAATGTCGAATTATGAAGAATGAAAAAATCTTACATAAAATTAAAGCAGTATTAATTCAAACAAAATGAAATACTAATATATTACAAACATTAAACGACAGGAATCATATTTCATGACAGCTGATTATGAGCGGGAAACAAAGTTTACGTTTATTATAAATTAGTTAGCATCTAGTCTTTTCTATTTCATTCTTTGATCTTCTCTAGGACTTGTTCATTTCTTTTCTCACTTTATCACACATAAATAAACACTTGTACTACAAGTTTAAATAGAAATACACATGCATGTGTGCTTACTTGCATGTTAAAGAAGATGTTGAATTTACTCAAATAAGACAGCAGCCTAGCTACAAAAATTGATCACAAGATATCTATTAGAATGTTTAACAGTAAAAATTATATTGGATAAACGTCAATGAGACGACAATCTAGCACCAAAAATGACTAAATCACATCTACATGTATGTACAAGTTTTACTATAAGATTGGATGAATACTATCCACATGACATCTGTTTTCAAGTTTGACATCAACGTAACAAAACCGAAGGGGGGCAGTTAGGCACAAAAATATCTACATGTATTGTCTTTCACAAATTGAAATGAAGTAAAGTTAAGTTACATTTAATATAGTAAACTTTTTTTTTACCTCCGGCTGTGGGGCGAGAACGTGGGATCCTGATACTGTCAGTCGCTCATCTTACCGCTGCGCCACAGACACCATTGTCAAAAGATATGAAATGTAAGTATTTAACATTACTGCACGTTCAAGAAAAGTATATAAAGAAACTGATCATAATTCCAACTATCAGCTTTCTTTTGTCTAAGGAAGTTTCAATATGATTTGCAAATGCCTTAATTTGAAGCATTAATAAGAGATACTATTTTAGTGCCTGTTTTTTTTTTTTCAATCATAAATCGAGCATTTTTATCGGTAGTTTTCGGCTATTCAATAAATGAATAAATGAGTGGAGTTGACAGATAACTGTAGCATTTATTGTTTATTGTTTTAAAATAAACTTTGTTTTTGCTATAATAACCTCAAATCTGTGATATAGTTGTAATATATGCCGCTGAACAAAACGCCTTATGAATAATAACTGCGACCTTGCTAGAGAACGAACGGTTTTGTCTATTTTGTCTACATATAGAGAGGGAGAAGAGATATTTATTCACTTAATAAGGAATTAAAGTAGAGGTTTTGGATTAATAGCGGGGAAAGATTTGAAGATGGGACTTGTGCTTGATGGGACGTATGCCCATGTGTGGGTTTACCCTTTCTTTAAGTCATTACTAGTGCAAGACTTAGAAAGGTTTAGTTTTCATTAAGTACGTTTTCAAACTTTATCACGACACTTTATTATTTAGTATATCTGTTTCTTCCAAAAAAGGGTGTTTTCTTTGTCAAACAATTGCAAAATTCTGCTATGTACTAAGTAGTCACTATTTAAACGCATCATTTAGTCACTATTTAAGCATGTTGTTTTGTTAAAAAAAAAACATTTTTTATGCTGGCACAGTATTGGAATGCTATTTTCAAAAGAATGGTACGAACATCTTTAGAGTTACTTCCCCGCTAAACGCAAGTCTTCATGTTTCAGCTCTGGGTGTCCCAGTGAAGACATATTTTTTTAAATCTTACATAGAAACAATTGAAGTACAAGGTTAACAGCATGAAAAAAAATATGGAAATCTGAAGCACATCTTGACACTATCTCGTTTTCTGACAAATGTCGAATTATGAAGAATGAAAAAATCTTACATAAAATTAAAGCAGTATTAATTCAAACAAAATGAAATACTAATATATTACAAACATTAAACGACAGGAATCATATTTCATGACAGCTGATTATGAGCGGGAAACAAAGTTTACGTTTATTATAAATTAGTTAGCATCTAGTCTTTTCTATTTCATTCTTTGATCTTCTCTAGGACTTGTTCATTTCTTTTCTCACTTTATCACACATAAATAAACACTTGTACTACAAGTTTAAATATAAATACACATGCATGTGTGCTTACTTGCATGTTAAAGAAGATGTTGAATTTACTCAAATAAGACAGCAGCCTAGCTACAAAAATTGATCACAAGATATCTATTAGAATGTTTAACAGTAAAAATTATATTGGATAAACGTCAATGAGACGACAATCTAGCACCAAAAATGACTAAATCACATCTACATGTATGTACAAGTTTTACTATAAGATTGGATGAATACTATCCACATGACATCTGTTTTCAAGTTTGACATCAACGTAACAAAACCGAAGGGGGGCAGTTAGGCACAAAAATATCTACATGTATTGTCTTTCACAAATTGAAATGAAGTAAAGTTAAGTTAAGTTACATTTAATATAGTAAACTTTTTTTTTTTACCTCCGGCTGTGGGGCGAGAACGTGGGATCCTGATATTGTCAGTCGCTCATCTTACGGCTGCGCCACGGAAACCATTGTCAAAAATTTTGAAATGAAAGTATTTAACATTACTCCACGTTCAAAAAAAGTATAAAAAAAAAACATTATAATAATTCCAACTTTCAGCTTTCTTTTGTCTAAGGAAGTTTTAATATGATTTGCAAATGCCTTAATTTGAAGCATTAATAAGAGATACTATTTTAGTGCCTGTTGTTTTTTTTTTTCAATCATAAATCGAGCATTTTTATCGTTAGTTTTCGGCTATTCAATAAATGAATAGATAACTGTAGCATTTATTGTTTATTGCTTTTAAATAAACTCTGTTTTTGCTATAATAACCTCAAATCTGTGATATAGTTGTAATATATGCCGCTGAACAAAACGCCTTATGAATAATAACTGCGACCTTGCTAGAGAACGAACGGTTTTGTCTGTTGTCTACATATAGAGAGAGAGAAGAGATGGGTATTCACTTAATAAGGAATTAAAGTAGAGGTTTAGGATTAATAGCAGGAAAAGAATTGAAGATTGGACTTGGCCTTTTCATCAAATACGTTTTCAAACTTTACCACGACACATTACTATTTATTATATTTGTTTCTACAAGAAAAGGGTGTTTTCTTTGTCCAATAATTGCAAAATTTCTGCTTTGTATCAAGTAGTCACTATTTAAACGCATCATTTAGCATGTTGCTTTGTTAAAAAGAACTTTTTTTTATGCGGGCAGAGTATTGGAATGCTTTTTACAAAAAAATGGTACGAACATCTTTAGAGTTACGCCCCCGCTAAACGCAAGTCTTCATGTTTCAGCTCTGGATGTCCCAGTGAAGACATTTTTAAAAAAAAATCTTACATAGAAATAATTGAAGTACAAGGTTAACAACATGAAAATAATATGGAAATCTGAAGCACATCTTGACACTAACTTGTCTTCTGAGCTTCATGAACAAAAGCCGTTCTTTTGCAAGTTTGTCAGCAACGTAACAAAAACCGAAGGGGGCAGTTAGGCACAAAAATATCTACATGTATTTAACTAACTTTCACAAACTGAAATGAAGTACTGCCAGTCACCTATTTTACCGCTGCGCCACAGACACCATTGGCAAAAGTTATTAAATTTAAGTATTTACCTTTACAGTACTTTGATAAGACAGCAGCCTAGCTTCAAAAATTGACCACAAGATATCTATCTATTAGGATGTTTAACAATAAGAATTATATTGGGTAAATGTCAATGAGACGACAATCTAGCATTTTTATCGTTAGTTTGAGACTTTTCAATAAATGAATATTAAATGAATGGAGTTGACAGATAACTGTAGCATTTATTGTTCGTTGTTTTTAAATAAACCTACTTGTTTGCTATAAATATATTTTGTCTGTAATCCAGTTGTATTATTTGCCGCTGGACACGGAACGTTCAATTCTACATATTAATTTCGTAAACGGGATTCTGTTCCTGAGCCATATGTACATGTACACCCATTTTTAGTAGTAAAATTGATAATGGAAATGGGGAATGTGTCAAAGAGACAACAACTATAGGTCACCGTACGGCCTTCAACAATGAGCAAAGCCCATACCGCATAATCAGCTATAAAAGGCCCCGAAATGACAAACAATTCAAACGAGAAAACCAACGGCCTAATTTAACTTGATGCACTAAGCTGCCTTACCATGCACTAAGTATTTTCCACAAAACATTAAACAAATAACTTTCAATCAATCCTAAAGTTCCACCATTATTGCCCATGTTATATATTAAACACTGTTGAAAATGAATACATTAAAATGAAAATACTACCAAATGACCTGGGAATCTATATTCTGGATTTTGTGTCAATGTCAATCTGTTTTCTAATAATGTTCTAGACACTGTGCAATTTAGAGCTAGAGCAATATTTAATTGCATCTGAATTGGTTAAGGGTATATGTTATTGACATCTTCGTGTTGTTGTTTTTTTTGTATTGTCCTTGATACTAGATTGCTGTCTACTTGACGAATCCCCGGCCCTAATCGCAATATATTTGGAATACATCATAATCCATTGGTAGCCAAACACAGATAATGGGGTCAATTACTCTGCCAAGAATTAATTAGAAAAGGCCTTGGAAACAATTAAATGATATAATAATAGTACGGATATTGTTATTGGTTCGAGTGTTCTATGGTTCTCTGCGGGTACTTCGACTTTCGCCACCGAAAAACAAGAACTGGCCAAATATTGTTGTTTAAAAACCAAAACTCCCGACAGGTCAAAGAATAATTCCACATGAATGTAGTGCTTGGTTGATATTTTTATTGTTCAAAGTTGTTGGTTCACAATTTCGAATAAAGAAAACAAAGACCTGATTAGCTTAAATAGTCAAAAGCAAAATGGAAACAATTAAATGATATAATAATAGTACGGATATTGTTATTGGTTCGAGTGTTCTATGGTTCTCTGCGGGTACTTCGACTTTCGCCACCGAAAAACAAGAACTGGCCAAATATTGTTGTTTAAAAACCAAAACTCCCGACAGGTCAAAGAATCATTCCACATGAATGTAGTGCTTGGTTGATATTTTTATTGTTCAAAGTTGTTGGTTCACAATTTCGAATAAAGAAAACAAAGACCTGATTAGCTTAAATAGTCAAAAGCAAGATGGCCTTGAAAAAAATTTGAAAAATGAATAAAATAAGCAGGATTTATTTACAATATAAAAATAAATTATATTGTATCACATACATATACCATATAAGACATTGAACAAAGAACTCAACATTTCATGTTGAACAATAAAATAACAACAATATATAATAAAAAAAAAGTCTCAATTTTTCAATTCAGTTCAATGCAACAAACAAACTTGGTGTAGTGTTGTAATACACTGATAGTCGTTATAAATATCCAGTAACACAAATCGTATATCGGACCTATTTTATCCAAAATAGTCCTCGTCAAATTTGAAAGTTAAGATTTACACATGGAATAGCTTCCAGTTCACGCTCCTTTTTCTAGATGAACATGGTTTCATGCAGTGCAGCATGTGTGCAGTTGCCTTTTCTACGCATGCGTCATTTGAACCTCCATGGGCTTCACAGCTGTTTACATCATCTTGATATCTGTGTGCGCAGTTTGTCCGACATGTTGCAAATGCTGTACCGATAAGAAAAATGGCTGCAACAAGAACTAAAACTTTCCTCTCCATTTTCTGTAAAATAAAAGCGAAAAATAAAAAAAACAGAACATGCGAATGTATATCAAAATAATGCGCTAACGCATACAAACTACAAAAAAAAAAAAAAAAACACAATTATTAAAAAATAAGAAAAAAAAAAAATAGAAGGTATTCGAGTCTTCACAAAGTTATTTTTTACCAACAAATGATATGGTTAAAATTGTATGGGTGTAATTTGCCTAAATTTAGTGGCAATTATGTCATGCAAATTTAGGTCGAGAACAAATTGACAAAAAATCAAATGACATGGAATGAATGGCAGGAATGTTTGACTTTCAATGAAAAAAACAACCGTTAAATTGGATAACTTTAAAGGCTAAAGTATCGCTTAGAAACGTTTATGGACAACAACAAAAAACTGTTTCAATTGCATGCCTTCGCCAAATTTCGACCAAAAGTAATTGTGTATTTACACATCACACACAATCAATCGGACACCCTTATTTTTTTAAGCATTGGATTAGCTGCCAGGCAGGAACTTTATTACAATACCCTAGTTTACCCATTGAAATTTTTGAAAATTAAACCCCAGTATGGTCGATCAAAATGACAAATACAAAAAAGTGATTGTATATAAAAAAAAAAGAAAATGATTGCCAATGAGACAACTCTCCACAAGAGAACAAAAAACACAGAAATTATAGGTCACCGTAGTTAGCTTCATGGTTGCATGTTTTCTTCGACACACAATGTGAAAATTGAAAATCTTTACATTGACATTTTTTCTACGAATTTTAAGTGTTGTTTTAAAATAGCACTTTCTCTATCAGCAACCGCATATTTTCAAATAACATTTGAAGTTATAAGTCAAAAGATAAAAATTTAATGCATATTTTTTTTTTAAGTAATGCAACAAGGCTTTTATTTACATCAAAATAAAAGCACACATACTTTATTTAGATTCTAGACCGGGTAAATTCATAAAGCATAATACATGTACATACCGAGAAAGAACATTCTAAGTAACAAATGTGAAGATAAAACCTATGCAGATGTTATAAGGTATATGCAATTGACCGTGTACGAAAATGTGTAGTTTTGGAGGAAAAAAACATTTTCATTTTCGGTACTTATACATCTTCGGATTTGAAATGTTTGGCTTTGAGCGTTCCTGATGAAGGTAAATCCAGAAAAGCGCTTCGGACGCAATAAATTATTAAACGTGTTGTTTTCCATTTTTTAGTGCTAGAAAACCCAAAGAAACAGAATGAGGTTTTCAATTTCATTAATGTAATGTTCAACGTGAATAAATCTTAAGTATGTTTTTTTCTGAAAGAAAAATAAATTCAATTAATAAAAAATGTACTTACAATTTTTTCTGCTTTTGTGTATTAACAATGTAATAGCTTTGGCCAATTTTGACTTTTATCTGGACCTTACCAGTTTATATAGTAATTTTATTAGCCGCTAATCTCAAGTGACCAGATAACACTCAGATGAAGATTGGAACATTAAGGCGTATACTTATACTCAAAAAGTATGACGAGAAAACCGCACCAATGTGTCTGAGAAAAATAAATTAAATATTGTAACTTATGCGAGTATAAATAAAATATTAGTTGTATCACATAATAAGAAATAAAAAAGAAGTTAAGGTGACCTCCTGTTCAGATGATAATTGTCCATGAAGTAAAAGAGAACAAAATGCAGTGTTTTTTTTTTTTTTTTTTCTAAATTCATTACCGGAACTTTGAATCTAGTTCAGCAAGCCTTTAAGAAAGAAAATTGGTTCAAATTTAGAAATATATTTCGTACAAATCTCAAAGAAGTGTAAAAATACCTAACAACAATTTGATTATTATACTATTACACAAAGAAAATAAATCCAATTGATTTAGAAAGGGGATCGTTTTTAATGTTCCGAATGAAAAAAAAAAAAAATATCAAGAGATGAACACATTCTATGGATATTTTCGGTAAAGGCACTAGTAACGTCGATATATGTTTGGTTTAGCACTATTAGGTCCCTATATTTCTCTACGTTTTTAGTTTTTTTTTAATCATAAACAGTTTGCCAGATGCTTTTTTCTAGTATTTGAGTATATGTTTTGAAAAACGTTTGTACAATCGCGGTTAAGCAGTCAAGAGCTGCGTCATTCATGATTTTGACAACTTCACCGATTAATAGTGTCATTGTTTCTGATTAATTTGGGTCAATCTTTTGCGTCAGTCGTTATAATTTCTTTTGAAATATTCTCTAAAATTAGTTAGATGAAATCAAAATAAATAGTACGCAAGATTAGATACCGTCGTTGTTGACATATGATGGATATTTAGTTTCGGATTTAGATTTTCACAATTAGGTACAATAGGAATCATTATAGTCAGATATAAGACATTAGTGATACCCGTGTATTATGCACTTAGTCTAGGTTCGTTATTTTTTGTACATATGTAGTTTGGATAATAATGTTACGTCTGTCAAAACATGTTTTCCTCCGACCTGAAACAAAACTCATACGAAAATAATCCTCTGTGGTTTCCTTCATCAACTGAGTGATAGATAAACCCATGATTTCATTACCGCACATGGACACGCAAGGCACAGCCGTTGTGAATATTAAAGCTTATGTAAGCATAAAAACAGTCAAATATCATTTTTTGTTTGTTTTGTTTTCGTTGGTAGCAGTATTCAGTAGATGAAACAGTAAATCTTTTAGAAAAAAAATAATAGGTTGAGACAAAGAAAAGATGAGATGGAAATCAAATCATGTAATACGACACAGAATGAGATACATAATAGAAAAAAGGGTATGGGTATCTTTAAAAGTTTATGACACACATCAGTGCGTGCACACCAAATAAAATATCTTTCAAAAAGCATTGGAATAGCGCGTGTATTGCTGTTTTTCGTATCAAATTTAAAGTAAAGCCTTTGAAATTAACACGGACACGAAGCAACAAAATAAAAACAAAAACAAATTCTAGCCTTTCTGCAAGTTTAAGACGGCATTAAGTACATGTATCTACATTCTTTGAAAAATTATTCGGATAGAATTTGTAAGATGTAACACCACTAAATCGGGCTCGGGCGAAAAGAACATACTGGTAAGTAGTTCATATTTGATACAATATAGTGCCTATATGCATAGGTGAAAATGTCAAACCATGTAGACAATCTGTTGGTAATATAGGTAGCAGATGAAAGGCGAAGTAATCGTGCACATGACTACTGCAGAACACATCACATGATCAGAATGCATGCATTATCGCCCTTTGCACATTTTCTTGTCTTTTTGGGTTGTTACGTGATATTACGGTGGCAGAATGTGGCCATGAAAGAAAAAAAAAATTATGTTGTTCCCTCAAGATACTATGTCGTTTCCTCAAGATGCTATGTCGTTCCCACAAGATAGTTATCTCTTTCCCACAAGATAGTTATCTCGTTCCCTCAAGATGCTATGTCGTTCCCTCAAGATACTACATGTATGTCTGAAAAAAGAATGTACGGTTTAAACTACATTGTACATGTATGTTCTATATTTGACATAAGATCTATGGTTATTAGGTTAATTTTGTTTAGTCTTGTGTTAGATTTATTGCATAATTATTTTAATACATGTTATTATCACAAAACTGATTATCGTATTGTTTTGGGGAGCCAAACGGTGCTTCAAAAAATAAATGTCCGATAAGAGATACAAATGTAAGATGTTGAATATCTCTGGATATTTTTGGGGTTATTTTGTATACATGTATACATGAAATAATTTCAATATCAATCTATAAAAATGGTAACATTTTACACACTCTTTAAATATATTGTTGCCTGCATCATCGTCCTTTTTGTCCCTGGTGTATACATGGCTGGTTTGCAATGATCATACCACATCTCCTTATTTTTTATTTACACAATATCTGTTTATACGTTTTAGTTGTCTCTTTATATAAAAAAACACATACCACAAGAGTTACATGTTTTACAAAATAAACTTTAATAATATGACTATTTTGCTATAAGAGACCTGAGTTTTTGACCTATTTTTAAGAATGTAAATACAAGATTATTTCCATTTTATCCAACCTTGATCCATTAACATGTATGTAATTAGGTTCATTTGTGATTTCAAAAAGGAATATTGTATATGTGATGACGCAAACTGTAGCCTATTGTTAAAATATTCTTATCTTATAATAAAACTTCGATTTACCGCTATATTTACAATGTAATTCATAACTTCTCATAATTGTATTCATAATTTGTCACAAGTAAAAAAAGGTTGCATTGCATGCTACTTTTTATTTGCCTTTTAGCTTGTTTTATTCATCTCTCGATATACGAATCGATATATGTACATGTGTATCTAACTCCTAAAATTATGCAGTCATTCCTTAAAGAAAAGTAGACTTTATTACCATTTGTAATTTTTTGTTGTGTTTTGCTTTAATATTTCTTGTATTTTTTTCTAACAAAAAAAATATCCACATCAATAATAATTCGATCTTTCATATGAACTCTGCAGATTGTAGTTTATTAGTTGAATAACATGTATTGTACCAATGCAGGTTGATGCACTTTTGCTGATCATGCTCCCTTCAAACAAAGTTTCCAGTTATAATTGATATAAATCAATCAGTTCGTGCGTCCGTCCATCTGTGAACTATCACCTTAATGCCTCATAAACGACTAGAAAGATTATGTGATGACTTTACACACATGTAAAGTACTGCTGCATTCAATGTATATTACAGATGAAGGCGGTCCTAACCTTGACAAAAGTTAACTTGGAGCAGACTTGTTGACTGCTTTCTAAGTTAACTTGAGAATTTTCAAGCAGACAAGCAATTTAACTTCGTCGTTGGTGAACCAGACCTACGGTCTGCTTTTTTAGGACTGTTGCAGACCTTTCGACAGGTCTGCTCCAGACCAGACCTGTGGACAAGTCTGCTTTTGACCAGTCCTGAGGACAGGTCTGCCCTAGACCAGACCTGTGGAAAAGTCTGCCCAGACCATACATGTGGACAAGTCTGCTTTTGACCAGTTCTAAGGACAGGTCTGCTCCAGACCAGACCTGTGGACAGGTCTGCTTCTGACCAGACCTGTGGACAAGTCTGCTTTTGACCAGACCTGATGACAGGACTGCTTATGACAGATTATCGTGTTTAAGAGTTTTCATATCAGACTTGAGCTTTAATTAAATATGTAAACAACATCCGCATTGTTTTCCCTGTATAGCAAATTTTTTCACTCGCTGACTGCTAGATATTATACAACAAAATTCCTTTTCTTTTTTATTTGATATACATTTGTATTCTTATATACATAAAACAATGGTTATACATTCACAAAGAGCTATCATAAAGGAAATGAAAGTTTGTTTTTTTTTATTAGAAGGCGGAAAGAAAGGTTATCCTAACGCATCAGAACAATATTCTTATATCGTGGGATATCAACATCATTGTCGACGTTGCTTCGTTCACCGTTTTTTACCTGTCTCTTCCTAGATTTATTCATGTATGGATATTTCATTGATATTCAACTTGTTTGCATTGGATTTACTCTTCTATCTTCCTCAGAATATTCTAACGAAAATTCTATCCATCATGTTCAACGGGAGATAATCGTGTTATTATTATGATACATGTACTTATATATACTCTTATTTAAACTAACTATAATTGTAGTGTATTCTTATTGTGTGATGTTATGACATAGTCCCATGTTAGGAAGAGGATTGATCTCTAACAAACATACTCAACCTCTCCACTATCTCTTGGGGCCCGAGACTAAGACTTGCTGATGGGTACACGCACTGTCCATGCAATCAAATACAATCAAATCAATGTTTTAAGAAGAATAAACTTTTACTTGTTCTTAATGTTAAAATCTCACAGACGAAAATTACATTTTTACTTTACACGGAAAAGCTGTTTCGTTGTTGCATATTTTGTTTAATGCTCGAAAAACTTTAATATGATCGAGCTCTCACAAACATGTTTATTACAATCTCTCCACTTAGTATCTCTTGCTGTCGTGTACACATATGGATCGAAGGATTTGTCAACTGACCGTAGGAATTCAGGAGGCACTGTGCATGCATTCAAATACATATTTATTATGTACCATGAAGTTAAATTGATTTTTGAACGATACATTTATGTGAGTGATTCAGAATTTTTTGTTGTTGCTTAAGTGTTAGAAGAGAGTTATAAAACCTACGTAGTACTCAGTCTGCTTTAAAAGACATTGAGAGAAACTGAGTTATCATTGCTGTCTTACATTTTCTGATATCGAGATTTTTTTATCAACTTTCTTCAAAATTTGTGTCAGAAAAAAGATTCAGAATTCAGAAGTTGCATTACGATGTTAAATCTATCTTAAATAGTTTGTATTTTGCTACATACTGTTTGTATTTTTATTTGACAGGTGTGTCGCCAAAAGGTATGTCATGAATTTAAGTACATTGTATGTTACTTTCTTATAATAATCAATAAATAGCAGCTGAGGTCATACATGTATACCTGGTATTTTTTTTAAAGAAAAATAAACTGCACGACTTTAAATGGAAAGGCTGTTTTTATGCCATTTCATGTTTAATGCTCTAATCACTTTTAATATAACAAAAAAGAAGATGCATGTGGTATGATTGCCAATGAGACAACTCTCCTCAAGAGACCAAAATGACACAGAAATTAACATCTATAGGTGACCGCATGGCCTTCAACAATGAGCAAAGCCAATACCGCATAGTCAGCTATGTAAAACAATTCAAACGAGAAAACTAACGGCCTTATCTATAATTACTAAAATCGCGAGGTCCAATTTATCAGCCTTCATGGGGTAAAAACGACAAATCAAAGAATTCAACTTTATATAAAGCTAATATAGGACAATAGTGTTCATTAAAAATTACACCACTCCAGACCCTTTTGTTTTCCACATAATTAATATTGCCAATAATTAATAAGTTCCGGATCGAATCCGATTCCAATAGTATATTCACATGTAGCCCATTTACCTTACCTGTACGTTCCGCATCTGACAGGCGAACCACAAAACAGTGTATGTAGGATTTTGCTATATATTCGGGTCATAATCACGGAGTTGACACTTAGTCTACTAAATGCAATAATTGTCACATTGTTCCCTATTGAATATTTTAATTATAATTACACCTTATGTAAGAATCCGGGGTTTTGATTGGTTAATAGCCAGTGTATTTTTCACCAATTTACTGTTATCAAATGAATATCGTTCATTTTTAACGCCGCCGGGGTATTTGCTAAAAGGATATGCCTTTTTTACCCTAGCTGCCGTGGTATTTGCCAAAAAATACTCTATCCGACTGGACGCTTGTAACGTCACGATCATCAATGCGTTTTAGTACATTAACATTCGGTGTAATTAAACAGATATATCATGTTATTGAGGGGTATTTGCGAAAAATACCAGTCTTGAGAATGAATTTCCCTCGCCTTACGGCTCGTGAAATTTAACATTCTCTCGACTGGTATTTTTCGTAAATACCCCTCCTTAACATGATATATCTGTTCAGTGTGACAGTTTCAATTTGATAGCCGGCATGACGTAAAACAGCAAATTAAAGGATCCAACTTTATGTAAAACTAATATAGGACAATGCTTTGTTTAAAACATACTTCATCCCAGGCCCTTTTGTTTTCCAAATTATTAATATTACCAATTGCAATAATTCATAAGTTCCTGTGCATCTTAATGACTTAATCAGATGACAATATCAATACTAAAATAAGGCTTAAGCATACATGTAGTTATATACATTCAGTCACGGACCCGCGATACCACGGGTGTGTTCTAGTTTATATAAAAATATAACGAAAAACAAATATTTAACACATAAACAAACGACAACCACCGAATTACAGGCTCCTGACTTGGGACAGGTACATGCATAACATGTTGTATCGAATTTATATATATCGAGTGGGACCCGTACCATACGACATTGCTTAGTGGAATCCGAACCATACGTTGAAAGTTCAATCATCCTTAAACGTGCGGTTGAAACTTAATGGTTTATTTCTGTTACTGATGAATTGGAATTATAAAATATATAATTAAATTTGAATTAACCTATAGCTGTACAATGTAACCTATGGGAATGCAACAAGAGTATAAATCCCAATAACCAAAAATTATACCATAGTTACATTGTATCTATGGTATAATTTTGGCAACTACATGTATTCCATTGTTTTGATGTCTTCCAAAACAAAAGGAAAGATATGGAGACCTGGCGTTGGCATGTTGAATTTTTTGACACAAGAACACCTGAGTCGGTGCGGGGCCACTAAGCTAAACTGCCCGCTTTGCACCAACCGATTTAATTGAATGCCTAAGGGGGAGGGTTATTGAAATATAATTATACCTAGATTGTATCCTCATAATATGAGAATAATATATATTGAAGTATATGTTGTATTTAATGATATTTCATAACATATATAAAGGTTGAGGATGAACACGGATGCGGCCACTTTCATTTTTGACAAATAACTTCTAAAAGTGACATTTTTTGGCAGATTTGATAGATTTTTTCATATTTAAGCTAAGATCAGAGCGTTTTAATGAGTAAGTCAGTTAAAATCGTTTACATAAACTAATTGAATCAATTGAAATGGACACTTTAGTGTTTAAAAAATGTCCAAAATCTTTCGTCAGATATCGTGAACATGAAATTTGAGGCCAAAATCGGACCTTACCGGACCTTTCCTTTTATGAAACATACTAGTACCCTAAAACACAGATCAAGTGCGAATTTTGGTGGTATCACTTATACCGTTCTTCTGTAATGACTCTTAACAACGTATATGCAAACATGGGCATTATCTGTGTCAAATGGACACGTTACCCGTTTATTTGGTTACATTCAGTAGTTCACAGAAGGTCTGAGTAAAATTATACATTTAAAATATCTACATGGAAATAAAGCAGTTGGATTGTTTGACAAGGTGGTTTTAGCTCAGATAGACAGGTTAATAGCTGTGATGGAGCTTGCAGATAACGTGGAAGGAGTGGACAGCAAAGGATGCCCCGAAATCAAGGTGTTGCAGAGGCTGAGAAGGCAACAACTGTGTGGGCGGTATAAATTAAAATCACAAAAATACTGAACTCCGAGGAACATTCAAAACGAAAAGTTCGTAATCAAATGGCAAAATCAAAAGTATGAGAGACTTGCAGGATCTGAAAAAAGAGGACCCAAATTAATAAAAAAAAAACTTATATATAAAAACGCTGATTTGTTATGGGAGGTTTACTGCACTTTTCTTTAAAATGAGATTTGTCACTGGATTAACTAGTACTGATGTTAGATAGCGATATACATAGATTTTAACATCCCCTTTTCCTTGCTTTCTTGCAAATTACGCGTATAGTGTCATATATGTGCATATGTAAGTAATCAGTATTTTAAATATATCTGATACCCAGTAGTTGAATAGTTCAAAAATTTTCTTGTTGTTGTATCCATGGCAACAACCTTCTTGTTTCATAATAATATTGCAAGAAATAGAAGTTCAATCCCCTTGAGGATACCTTTTCTGAAACTTTTTATATCTATCACGAATTCAAATAAAAATCATTTGTCTTTCGTCTCTTTTTTATGAAATTGTATCAAAAAGCGTATGAAAAAAGTGTTTGTAAACATTCGACCGTACGGTGAAATAAAGTTGTTAATTTCTGTGTCATTTGGTGTCCTGTGGAGAGTTATCTTATTGGCAATACATGTAATACCAAATCTTCTTATTTTTATACTACAAAATTTCTGGACAAACTGAAAATACGAACAGTCAAGCAAAAATAGCCCATTAAACAGGTAAAATATAATTTTGAGTTTCTTAAAACTAACTTTGAAGACTTAATTAGCCATCAGCTGTCTGCTAATGAATTTTGATGGAAAATTACTTTTCATATTTGAAAAATCCTCTGGGCCAAAATGCAGGATCTACTTCCATTCTGAAACACCAGTCCTGAGATCATCCCAGGTTTTATTGGGTTTCGTGTCGTTAAGTTTTTAGTTTTCTATGTTGAATTATGTAGACTTCTGTTTGTCTTCTTGACGGCTTTCATTCTTCGCTATGGCTCTCCCGGTTTGTTTTCGACCTTTGAGTTTGATTGGTCCTTTGGTATCTTTCCTTTTATGAAACATACTAGTACCCTAAAACACAGATCAAGTGCGAATTTTGGTGG
Organism: Mytilus galloprovincialis; assembly: GCA_037788925.1. Lineage (NCBI taxonomy): Eukaryota > Metazoa > Mollusca > Bivalvia > Mytilida > Mytilidae > Mytilus > Mytilus galloprovincialis. The sequence goes on from CM075341.1 coordinate 50,507,848, forward strand.
TATCATTTATACCGTTCTTATGTAATGACTCTTAATAACGTTTATGCAAACATGGGCATTATCTGTGTCAAATGGACACGTTACCCGTTTATTTGGTTACATTCAGTAGTTCACAGAAGGTCTGAGTAAAATTATACATTTAAAAATATCTACATGAAAATAAAGCAGTTGAATTATGTAGACTTCTGTTTGTATTCTTGTCGGCTTTCATTCTTCGCTATGGCTCTCCCGGTTTGTTTTCGACCTTTGAGTTTGATTGGTCCTTTGGTATCTTTGTTCTCTCTTTTAAAATTTTACACCTCCTTGCAAAGTTACGAACGCGTACTGTACATGGAGGAAAAAATAAATAGTGACTGTATATTTTTGTTGCAGTAGCAAAGTTAGTAGAGTTAATCAGAGCTGCACACCTTTTTAGAGACTCGTGTAGCTGTCATGTAGACTCGTGAATGGCCGAATAGAGTGGTAGAATGTGTTCGCGTAGAGATCGGGTATTGGTCGAGTTCATCTAGTATGAAAAAAATATAGAAGTCGCAGTGATCATGAAGCGATCGTGCTTTGGTCGTGTTAATCTGGACCGAGATCTGGATCTCAATACCAATAACAAATATCAATTATGATATACTTGAAGAGTAATTTGACGTCTTCGTAGCATCAGATCTTTCACGATACTTTTCACGATCTTCAAAAATGCGGTACGTGATCTTTCACGATCCGAAAAATCAATTTTGTGTAAATAGTTCTTTATTTACCAAGTTTCAGATTATGTTTATATAAAATAACTATGAGAATCATTTGATTAGTTCAAATAGAATGCCCTTATTCGGATAAAAGTAGTTTTTCTAGTCGAATTTGTGAGGGAAAAAAACATGTTTGTTTACATTTTTTATGTCATTGAAATGTCGAGAGCCAATCTGCCTTTTGTTGTTTTGTAATAACTACATGATTGTACGTACTTTTAAAACTGGTTATTCTCACATACTGATCATAATGTTGAACCATTTTGACAGACAGTTTTATTTTGTCGTAAATGTGTCTGGGTAGTTAATTAAATTAGAATATTATTTTATTGAACTTTCATATGTCTTCTCGATTAAATGTCTTTCACGATCCGTTCGTTACCAGAGCTTTCACGATCGTCTCTAAATACTTGACCGCCGTTAAATATTCTTTCACGATCATTTCTCTCGTTAAACCAAATGACAACCGTGGATATGTTCTTAGACCGTAAACACCGGAATCAATATTGTAACATCGTTATATTCTTGTTGGGTCGTTTATTAATTGTTAAACTTTATACCGACTCGAATCTTCATTTTAATACCGAGCAAATAGTCTGGCTATACAACCTTGGAAACACATCAGCAAAAGTAAATCCTATTTAGTATTTTAACCTCTAGAATACATGTACATGTACATGTAAGCATATACCGAATCAATACACTATACATGCAATTCTCTAATTAACTATTACATGTATCAACATATGTACCATATATAGCTGGGCTTTAAAAGACAAATTCAAGACAATTCCTTATACAGACAGTTTGTTACTACGGCAAGTAAAAGGCGTACAAGGTATGTCTGTGTATTTTTTTTTTTTAATAAAATGAACGAATGATCATTGCTAAATATAGAGAAATGTTTAATGCTATGCATTTCTTGTTTATTTGTGATATTGCTGTACTAGCTTTTTCTGTATTGGTTATATGTATATTTCTTGATATAAATTGTAACTCTTTGGCATCATGACACATCAAAAACAGTTTAGTCATATTTCATATATAATTAGTAAATCAGGAGCCTGTTGTTCAGTGGTTGTTGTTTGTCGCTGTATAGTATATTTGTTTTTCGTTTATCGTATTACACATACATTTAAATCAGGTCGTTTTTTCCAGTTTGAATTGTTAAATTCATTTCTCATTTCAGGGTAACTGTTATTGCCGACTATAAGGGTTGTTGAACCGAAAACTAATGTATCAAATTAAAGTAAACTGCCGTCTGATTTCTCTGATAAAAATATTACAAATACTTTTGCTGAAAACAGATTAATCTAATGCAAATTCATAGTTTCAGTTAATTTCTGAACATCGTCTAAATTTGGCAAATTTTCGATATAATTTGAACATTCAGAAAATAAAACTAACCTCAAGAAATCATGCAATTTGAAAAAAAGAATAATAAGAAAAACTAGCCCCGTAATCCTATTGTGTCTTTTTTGGAACACCATGATAGAAGCTAAAACCTTCTTATGTGTTATCTAAAAAAAATCTGTTGATTTAGTTTCTATCTATTTATAAAAATATGTATATGTATTGTTATGCGTTTACTTTTCTACATTGGTTAGAAGTATAGGGGGAGGGTTGAGATCTCACAAACATGTTTAACCCCGCCGCATGTTTGCGCCTGTCCCAAGTCAGGAGCCTCTGGCCTTTGTTAGTCTTATATTACATATATTTTAACTTTTAGTTTCTTGTGTACAATTTGGAAATTAGTATGGCGTTCATTATCACTGGACTAGTATTTGTTTAGGGGCCAGCTGAATGACGCCTCCGGGTGCGGGAATTTCCCGCTACATTGAAGACCTGTTGGTGACCCTCTGTTGTTGTTTTTTATTTGGTCGGGTTGTTGTCTCTTTGACACATTCCCCATTTCCATTCTCAATTTTATTCATGTTTAATCTATACAAAATCTAGCCCAATTTTGGTCCATGTAACACTTTAATATCAATTCAAAGTTTTAAAAAGTTTGCACAGCGTGTAGTATTTTTCATTTCGAAGCTTGATAAAGTCTACATCTGCAAGTTTTCAAAGTGAAAATACATTCATTCTTTTATGATTTAGACCCCTGTTTTATTCTTTAAATGTTTAATCGTACTGCTGTTGCTCTATTTAGTTGGATACACTTTATGAAAAGACGTGCTGCATTTTTATTTTCATTGGGAGAGATTACCATTCTTCCTTTGTTTGTGAACGTTTTTAACTTGTGTATACGATACTAAAAGGTAATGTGTATAATATAATATAACACGATTTTAATCATTTTGTAATCCAAAGGAATAATTTGTATATTCAAAAGAAAGATCGAACAACTATATTTACATTTCACAAAATTCACCTGAAAACCACACCTGAAGTGTATATAATTTAAAGACCTGCAGACGTTGACTTCAACTGTTTTAGTTATGCATTAATATGTTTAATTTGTAAATTGTATTGTAGAAGCAAACATGTTCTTGTCATACGTGGTATTTATCACAGCAACATTAACGGTGCTTGTCCAGTGTCATGATTGTAAAGATTATGACCTATCTGCATCTGACCAGTCGTTGGTAGATATGATGAAACATTACCTTCATACCTCTAGGAAAGAGGAATGTCCTCCTGGAAGGAAACCATATACATCAGGTATGCATAATTCACACAATGTTTCTGTTCGAAAGGCACTTCTTTTACTCTCTTGTCATGATATAGCATTTTTTGTGCTAATGCGGCGTAAAGCAACCAACAATCAATCATCTTTTTCTCTTTAATAAATCGATCGGTCTGTATTTGAACTTTCTAACATCAGTATGGACATATATCTCAAATAGTCCATTATTAGTTCTCGGGAACAGTAGTAGTGGGCAAAATATAACGGCTGGATTATTCTGGTTTATATGAGACGACATACTTACAAAACTATACCAATGAAGTACATGTATGTTCATGCTTTGGCAAGTCTAATACTAATTTCAAAACTTAAATCGATTGTGAACAAGTTAATTTTTTTCACATCAACCGCCAGCGCTAGCGCAATTTAATCAATTCCACATGGATTTAGTTTATATTTTAAGATGTATATTTTATAATGCAATTTTCAAATCAAAGCACTGAACTAATGCTATTTATTTATGTAGGTGTGACATATGTACGTTGGGGAACGAAGGAATGTCCAAAAGGAGTAGATATGGTCTATACAGGTAATAGTAAGAAAATGTCTATATTGGAAAAGGTTTCTCCATGTCTGCTCCTCTGTCCTTTCATTTGTAAGCTTGGACTACCAACGACATCAAGATTGTATTTTCATTAGCGATGGTGTGTGTGAGTGTCCGCGAATTCAGTGAAAATCAAGTAATGCAAATCAAGCTACGACAATACTATGTTATTGGGTCACAATGTTCTGCTAGGAGGTGTCAGGTATTTAAATCAGGTCAAGATTAGACCCCTCACGACAGTATTCATATCAATCAAATAAAAAATCAGGAGAGCTACGATTGAGTCAAACTTTAACAAATATCATATCAACTCAACATATATGCATCTTCTTGTTAGTAAACATGGATAACCTAATGAAAAAAAAAATCAATTGTTATATTTTGGTGATTTGAAGAAAACACAATAGATACATGTATATTTTGCAATGAGGCAAAATACCCATTTTGATTCTTAAAATATGAACCTATTTTTGGGGGGTTGTTTTAAAATCATAGTAATTCTTTATGCCATCTGCTTACTAGAGTCTTTAAAAAAATTATCATATCGTCTCATTGAATATAATTGTTTTATAGAATAAAATCCCTTTGCATTGATTTAGAGATCTTAGGTCTTCAACAATAATAGACACATTTCAAAGCAGCATGGCGCTTTACGGTAAAATGTACACCTATCAATGTTATATAATGTAATCTATGTCGTTCGCTGTATGATGCAAAAAAATCATGCTTATGTTTTTTTTAACTGTAATAAAACTGTTAACTTTTTTAAAACTCAAAAATACCATTCCTTATCAGAAACGGTAAATTGTTTTCCAGGACAAGTCGGAGGTAACGATTATGCGAACAAAGGAGGAGGTGTCAATAATTTATGCCTACCAAATGATCCAGAAAATGGCAAACCCTTAACAGGAGCTGATAACTCCCAGTTATTTGGTACCGAATATGAGACTACTTCTAAATTAAAGCCCTCAGGAATGAGAGATATGTATCAAATGGAAGTACCATGTGCAGTATGCCATCAAAGAAAGAAATCGGTTCTACTAATGATACCAGGTATCAAATAAGTTTATCATTTATTTAGCAGTTTGAGAAAAAAATACTGTTTTGTCATTGGAATGGTTTTGTATCATATATTATAATGTGAAATTTTTTCTACTTTGTGTGTCCTGTGTACATGTATTATATTTTTTTCTGCATGTAATCCTTTCTATAGTCATTATTTGAATCTTTTTTATGCCCCACCTACGATAGTAGAGGGTCATTATGTTTTCTGGTCTGTGGCTCCGTTCGTCCGTCCGTCCGTCCGTCCGTCCAGGTTAAAGTTTTTGGTCAAGGTAGTTTTTGATGAAGCTGAAGTCCAATCAACTTGAAACTTAGTACACTTGTTGCTTATGAGATGATCTTTCTAATTTGTAAGCCAAATTAGACTTTTGACCCCAATTTCACGGTCCACTAAACATAGAAAATGAAAGTGGGAGTTTCAGGTTAAAGTTTTTGGTCAAGGTAGTTTTTGGTGAAGCTGAAGTCCAATCAACTTGAAACTTAGTGCACTTGTTGTTTATGATATGATCTTTCTAATTTTAATGACTAATTAGATAATTACCCAATTTCACGGTCCATGGAACATGGAAAAGGATAGTGCGAGTGGGGCATCCGTGTACTTTGGACACATTCTTGTTATAAGAAAAATTCGGCGTTCAAATACTCCCTTCACTAATTGAAATATACTCTTGATATTAATCTTACAAATGCAATAAACAAAAGTATCCTAAATATGAAGATAAAAATACAAAAAGCTATCGAAACAAATTAAAGACATGTGCCCGGATGTGGACAACAGCAGTACATAAATGAATAAAAGGCACCACACATGCACATTTCAAAGGAACTTTACGAAATTGAACAATACTGTCCATAAGTTCTAAGTTCTGCCCCTACCATAAAAAAAAAATGCGATTTCAAAAAGAATTTTTTTTTATCATAAACGGTAAAAACTATTGAAATGATAGTAACTTCATAACTGTAGATCGGTCCACAAGACAACACAATCATAAAATAACAAGAAGTATCCGTCGATGCGTGATTTCAGCAACAGAAATGTAACAAAACTTCCGTAGACTAAAAGATGGAGAATGTGGTAACCGATGATTTATGTAACTGAACAAAATAATTTGACCCACATATTTTTAAGTTTTATTCATAGAAATGTGTCTAAAAATCAGTTGAGGAAATATTATTGTAACTAACTTAAAAGAACAACATTTTTTTCAATCATAGGCAGAAAAACATGCTATAAGGGCTGGACACCAGAATATAGTGGTTATCTTCTATCAGGTCATAAGGCTACCAGTAGTAAGGACTATGCTTGTGTGGACAAGAATGCCGAACCGCTCGACAATAAATCTAGCAATGAAAACGGGGCTTTATTTTATGCAATCAGTACTAAATGTGGCAGTTTGAGGTGTCCTCCATACAAAGATGCAGTAGAGGTGCAATGCGTTGTTTGTACAAAATAGTTTATTAAAGCAAGAATAGATACTAAATGCACTTAATTTATATAAAACAATAATACAATCCTGCTTGCACTTATTTATTTCTAATTGACTAGGTGCTTAATATAACCAATTGACCGAATTTAGTATACCCTTCCGTACGGAGCACCCGAGCTCACTCCCTGTTTTGGTTGGGTTAGTTTTGCTCTGTCTTTTGTTTTTAAGGTTTTTGGAAAACAGTAGTTCATTTTTTTTCTGCCAATTCGTTGTTAGTTTATTTTCGACTTTGAATTTGAATGTCCCTTTGTTATATTCGGCATCTCTTTTGATACAAAAAGATCTCTCTCCTTGTAACTCTATTTATATTGTTCTGGGCGATTAATTATTTCTGGCTCATTAAAATTGAATATGTTGGACCCTTCAGCAACTAAGTTGCATTTGACTATTGAGTATTGAAATTCAAGTTCTAAGCTTTTAAAATCACTTTAAGAAAGTTATAGTTATACATTTTAAACAGTATGGCTTGGGTTCATTTCGGCTTTCTAAATATACATTCATCAGGAACGCCCCAGTCTGAACATTGGAAACCATGCAAGGATGTTTAAATACTGAAAAATTTTATGATGAATAAGACAATAAGGACCTAAATAATATAGCCACACCCACCTAAGGTAACGTTTGGCGAAGGGAGTTTATTATAAATCATGTCGAATACTAATCTGTTGATAATACTTTTTGTAAATCAGTAGTGTTATCGATCCAATGGTGTAAAAAAAACCACACATAAACATTTCATAAGATCGAAACCCTTAGGCCTCTGCCTATATCATCTTACTCAGTCACTCGTATCGCGGCTTTGGGAGAAGAGTAGGCATTATCACTGACGTTACAATGTGTTAGAAGACGCCCGCCAAGCGTACAACTATCAGTAATAGAAAAAACCCAACAGATAATAATGGCCAAAAAGATTCATAGTGTGGCTCGCGGCTGATATTTAACAATATCAATGCCTAGAAAACACGATAATATATACTTATCTTGAACTTCTACATGGTTTACTCCGTGAAAGACGACGAAACATCAAAGTCACCTAAAACATTTTATTACATATAAGGAATAGATAAGACGATGTTGATAATTCTTTATTCTACATTAACTGTACGTCATAAACTAATTTGTAGTTTTGTTGATTTTCACATTCTGATATGGGTTAGTATTGCAATAACAATATTAATCAGTCAATATTAATAGGTTATCTCGGCTACTTTTGCTTTCGGTCAAATATATTACTAAAAATTAAGGTGACGGGCTCCAAATAATAACGAGCTTCTTGGCGTATAGTTCAGAAACTACTAATTTATGTCCTTTTTTCTGTATCCAACTTTGAGCAATACCCATACCGTAAAGCAAACAATAAAAGATCTCGACAGGAAAAATGTGGAAAAAATGAAAGTAAAGAACGACCGGAGTTATGACAACACTATACGACAAAAACAATGGTAAAGCAGTCAACATTGTGTTATATTCTTAATCACTATAAACACAATCAAGTATGTCAATAAAGAAGAACACCAAGATGGCAAAAGACACTCTGAAGACAAAGCACATTTCGTTAAAAAAAAATACAAACAAATTGCAAAAGCACAGTACACGTAGCACAATGACGGGATGTATAGATACCAAGCAACGTCAAAAGAATATAACTTCATGTCAAAATGGACTAAAAAGTAAAGGTGAAAAGTATACAAAGCCAACAATAAGAACACTATAACACGTAATTAAGATGATAAACAATATCAGGAACAATAATATATACTCCAAGAACATTATTTGTGCAGTTGATACGGAATATTAATCAACAAATTCTTAGTATCTTCATACGAAGAAAAAAGAAGATAGCTCGTTGAAGTATTCCTGGCATACAGTCTAAGTAGCTCGTTGCTTTATGGGAATTGCTCAGCTTTTTTTTAAGAAAACGAAAAGAGTAGTGGCGAGTATATAACATACAAAGAGAGAAAACTTTTCGAATCTAAACATTTTATAGTACAAATTAGTTATTGTTTCTTTCAGCAGTACTTTAATGAGTGTGCAGAGTTGAAACGTATAACTGCCAAGAAGTGCTCCAAACATTTGTAAAAATTTGCAGTATGAACTCTTGTGGTATATCTCAGTTAACGACAGCAATTATTATAATAATTGATTTTTATTGACTTCAATCAAATGCATTAACATATCGAGAATGTCTTGATGTCCTAAATAACGACAAAACAAATAAACAAACGAAACTAACTGTACATGAGGGAAAGGGCGAGGGCCTATATGGAACAGTTCGCCATTAAAGTTAAAATATGTATATCTGCAATATACCAAACTTAAAACAGGCATAGGTTTAATAAACATAATAGGCGAATAGATTTAACTCAGACCACTAAAACTATGCCATCAACAGTCAAATGCAAATAGCACCTTGCTCAGTCGCTCCGTAATATCACGGCTACGAGAAGAGAGCAGGCATTATCAGCGACGTCATATGTTGTGAGGAGACGTTATCAAGCTTGCTATCGCGCAAAATGCCAACAATAGAACAACAAACAGATAATCGTTTTTTCTTCGTATAGATATCAAGAATCTATATAAAGAGTTGAAATCTTAATATTTTTTTTTTAATTAATTTCCAAATCTATAAACTAACAATATAATCAATGTTAAATTAAGTCATGTCTGTTCCGACGTACTGTTTTATACCTTGCTATTGATATAACCCTCGGGGACTGATATCGCTGCGATCACTCGTAAATATGGGTCACACTGTGGCTTGCGGCTGATATTTAACGGTATCAATGAGTAGAAAACCCGATAATATATAAACTGATCTTGAACATATACATGGTCTACTACGACAAAGATGAGGAACCATCAAAGTCGCCACAAACATTTTATTACCTATTAGAAATAGATAAGACGATGTTGATAATTAATATCACACTACAAACATCAACGAAACTACAACTTAATTTATGACGTATAGGTAATGTTGAATAACAGGTTAATGGTGGAATAACAATATTAATCAGTCAATATTAATAAGTTATCTCGACTATACGAATGAAGATTTATAAAAACTAATAATGAAGGGTTTTAACTGAAATAGAACGGTACAGACAGAATTTTGAAATTTTGCCGATTATTAATGCTATTTTGAACCGGTACGTAATATCAGCATTGTTTTTTCTCTCTTTTACTCATTCCCCATTTTCATTTTTAATTGTATCATTTCTTGCTCGACACGATGTCTTTAACAAAGATTACATACATGATTTGACCACACATGAACTGTAGTTAACAAAATAATAGCTATGTAAAATTCATATTCACCAATTGAAAGTGATTGCAAAAAGTCATACTGACCATACCAAATGCGTAAAGTCAAACTCGCAATAAAAGCGGTTGTTGAAATAGTCATATTGCTGACATAGTCATATAACCAAACTGTTTGCAGTCTTCCTCTCACTCTTCAAACCAGTTGTGAAACAAACCATTGTATTCTTACCGTTCTGTTATATAAAAAGAACTCCATCAAACTGGTATGTCAATGTCATCAGGGATGGGTTATTTGTTTAGTTAGGGTCGTTGTATGGTTTTGCTGCCTGCACATTTTTGATGTCGTATTTATGACCTCAAGTCTTTCCGTTTTTTGTATTTAATTTGTACGAGAACTGTGTCTATATCATTTGCACTGAAAACGGTAGCAGTTAAACACCTATTTAACATTTACCATGTTAATGTAATACATTAGTTTTTACTATATATGTTTAAACGGTGGTAGGTAGATACTTAAAAGAAATGATTATAAATTAAGGAGTGTATCTCCCTCGGACTCCTTTCACGGATTTGGCTATACTTTTTGGACCTTTTGGATTATAGCTCTTCATCTTTTATATAAGCTTTGGATTTCAAATATTTTGGCCACGAGCATCACTGAAGAGACATGTATTGTCGAAATGCGCATCTGGTGCAAGAAAATTGGTACCATTAATTTTATTAAACCACTATATATATATTTGCATCATGACTTATGTTTTACATGGTAAATCTGCTATTGACAAATACTTTACTGTTCCGTGGATCTGTACTCTCAATGATACAAAGTTTTATAATTTTAAAACGATATTCAATTGACTGCTTAATACTAGATCTAGTGATCTTTCCAAATCGACTGGATAACAAAATATATACACACATACAACAGTCATGAAAACAACACAATTTTAAACTTATAGTGCATAGAAAGATATCTTAGCTAAAAATGTCATATAGAAGTTAAAAATGCTCTATGGTCGGGTTGTTGTCGCTTTGACACATTCATTATTTCCATTCTAATCTTATAGTATGCAAAAAAAAAAAAGATATATCTTAAAACATAGCAACACTTTAAATGAATTACTGTGGTCCATGTAATTGCTGGAAACTAAGTTATGACATGATAACGAGCATGTTCAGTTGTTTGATCTGACATGTTCAAAGGTGGGCAATTGAAACAAGCATGTCTTATTGATGAACAAACATGCTTTAAATTACAGATGGATATAATTGCTGATTACTTAAACGAAAATGTAGTAAGTTTGCTGCAATTAAAAAAACATTAGTTTAAGGACTACGCACTTCTTGTGTATTCTACTGACACTTAAACACTGGAATATCCAAGGACATATGAAGTCTAACATAAAGATCAAATTGATTTTCGTATATTTTCAAATAGGCGTTTTTTCCAAATATTGTTTTCATTGAATACTGTATCATACTTTATGTCAAATACTGTGAAAATGTACACGTTTTACTTTCAATATCCCCTAAGTAATAGTCTAGTTATCCTTCGTGTGTTATACGGTTCTATTTCATTAATCTAGTTACAAACAAACTCATTATAGAGACCAGAATTGACATTTTGTTTTTGTGCTAGACGTGCGTTTCGTCTTCAAACGTGGCGCTCGAATAAAAAGATTTAAAAAGGCAAATAATGTTCGATGTTAAACATGTTAAAGAGCATTGAGGACCACAAAATTCCTAAAGTTTTGCCAAGTACAGCTGAAGTAAATTATTCCTGAGGTAGAAAGGATTAATATTAAGTACACTTTTGTAATTTGTGGTTTACAAAAGACATTAGTCGGAATTCTTACTCAAACATTTGTTTATAAATGTACCCATTATCGAAGGAATCACCCGACAATACCATTTAGGGAATGACTGTAATATATAAAGTGTGCAACACATTTTTTATGTATTTTCGAATTCCATTTTAAACCGGATGAGCTGATACACAAAACGACTTCAGCCAATCAGAAGACGCGTTACATCCAAAATTAAATTATTTGAAAATGAATCATGTAACGAACAGATATCACGACATGTCATTGCTACGTCTGAATCTTGTCGCAAAATAAAAAAAAAAATCAAATAGCAGGCTCAGCTTGAACACTCATTACTAATGATAAAAGTAGATTTTATTAATATGCACCGCAATCACCAATTTATTGCAATACAATCTCAATTTAGAGGTTAGATATTTAGAAGAATGTCATAATATATCTTGCCTATCAATATTGATACAAACAATATGTGAGATTGCTCCTAAACATAGATGTTCTGCCTACATTGGAGACGCCTAATAATTGTTTCGCTATGCTTTTATTAAATTATACTTGTTTTACGTAATTGAGTTTATTGTTTGTTTCATTTTATTTGTTTAAAAATAATGCGTATTTAAAGCCACAGTCAATAATCAATTATTTGTTACGTTCACTAAAGAACATAATTTTATCATAGATACATGGTAAGGTCGTTTTATCGTCAAAGTCCTAACTTACTTTTTAACATGTTTACAAAAGAGTAAAGGCTTTATAACGCATTTAGAAATGGAGCAGTATCTGCTTACCCTTCCGGAGCACGTTTTTCGGGGTTCGTGTTGCTCAGTCTTTGTTTGTTTTTATGAGTGGTGTTTTGTGTTACTTTTTTATGGCAATGGCGTTGTCGTTGAATTTTTGACTTATGAGTTTGAATGTCTCTTTGGCATCTTTCGTCCCTTTTTTAACCTTATTTTTTCATATACTACATGTACAATATCTAACTGATTTCGATGTTTGTCCCTGATAGAGTTCCGAATAAGAAGCCATTGTTTTGTTAATGACAGAAACTAAAATATGCTAACTTTAAGGACAAGAGAAACATTAGTTTTTCATATGTACAAATGAATTGTTATTTGTCTGTCTGTGGACGGTGATATAACTCGGGTCTGACCTTTCTGTGTGTGTATTTTCTAACGAGTTCACTATACTAATATCTATAATTTCTGAAGTCATTTAACTAACCTATGTCAATCCCAACACGTACCTATTTCAAATGGCAACACTCCCGTTTTCGTATGTTTTTAGTCATAGATTTTATAAAATGAACAGCAACAAGAAATTCAATGCTATGTTTTGAATATAAAAAAAACTACCTTAAAAGTTCACGAAAGCTGATATATCGTAGTGTTTTTTATTATCTTTTTATCACACAAATGAAGAATTTGTATATAATGGTAACTGGATAAATCGCATAGCAGATCTAGAAAACACATGCTTTTATCTGATGTTACTATGAGTTGAATTCAAAGACTGAAAGGACACGATGGTGTATTTTCACGTTTTTAATGTATTATATATATACATCTTGCATGTAAAAATCTTGCTAACATTTAAATAGATTTCGAGAACACCATAGGAATTTACTTTATATAATTTGTATGTGTTTGTTTAACCTGTGCCACAGATGTCTTTTTCTACACACTTCTCATCTGTAATGCTTGAATCAAAGAGTTATAAGATGCAGATAGCAGGTGCATGACCACCTTTAATTACGATAGGTTTAAAGTAAACATACAAGAGACAGCTGTACCTGTCAAACTTTACATACCTTATGTATATTACACGATAATTTTTCCCTAACAATATCTGTGAACATTTTGGCAATAAAGTTTATCGACGGGTTGAATTTCCAGAGGCACCAATACAGCCGACTTATTCTATTTCTTGTACTGATATAGTTATAAATCACAGTTTGTGACCAAACTTAGAAAAGACTCAACTAAATTCCATTCAATAGATAGATTCAAAAACGCTAACCTGTCTCTTGATTATATTTTTTCGTTAAATAATATAGAAGTTTCCAAATATGCTGCCAACATTTACACAAAGGAACTTACTTTAATTCGATCAAATAAAAACGGCGATAACTGCCTTTTCATAGATTTGGATATTTCATTTAGGAGATAACTGTATTTTATTTTAAGCTCCGACGGCATCAAATCTCCATTCTAATGAAACTGACAGAAAACAACGTTAAAACATGTATTTAAAATCTGTCATATACCGTCTGCACTTGCGCGTACGTCCCATAGCGTCAATTGTCAATTGATGCCATGCAAGAAAGTGACGTTATCCAATCAAAATGAACGTTACAAACGTTGTTGCATTAGAATTTGTAATTAAAAACTCTACAGTAAGATTTACGACAAAAGGGACGATTTTAGGTTCCTGATTGTTACCTTACCTATATATATGGACGGTGAATTTCCGTTTGCATCACCCAACGGTATTTATATATCACAACTCATTCTCTATGCCCGTGTTTTTTTTTTTTTGTTGACGTTTTGATTTCGATGAACAAAATATATGTATTAATGATAAGTCAGGGATTTCCTTTCCACAAATTACACAAAACCTTTACTAAATTCTTCCATATATAAAGCTTTATGTATGAATACATGTATAAGGTATAACCCACTAATCCATAGCCCGATTGCTATGTTTAATTCTGCAATTTCAAGCATTAATGGCTACTTTGTTTTAAGTTCAAATAAAGTTGCAGTTATTTCATGTCAAAACTGAACCTTATCCTGACTTATGCTGAAAAATTTTATTACATATTACAGCGTTCTAGTTCCCAGAAGTTAGATACAACAAAAACAGGTACTTCTGATTTGAACAACAGGGCAAATGTACCCTACTATTAAAATTGTAGATATTTTTTTATTATTCAAAAGAATCTCTCAACAAGGGTCTACAATGATTCCAACTCAAGTCTCTAAGCTTTCATTTGATACCAAAAACTACCCAAATATTTCACCTATTAACAAAGATACAGTTTTTCGTAGGAAAATAGGATATGTATAAAATATGAACTTAGTCTACTTTCTTGCATGTTCTAGAATTAGTGGTTCTGTACCATAAGAAGTATTAGATATGACCACTGTAAAAAAAAATGCAAGTAATGCAAGTAAGAAAACACAGTTTGTTGAGTCATCTGCTGCAGTCTTTTTGTTGTGTGGATGTATAAGTACCATTTTGATGGTTATTTATTTAGGTGCAGGTCCATATTTTTTTTTATGAGTACATATATTGTGCGGATGAATCCGACCAGTTGTTAATTTGTAGGATATAATGATAAATCATTACGTCGTCCCTCCCCCTTTACGTTTTGTAATAAATCGTTGATTTGTGTGTAAACAAAAGCAAAAAAAAGTAATTTTTTCATGAAAAGAAAAGGTAGAGAAGATTCATCTTCTGACATCAGACTCGGACTTCTCATGAACTGAATTTTAATGTGCGTATTGTTATGCGTTTACTTTTCTACATTGGCTAGAGATATAGAGGGAGGGTTGAGATCTCATAAACATGTTTAACCCCGCCGCATTTTTGTGCATGTCCCAAGTCAGGAGCCTCATTCTTAGTCTTGTATTATTTTTAATTTTCGTTTCTTGTGTACAATTTGGATTTTAGTATGGTATTCGTTATCACTGTACTAGTATATATATATTTGTTTAGGGGCAAGCTGAAGGACGCCTCCGGTTGCGGGAATTGTTCGCTGCATTGAAGACCTATTGGTGACCTTCTGCGGTTGTCTGTTCTATGGTCGGGTTGTTGTCTCTGAATCAACACCGGTCTGATAATAAAGATCAAACAAACAAATGGAAGTTTTTAACGACCTTGACTGGCTATACAGCCCTTGCACGGTCGGTAATAAAGATCCGCAATTTAAAACTATTTTAATCAACCGGACCATGATCCTTCTTTGTCTATGAAAGTACGCATCATCGAGAATATTCATCACCACACACACAGCCCTGTACTAAGTACTCCTTTCTGCAAAGATAGAGAAAATTTCTGGATAAGAGAATTAGGGACTGCAATGCCATATGATTGCAATGATAATATCAAAGGAGTAGAAGATTTGTCAAGTCCTGCCTGCAGTGATATTGATGTAATGAGTTTATTTAATACTACCTAACGGCAAGAACGTAGTCATGGGCAAAGACATTACCATCGGCCTAATGTAACACAGTCTTCCAATTCTAGATCACCCTTTGGGAGCTTTGATGACCTTCTTTCACATCTTCATCATCCACTAGGGTTACATTACATGAGAACTATTCCTTTTTCACTGCCAGTTAAGTTTCTAAAACGTTTGAGAGATTATGCACTTGACAAAGGAGGCACCAATACATTTTCTTCAATATACAGACTAGTCAGTAATATTTGTGATGTAGCTCTTTTCCGTCTTTTCAAACTAGTAAGATCGGATCCTTTACATGAGGAAAAGAGGAAATTCCTTCCTGTTGACTTTACCAGTAGTGGAATTGATGCAATCAACATCTGCAACGTTCTTCACCACGAGGAGGTAACATCTAAAATACCTTTTTATTTTTCAAAATCAGTCTGTTCCTATTGTATCCTTCAGTTACACCAAAACCATTGCAACTAAAATATTTAACTATAAACAAGCATTTCAAGACCTTGACTTAAAACAATACCTTAAAAAAACCTCCGACATGTGACTGTTCCCACTCGCCTTACAATTACAGCCCCTCTGGTCATGTTATAACTCGGGATCTAAACATAATTTAACATCAAAATCTCCGAACCATAACTTCAAAATAAATTATTGATTCCATTGAAGACTACGCCAGACCATGACCAAAGCGAGAAGAAGTTGAAGTGGACACTTTGTCAGAATGGGTTAAAACTATCAGGTCTCTGATAAAACATCCCATTCACAAGTTGAAAAACTGTGTGAACGATCGACCAAAGTCCGTTTTCAGAGACAAAGAGGCCATGAAATGTCTATCATCTCTTCATGATAAGTTTTTTGTTGTTCCTGCGGACAAAGCTTCAAATAATATTGTCTTTGTATGTAAAACGTATTACTACGAATGCCTTGTAAAAGAATTAGGTATAAACGAGCACTCGGATAATCCCACATACAAAACCATAATATCATTTGACAAGGATGAGATTTTAGCAAATCAAAAGTCCTTCATAGCTCCATTAAACATTACATGGAACACCAAATCGGAGGACTTACCTTGTTTGTATTGGATACCACAGCTTCATAAAATTCCGTACAAACAACGTTATATTGCTGGCTCATCTTCATGTTCCACTAAAGAATTTTGCATTAGATTGATAAAATTCTGTGCGCAGTGAAAGAGGGTCTTCAGAAATACTGTGAAACTGTTTACTCGCGTAGTAATATTAACCATATGTGGATTGTTAAAAATTCTAAAGAACTTCTAGACAATCTTAAATCTCTGTCTTTTTCTGAAATTAATTCTATCAAAACTTTTGATTTGTCAACCCTGTATACCACCATTCCCCATGTGAAATTAAAAAATCACCTAAAAGATGTAATCTACAATCAATTATGCCTTTCAACAAAAAAATGGTAGCATAATTACGATAAAAAATTATTACTTTGGGATATCATAAGGCATATTTCGTTAATAGTGACAAACAAAAAGGTAAAACATGCTACACAGAAGAACAAGTGGTCAGTATGCTGGAGTTTCTTATCGACAACATATTTGTTGAGTTTGGAGGTAGACTTTTCCAACAAATTGTCGGCATTCATATGGAAACAAACTGTGCGCCTCTTCTTGCCGACCTCTTCTTATTTTCATATGAATCAGAGTTTCTTCAGACACTTGTCAAACACAAAAGGATCTTAGAAGCCAGCTAATTTAATTTCACTTTCAGATATATTGATGATGTTCTTTTCATAAACAATCCGAACTTTTCTGATTGGGTTCCATTAATATATCCCCCAGAACTAGAAAGTAAAGAAACAACAGACACGACTTCTTCCGCCTCATTTGTAGACTTATATCTCTGACAAACGAGACGACTTTAATTTTGAAATTAAAAATTTGCCCCATCTTAGTAGGAATATACCAACTTCACCTGCATATGGGATATATAATTCCCAACTTATTCGATATGCAAGAGCTTGCTGCTCCTTCTCAGACTTTGGAAAACGTCATCAGTGTCTGAGTAGAAAGTTGATGAACCAGTGGTATGTCAAATAACGTCTCGTCCTTTTTCTAAAAAATCTCATCGGAAGGTACCAAGACCTTGTTGATAAATATCCCGTATCAACTTCACAAATAATACATGATGGTCTTGATGTATAGATTCTTCGTACTGATGTTGTTTATCATTTTAACAACGTTTTATATTGATCTTTCTTTTGTCTTTGTACTATTATTAATATTATTTTTACTGTTGGATTGTTTTATGTGATAGCCATTTAACGTGGCTCGGTACTTAAACATCCTGTCAATGTGTTTGTATTATCTTTCATTGTTCGTTGGTGCGTTTTGTATATACGACTTTTTGAGTTTCTTTCTTTCTTATAACGTGACTCTTTACTTTAAAAGATCCCGTCAATATGATATTGTTCTATTACATATCATTATGATATATTTTTATTATGAATTAGAAAAATACGTTGAACCACACACGTCAAAATTATTCAATCGCGTAGTGGAATGAACTATTTGTGGGTTCTTATAAATTCTATATAACTTTTGGACTATTCTAAATCTTGGTCTTTTTCTGAAATTAATTCTTACATACTTTGATTTTTTAACCCTGTATGACAAATTTATGTGACGTATACAATTTTCTGACGTCAGACACGCAAATCAATGAATGTGTTTGTAGCTAGATATTTTTTTCTGTTCTGTTAAATTGTTCCTTTTAAAACTGTTACACGATGATGACTGCTGTACCCATATTTTGACTATTTTATTTATTATGTCTGTTTAGTTCACGCGTCATTGTAAATATAACGGAATTTGATAAGACTGGCATCAAAGTGAAAGGTTTAGCGCTTTAAAACCAGATTTAATTCACCATTTTCTACACTTGAAAATGCCTGTACCAAGTCAGGAATATGACAGTTCTTGTCCATTCGTTTTTGATGTGATTTGTCATTTGATTTTGCCATGTGATTATGGACTTTCCGATTGGATTTTCCTCTGAGTTCAGTATTTTTTGTGATTTTACTTTTTGACGAATTCCCCATTTCCATTCTCAATTTTATTAGTGTTGCTTTTGTAATGAAAAACAAATACGCAAAGAGAAAGGGTTTTTTCATTTTTGAAGGGCTAATAATAGTGACACTAAAAAATTAGGATGGTACAGGGGAATGCGTCAAAATCCCCTCGATAAAAAGGAAAAAAAACAAAGCCGAAAGCCACCAATGGGTCCTCACTACAGCGAGAAAAATCCCTTTGGCTCCGTCATTTGAATTCGAGTGGATATATGTCGCATTGTCAATCATACCACATCTCCCTTTTCAATACAAGGTTTTTAAAAACACAATAACAAAATAAATTTCAAAATAAAATAAAATACTAGTTAATAGCTTAAGATTGTGTAAATCAAACCTCAACATATGGGGTAAGTAATACTAACAATTAAGTGATTGATTAAAATAAGGTTGCATGTTATTGAAGATCAGTCTATATATTTATATCATAATCACTCTGAGGGCACAGAAAGCAGACACAGACTCATTAAAAGCTATAATTGACCACAAATATTCCTGAGAAGTTACCGAAGGCATTACATTATTATGAATACCTTGCACATCCGTTTAATATAATAGTTGGTGGTTATCATGCCATACATGCCTACACAGGCATATTTTTCTAAGTTGTATTGTATTTAATAAAGTTATTGAAAAATAATAAAATAAATTTAACTATTAAATGACATCAAGGATGTCTAGTATCATTTATAATGCAATGTATGGAACAAATCAGATAATTGTACTTTTAAAAATTGCGTAAACACTGTAATTTTTATGCGACTTATACATGTACACCTTTGACATTGATTCACATTCGGACTGTGGCCCGACAGGACGCCAAAAAATGGAGGGGGCAGAGTTATAAGTGATATTGTTTGTATTAATGTGGACATTGCTTGATTGATTGGTTGATGGTGTGAAACGCCACTTTATAAACTCTAGAGTGACTATATCAATGCATTTTTTAAGAAAAATGATTTTTTTATTGAACGAATCGGAGTATCTTAGGTAGGAAAACTGACTTTCTAAAATTTCAAACAGTTATATATATTTTTTTTTATAATAGACTGTTACAGACTTTGCATATATGTTTTTTAACCAGAATTTATTGATATTCATTGGCATAAGGTCGATCTCATTCCGACGCCGTTCTTATGTAAATAACGTGTTATCTGACATTCAGAAGATTTTCTGATTACAAAAAAAACTTTTATAAGCTTGCATGGTAAAAAAGAAGAGAAAAGAGTAACAACATTCAGTACACACGATTACCATTTAAAAAAAATGTAAGCATTGACTTTAATAGTAAATAAAGGTCGTTTGAAAAAAGAAATATCTTTATTTCGGGAATCAAATCAATTCTTCAAATATCATTTTAAATGTGATAGTGCATGACTATCAATGTCAGTTATGTCATGAACCAAGGGGTAAACTTTCAAGAAATAGCAAATCAGCACTATCAAACTGAAAATTCTAATAGAAAAGCTATCAATTAGTTTTGAAAGGTTAATTGAAAAGTGAGGTATTTAAAAACCGATCGCCTGTGGTAATTTCTTTGCATGTATTTACAGCAAAAAATAAACACCTGTTACTTTCAGATATATAAGACACGTAACAAGAAGAAGCAGTAAACTCATTAAATAAATTTGAAGATTGCAAGCAGCTTAAAATGTAAATTATCCGATTGTTATGAACTTTCATTGATTTTAAATCATTCTCTCACTACATTGATATCTCTTGGCAAAAAAATACTTGCATGGAATTCTTTTTGAAATTTATGGAAGTACATGTATACGTATAAATTAAAGTATTTAACAATTATGCATACGCCCGTCTTATATTATACAAGTTTTATCCCCGTACAACGCTCATTTCCGAACGAATTTTGAAATTAAGTCATAATTTCATTCTACCTGCTAAATCGGAAATCATAACTTCCTCTATCTCAGAAATTTTCGAAATTTGGTAATGCATCAACATTTTAATCAGCATATAAATCATTAAACAGATTAAACAGGAATTTCATTGTACATCCAGTGAGAAGTATTTCAATACATTCCAAGCAACGTATGATGCGATTCTAGGGAAGCTGAATATGTATCGGTAATGATATATATTTAAAACTGTTTCATTTAAAGTTAAACCAAAAGAGTTTTATAAATTGATAGAATTACCATGACGATTACACTTTTAGAAAAACACGAAAATAATACGCAATGATAAAAAAAAAAGAAAACCGAAATTACCAGTAATATTTAGCTGAAGTGTACAATCGACAAAACGATGCTTAAGTATATAGACCCCTTGCGCATAAACGGCATTCGTTAGAAATTCTAACCCAATATTCTGTGTTAAAGAATGTGCATTTGCTGTGCTTTGTTGTTCGTAAAATAGAAATTTGTTGGACGTTTATGATTAAAGTTATGTGATAAACTACATTTTAATTGTCCAGTGTTTTTTTTTACGCAATTTTGTTTTCTGTGGAAAAAATGCCGACGTCGTAACTAAAAGGTAATTGAAAGACGTGACGTTTGTGGACTCAGATTTGTGCACGCCGTGCAATTATACAAATGAAATAAGACTGATCAGTGATGTCGGGACAGCTGCTATACCTAATACATAACGAAGAAACGAAAGATACCAAAAGGAGATTCAAACTCATTAGTCCAAAACAACTGACAATTTCATGTAAAATAAAAACGACTAAAAGACAAATAATAATATACCAAACAAAACACAGAAAACGAAATGCTAAGCAACACGAACCCCACCTAGTTAAAAGAGTAATATCATGTGTTTCGGAAGGGTAATCAGATATTTTTCCACACGTGGCATCCGTGGTCATGCTCATGTAAGTACAAAGCCGGTTATAAGCCTAATATGGTAGGTCACAATATATAGAAAAAGAGAACGGAATTGTGGGTAAATCAGTTGGAACATATATGACGTCATCTAATAAACAGATATTTCATAACGGCCAACCAACTCATGAGGGTGTCCGTTGAATTGTCGAAGGAATGTTTTATATTTTTTACCATTTGGATTTCTTGGTTCAAAAGCTTCCTTGTAAGCAGCAACCCTTCTATCAAGAAATCATGATAGGAAATACAAGCCCTAGAATATTGTATCAACTGGGATATATATACTCCATATGCAGATGTTGCTTGAATGCTGCGTCCTTTAAATGGAAAATTCTTAATTTAAAAGCTTTCTCAACCGACTCTTATTGTCAATTTTTAAATATACATCAAGCTATTGGCCAGTCTTGACTGTGTCTGGTGTAAAATTTATATCAAGTTTGATGGGATACATGCGTCAATAAAGTCACCAACTTATGAATTAAATAGTGAGAGGACATCATTTATATGGCGGAACGTTATCATTCAATTCTTAATTCTATTTAAACCGGAGTTAATCATGAAAACCCGTTGATGAAGTCACGGTCACATGACGAAACAATGTCTATGAGCTGATAAACTAAATAAACCAATCAGAGTACGCGTTACCACCGGGACTCGGTTAGCAGATTAAAATTTTGTGTTTATTTTTTTTTATTATTTCCTGTCTATTTGCATTACTTTATTAAAATATTTAACGTTGCCATCACTATTTCTTTGTTTTCTGGCAATGTGCAGTTTGCTATCCATATCCGTATACTGAAAAATCCTAAAAGGATCTAAGTCGCCATCTTGAATTGCCTTCCCTATTTTAGATAAAAAATAATTAAAAATATTAATAAATTACTATATACCCTACAAAATCACTCATGTTCTTCCTAAATTATTCTTCTAGTACATGCATATTTTGATTTGTGGATTAACAGAACTCTTAGGCAGCTTCAGTTGCATTTGTGTCAGAATATTCAAATTTCCCGGCGAAAGCAACGTAACTGGCAAACATGTCGTTTTCAGTAAAATAGACGAAATGGGAGATAACTCTTATCATTCGGAAACTTCCAGGTTGATGCGTTTAAAACAACGATAACTCTTCATAAACAGACGAGTGCTGTCCCCTGACATAAATATCGAGAGCAAAATTATTAACGAATATAACCTTTCTTCAAACGGGGTAACATAAATCATTGACTTTTTCGTAGACACATCAATGAAATGAGGAAGTAACTATAAAAAATGACACGATCAATGGGATTTTTCACCCTTACTAACAGTACCAGGATTTAAAAAAAGGGGAGGGCCGGTTGGTAGGCCAACTTGGATTAATACTTTGAAAAAGTTTATGCATTCATCAGACATGCATGTATGAAGCTCCATTAGGAGACCCCTTTTCCCCATTACTCCTCTGATTATATAAGTGTTGTACTACATAAATCCTTGAGTTGAAAAATATCAGGACGATGTCAGAATTCACATTTCTTTATGGAAATAGAACCCAATAGTTTGGGGACAATCATTTGATATTTTCAATGAGCGGAAGGATAGGAGGATAATTTGATATTGAAACAACACATGCACTGACTGTTCAAAGAAATTTGTGTTTGATATTAAATTTATATGAAGGATATCTTGGCGTGGCGTAGGTATCAGAAGTCAGGGGACAGCACTCGTCTGTTTATAAGGAGTTATCGTTGTAGTAAACGCATCAATCCAGATGTTTCCGAATGATAAGAGTTATCTCCTATTTCGTCTATCATACTAAAAACGACATGTTTGCCAGTTACGTTGCTTTCGCCGGGAAATTTGAATATTCTGACACGAATGCAACTGAAGCTGCGTAAGGGTTTTGTTAATCCACAAATTCAAAATATGCATGTGCTAGAAGAATAATTTAGGAAGAACATGAATGCTTTTGTAAGGTATATAGTAATTTTTTTAATATTTTTAATTATTTTTTATCTAAAGTAGGGAAGGCAATTTAAGATGGCGACTTAGATCCCTTTAGGATTTTTCAGTATACGGATATGGATAGTAAACTGCACATTGGCAGAAAACAAAGAAATAGTGATGGCAACGTTAAATACTTTAATAAAGTAATGCAAATAGACAGGAAATAATAAAAAACAAAAAAAAAAACCCCATTAATTTACAAACTTTTAATCTGCTAACCGAGTCCCTGTGCGCGTTACATCCTTAATTAAATTATTGCCAGACAATAACAAACTTGCTTCATAATTTAATTTAGTTACTGTAGTTATACATATGTCGGTTATAAGTGCAAATTCAAAACGTGTTGTATTTTAGAGCGTTACAATATACATGATGAAAACATACAATTTTGCGAAATTAAAGACACTATCTGTCATAATGTTTTATATGAATATATTTCCAAATGGCATGACGATTTAAACAAAATTAACGCTGTTAGAGGAAACGGACAAAACAATTAAGCTTCGAATCTACAGACAGTTTAAAAACACTTTTGTGAATAAGTCATTATACCTTAAAGTGAACATGCCAACATCGTACAGAAGTGCTTACGTCGAGTTAAGATGTGGACTAGCCCCAATCCGCAGAGACCGGGAGATACAAAAATTTAAGATTGCTAGAACGAACTTGTTTTGTTGTCCGGACTCCATTGAAAACGAAGAACATGTACTTTTATATAGCCCACTGACTATAATTTGATATTAGTGACAGTTGTTTAAATAATTTAAATGTTGATGGTTTTGATAATTTGTCTAGTCAAGATAAGCTACATGTATCTATGATTCTAAGTCATGTAAGCAATATCCGTTTGTGTGTCATAACCTACAGAGACATTTCAGATAGGAGACGTAGATTTTTATATACATGTAGATAATTTTGTATTTGTTTGCTTTTTTATTTTTAATGTTTTTCAGCGTTGTGAAATGTTTCTATTGTGTAAATAACCGTCTCTCATAATTCTACATAAATGGGTTTTACATATGTGTAGGGTAGGGTAAAGTCGGGTAGGGTAGGGTAGGGTAGGGTAGGGATTATATTGTATTGGAGGAATGGTATTGTATTGTATAGTATTGTATTGTATTGTACTATTGATTTGTATTGTATTGTATTGTATTGATTTGTATTGTATTGTATTGTATTGTATTGTATAGTATTGTATTGTACTATTTTATTGTATTGTATTGTATTGTATATTGTATTGTATTGTATTGTATTGTATTGTATTGTATTGTATTGTATTGTATTTAGTGCACGAATAAGCTTTTTCTTAGTTTTTTCTCCTTTGAAAAACAGAAAGCCTGATATATCTTGAAACATGAACTTAACCCAAATATGGTACTCAATATGAAGGACAAAAACGACGTTCATTCTTCCAACTAACACACGAGTAAAATGCATGGTCGCTCGTGAATATAATCCGTTTATATCCTCAAAACTAAATCGAACTAGATTTTCTAAGCGCATTCCTGAGAATAAATCAAGCACCAGGAAGTACCCGTACAAACTAATGTTTTGTTTGTTCATTTTTATTCAGTTAAGATGTTTAGTCAAACGTCTGACAAATAATGTTTGTTTTATCTCTTTAGGTCAAGGATTTAAAAGGCCAAATTAATATATTAAACTTTTTTGAATATGTTTGCTTCTCATCTTGGGGATAGAAATTGCTAGTATGAAAGTGTTTGTATTTATCAGTTTTATCCTGCATTCTAGCGGATTTTTATTAAATACTGATTCACAAATATCAACAACGAACGATCCACTTATCACCGATAAACATTTTGATATGCTTTTGGATCTTATATTAGAACAGAGGCGTTCTCAGAGAAAACAAGACCAAGAAATAACACAGCTCCGGCAAGACGTTCTGACAATACAACAAGAGTTAGCTCTTTGTAAATTGAACAATCCAAACAACGCATCTTCTGAGACCCGCTTCATAGTTTTAGAAAATAAAACGGAGAAACTCCAAAATGAACTCGAGAGTACTTCGAAATATGTTAACTCAATGCAAATGGAATTTCAAATTAAGTATGCAAAAACCGAGAACAAGTCAAAAGAACTAGAGTATAACATTGAATCATTGAAAAGCTTAAAGGCTATTAATAATTTGCATGCTCTCTTTGATGTAAGGAATCAAACGCAACATATCGAGACTGAATTACAAAAAACAAATAGTAAGTTAGACGCCACTGTTAGTGAAGCTGAAGCCAGGAAGCAAGATGTCCTTGCCCTATACCAAAAAGCAGATTTGACAGAACAACATTTAGAAGAAAGATGGACAAAATTGTCTAATAGAGGTACACAAATTGTATTGATCATTTGAACTACTATCATGTATAACCATGAATCACATTGTGCCAATACATATATAACAGCAGCAACTATTATTGACGGCTGAACAACGTTTAAACTCGCTGCATTTTTATGAAACAGACATAACCTGTTGTTCCGTGGTTGTCGTTTGATGGTGTGGTTCATAAGTGTTGGGTTAAAATATCTACAAAAATATTGATCTTAAATTATGTTGAAATGTTTATTACTAACCAGTGTTTTTACTGTGAAAAAAAGTCAAACAAAGACCTGATCACTTTCAATTCATTAGTTTTAATATGCATCAGTTTGCAAATTAGGGGATGTTTTTTTTTTAAATTTAAAAATATCTTAATGTAGGTTAACTGAAATTAGGCAAGCAAATGAAATTTAGCAGTGTACAGCAAAATAGCAAAATTGTAAAATATTTAAGTTGCTATAACATCGATGGTCTACTATAAACTATAGTTAAATATGTATACGAATTATACTTTTTGATTTATGTTCTCATCAAATAGATATTTTTTTCAGTGATTTTGTCTGCAAGGCTAAAAGCAGGAAATTATCAGCAAAGTCAACGAATACAGTATGCCAACATCGAAACAGCAAATGGTATACAGAATATATCTTCTATCCAAAACTCCGGGGTATTTACGTGTGAACACAACGGTATATATCAAATATCGGTGTACATAACAACCAACACCCACCAATCGCGATGCTTTGTTTATAAGAATGGTTATAGATTTGCGGAGGCATTTGTTTCTTTTGGAAGCTATTATCAAACAGGTACGACTACATTTGTTACAAGCATGAATGTTGGCAACACATTTGAAATTGTAGCTTATCCGGCACTCTACGTTTACGGTGATTACGAGTCTGGCGTTACTATCACTCAGATACATTGATGCTAAGTGATGCTGAACGATGATATATATATTATCCCTTAAATTAATTGCATGAATAAATAATTAAAGCAAGTATTTATTGAAATATGCCACACGCTAGATGAACTTAAACCAATGGAGTTTGTACTTACATGAGCAACACGACAGGTGTATAAACGTGGAATAACACCTACTTGATTTTCCAGAGCACATGAGATCAACTCCGGTTTTGTTGGGGTCTTTTGTTGGGGGGGGGGGGGGGGGGGGTATTGCTCAGTCTTTAGTTTTATATGTTTATTATCATTATACTTTTGTTTGTCTATTTCTCGTTTTGCAATTTTAAGCATGTTTGTCAATTCTTTCACAACTTGAGATTTTTTATATTCCTTTTCGCTTTCCTTTATACATGGTGACCATACATTCTTCTAATCTTCGACCAAATTCATCCTAATTATTTTATCATCAGCAAACATTGGCGTTGTTTATGATATTGGTTGGACAAGTGTATGATAATCACACGTAGGACGGACAATGCTTTCTTAAAGGGGCACTAGCTACGAGATATATAAAAAATCTAAAGTATGATATATTTTGTTCAATCATTAATGAAAGTGAAATAGCGAAAAATAATTTGCTTTTATCAAATTGTCAAATTATGCTAATAAACATTGATAATGAATTATTCGACCTCAACAAATCCGTATTCATGTGAACTTCAATTTAACCCCGTAGAAAGAGATAGAATAACGCATGCATTGTCCGTGTACGGTTATCTAAAGAAAAGTAATATCAACATTGAAAATGAAACAAAGGTAAATAATTTGATTGACGGATTCGATCCCCGAAAAAAAACATTCGTTTAAAGGTAAAAACGACGATAAAGATAAATTTTAAATCTGTAATACAAAATTAAACAGACCTATAAAAAATCCAATTGCACGAGTTGCTTAATCTATTAATATTATGTTTATGTTTACATCGCTTATATGGTCGTAGAAGGTCAACTCGATAGTTAATTAGATTGCGTCTTGGCTAAAATTCACACGAAACGAAGCTACATCTTATTGAGACCATGTCCTGTAAATTGTTTATTTTATACGTTTGATAGTTTGGAAAAATGTTTTACATTGTTATAAATTAAATATGAGAATTTTAGTCAAATCGGTGAACATGAATTTGGCAGCTAGTGCCCCTTTAAGATAAAATTAATTTTGAACTGCATTAGGTTTTTCTAACGATATATTTTAATTTATTTGCAAGTAGCATACTTAGACAATATACGTATAGTGTCTTGAAATATGAAATTTATTTGTATGAGGCTTAGAAACGGGAAAATGCGAGGTTCCACCGAGCATTTTCCCGTTTCGTGCCGAATACAAATAAATTTCATATTTCAAGACACTATACGTATATTGTTTTTATACTGAAATCGATAAAAAAATAAAAAAATAATAAAAATATGAAACAAATATTATTAAAAAAAAGTGTTTGGAATTTCCCCCTTGGGGTACCATTTTGGGGTATTTCCCTATGAGCGTAGTCTAGGCGGTAAGCATTGACAATTTAAGGAATTAGAAAGGGAAAATGAATTTAATTAATAACATTTGATAAACATGGTATATAAATTACCAATTTGAAGACATAACAGGTTTAAATTCATAAAAGTTTGACCATTGTTACTACACGTTGTCATGGTTGTGACGTGACGTTGTAAGTAGGCGGGGCTTATAGGTGAGTTGAGGTCATTGACGTATAAAGCTAACGTTTATACGTATAGCTTTATCTGTATAGTAAAATAGCTGATTGCAGTATAAAAATAAATCAACTATTTGTTTGACATGCACTTAATACAAAACAAAGGAATATGGTAAGAATGTCAGTTACAAAATATCCAAGTTAAAGGTAATGACGTAGATATAAGCAACTATGATGGAACACCGTAGAGCTTTCAATAACGAGCAACACCGATATCGTATAATTTTCTATTATAAAAGATAATACTATTATCAAATGTAAAAAACCTATTCAAGCGAGAAACCCAACAGTTTGATTAATGTAGAAAACAGTCAGAAAGACAGCTTTCAATAGCAATAACCGAATAACAGGTTCCTGATTTTGGACAGGCACAAAAAAATGTGGCGAGGCTCTATTCATCCTTATTAAACATATCACACGCCTCCTTTTATTAATACTATGATCTTAAGAAACGGACACATTACATTAAGAAAATTTTGTGAATTGGAGAAATCGGACACAAAGTCACTTGATTCCTATTTGAATAAATTTATACATATTTAGGATGATATACACATATCATATTTCGAATGAAATTTTTAATTGATAAAAGGGATATAAGAAATATGCTCGTTTCTCAGATGAAAACTCTTACGTACATATCACTTGTCCGTCCAGTCATCGAATATTCTTCCCCTGTATATGCTCCGTATAAAAAGTACAATATCACTCAGGTTGAGCAGATACAGCGTAATACAGCCAGATTTGCTATAACGCTTATAAGACAGAACACAAGGAGCGGGTTCCAACATGATAGATGCTTTGCAATGGGGAAAAAACTAGATTAGCAGTGCTAGATAAAATAAATTGAGGTTAGTAGAAGTTCCAAAGGACTATTTAACAAAATCTAATATGTGTACTCTGGTGCAATACAAATTTCGGCAAATAACATCTAATAAAGACTTATTTTAATATTCCTTTTAATAAGAAAACAATCTTTAACTGGAATTATTTACCTGGAGAAAAGGTATGTCTGACACCTTTAAATTTTAAGGACCCACACCAACTTATTAAACCACAGAAGCCACTGTACATAATGTATATAAGTATGTTCATCATAAAGACTATTTTACTTTATTGTATATAGTTATCTTAATTATTTCCATATGTACATAGCACATAAGTTCCTGGAAGTTTTATACTCCTACATATGAGCTTACACTTGTATTCGGAAGAACAAGATAATTCAAGTACTAGCAAGTGTTAATGATTCGTACCGGTCCACAAGGCAGTATGGCATGTTGAAAATACTACACGCATGTTCTAAAGAATAAAATCGTACATTCTTCTATATTCAAAGCCATGTGCTCAACAGAGAGTCGTGTAGTATATAATCATACCATTGCAACATCTCGGTGTACATGTAAGACATCAACTTTTATGTAAGGTCCCTTCTATGTATTTACTACTTAATTCCCACATAAAAAACAACACTTCTTCAAAATCTTAAAAAACAGACGATACCTTATTTACACATGTATATACCGTTTCTCCACTCATATATAGTTTTCCTCTGGTCTTCCTTACATTTTACGTTTAAAATACTAAATTAGAAAACGTTTCAACATAGACGATATTCGTATTGTTGCAATAAAACAAAATTTTACATACATGTTTAAACTTCCAAGTCAAGAATATGACAGTTGTTGTCTACTCGTTTGGTGTTTGAGCTTTTGACATTTGATAAGGGAATATTCTTTTGAATTATCCTCGGGATTCAGTATTTTTGTGATTTTACTTTTTTCAAAATTTTACAAAGAATTAGGAATTGTTATTGGTATTGACAGCTAAAATCTTACCATTTCTACACGGGACTTTACATATGTTGTATAGACACATGTCTATTGTTAAAGTGTACAATATATATGCATGAGGGGTTAGATAGGAGATTCCTTGATTCCTACCATCCACCCACACTTATACTCCCCCTTCTGATAATTTCCCTAATCCTTTCTCCCAGACGAAAATAAGTCAATGAAAACCAGCATACTCTTATTTTTACCCCCTTTCCCCTCCGACACTATCGCGCGGGTCAAGTTTCCCAGGATTCATTGTTCTTGTCCAACCACATATATTTTAATCCTCAGATGGCTTTTTGTTAAATCTGTCGTTAGCCAATGAGGTGTTGTCTTATTTGTATAGTTAACCATATATTCCATTGTGTTCAAGTTTATACTTTATTCTTTTCGATTAGAATCCACTAGCATTCTTTCACAAACTACGATTTTCAACATTTACCGAGAATTGGGTATTGCAAATGGTGTTGACAGCTAATCAATTCTATTTTTCTATATTGGACTTGACATGTATAAACAACTGTCATGTGTTGAAGGGTGTACTATGTACATGTAAGAGGGGTTGTAGAGGAGATTCCTTGAATACAACCATCCACCCAAACTTCAACTGACCCTACTCTATAATCAACCCACCTCCCCCGCCCCCATAAAAAACAAACAAAAAACAAAAAACCAAACCTTACTCCCAGTCGAAAATTAAAATCAGCATTACCCTTTTTACCCCCCTTTTTTTCCTTAACACGACCCTTATCTCGCTAATTACGCTTCCGACTCCCTGATTCTAAGGTTGTTGATTATCAGAATATATTTTTGTGTTAATGCTGACCTTGAGTTGTGTACCGGTCTTATTTGTAAACATAGCTATACATGACAATTTTTGCCATTTTTATGCTTTATTTATTTCGACAAAAATCCCTATTTGACAAAATGAAAATTTACGGTATAATCCGTTGTTATACTTCAAACTAGATTTCATAAACGCATACCTTCAAACAAATACAGTACCAGGAAGTATCCATACAAACTTGTTTGATCATTTGTAATCAGTTAAGATTTACAGTAAAAAACCTGTCAAATGATTTTTGTTTTCTCTTTTCATATCAAGGATTTAAAAGTCTTAGTTAATAGATTAGACCTTTTGAATATCTATCTTTCTTTTTCATTTTGGGGAAAGAAAGTGCTAGCATGAAAGTGGTTGTATTTATCAGTGTTATCCTGCATTCAAGCGGATTTTTATTAAACACAGCATCTCAACTACAAACAACAAAAGATCCAATGATCACAGATAAACATTTCGTTATGCTCATGGATCTAATATATGAACAAAGGCTTTCTCAGAGAAAACATGGCCAGGAAATAACAAAGCTCCGGCAGGACTTTCTGACAATGCAAAACGAATTGGCTCTATGTAAATTGAACCAACAAAACAACGAATCTTCTGAGATCCGAATCACTGTTTTGGAAAACAAAACTGAAAAACTCCAAAAGGAATTCGAGAGTTCTTCTCAACATGTAAACTCAATGATAATGGAATTTCCAATAAAGTATACAACCGTGAACAAATCAAAGGAACTAGAGTATGACGTCGAATCATTAAAAAGCTTAAAGACTTTTAACAATTTGCATGCCCTCTTTGACGTAAGGAATTATTCGCAACATATCGAAAACGAATTACAAAAGACGAATAGTAAATTAGACGCCACTGTTAATGACGCTGAAGCGAGAAAGCAGGATTTTCTCGCCCTTTATCAAAAAGCCGATTTGACGGAACAACACCTGGAAGAAAGATGGATGCAAATATCTGAGAGAGGTATTACAATTTTAAATTATTGAACTATGTTATGTAATACATTTATCTTACTTAAACTTCTACGTCCTTTGGCTTTTGGGGATTTTTGTCGTATTGTCAATTATACAAAAAAGTCATCTGCTTATATCTAAACTATATAATTGCAATGTAAAAAGAAAATATGCAATGCATTTTCTTAATAGAATTAATCAATGTCGTTACAATTTGAAACTATATTTGAATACAATTATTGCCATCAGCAAGGACGATTATATATTATTTATGTTTGCGGTCTAAAATATGAGTATCGACCACAATGAGTCTTCCCTTTGCAATTATCATACGAAATTCATGTCATGAATATTGCATCGATTTAGCTTTGAAAATTTTTTGAGTTTTTGTTGCATATATAAATGATCATTGACAATTATTTTTTTGTATTCCATTCAGTGATTTTGTCTGCAAGGCTGCAAGCAGCATCATATACAGCATACCAAAGAATACAATTTGGCAACATCGAAATTTCGAATGGTGTACAGAATATTTCTACTATTAAAGAGTCCGGTGTATTTATATGTGAAAAAGATGGAATATATCAAATATCGGTGTATGTCACAACAAATCCAAGTCAAACTAACTTCCTTGTTATGAAGAATGGTCACAGGTTTGCGGAGGCTTTTTTCTCTTTTGGAAGTTTTTATCAAACTGGTACAACTATATTCGTTACCAAACTGAATGTTGGTGACACTTTTGAAATAGTAGCTCTTCATTATATTTACGTGTATGGTGGTTACGAGTCTGGAATTACTATCACTCAGTTACAATGACATTCCGGGATGCTGAAAATTCACCCAAAGTAAAGTTTGGGCCAAATTATCAGAAAATATTGAGTGTTACTCTTGCGTACAATGAATAAAAATTATATAATAATATGCAAAATATTTGAAAATTATACCCACTTTATTTATTTTTTTACACATCATTGTTAATGGGCCAGCTTAAGCCCGCCTCCAGATGCGAGAAAATCCCGCGTTTTCGAGACCCATTGGTGGCCTTGTTTTTTTCTGCTCTTTTGTTGGGATGCTGTCTCTTTAACACATTCACCTCTTCTCTACTAAATTGTATTTGATGTTAAGTTACATATTCAACATAGTTGACCCGTAGTCTGTTTTCATAATCTATTTTAAAGAAAAAAAAAAACAAAAAAAAAAACAAAGTGACTAGAGAATATCAATAAGGTAATTATTGGTTATCTACCGATCGATCTTGCAAAAGTGGAGGGTCTTTTTGGCTGAGTGGGATGTACAAGTACGCAGCCACGTACGGTCAGAATGGTGATGATACCTCGTTTAAAGAGAGATCATGATCTCTACGCGTTAAGAACCCTTGCAACAACACTTTAAGGTGTCCGTATGTGGCCTGTTAAAAAGTATTCTATCTGTCAATATTCAACATACCCTATTTTTTCAGTTGCAGTCTAAATTTCCTCGACGTTCACTCCTGTCCACCGCCTTTACAGGCCCTCACAATTGCATGTTTTTGTTAATTTCCCGCCTTTTTAAAACACGAATAAAAATATTTGACTCTAGGTATTAAGCAACCGACAGTCAATCAATCAGTCATTATTGAACAGCTCTGACTATGGAAGTCGAGATTGATAACTTTTCTTCCGGAGCTCATGAAGCACGAGTTTACCTCCAGTTTGCAGGTTGCGCAATATCAAGATTTCTGTATTGTGGTTTATAATTAGTCTATTCGCCTGTTATGGGCTTTTGGTTCCATGGTATTGCATTTTATATCGATAAGATATGTGTACGACTTACATGATATGCTTTGCATAAGACAAACTGCATTACAATAGGAACTAACTTCAAACAAAACAAATTTTGGGGCCTTGGTGACCGAGTGACCAAAGTAGTCGAAATACACATTTTGCATGAGTGCTGAAAGTGGTGTTCAACATAAATCAATCAAAAAAATCATACAAACATTTCTCAATACAATTTAAAACGTAGACATTATTAAGAATGTGTCCATATATAGTGATAGAAAATGCATGAATGCCCACTCGAAATTTCTATCATTTTCTATGTTCAGTGGACCGTGCAATTGGTATGAAAACTCTTATTTTGAATAACAATTTATATAGAAAGATGATGTCATAGGAAACATGCATACTTAGTTTCAAGTTGTTTGGACCTCAAATGCATCAACAAATACCTTGACCAAAACCTTTAACCTAAAGCGGGACAGACAGACAGATTCACTGACGCTCAGACCGAAAAACACGTCGCCCTTAAGTGGGTCATACAAATCAATTTCACGTTCAACTACAAGAATATTGATAATTAATTCAATATCTTATGATTGTGTTGACTGCATTCATCCCAATGATGTTGAAATAAAATATAGAGCAGGTACAGCTTATATAAAACTAGAGGCTCTAAAGAGCCCGTGTCGCTCACCTTGGTCTATGTGAATATTAAACAAAGGAATCAGATGGAATCATGACAAAATTGTGTTTTGGTGATGGTGATGTGTTTGTACATCTTACTTTACTGAACATTCTTGCTGCTTACAGTTATTTCTATCTATAATGAACTTGGTCTAGTAGTTTCAGTGTGAAATGTTAGTTAAAATTTACAAATTTTATGAACATTGTTAAAAATTGACTATAAAGGACAATAACTCCTTAGGGGTCAATTGACCATTTCCGTCATGTTGACTTATTTGTAAATCTTACTTTGCTTAACATAATTGATGTTTACAGTTTATCTCAGAGTCTATCTATAATAATATTCAAGATAATAACCAAAAACAGCAAAATGTCCTTAAAATTACCAATTCAGGGGCAGCAACCAAACAACGGGTTGTCAGATTCATCTCAAAATTTCAGGGCAGATAGATATTGACCTGATAAACAATTTTATCCGATGTCAGATTTGCATTAAATGCTTTGGTTTTTGAGTGATAAGCCAAAAACTGCATTTTACCCCTATGTTCTATGTTTAGCTATGGCGGCCATTTTGGTTGGTTGGCCGGGTCACCGGACACAATTTTTAAACTAGATACCCCAATGATGATTGTGGCCAAGTTTGGTTTAATTTGGCCCAGTAGTTTCAGAGAAGAAGACTTTTGTAAAAGATGACTAAGATTTACGAAAAATGGTTAAAAATTAACTATAAAGGGCAATAACTCCTAAAGGGGTCAACAGACCATTTTGGTCCTGTTGACTTATTTGTAGATCTTACTTTACTGAACATTTTTGCATTTTACAGTTTATCTCCAATTATGATAATATTCAAGATAATAACCAAAAACAGCAAAATTTCCTCAAAATTAACAATTCAGGGGCAGCAACCTATCAACGGGTTGTCCGATTTATCTCAAAATTTTAGAGCAGATAGATCTTGACTTGATTAACAATTTTACCCCCATAACAGATTTGCTCTAAATGCTTTGGTTTTTGAGTTATAAGCCAAAAACTGCATTTTACCCCTATGTTCTATTTTTAGCCATGGCGGCCATCTTAATAATGATTTTGGCCATGTTTGGTTAAATTTGGCCCAGCAGTTTCAGAGGAGAGGATTGTTGTAAAAGTTAACGACGACGGACGCCAAGTGATGAGAAAAGCTCACTTGGCCCTTCGGGCCAGGTGAGCTAAAAAAAAATGAGAAGATGTGCTACAAGTATGATTGCCTTGATTGAACTGTTCAACAGAGACTTATTGGCATAGAAGTGAATAACTATAGGTCCGCATACGATCTTAAATATTGAGCAAAACCTTACCGCACAGTCATCTGCAAAACGGTCACAAAATTAATGACAAATTAATAAAAATGCAAACGAAAAAAAACCCGGTCTGATTTATGTACAAAAAATGAACAAACACAGTATGATATACAGCAATAAACGACAACCACTGAATAACAGTCTCCTGACTTGGGACATGCATATGCAATATGTGATGGAGTTGCACTAGTTCACTGTTGCCAAATCGTTTTTTTGTCGAGTATGACGAACAATGCAACGATTGATGTAGAAACTGCTTACCGTTGTGGAGCATCTGCATTGATTTCTATTTTGTTGGGTTCATGTAACTCATCTTTTATAAGTTTTCTAATTATTGTGTTATTATTATTTCTACGTCTATTTGTCGTTTTGTCTATTTGGCTATGGTATTGTGTGTTTTCTTTAGACGAATTGTGTCTGTCTACTAACCTCCCTTTTTTAGTTGGTCTAGGTGTTGTCTGTGTTCCGTTGACTTTCGATTTTTATTACCCTGTGATATATATATATATATACAGGGGCGTAGCTAGGTATTCATTCAACTGTAGGCACCAATTGGTCAGGGGTCTGGGGGCCGCTTAAGCCCTTTTAGGGGGTTCAAGGGGGGGGCGAACCCCCCCCCCCCCCGACGGTAAACGGTTTTCAGCGTTTTAGCTGCAAAATTTTATGTACAAAAATACTAAATTTACTGGTTATCTATTCATGATAATTATAATATACATGATGAAAAGTTCGAAAAATTATGAATAATGTACCATAACATCTGACTGGTGATTTTTTTTACCGATATGCATTGTCCAGCGTTGATCAGCGTATCCCCTTAATTCAGCAGTACACCCTGTTTGGTATTATCATATCTATTCCGTTCTGATTGATATTTACGTTTGACGATCCTTCCGATAAAAAAAATAGGCACGTAAACACTGATATTACTATATAATAGAACTATATCTTTTGGCTAGACATCAACCATCAATCTTTTGAATCTTA
Source organism: Mytilus galloprovincialis (assembly GCA_037788925.1). NCBI lineage: Eukaryota > Metazoa > Mollusca > Bivalvia > Mytilida > Mytilidae > Mytilus > Mytilus galloprovincialis. The sequence goes on from CM075341.1 coordinate 50,544,959, forward strand.
AACCTTCACTCTAGCCACACAAACACATATAGACATAGTTGATGCCTCACAAAATTCAAGAAATTCGTATTTCTTTATCTATCCTGTACTGTAAAATCCCTACCTGCTTAGGAATTTGAATAATTGTGGTCATTACACGCAGATCTGAGAGTACTCACACTTACTGGAAGCCAGTTGATTGATTGAGTTTTAAACATTCAGTGTCAAATATTTATGCAAGTTCTGGACAAAAAACAAAAAAAAAATTTACAATAAATACAACTTGGAGCTAGGTCCTGTAATAGCTTATTATAGGTGCCGTCCAGGACGAAGGTCTGGAAATTTAATAATTCCATGCATTTCAAAATGAGGAATTATTTGATAGGAGCAGAAATTTTGCCTTTCAGTAGACCAACTAGTAACTCCTCAAAGAGTTGCATTCTCTCTACAACTAGGCATCGGATTTAATGTCCCCATTTCGACCAGACGTGACTGCGTATTTATACATCCTTCACAGCCAAACGGACGACCAACATTGGCAAGTCAGGTGAAAACAAAGTGGAAAGCTAGTTGAAAACTAACTACTAATTAAAAAACTCATGTGTCTATGTTGAGGTTCATTCAAGTTGTTGTTGATACTAGAAGTGAAATTATCTGAACCAAACTTCTAGTTTATAGTTTCTATATAAGGTAAAATCGTAAAAACATTCAATTCTATCCAATATTCCATTCACTAAGGACGAAAGACTAGTGTACAAATGACATTCGATAATTAATGAGTTTTGACAACTTTACTGGCTTTCATCTACAGATAACGTTTGGTTATTATATTTTTAATAAAAAAAAATATTATTTAAAAAAAAAATATTTGTGAAAAAAATATGTGTAGGCACGTGCCTAAAGTGCCTAACGGCAGCTACGCCCCTGATATATATATATATATATATATATATACAACTCGTCTAAACATCAACCCAACAATGTTAGATCTGTAAATTTGCTTTCGCAAATTTTTGGTTCTTCCCTCGCCGGGATTCGAACCCATGCTACTGTGATATCGTGACACCAAATCGCCTGCACTGCAGCCGTCCCGCTAGACCACACGACCACCTGGGCTCTCAAAAAAAGAGCTTTCGCTGGCCATGTGTTACCTTTCCACGTCAGTTTTAATCTAGCGGCGTACTACAGTACATGATATATTAGGCATGAAGATGTTATTGTTACAGATCAGCTAAATTATCTATAGTAAAGGATCCTACAAATTAATGTAAGATACAGTCACAGAAAAATATATATATATTCTCAGATCTGCAGTGACATCACAACATGTAACTGACCAATCAATGATAAGACTTTGTGTTATGTAAACAATGCTGAGAATCCTCTAGATTTTCCATAGACTTCAATGCAAATTAATTTAATTGATATATATTGACACCAGTTGAATCTAGTAATTTTACCCACTTAATATTGTTAAAGACACTATATAATATCTCCATTTTGATTTTTATCATATTATATTCTCTGGTTAAAAAATAATCAGCAATATACATAATCCGCAGTTATCACCTTCAAATAGATGAAAAATCTGGAGGAATCCTGTCTGCATCACCTCTTGATATATTCTTTCCAATGTATACAGTTCTGCCTTTTCTTCTATATGACAAAGAAAAATCATCGAATATAAATTGCAAACAACACAAAAGGTAACAAACTATTAAATTCGTGTTTTGAACTCTCATTTTATTTTATTATAAAAATAATATAACAAATTTAAATCATATTTAAATCATATTTGTACAATCAACAAAAATCACAGGAGCATAAGCAACATGTCATGTGTACAATGATATTACAATGATAACGATTAACGATAATTATCCTAAATAAAAAAAAAAAAACATTACATGTATATGTTCTCTTAACATTACACACACACACCCAAAGACTCCGGTTGAATGTAAAATATTGTGTAACTAATATAATAACGTTTTAGTTTCATTCACTCAAAAATTAGTAGCTTAAATGGTTTTCATAAACTTGTTTAAGAACACAAAACTTTATTAACATATACAGATTGGAAAGAAATGTTTAATGTACGATAATGGTCGCACTGCTCATGATAATAACGACTTCGAAGCCGCATACAGAAAACGATTAACAGCTTCAAAATCAAAAGGACAAAACCGAAAATCGTCAAAAGACAACCTTTTGTAAAGGAACAACGCAATTCCTAAATTGCTAAATTTTACTAAGTACACCGTTTGAGTACTGTCATGCTGGCTAACTGCAGCAGCGATACATATACGTATTAGGATGTATTCGATTGAAAAGTGATTGAAATAGATTTAAAATAAAACACAGTCAAACCATACACAGTTATTATTGTCTATGAAAAAATTTGGCGAAAAGATTGCAACGTTAGCATTCTAGAACACATTCAAGAAAGACTAGTCGTATGGTGGAGAGGACATTTAAGTGCAAATGTTTTGAACCACTAGTATACGAATAGTATAAAGTAGTAGGCATCGAATTGTATTAATCAGATATTACTAAGGAATTACTTCGTCAGACATCAGTACAAATAATTTGTAAATTATACATTCTGTCTCTTACTTCAATTTAAAAATATGTAAGTTTATAGTAACGTAATTTTGAAGTAAGAGAACAGACTGAAGTAGTTAAGGCTTGTATTAGAACACATATAACATGTCACAAATGTTTAAAAGTGTAAAATGTTTTTTTTCAAAATTTGTTTTTATTTTAACGGACTTAAACTACTTCCAAAAATAAGATTTACATAGCTTGAAATCAAAACTTTTTAATTTATTTCTTGAAAGTGCAACAACAAAATGCCTGTCTCGTTAGTGTAAGCTCTAATTCTAGACAAATGCTGAATGGAAGTTCTAATATCCTTTTATATAATTGTCTGCTAAAATGTCCAAAATATCTAAGCATTAATTTCAAAAAAGACACGACACACATGTCTTTAGCACTATTACCATGATTACGATACGAAAATGTAAAATCAATGATTGGACCCTTTGAAATTGCACGATATAACGAGGTTACAATTTTTTTTGTTGAAAAACACAATGTACCGATTAGAGGATTTACAATTAGAGGAATGAGTGGAAATAAAAGTCATTACTACCATTATGCACCAGTATGATGTTATAAAAAAAGGTTCAGTTAGAAGAAATGCACGCTGTATAATTTTATATTCACAAGTACAGCATTTTAGCACAACTCCTGAGCACACATTAGATTAGCACAATCTATAAAGACCTAAACATTTACAAACATGAACAAAGTACAAAATACAATAAAAAATAAATTACAATTTGATTAAAGCATTATTCATGGACGTTATTTATTCTCTCAAATACTCAATCGAATATTCGGCCATTCTCGCTACACATCGTAGGCGTACCGAGAATGGCCGAGTAGCTACGATTGCTCAAATACTAACAAAATAATACTCGGAATGTAACAAAATCACAAAATGACAACTTTTGGTGTAGTACATAAATGAAAAGGTGCAGATGGCGCATGATCAATCAGCATGGCAATGATTTAAATTTTCTCTGGTATATTTCTGTATTTACTCCAACATAAAATATAATAGTGTATATGTTAATATTTGAATCTTAGCTCTAATAATTGTATGTGGTTGGTTTAAGTTGTTTGTGGGCTTCTGTCATATACATTACACCACTGACAAACAACTGTATATATACATAGCACATTAACACATATAAATACTTGTCTTGATGTCGTGTTCAACAACACAATAACCAAAACAATTGACATCTAGGGATTAAACGTACTAGGTTTTTCTAACAAAGACAGGTGTGTAACATAAAATCAAACTCTAAATCGTTTTATCGGAATTGAATTGCCAGGACATGCAATTTAAAAGATACTATAATACCCAACATGGGTTAGGAAAACTCAAATCAAAAATAGTTTTCCGAAAAGCAATAAGTTCGTCCCATGTAAACAGACACACATTTACAAAACACGAAGCTGTTGTAGAACCTAAAACAGTTCTAGCCTTATCAAAAATGCGTGTACATGTGACAAATACTGCAGTAAAAAAAAATTATTTCCGTTCATGCGACTCATTTACGAGGTGAATGCAACATGTCATGAGGTACTGTATATAAAAACAAATAGGGAATATATCTTATACAAAAGAAGTTTTGATTTTTTCAAGGTAGTACAGATAGTCGACCAGTAAAGAGCCTTCAAGGATATTTTCTAGGTAAAATTAATAAATACTCACTAGAATTAGACATACTATCCAGCAGAACCTCCGGTTCAATTTGTTTCGATACTTTTTATTTTTTAGATTAATGTTGTCGAAATGACGATAAAACCTAACTGAATATTATGTTAGCCTAGGGCTACCGAAATGGTGGTTGAGGGTTAGAATTTTGTATGTAGGAAACTTGTCATTCATTTTTCAAAATTCACTTTTCTGAGTTTTTGTTCTGATCATGCAAATGTTGGCTTCCCGTAAGGGAAGTACAATTTAACTTAGAGGAGGAGGGGCATGCTATGATGTCAATGTAAATATTGTTTCGTATCATTCGGGAATCAATTACTAAATCTAGTAGTAAGACAATTTTGCCTTTCTTACTCCCTGATAAAAAAAGTTGTGAATATGAATATTTTCTTGCGAAAAGAAAAAAAACTCCTAAATTTCAGAGTCAATCATTGATTGCTTACAAGACGCAGCAAGAAAGTTAATGTCACACAATACGCTGAATGTTAAAACTAAGACCACATAAAACATTAGAATTCATTTAGATATAAATAAAACAATACTTGCCCTACAGTTAAAACGTCATGAATTACTTTTTGCCCTATAGATGTCCTTATCTATTCGTGACAAGAAAAGGGTGAACTTTCCGAATTTGCTGTTTCGTAGCATATTAATGCGATAACCTTCGTCATTTTATCGCAGAGTTTGAGAAGCCAAATGTGTAAAAAAAAAATTATGGAGAGCAGTATAAATACAAGACTTACAGAATTAATCAGCCGAATCTATGTTACAATTTCAGTTTAATGTGATTCTCGGTTTCAGATTTAAAGAACTATAGGCCATAATTTCGAAGCTCGTCTATACAAACGAAAATAACATGTCGTGATTGGTCTAATTCGCAATATGTATGACATTTCAAACCAATTATTCTGCTTTGGTGAACGTATTTGCCAAAAAAAAAATCATTATGCTTTAAATTCCAGAATACAGCGATCTAAAACGGAACTATTATATTCAAATTGGTAATCACAATAAATAACTTGCTCATATAATGTAATTTAGCATTTGCAACTAGCAACTTAATAGCAGTTTAATGCCGGAATCGATATCTTACAACATTCACTGCTTTATCACAGAATGATACACTCAGTGCAGAATTATTGGAAAACACTAACGGATGTATCTTGTCACTAACATATTAACCCAGTATCTGATCTTGAACTTTGATCTGGTACCTTGATCTGGTACTTTGTCTGCGTGATGAGTCTCTGATTATCATTTCCTTCCTGAACTATTTGATTAAAAGCGAACACAACGATGCGTGACGATGCGACAGATAACTCTGACTTCCTGTCATAATATATCCAAATAACACAAAACAATTGTACTGACTGACAGTAGGAATGTCCCAGAAGGAGAGGCTGAAATAGAAGATAAAAACAAATCCTTTGAAAGCACGGTCATAAAAAGATCGAATCTCTATCGAAATGCATTTAGTAATTGAGTCGACCGTTTTCGTTGTTTATACAAATTTGAATGCTTTTCAATTTAGGCCTAGACTATGTTTCATCTATCGGATGTCAAGATTGTATAATAGCCAGTAAGCAATTACAGTTGTACATAAATGCGGAATATCAATAAATTTGTCATGATACATTTGATTATTTTACAGTTTATTGTATGTGTTCAACACCACTCTAAGAAATTAATAAAAACATTACATGTGTGTACGTGCTGTCAACACAGTAAAATACACGTACATGTACCTATACAAACGCTAAATCTCACAGTAACCGATAACAAAATGGCGACACCAAACATAATGATTTGAATCTTGTGTTCTCATTCATTAGAATAGAAACCAATTTTGGGACGAACAGACGGACGTTCGTTCGTATGGACGTACAGACGGACAAGGGTAAAACCTAATACCTGTCCTAGACGACGGGCATATACAACATGTCAGCCTTGGTAATAATGACTGACCTTGTTCATACATGTATACACATGAAAATTTATCAATATGTTTTTCAATTTCTTTTTTATGGATACATAATTTATCATCCAGTTTGTTTTCATTCTTATGGTGGCTATACACGGTCACTACAGAGCAAGAAGATAACAGCGAGAATGTAAGAGGTCATTTTTTTTTATGTCATATCTTCTGTCATTTGAACTAATATTTTTGTAATTTGTTCGTTTTTGTCTGTTTGATATTGACGTAATTGAAGAAAAAAAAAAACGCTGAATTGTGAGAGCGATGTAATTATTTATGAAACAATTTAAACAACTAAAACTTGATTTAGCGTTCATTTAATGTTTTACAGTTTCTTTAGTATTTCATATAAATCTTTCATAACTTACAAAATAGATAATAAAATGCGTGTAAGTACATAATTTATCGTAATCTATTGCCAATACTTTTTTCAATGGTTTGTTCGTATGGGAAAATATAGATTATTTTGATTATATTCTAAATTATTTCGATGACCAACTTCCCTTTTTATTCTATTTTGAATCAGTGAAATATAAACACTGTCTGAATAAAAAAAAATAGACTTTGCATCTACTAATGAGTTATTTGTTCATGTGATGTTTGAATACCGTGAGAAAATACACTTATGTATTGATACGTATATGATTTTTCATATGACCCTCTAACCAATATCAAAAAGAAGATGTGGTATAATTGCCAATGAGACAACGTTCACAAGACACGAAAATAAATCAGAAATTAACAGCTATAGTTCACTGTATAGCCTTCAACAATAAACAAAGCTCATACCACATAGTCCTCTATAAAAGGTCCCGAAATGTCAAACTTTAATGTAAAACAATCAAACGAAAAAATCAAGACCCTACATTAGGTACTAAAAGATAGACAAACAAATATTTAACACAGCAACAGACGACAACCACTGATTTACAGGCTCATAACTTAAGACAGGCACATATAGAATGTGGCGTGGTCGAACATGTTTGCGAGTGCCCCCCCCCCCCCCCCCCCCCACCCCCTTAACTTGGGACAGTAGGTAATATTGAATCTCTCAAAATTGAAAAATAAAATCTATTCCTAACCAAATGTAATCCTTTCCTGCCTTTAATGACAACCGACACCATTTCTTCCTTGTCATTTCTTCTCACCCACCCGAAATTATTTAATTTCAAAGATAATTTAAACTATAATCGCCTTAAACCATGAAACTAATACTTAAATTAAACCAATAGGTACCTACTACTCGATCTCATTTATGAAGTTTTTGTTAAGTCCTTTTTTGTTCCTATACATGTAGCTCTTCGACTGTGATCTTCGACTGTTTCGCTTCTTATACATCATAGGCTTATACATAAATAACTTGAACATATTAAGCTTTATTTAGAGTCGGCATAGAATACAAACAATTCGTATTGAACTTTTAACCGCCATAAATATGCGGTTTCGAGCGTTACTAAATGTAAAAGGTATTCCAGAAAAGAGCTTCGGAAGTATGCAATTTGTAACCTGTTATCTACATTTTGTTGTCAGTTTGGTCTTGCAATTTTTAAGTCATATGTCATGTATGTACATAATTAAATGTTTCCTTATGTTTTAATGTGTATATAGTTGCTAATATTATACCCTATGGGTAGTGCTCCACAATTAGTGGAGGAATATACAAGAAACTGGACTTAAAATTAAACTTACCATTTTTGATTGCTACATTTGTTGAATTTAATGAATTGTGTTTTCCCATGTGACTGGGCTGTGACGATGTTATGATGTTATATTTCACTGTTGTTTCATGGTCATTTGGAATTTTACTTGAGCAATCGTTCGCTTTCACCATATAATTTTGTAATTTTAACGTCACTTCCGGTGTCGGATGACAGTCAAATGGAGAGGAATAGTATCTTGCATATTTGCCTGTTATCTGTTGTAGACATGCTGGAACATGATCCCCGACACAATAATAAAATTGAAACAAAAAACTGAAAAGAATGGAAAAATATATTTTATATATATAGGAATTTCATTTGAAAATATAATTGATAATCTCACTTAAGAAAAGTACATTTGTACATATTAGTATGGGCAATTAATTATCTGTCACTGGAACTAAAAAAAATTATTTGTTTACTTAAGTATGTGTAGTTTAAAAGGTAACATAATACATGTACTACATGAAGTTAATGTTTGATTGTTTTGCGATAAATCTATATGACAATATATAAATAACACATAGATGAGAGAGTGATAGAGCAGATTGTTACCCCGAAAAAACATTGTCAACCGCGGCAAACCCATGGTAGACAATGCTTTTTCGAGGGGTACTAATCTGCTCTATCACCCTCTCAGCTATGTGTTATTTAATTTAGTATACTGAATGTCCTATCATTATAGTCTTTTACAGATTATTTTTTTTTTTTAACAGTCCAATAATAAAATCTGAGCCAAAAGGTAGATTTTTAGCATTGTATTTAATGACTTGATGTATAGTCAATGCATTGTCCTTTAAACTATCGGTTTTGATGGGTCTAGACGAGAGGGTAACATTCAAAACAATTGTCACTCTCTCAGCTATGTGGTAGAGTAAATCAACAACCTCTTATCAGCCAATCAAAATATCGCATTTTAACGTGAAGTATAATAATAATTTAAGAGCTGGGTATACAGTATTGGATTTGCCATTGCATGGTGAAGACCATACGGTTTAGCCGTAATGGTTCATATTTTAGTCCGATCGTCAGTTATGAATCGTTGTCTTGTTTGCAATCATCTCACATTTCCTAATATTTAGATAGGAGAGCTAACATATAGTTTTCAATGGTTGTAGTGCGTGTTTGATCTTAAGCGGGAAATTTGATCAGTGCTGTTGTCATTGAGGCCCTCTCAACAGTTTTTTCAATAAGGTTATCTGTGCCGTATAATTCCTGCATCAAGCTAAAGAAATCAATTACCCACTGACAATCTGTAAGAAGCAACACATATGACTGAAGTCAACTTTATAAGTTTTATACTACTGTATTGTCCGTATTAACAAATCTCCGGCTGATCAATTTTTGATCGTCTGCTTTCCTTTGATGTCTTTTCTAAAATCTTGTTGTCTAATGTTTCTTTATTCCTTTATTTGATTTTAGACTTCCAATTTTAATTCTCGATATTAACTGTGTAATGCTGATAAAGTCATACATGTACATGTACTGACTGAAGTGTTAAAGACTGTGTCACTTTCAGATGAAAAAAAAACTACATTAAAAGCGATGTCCCCTTTCTTTTTGTGTCTTATCTGCTGTGTATGTACTTATTTTGTGTCATTGAAGGATACCCCATATTCTTGAAAGGTGTAATTATTTAATATAGCGAATTATTACCTTCTGTATACATTGTTTAAAGAACGTATTTGAAACAAATAGAATCATGAAACAATTTCTAGCACAAAACAAAGAAATGTAATATACCAACAAACTACATGTAACTTATGATTAATTTAATTGGATATCATACATATTTACCTTATTTTTTTAATGTATTCTTATCTTTCTTGGCAGGAATTCTAACTTTCGGCCGACCAAGAAACATTTATTAGGTCTTTCCACCTTTCCGTGGAAAGACCTATTGAATTTGTTCTGATTATTATTATTATTATTATTATTTTTTTTTTTTTTCTTCCGCCTAATTTTTTTTCTTGCGTATTATTGATGTTTCAAAAGATGTCGCTTAGATATTTGGAATATGGTATCGTATAGTTTATACGCTTTAAAAATTTACAACTGTGTAACAAAATACTTTACGTTGTAAGAGTTATCTCCCCAAACACTGTTTTTCTTGTGGCCACTACTCCTTCGCAACCGTTAAAGATTACGACAAATTTATTTTACCAAATTGCTCGTTACATCTTCAGGATTAGGATATTCATTTGGACCGAAGCTTTACGGAGACTCCATATGAAAGTTATTCCCCCTTTTCCCTTAAATTAAGTGATATGCATTTCTAAATGGTAAACCATAAGTGATAAAGACATAGGGTCTTTAGATTTGGGGTCCTTGGTCAAAAATAATAAAAATGAGGTCAAGGTCAAAGGTCAAGGTCATATTCTAAATTTTGATTTTGGCTTATTTTCATTTATTTTCAAATACCTTATGACATATCGACAAATAATTTTTCATAAATTGTTAGTTGCGACATGTCCTTACTTGTATATTTTGATTGAAAGGGTGCGCAGACAATAAATAGGAGTTTTTGCCCATCTTACATTTAGAATTACGCGTAAAGTGATATTACTAATAAACCAAACATATTAAAGACCTTGGGTCTTTTGATTTAAGGTCCTTGGTTTGTGAACTTGAAATTGAGGTCAAGGTCATAGGTTAATATGACGTTCTAGATTTTGACCTTTGCTTTAAATTCATATAAATACATCATACAGCCATAGGAACTAACATTTTAAACTGATTTTTAATATTTCAATATCAAAAAAGATCTTTTCTAGTGGAAAGACCTACAATTGTTCTCTGAACAATTGGTTTTTAATTTTTTTAGTTTTTTTTCTGACTTACTTGCAAAGTGATGTTTCGTTTTCTTTAGAAAATTGATTCTGTGCTCTGATTAACTTTTGATCACTGTCTTTGCAGGACTCTTGAATAGTCATAAAATCCTGTTGTGTACAATTCCGACAAGCACCAACGACTGTAAGAAACAAAAATAAAATGTAATTATTAAGACATGAGGATGTCGCATAGTTAGAGCCATTTTTCGGCGGTTTCATTTTTTTACAGAGTATAGTCAATCCTTTCATGCTTTTTTTTCTATTTTTCAACATAGAACAGGCAGGAAGTTGTAGGTTTGGTGGTGTTGGTGCTGAAAGTTATTTTGTATAAATTAACAAATTTGAACAAAAATAGTAACTTACACCCGTTCTCGGACAAAAGGCATTCTCATTACGACAGGTAATTAATTTGACTAATTGTCATTTTGGTCTAGCCTCGACCTTAAACCTAAATATACATGACTAGTTAGTTCTCAAATAAGTCTATATTTTTAACATTCTAGCAGTTATGCACGAAATGCAAAAGGTTTTAACCCAGAAAGAAAATATGTACACAATTCAAAGCAAGAAATACAATGTAAATAGACCAATTTCCAGTTTGAACATTTGAAAGATATAATTCATTTTAAAAAAATGTAGATTTATAATACTTTTTTTCTTAAACGAATTCAATGGATTAAAAACAGGGCAATATTATCATACGTTTTATTTCATTTTTTTACAATGGATTTATTGTATGTACCATTTTTATCAACCAAGATGTTTAAATTGAAATACAATATTCTTTCTCTTGTATCGTTAATCTAAATGATTTGAATACAAACAATTGTATATACAGGCCCCATCGAGTCTGTGCATTGTGCTACTCAAATGACATATATATGGATAAATTATGTTTATATCGTACCTTTCGGACAATTAAAAATGAATATGTACGCCAAAATATGAGTATCTGTTGAAGGTCAATGTTATTTGTGTGTACATGTATATATTCAGATGTGTACATCATTTCAAATATCTATTTGAAGGAATTCATTTTTTTAAGTGAGATTACTTGACCAAAAAATGATTAACAAAAGACTCCTTACGTGTATATTAAGGAACATGTTTTAGAATTATGCACCATTTTTAGGCTTAAACATTTAAAGTTTGTAATGCTCTACACAATATAGATAAGCAGACGGGTTTTGTTTAAGCTTTCTTTCATTTAGGGATGACCGCCCGACATTTTTTAATGTGAACATTGTTATTTCATAATGATTATTAATTAATAACACTCTGACAACATTAAGATATTAAATGAAAACCAAATGATTGATATAATTATAGTCATACAAAGGTTTGGGTACTTTTCACGAGGTCGAATGGCGATGACCGCTCGACACCATTCAATTTGTGTTTGTTATTTCATTTAAGAATTGAATGCTTCTTTGTGTAACTTCATTGGGGTGTAAAAGCGTTGACCGAAGTACATTTTGTATGAAGCGCTTCATACTAAAAATGTGCGCACGGTCAACGCTTTTACAACCCTATGAAGTAACAAAAAGAAGCATTCAATACTTATAATTACATTTTTTTAGCAATGATCATGAAAACACGAATTTTAGTATTGTTTTATTTAATTCACCTGTGCACTTTATTGTGGGACCACGTTTTATCATGAATGAACATTTTTATTGAGCAATGTAATTGCTTAAGGAATAACACGTGATGTGCAGTTAGCCAATCAGAATAAAGTATCATAATGAAACATACATCTAATGTAATTGTTTTTAATTAATAACACAACATTGGGATATATAATACAAACTAAATAATGATTTATTTCGCTTGTTTGGAGTATTTTCAGATGTATAAGTACCATTACTTTGATGTAGATATGACATTTGTAGTATCAAGAACTCATTTCATTAATTTGCACGCAATAGCAAGTTCAGAAGCTATGGAAGTAAATTTATTTCACAAGAAATAACACATATTTAATTAAATAATATCCAATTAAACAATGTAAGAAAAAAAGTCAAGTGTTTTCTACAATCAAGGTACCGAAAGTATGCCATGCGGAGTCATATGTTTTCAAAGACAGCAATGCTCTTGATGTCCCATGAAATCAAGCTAAACCTCATCATATGCATTGATTGTGGAAACTAATGTTTCAAGTTAAAACCACAAATATTGAGGAATTACCTGACATTCTTTATAACATTCCAGTTGATTTAGTTCACCTTCTCTTTTAGTACATAGCTAAACCAACACTTTACATGTACACACATACGAACACGGTAGTGTTAAGAAGACGATATGCAAAATTACTACATGTATATACTCAATAAATTATGATGTGCATATGGTGAAAAGTATACTAGGGTCATGATTCAAACCATTGAAGATTTATTTTTAGAAGACGCTGATAATTCTTTTTCGCCAAATCATCAATTTTCCAATACTTGTTCACGTTTGAATTTTGTTTTGGGTTTTCCAAAAAAATTTGGCTTCATGCATTTTAACCGACGAGTCATAAATTGTCAGAGGGAATATTTGGTGAATCGACATTGGTACCATTAGTTTAACTAAAGTTTACATGTAACTTGTGGTAGAAGCTTTATTTGAAGCGTAAAATTCAAAAATGAACATACTCTACCATTGCGCTTATATATATCCACCAAATCACATTTACCGCTGTCATCTTGAATTTTTGTATATTGTACTTATATGGAGATGATTATCTTGAGTTGTTATAACTTGTATCCAATCCTAATGTATATTTAGACAATAAAATATGTTTGAACTAAACATTTACAGGCAAATAGAACGTTTTAAAATACGGACACACTGATATACATGTAATTCCGGTATGTGTACAGTAATCGGTGTGTACAATATGCCGGTAAAATATTTACCCCCGACCAGGTTCGGACGTGAAGCATACTTTTATAGTCTGATAACATGCGGTCAACATAAACGATCATAAGTAAAGGGTGTGGTTGGAGGAGGCCACGGGATGTGTGCACGTAAAAAGATTCAAGCTCCCTCTTTATATTTGTAACGAACCGGGCTATCTTGACGATGTGATGTTCGTCTTAGTCAATATGTTCGTTACCCTTTTTTCGGAGGAGACGACCGTTGGTGCTCAATGTTGTCTGTTGGACTATTCTATATTTTTTTGTGATTCCTACATTCCTATCGATGTATAATATATTATTTATATCAGTTATAAAAATATCGACATTATTTGTACTGGCCGAAAAATATGTATTTTCTGGAATACCAGCAAATTTGATTATCGTTTTATGTTTTTATTTTTGAAAAGTTATTGTTCCTTTTTATAGTAAATATTAAAGTTAGCACTTACCGTCCATGAAATAAATTAATACAAAAACCAATATCATCATGTTGTGTTAAATCGATATCAAAATATTAAATTTGGACTTCATTTTACATGTGTACATGTAACAGTATGACCCTTATCAACTTTCCCAAATTGTATTGTGACTAATACGTTATTTGCACAACTATGCATTTAACAAAGATGTCACAAAGTCCTGCGTACTGATATGTGTCAATCACTTGTTTTGTATTTAATCACCCACGTGGAAAAAAGGAATAGTTCAAATATACATTTGTGTTGAACATATTTTTATCAAAATATGAATAATATATTTTTTTTTCAATGATCGGATGTAAGTATCCATTGATCATCCTTCCGGAAATTTACACCGTGTGAATTTTTCAAGCTTGACTGAAAGCGGAATAATTCGATTAGTAAACAAAATATGACTCTTCTGTTGTTTTGTTTATTTGCCTTATAGGGTATTATCATACATGTCTATAAAATTTTAAATTATATCATTTCAAATATTATACATTTTTTTAAAAATGTAAACAGGTACATTTGTAGTGTATCGTACAGGTACACACTTTATCTAAACTAAATTACATTTTGATAAGTGCGTAGATAAGAAAGTTTACTTTTTACAACATAAAAATGTCAGCAAACATTTTAAATGTTTGAATAAGATTTATACCTGTAAAACGCCTTTTTGCATTTATTGAAGCTCTGTGAAACTCACGAATATTTGTTTAAAGCCGCAAATATGGTGTAGAATTACACAAAAGATAATATTGTTGTCTTAACCTATTTTATATAATGTCTTCTTTGTAAAAAACACTGTGACTTTGAACAATATAAAAGTTGAATAATGTGTTCGGATATCGATATAAAATATCTTCATGATAGAAAAAAAAAAGAAGTTTGGATAGTGATCCCAGTTACATGATGCAAGCCAACCCTCGGTTCAGAAAACCCAGGTTAAGCGGTCTAGAATCAGCAATGTGTTGCAGTGAACGTTACATACATTTGTATCACATTCATTTTTTGTATTTCTAAAATTCGTAATATTAAAAAACATAATCGTAATGCTAAAATTCGTAATATTAAAAAAAACATATTAATCGTAATGCTAAAATTCGTAAATTAATTAACATAATCGTAATGCTAGAATTGTCATTTCCTTGCCTACACTTTCTGCCATGCTTCTAAATACTATGTTTGTAATACTGGCGGCTGCATCATCATTCAATATCGTTTAACTGCAGAGCGATGCTGTACAGCAAATCAACCCACTAGCCTGACTTATTATGAAATGTGTTAACAAGAAGAAATAATTTCTTTTTTTCACGTTTAATACTTGATTTAACAACATAACACGTCCTTAGGACATGAATAATTTGATTTTATAAAGTTAAAATGTCTTCATCGTTCATGGGTATAATATAGTGAAATTGAACGTGTTATTATTATAAAATATTAAATAGGATATCTTATCTGATTAAACAACCATTTATCAGGTAAGCATGACTTAACCTACCATCTATTAATTAGTTTGTACATAGTTAGAATTTGATATACGGATAACGTGTATTTATTCTAATTTAACTTTGTATAAAGCTGGATAAATGTTGACCTAGGGATAAAGTTGCCTCGGTTTAATGGTATTTATATACTGTACACTGATATCCAGCATTTAGAATACTGTCGGCGTTTGCTTGAGGTATAATAAAGTCAAGGGACATCGTTCATCTTATCTTTTATATGCTATGTTTTTCAACTAAGGTTTTAAAATTAAAAACACTGTCTCTTGTTAGTTCTCAAAAAGTAAAATGCCTCATTTCGTATGCAAATAAATCTTTATTGCATGTTGTGGTCTAACCTTTATTAGGAATACTCGATTTTTTTGAGAGGTCACATATGTTAAACGTTGGAAGACATATAACAGATAATCGATTTTTCCGTTATTTGAGACTTACTGTAAAGGCTTGTCATGTGCACTGGGATAAGGAAAAATGGTCACACAATGTTAATTATGAAACCGTTAGATCAATGTTGGCTTTCAAACACGTAAATAAATATTAGACTCAAGTTAAGAAGCTGACGATACGGGTGTTTGTTCATTGTTGAAGGCACACGGTTGCCTATATTTGCTTACTCAATTTCAACTTTGGTGGACAGTTTTTTTCACTGGCAATTATACCACATCTGCTTATTTGTTTTGTAACCAGAAAAGGGGAAATATATTGTCACTTTGCCCCTCACTATCTGTCTCTCTCTCTCTAACCTTTTGAGTTATTTTCCCCAAAAAAGGCACATGCATCAAGCAGGATAAACTACTTCAATTCTGAGTTCAAACCTTTGCGCTAGTAGTGAAATTTCTTTTGAAATATCAAAAAGGTATAGCTTTTTTTTTTTTAGCAAAATCAACTATGGCATATAAAATAAATGTAAACGAAACCGTACATATTTACATAACATTTAAAGACCGAACTGTTCCAACAAAAACTATTTTTATAATTATCTATAAATCAAGGGTCGCTTTATCTTAGATTTACTTAAGTTCACAGGAGCTTTTGACAAGACTAAGATAGAAATACCATCATCAAATAACACCCGTAAAACTTTTGAATTTATCTGCTTATGTATGATGTTTTCCCTTTTTTGTTCGAATTCGAGGATTTGAAGTACACAAATCCCAAATCTGACTAATTTGATAATTGCTGTCTGATAAAAATAACCAGCGGCAAATATTTCATACAAATTCAGGACAAGAGTTATCGTACAATACAATAGAAATGTAAGTTCTGAAAATAAACAGGTAAACAGTTGTAACTGGTAAGGAATAAGGAGCGGCAGATTTTTAAGATACAGACATTAAATGTCCCTATTCTGGCCGGACTTGGCGGCGTTTATGCACATTCCACAACAACAACAACAAAAAAAAAAACAAAAAAAAAAAAAAACACAACACGAAAGCGTCTTCATCATGGGATTTATTTGTGGAGGGGCTAATTGCTGGTGATCATGATTATATCTCAGTCAACCCTTTAACCCAACCACGCAATAAATAACAGCATAAAACTGAGTAAAAATAATTAAATGATATTCTGTATAGCAAATCATAATTTAAGTGGATAACAATTAAATTGCTGACTGTAGAATTTCAGCATGTTATGAATAGCAAAATAAGATAGAATTGTCTGGTAACTATTATATAACAAAACTAAGAAATGGCCTTGGTAGGACCTTCGTTTTTCTCAAACCAAGGACAGCTGTCAGCTTGATGCGACAAAAGACATGTTGGGTCAAGATATCTTTTGTTATTGTTTCAACAACATGTATAATTTGCTAATATGTAAGTATATAACGCTATTTTCAGATGTTTTTTAAAATTTATTTTAACATACATGTATTTCGAATGGTAATAACGGACATGACGGTTGTTTAGCTTGTGGTAAATTACAGCTAACAGGGTTTAACGGCCGGTCTGAATAAGACCAAAGTGACCATATTCCAATACATCATTTTATCATAAAAGTGAAACATTCTGAGAGCTCTGTGACGAAATTGCATCTTCGTTATTATGACAAGCATAACACAACCAGATTCAGATATAATTTGCACATGAGTAATGATGCATATACAAATGTATGCAATTCTTAGCTTTTTTTCTAAAACGTATAAAAATAACATGTCACCCCTACTGCTTTAAACAAAAAAATGTGAAAATTTGAATATTCAACAACATTTATTTCAATAGCAATGTGTAGCATTTTGCTCTTTAATAATATATTTTATATAAACGTTTTTAGAGTTTATAATATTGATGGGGGTCATGTTGTCTTTTGTGGTGAAGCTGTCGTATTTATTAAAAAAAAGAATTCAATACGCAGGTATTGGTGCATGCGATGCACACCATGCTTCATTGTTTGTCATTATTGAACGCTTCTACCATCATTAATGTAATACTTGCTACTGGACTATGATTAATCTGTTAATGAAACAGCTATCAATCATTTATTTACTAAACCATGTATAAGGATATAGAATTAGAAGGAGTGCCGTTTATAGTTAAAATACTGCAATTTAATTGTGTTGAATCTTGTTTGTTTCAAGTTCAGTAGCTTTATTTATAGACGAATACTAGTATTCATAAAACATAATCTCTATAGGGCTTGTATATCGTTTTATCGTGAATTTTAATCCACTGTTGAGATATATATACGAACTTAGTATTATTTTTCATCAAATGCAAACAATAAAAGATTAATTTCCCTGTCCTTATCTGGTATTTTAAAAGACTCAATATAACTGTGTGTAAAATAAATAATACGTACAATGTAGAGTATAATCAGTAAAAAAAAAGTTTATGCAAGTTAATACAAAGAGGAAGTATAAGTGTATGTTCCAGACCATATGAGTATTTGGACCGTACGCGTACGGTCCGGACCGTATACGTATACTCGTACGGTCCGACCATACGCGTACGGTCGGACCGTATGAGTATACGCATATGGTCCAGTAAGAGCTGACCATACATGTTGTTGGATCGTATGGGTTAAATTTAAACAAACATTTATTTTTAGTTTTATAAATTGTTATCATTGCAATTAGATGGATAAAATGAACAAATGAACAATTGAAATTAAATATTTGTTTAATTGTATATCTGAATCCTATTTTGGTATTCTCGCCCAAGGTGACACTTGCTACCACAAGTAATGTAATATATTTTACAATTACATGTTTTCAGGTCATTCATGTTCCTTTGCATTTGCATTTTTTTGTAAAGTTTCTAATATTCTAAAACAATTGTCCTCCCACATTATGTTTACTTCCGATATCGTCAATTTAATGATTCAATTAATGTATTACTGATCGACATGCTAAAAACAAGATAGTAAACAGATTTAATTAGCGTGAATTTTTTAAATAGTTAAAAAATAAGGTTTTTATTTCAATTACAATTGAACTTTTCCATATTAATTTGAGAGTTAAGTTATGTTGATCTGTTACATGCATTTGTAACTTATAAACTTAAGCAACTTCTTAATCATATTAATCAGACCGTACGCGTACGGTCCGACCGTATGAGTATTTTGAAAAAGTACGCATACGGTCCAGACCGTACGCGTACGGTCCAAATACTCATACGGTCTGGAACATGTACATATAGTTTGACTTCGATAGATACACGTGGTAATTATTTTTTCACATTCATATCATGAAAGATAAATGTTTGGTTTACTATATTAGCATTGACAATACATATCGATTTCAGTGGCCTAATTAGAGATTATTAAACCCATTTGACCCTATTACAATACAGACGACGACTTATCGCTATCATCAGACATATCAATTAAAGGTTAATTAAGTAAAAACTTACCTGAAAAAACATCAATACAGAAAAAGATTGAAATTAATGTGTAAATATCCATTGATTAAAACTGATCGCGTTTTATACACTTGTCATTTTTATTTTCTCTATCATGTTTCAAAATGAAAGTGAACTTTGCTTATCCGTGTAAGTAAAACGTTTAATCATAGGTAAATATAGGATACACCTACATATTTACAGGTGTAAACATATTTGACAGTTTTCGTTGTACGGTATGTGCTTAATATGCGGCACAAATGCGGAATTCCGGATGTTAAGTTGACTTAGCCTTGACTATATAGCTTATCAGTCGGCTATTTGTTTACTTTTGTAAATGATCTAATCGATTATGTGAACTCGTAACAGATGCAATTGAGGGTTGGAAAGGCCATCTATCATCGTCTATTTTTAATTTGACATTTCACTTGTCAATTTAGGCAATTAAGAATGTTTCCCCCCAACCAAGATAACAAAAAAATACTTTAATCGTTTGACATATAAAAGTGAAAAGAAGTTTAACACAAAACAAAAAACAAACTAGTATCTCAATTGTTTGTAAAACAATTGAAAGGTCTTTCCTGTAAAAGTGATGTTTTCGTAATGTTCTTTGTACGACCTTTCGTTTGATATACGACAAGCATACCTTCTGAAACTTTTTACTTTTTACACTTAATGACCTCATCCGCCTACATTTTTAAGATCGGAAGTATGATTTATGTAACACAGGGTAGATGAGCTTTCATTTGATATGCGACAACGCCATGTTCTAAAAAGTTTGATTTTTGCACTTAATAACCCCAACCAACCAATTTGTGGAGGTTGGGAATTTGATATTTCAAATGTAGACATCATGATCTTTCATTTGATATACAACAACCCTAGCGTAAAAGATTATTTTTTTTTGCACTCAATGACCCCATCCAACCAATTTTTGGGGGACGTCAATTTGAAATTTGAAATGTACGCTTTATGTTCTTTCATTTGATATGCGACAACCTTACCATCTGAGAAATTTGAATTTTTGCACTAAATGACCCCACCCTTCCGCCTGGGATGAAAAAGAGGTTTAAAATTTTCATTTTTAAGTAGAGTTTATTGAGACCTTCAATTTGATATATTAGATGACCCCGTTTGACAAAATGCCAAAAATGATGCAATATCAACGATATAAATAGAAGTTATGAAATTTACAAAGTCAATGCAAAACATGAAAATTTCAAAATGATTTTTTGGTGTTTTTTTTAAATGGAATGTTTTTGGTATTTGGTCAAACATATAACTATGTTAACCTCTTCAATTTCGTAAACATTTTAAGTGGTAAGCTGTTGTTGATTCAGAAATACATGCCGCCGCTCGCAAAATTTCAAATTGCATTATCTCTAAAACGACAATAGATATCTCAAATCTGTTAAATGGTAAATGATCTACAGTTAAAGGACAACATTATAGATAAAGAATTGGGACAATTTCAAAGTTCACCAAGGTCACAATTAATCATCAAATATATGATGCAATACCAAACTTGAGAACCGGAAGTCGTAGAGACATGGGACTAGCACCATTCAACTCAGAACCACTTGACCTTTCAAATATCACAAGGTCAAGGTCATAGTATAATGTGAAGGTCAAGGTGAAATTTCATCATGACCTGACATTGACCTCAAATTGAAGGTCTTGAATTACTGATCATCTTTGCAGTTTATAGTAGGTTGATAACTGTGACCTTTAAAAAGATATACACAAAATACTATACTTTTAAGAATCATCCCGTTGTAACTTTTGAACAGACGGTCGGACATTTTTGGGCTTATTATATAAAATGTAGAGCTCGTGGAGAGGAACAGTTTATACGCTGTATGTATGCAGCAAAGTCTTATCGTTTTTCTAATATTTAAGCTTGAAATTGCAGCGTAATTTTATTTTGCACTCTGTGACCTTTGACCTTGGGTGCATATTAAAGGTCACATGAATTAAAGATTATTGGTGAAGGTCCCAAGTCTCTACGACTTCCGGTTCTGGAAATACAATTTTTCTAAAATTGTACACAATTTTTCAAGGGGAATAACTCCTTATAAGGGTTAATAACAAAATGATTGTATATGTTCATTAACATTGCCATCTGTTCCTGTACATGTTGCCGTTTTCAAATCAATTCTATCTCTTATACTTTTTGAGAAAAATGCAAAGGAAAGAAATTGTTTTAAGGGGATATAACTCTCATAGGGGACAATGAAATCCTATTCAACCTCATACGGTAATAAATCATGATGAGATCTACCTATTGTCTAAATAATGTCATGATATCTTTAAAAACAACGAGGGGGTGCCGTGTTGAAAAAAATCAATAAAAGGGAGATAACTTCTAAAGAGGATGATGAAGTCCTTAACAGGGTCATTTGGTAAAACTGCATGATGAGGTCTATCAATGGTCCATATTTGGTCTTGGTAACTTTAACAGAAAGAAGGGGCGGGCATGTCAAAAAAATGTTGGAAGAAAAAAAAGAAAAAAAAGAAAAAAAAACTAGTATCTCAATTGTTTGTAAAACAATTGAAAGGTCTTTCCTGTAAAATTGATGTTTTCGTAATGTACTTTGTACGACCTTTCGTTTGATATACGACAAGCATACCTTCTGAAACTTTTCGCTTTTTACACTTAATGACCTCATCCGCCTACATTTTTGAGATCGGAAGTATGATATATGTAACACAGGGTAGATGAGCTTTCATTTGATATGCGACAACGCCATGTTCTAAAAAGTTTGATTTTTGCACTTAATAACCCCATCCAACTAATTTTTGGAGGTCGGGAATTTGATATTTCAAATGTACACATCATGACCTTTCATTTGATATACAACTCTATCGTAAAAGAAATTTATTTTTTGTACTCAATGACCTCATCCAACCAATTTTTGGGGGACGTCAATTTGAAATTTGAAATGTACGCTTTTTGTTCTTTCATTTGATATGCTACAACCTTACCATCTGAGAATTTTGCACTAAATGACCCCACCCTTCCACCTGGGATGAAAAAGAGGTTTAAATTTTTCATTTTTGAGTAGAGTTTATTGAGACCTTCAATTTGATATATCAGATGACCCAATTTGACAAAGTGCCAAAAATGATGCAATATCAACGATATAAATAGAAGTTATGAAACTTACAAAGTCAATGCAAAACATGAAAATTTCAAAATGATTTTTTGGTGTTTTTTTCCATGGAATGTTTTTGGTATTTGGTCAAACATATAACTATGTTAACCTCTTCAAATTCTTAAACATTTAAAGTGGTTAGATGTTGTTGATTCAGAAATACACGCCGCGGCTCGCAAAATTTCAAACTGCATTATCTTTAAAACGACAATAGATATCTCAAATCTGTTAAATGGTAAATGATCTGCAGTTAAAGGACAACATTATAGAAAATGAATTGGGACAATTTCGAAGTTCACCAAGGTCACAATTAATCATCAAATATATGATGCAATACCAAACTTGAGAACCGGAAGTCGTTGAGACATGGGACTATCACCATTCAACTCAGGACCACTTGACCTTTCAAATATCACAAGGTCAAGGTCATAGTATAATGTGAAGGTCAAGGTGAAATTTCATCATGACCTGACATTTACCTCAAATTGAAGGTCTTGAATTACTGATCATCTTTGCAGTTCATAGTAGGTTAATATCTGTGACCTTTAAAAAGATATACACAAAATACTATACTTTTAAGAATCATCCCGTTGTAACTTTTGAACAGACGGTCGGACATTTTTGGGCTTATTATATAAAATGTAGAGCTCATGAAGAGGAACATTTTATACGCTGTATGTATGCAGCAAAGTCTTATCGTTTTTCTAATATGTAAGCTTGAAATTGCAGCATAATTTTATTTTGCACTCTGTGACCTTTGACCTTGGGTGCAAATTAAAGGTCACATGAATTAAAGATTATTGGTGAAGGTCCCAAGTCTCTACGACTTCCGGTTCTGGAAATACAATTTTTCTAAAATTGTACACACGTTTTCAAGGGGAATAACTCCTTATAAGGGTTAATAACAAAATGATTGTATATGTTCATTAACATTGCCATCTGTTCCTGTACATGTTGCCGTTTTCAAATCAATTCTATCTCTTATACTTTTTGAGAAAAATGCAAAGGAAAGAAATTGTTTTAAGGGGATATAACTCTCATAGGAGACGATGAAATCCTATTCAAACTCATATGGTAATAAATCATGATGAGATCTACCTATTGTCCAAATAATGTCATGATATCTTTAAAAACAACGAGGGGGTGCCGTGTTGAAAAAAATCAATAAAAGGGAGATAACTTCTAAAGAGGATGATGAAATCCTTAACAGGGTCATTTGGTAAAACTGCATGATGAGGTCTATCAATGGTCCATATTTGGTCTTGGTAACTTTAACAGAAAGAAGGGGCGGGCATGTCAAAAAAATGTTGGAAGAAAAAAAAGAAAAAAAAGAAAAAAAAAAAACATTAGAAAAACAATAAGGTCTTTCCCATGTAGGGGAAAGACCTTAAAAAACATTAGAAAAACAATAAGGTCTTTCCCATTGTATGTTACCAGAACACATTATTCTGTCACCGAGCCGACTACACGAATGCAGAAGAAAGGAAGACATTACGGTAAACACAAATTAAATAACAAAAATTTAACCCAATCCAGGACTTTGGAGTGCAAAATCAATCATAAAAAAACGTTGGGTATTATCTAGGAAAAACAGCTATAGCAAATGTTATTTTCTTGACAAAAAGGAGACCCTGATTGAACTTGACTTTACTCTTGGAAATAACCTATGGAATTTGACTAGACTTAACCTTTGTTTTCTTGCATAGAATATTTCATATTTTATATAAATTATATAATGGTTAAGTATAGGAATGAATCTGTCATTGCATGCTGATTAAGCGACATATACTATGACATAACAAATAACAGTTGTCGTAATAGATGCTAAAACACAAACCGAACCTGTATACAGGAGCGGATCCAGGATTTAAGGTAAAAGGGGAGGGGGGGGGGGGGGCGCAATATGAAATTGTCGTCGAAATTATTGAAAAATTCTTCCAGAGAGGTTGCAATTTTAGCCAGAAATTTAAGTTTCAAGCTAAAACCGAATAAATCCGAGCTAAATATTACACTCCTTAATTGCTAAAGGACTATGTTAAAAGTAAAATAACAAAAATACCGAACTTCCACGGAAAATTCTTAACAGAAAGTGACCAATCAGAAATCATTTCAAAATCAATAGCAAAATCACATCAACCGAATGGATAACAACTGTCATACTCCTGACTCAGTACATGCATTACATTATTGCAAACCTGTTTATTTAGAGTATATTTACATAATCTGATGTGAATATTTTTGTCCGTTTTCAATATACAGTGTATTCTTACTAGGCGGCACAAATGGGGAATTCCGGATGTTACATTGATTTGAGGTGTGGGACCACAAGTTCACTGCTTCCAATTTAAAACGTGTGGAAACATTTCCCTACTCGGACAAAACATTTTGCTTACTATTTGATTGTTTACTTAAACCAAGCAGCATATTTAAAGACAGAACATTTAAGTGAATGAGAATTATATGTAGACATTTTGAGTAAAAACTTACTAGTCTATAAATTTGATTTTAGAAATTGAGGATTGATGCTCTCCATAGTATACAAACTAACTAAAGGATTTATAAAAAATCAATATTTATTTGTAGTAGTAAAAAATCACCTCAAAGAGAGATTTTGATTGTTTTGTCCGACACCTTCAGTCTTGACTAGAGCCTATCACGTAGATGTTTGTTTACTTTTTTACATGAGGTAATCGATAACGTCAACTCTTAACAGATACTACAGAAGGGTGAAAGAATAATTTATCATGGTGTGTTTATTTAAAAGATTCCAATATGTCACATATTAATCTAAATTGTTTTTTTAACTATGATAACACAAATTTTCTGTAAATCATTACTAAAAGTGAGAATAAATTAGACGTTTAGAAAATAGCTAACCCTGCAGTAGGCTATCAATTAAAGAGGCTATCAACAACAGATGAAAAAGTGACAGTAAGGTCAAAAGAAGTTGTTAAACAGACAACCAACCATATGGAACTTTTTTTAACCTGATATCAAATATGCATGGTCACCACGCGGTTGCTTTTCAGCAACCATATTTCTTGAAATGTATAGCAGGTAAGCTAAGAATATGTATCCTGCATTGCACTAGATCAATACACTGAACCAGATTTTCAAGACTTGTCACATTATCCGTATACATTTTTCTCACTTCGAGCAAACCATGCTCTTTTCCCCTTATGACGCGTGCCTAGCAGGGACAGAGCTTATACCAATTTTAAAGTTTTTGCTTTAACCTGGTAGAAGTTAAAACTTACTACCTCAAGCATCAAGAGGAGAATATGCTACCACTAGTATTTAATGTATTTCTTATCAATGCAACTCTTTTGATGACATTGGTTTTCCCTACCCTCACAACAATGCAATGAGATAGTATTTTACTCTTTAAAGAACTACACACGATTTGTATTATATATAACTAGTAAATGTAAGTCTTCTTTATAAAAATTTGGATTACTGAAGAATACTAGTATAAAGAATATATTCTGTAATTCAATAATTACTACCTTTGAATCAGTAAAACGCCTATTTCAGCTCACACATTGTATTTATAATAACAGTTAAATTTGAAAATTGCCGAGGTTTTATGCGGTTTCTTTTGGTGGGAAACAGAACAACATAATCATGATAGATTAAACTGGTTTATAGGCCAATATACAACTGTACAAACATATAGAATATTTTTTTTTGTACAGAAATAAAGGCAACAGTAGTATACCTTGTTTAAAACTCATAAATCGATAGAAAAAAATCCGGGTTACAAACTAAAGCTGAGGGAAACGCATTAAATATAAGAGGAGAACAACGACACAACATTAAAATGTAACACACACAGAAAGGAACAAAGCAAAATCCGATGAGAATAACACATATAACATCAAAACTAAATACATGAATTTGAGATAGAAAAGTACTGTGACATGTCTTATAATAATGTGAATGCACACTCAAATATAAGAGGGAAAAAACGACACAAAAGAAACACAACGTTAAATTGTAACATACAGAAACGAATTATAATATAACAATGGCCATAGTCCAAACTTGGTACAGGACATTTTGTAGAAAGAAATGCCTAACCTCCCGCTTTAATGACAATGTTAAATATAACATCAAAATGACAACACAACATTACAGGATTACAATACAAATAAATAGGAGAACATATTAGACAAAGAAACACAGGAATAATAGCTAACAAGAAGGTACCAGGTTTAAAATTTAATACACCAGAAGT
Source organism: Mytilus galloprovincialis (assembly GCA_037788925.1). Taxonomy (NCBI): domain Eukaryota; kingdom Metazoa; phylum Mollusca; class Bivalvia; order Mytilida; family Mytilidae; genus Mytilus; species Mytilus galloprovincialis. Next base: position 50,571,835 of record CM075341.1, read on the forward strand.
GCGTTTCGTCCACACAAGACTTACTAGTGACGCCTAGGTACAAAAGTTCGAAAGCCAAAACAAGTACAAAGTGGAACAGCACTGAGGACCAAAAGTCCAAAAAAGTTGTGCCAAATACGGCTAGGATGTTCTGCTTGGGATAAGAACATCCTTTATTATTTAGAATAATTTATACTTTTGCAAACAGTAATTTTTATAAAATGACTATATAAAAGATATACATGATATTGCTGAAGAATTAACTTATTACAGAAAAAAAAAAAAACCTACATTACATAAGCCAACATAATCCAACAAAAAAAAAAAAAAAATGACACACCCGAGTTAGTCAAGGCCTCAACGCAAAAAGTCACATTTTAAATTGTAAAAAAAAGACATAAAATAACGTCACATTTGAATTTCTAAAATAGCACACAAAAAATGACTCACATTTTAATGACTAAAACTATTTATCAAACAATAAGATAGAATAAGAAATGATTTAAGATTATGTTTGTAGTAAATACTGATATTACATTTAATAACAATAAAAATTGAAATACTTATTTTAAATCAAACTGAGGTAGCAATTAGTCGTTAGTTTTTTTTCGATTGAATTGTTTTAAATTTGACATTTCGGGGCCTTGTATAGATAACTGTGCGGTATGGACTTTGTCCATTGTTAAATGCCGTACGGTGATAATAGTTGTTAATTTCTTTGTCATTTAGTCTCTTGTTGAGAGTTGTCTCATTGGCAATCATACCACATCTTCTTTTTTATATGGACAAGATATTATTGCATTGCCAGCATTTAACTTGTATACGACACGATAATTCGAGAAAACTATAAGATTTCCTTAATTAATTAAACACGATGTTTTCATTACTATGTGTGCCTACTTCACGGCAAAAATGCTTAATTCTGCCATGTAAGTGTGAGCATTGCTGAGAACTTATCACTTACTAGTTGTTTGTTTACTTTTTTTATATGATCTAATCTCTCTATTACGTGAACTCTTAACAGATAGTACAGAAGTGTGAAAGAACACGTTATCATGGAGTGTTTTTATTTTCAAATCTTGAATATGTCACATATCAATCTAGATTTTTTCCGAAATTAAGATTACAAAAAACATGTTTCAGTTGTTTCACTCAAAACGAGAGAAAAAAATCTACAGGAGGCTTTCAACCCTAGATGAAAAAGTGACAATAAGGTCAAAAGGAGGTGGTATAACAGACAAACCCACATGTTTAAAGTGTTGACTTGTTGAGTTATAGATGAATAAAGTAGAATACAGTCATTAAGATAAACAAAATTAAATTTAATCTGATCCAGAATTTAAGAGTGCAATGTCAATCATCAAAAACTGTAGAATCTTATCAAGAAAACACGATAGCAAATGTTATTATCAAGACTAAATCAAGGAAAATGAAACCCTGCTTTGTCTGGACTTGACTCTTGGAAATGACAAATGGAATCTGACTGGACTTATTCGTTTCACCACTATAGCAAATATTTTTCTAATGACAAAACGTAAAGCCCTGCGTTAACAAGACTTGACTCTTTATATTACACTATATCACCTTTATTCTTTTAAATTTCAAAAATCTTTATGTATTATGCATTATGAATTAGTTAAGGAAAGAAAAAAAATGTGTCATTTCAAGCTGATAAAACGACAGATAATTCTTCTTAAAAACTAGCAGTTGTCGTGACATAAACGATCAAACTGAGTATGCATTTACATTTCAAAGGTTAGAGATTCCGTGTTGTTTGTGTTGTTTCTGCCATGGCGGTCGAGTTACATGAAACTTTCTGGTCAGGCCGGGTATATTGAAATGACGGATAACAAATACTCCAATAATCGGTAGTCTTGTTGTCAACGAAATATGCAAGTAATTTCACTAATCTATTTATTAAAATTCCATTCCAGGACACTATTTACAATATATACAGTTTACAAAATGTATAGTTCAAATATTCATTGACACATTTATTTCACACGGTATCATAAACGGATTTTATTACACTCCGTATAAAATCGACAACAGTGTCCAATACTGTGCACACACAAAAACCCACACATAGTGTCCAATACTATGCGGACAAAACCACGCAACAGTGTCCAATACTGTGCGGACAAAACCACACAACAGTGACCAATACTGTGCGGACAAAAACCACGCATCAGTGTCCAATACTGAGCGAACAAAAACCACGCATCAGTGTCCAATACTGAGCGGACAAAAACCACGCAACAGTGTCCAATACTGTGCGGACAAAATATAAAGTAATAATAATAATTCCGAATCTATCAGTAATCTGCTAAGATGTATCTAGAAATATAGTGGGCAGAATAACAAAAATCTGAACCTTCATCATCATCATCATCTCCAAATATTCTCCAAATATTCTCCAATTGACCTAAATTATCTCCAAATATTCTCCAATTCTTTGTTTACAAAAATAAAACATATAAATCATATAAAAGTATTTACTACGTGACCTAGAGAACATGCTATGTTAATCTCTTATCGCAGGATAGCCATTTGACTTAATGACTTTAACAGACGATAACCAAAACGTTAATATGACAAAATTAATTACAGTGGACATAAAATTACACGTGTACATTTCCGTCCCGTCTCGCTATATATCAATAGCAGCATGTCGTTTAATACATGTATTTGTCTAGCGCATGAATAAATCTTGAAAAATCAAAGACAACATTTTGAAGGTATCTGAACAAAAATGTGTACCAAACACTGTCAGTACATACGATTCATTAATTTCTAAATATGATTGTATGCTAGGTATACTGATAAGTTTTCTACTTTAAAAAATCATTTGACTTACATTAACACCAGTTACATAACTGTCTTGTATTTCACTATTATCTGATTATTAAAACTGCACGTGTCGTTAAGATTGTGAAATGTTTCACACGAAGATGGAGATAAATCAACCAAATGTGTTTGAAGTCTACAGCAAAATGGAAATCGTAGAAACCATAGTAGTTTAAGTGCTTCTCGGTGCATTCAACTTTATTTTTTTTTGTAGTAATAAGCTATAGCTTTCAAAGTCTGATGAATGTGAAGTTAAGCATACTATTTTGTATACTGAACCATCAGAATGATAAAAATAGGGGGCAGTACACTATCATCACACTTATCAGTTATCTTTAGATTTATTTGACCTATTGTATACCTACATTTGTCTGGTATTACAATGTGGTATATGTACTTTCTTCAATTCTATGGAAATATATCCCTTTCCAAACCAATTGTATAAAACAATTTAATCAACGTGTGGTTGCCGGTGATCTCAGAAGATGATTGACTTAGTCAAAGGGTCAAAACCTTTCTCAGCTCCCTGAATTGATCAAAATGTTCTAACAGGTGTTAATGAAATTGACAACTTCCTGGAAAATGGAAGGCACTCGCAGGGGATTTTGACTTAGAAAAAAAAAAGAAAAAATATCTTTTAATCATTAGAGTAACAGATTATTACATAGTAACGCATGGATTATCGGATTTCTCCAACCTCGATAATTTAACTATAAATTTTAAAGTCCTCGCAGAGGCTCGGACTTCAAAATTGATAATTTAACTATCTCGATTGGATAAATCCGGTAATCCACTTGTATCAATGTAATAATCTATATACATATAACATTAAATAACTCTAATTTGTTTCATTCTGAATTAATGCAGAATATCAAGAGTCAATTATTTAATGATGTGATTACAGCATGTGAATCAGTAATAAAGAACACGTGGTAACTATCAGCTAATACATTATATTTTGAAGAATGAAATTAAACTTGAACTTGTGGGGTTTCCTCAAGTGGTACATATGCTCTACCTTCTTATATCCCTTTGATGTGGTTCTTTTGGTTGCGGTTGTAGAATGACATATTATAATGATAGGTAAATGTAACCCGAAGAACATGTAACATAAAGAAGACGAAAATCTTGATACTTCTGGTAGGTCAAAGACGTCTTTTTAACTTATCAAAATTCTATTGCATGTGCACAGGGTTAAGTAAATTTAAGTGAGCAAAGACATGCATCCATTAATACTATTTTGTGATATTGACGTGTGTTCGAAAATGAAGATGACCAGTGCCAAACAAATACAATGTACAATGGTATTAAAGTTTTTTAAGATCAAGTTCAACACTGCTGTCTAATATACTCCATGGGTTATTCTCAAGTGGCCCTATCAAGTCAAGAGAATCCATGTTTCTCTAATTCTAACCAGATTAATATTCATCCCCAACCTGTTGATAATTGTTTATAAGCTAGGAACATTTCTTTGCATATTTATTAAATTTCTAATACTAGATTGAAACGTTGATTTGTAACGTGCTAAGTAAGGTAATAATCAATATGACGATAAGTCACCTAAACGGGACAACCTATTCTGACCCCGAGTAGAACAGTGTTTGCTGTTACTCTTTACTGCTACGTTGTTAGTAACCATCAGTGTTCTGATAGGAACGATGGTCCAACCCATGATATACCATGTTTGTGGCTATGCACACAGACATACCAATCGAGCCAAATTTGATTTTGATATATTTTAGATCCTTTGGATACCTTTTAGTGTTTCATAAATCTTTACATTAAAGCCGGTGACCTCATTCTGATGAGACGCAGTCGAGCGAGATTGTCTAGGGATCTAAAAAAAGGTATAATTAACCGTACAATGAAAAAACAAGTTTTAAATATTTGTTTCAACCTTTCCCAACACTCAGACAAGTGTTTTTGACAGCCACGGATGCACATCACATTGATGTCAGATAACGTCACAAACGAAAACATGTTGAAAAAGTAAGATGTTAGGAATATGTTGTGCAACAAAAAAATAAAGAAAACAAGTCGAAAGTTATCATTCTAATCTGCAGAACTATAATGCTGCAGTGGTGATTTATGGATAAGCACGAATTTCGTGGAAGCAAGAGACAGCCTCATCACTAAAGATTTCTCACGTTGATTCAGCCTGAATTACATTATATCAGTTAGTTATTTGTTTACTTTTGTATATGAGTGAATCTTTTATGTGAATTCTTCAAAGATGACAATGAAAATTGGAAAAGGCCATTTATCACTTTCGATTTTTAAATTAATATTGTACATATGGATAACGATTATTGTACCTAACTTAGTCAAAAACAAACCTTTTCCAATCTCTTGACACCGCAAACGAGAGAATAAAAATTGACCAAACAGGATGTATCAACTTAATATGACAGTGTTAGAGAAAGGTAAACAAGAACTTGATAAACTGAAAACCCCAATTGTTGAAAATTACATGAAACAGGTATATTGGAATGAAGTTGAAAGACATCCAGGTATGAAAGAATATAAAAATAAATCAAATGGAATCCGAGCCTGAATTTAAGATATAAAAACTCAAAGAATCTGTGTTAGGAAACGCCATACTTTGCAGATTATTTGATGACAACCATGGTTTAACTGGGCTTGATCAATGGTTCGGACTGTTGCTCTGCACAGGAAAACGCTTTTTAATTTTATCTATTCAAGCTACCATCTTTGTTGTTTTGAATTTGAAAATTCCATACCTTCTTCAAATTACGAAATAATAAAGCAGAGCAACGAATCGTGCTTTTCATTTCAATAAAGCGACATATACTATGACTTGACAAACACTAGTTCACGTCGATATGCTAATCCTAAACTGAGTATGTTCATACTGGAGGGGTAAGTATGTCAATTTTCTAAACCGCACTATGCATATGTGTTGTGTCTGTCAAGTCTCGCTGAGTATTACTGTATGCTTGTTTTAATATCGTCTCTTGTACACATAAGTGCATTATGTAATAAAAAAAAAAAAAAAATAGATCGTGAAAATCTTTTAACATTAGTAAATAACCGATCAAAGACAAAAAAAAAAAAAAAAAAAAAATACGTGTATAACACTAACTTGCTGTAACCATACACATAACCAGCAAAAAGTCTTGTGAGTATTAAGAACAAATTCTTTAATGCATTTATTAACACATGTGAATCAATAAAACAGATAACGTGGTAATTATCAACTAACACCTTTATATTAAGAATGACAGTTAAATTTGATCTACGGGGATTTTCAGTGTAGCGAAGATTCTCTATCATACATCATTTTTCTGCGGTTTCTTTTGTAGAGGTGTAGAACAACCTCTTGACATTATGTGTAGATCAAACAAAAAAAAGTTTTTTTTGTGTTTAATTTATCAAAATTCCAGTGCACGGGTTTTTTAAAGAATGTAAGTTTGCAAAACAAGGCCCACTAAAATTCCTTTGTGCTATACATGTAGCTATTGCCGCATTTAGAGAAAATACAGATCATCAACTAAAACTAAATCTAGGGTATAATTAACAATACACGGAAAAATTAAGAATAAATACGGAATGTCTGTTTTTATACTATCAAATATTGTTCTGTTTCAAAATGTTATGTTTCTTGTAAAGAAGTAACAAAATCTATCATAATGACGACTAGAAAAGTAGCCGAAAACACGTCTTGTCGTGAGGGAACACTGAAAATAGTATAAGTATACCTTTGTCAAAAAATGAACTACCAGTTCCTCTGAAACGCGTGCTAAGGACCGTCTCAAACTTGCAGTAAGCTGACAGTATTTTTTTTGCTCCGATTGTAGGCGCGCGTTACTGTGACTTTGAGACGAGGAACAGTGATAAACAGTAATAAAAGCGCCAATCCTTGGCTTATTGTGTGTCTTTTACTTTGCACTGGTTGTGGATGTGTCATGGATTGATGAAGAAATAAGTCATGAGGCTTTAATATATTATGATTTTACCACGGGTTGGCCCTTTATGACAAATATTTTACCCTGAGCGATAGCGAGGGATACAATATCGGCATAAAGGGACAACCAATGGTAAAATCACGATATATTTAAGCCCCCATGAATTATTTCGATTCTGATAGGACAAATACGGCAATTCTCATGGATCGAAGCGGTCTGGGTGGAGGCAAATATTTGCCGTTTCAATAAAAAAAACGCACTGTTAAATTTGAGTAAAAGAACGGAGCTAACTAAATAAGTGACATGCGTAAAAATGATAATTTACTTATATGTCTTATATGTTCAAAATGGCTTATATCACATTTTAGTATCGTTTGTTTACGTTTCCTTGTGATGATTTTGGGTTTCACAAGCGTGTATTTTCCCGTAAATTACTTATATTCTTACGTCATCGTTCTATGACGTGGGGAAGCTCATTCATAAGAAAGCATATGACGTGTGAGTACGATCAGAACAGCCCAGGAAATATAACATATTTTACCACGGGTGTGTACTCAAAGCGTTTGAAGGACGTCATGTTAGAATACTTCATATCCTTTATTTTTCTATTATATTGGTATATTATATTGCAGTCTTTTGTCAGTACAGATTAATTCGTATTAGATAAAATACAAAGGTAACAAAGAAACAGGCCGGTAACAACCGTTGCCGGATAGTTTTTCTGCACGAGTAGTCAGGTCAAGGTCCGAGGCGATAGCCGAGGACCTTGACCTGACTACAAGTGCAGAAAAACTATTCGGCTGGTTGTTACCGGCCTGTTTCTTTTGTTACTTTTGTTTTTTATCTGACTTGTACGACGTTTCAAGTAATAATACGTTAAGCAAGACTAAACATTTGAGAATCTTTGATAGCCATAAAGCAGTAAATGTAAGTTATAGTATAAACACATTTTTTTTTTTCATTTCCCTTCAACCGAGATTTTTTTTCAAGAAAAAAATCAGGAATCTAATAATTTGATAAAAAAAAAAAAAGAACCATTTCAAGTAAAATATAAATGTTGTACACATTTAAGACTTTTTAAAATGCAACTTCGTAAAAAAAGTAATATATTAAGGAATATTTTAGTGGTAAGTAAGATAATGTTTGATTTTTATGAATAAAACGGAAAGCGGGGAGGGGGAGGGGGGCTAATTCATTTTAAAATACACAGGCTGTGATCTTTATATTTGATGAAAAAATGCAGGATGAGCCATTAAATCCCGCCATTCCCCCTTAAAAAAATCGTAAAAATCGCGCGTTTGTTGCCAAATACATGAATTTAATATGCAGTGGTGGGGGTCCCGCGGGTTGGAACAACCCTTTTTTTGAAGATCAATGCATTTAAATGGGGACATAAAGTTGGACCCCCCCCCCTGTTTTGTTCTGGATTTAGACATGGATCCGCCACTGATATAAATTCGATAACAATATAAAGGTATCAAAAGAATGAATTTCCTACTTCATTAGTGAATGAAATATTTATGAAAAAAATGGATTTTGTCTTAATATTATATATATTCAGGAATATACTTTGATTTTTTTTTTTTTAATTCATGCTCGTCTCTAGATATGCAAGTGTTGATCGGGATTAAACACGTGTTACCATATGATCCAATCGCAGCTTACCACCCAAAATTGATGACAAGTTGAATGATTTTCTTCTAGATTTGCTGCTTATTTGGACGTGTATTACATGAACACTTTTTGTTTATAGGATCAATCGTGCATTGGTGAGTTGATAGGTATTTTATCTTTTGATATTAGATTTGATTTTTATTTACTTATTTCCTATCTTATTTTTTATTGAAATGTTCACGTCAGTATCATCCTTTCTTTACTTTCAGCATTGTCCAAAATACTATTCATGTCCATATATTTAAGAAAACATTTATTGACCGAATATTTTGCTTCATAAAGGGGGCGGTATGTTCTTTTTTGAGTATATTAACTATTTACTTTTCAACGCCATCACCCAAATGTTTTTGTTTAAATTAACACCAGGGGCGGATCCAGTCATTTTAAAAAGGGGGGTTCCAACTATATGTCCCCATTCAAATGCATTGATCGGCCAACAAAAAAGGGGGTTCCAACCCCCGGACCCCCCCTGGGATCCGCCAATGAGCACTATTAACGATATTTGGAAAATCAGGAATCATTCAAAACATTAATTTGTCATCTGCTTGACCATAATAATTTTTTTCTCATATAATTTGGGACCAAAATATCTATTTTAGGAGAAAATACCCCCCACTATTGAAGTTAAATGTCTAATCCCTTAGTGTACTGATGTGAATAGTAATTAACTGGAAATGTTTGAAAAAAAAGATATTGATGTTGTTCAATAAAAAGACGAGAAATAAGTCGGTGAACCAAAAAGTTCAAATCTAATTGAAAGATAAAGTGCCCATGAACTCAATGAGCATGCACGAGTGATTCTATTCATAAAAAGTGTCCGTGTAACAACTAAAAAGAGTCCGTGTATCGTCTAAAAAGAGTCCGTGTAACACCCGTTAATGTACTGTTTTTCTATAGCTCTGCGGGGGGCAAAGTCGTACAAGTAAATTTCCGAGAATGATTTCATGCTGTGTATGATAATAAGTTTCTGCTCAAGTCTGACTTCAGGTGTTTGTCTGTTATAACTGACCGAAATTTATATCAGTTACATAATTGTATTAAAATTCATGGAATATTAGCTGATCATTAAAACTGCACATGTCGTTAAGGCTACACAATTTTTCACATGAAGATGTAGATAACTAAATCATTTTGTTCGAGACTTTAAGTAAAATTGAAATTGAAGAACTGGACGGGAACTTAGTTAATTAAATGTTTTTCGGCCAATTGAGCAAGAGTATGTCTGACGTTTTATAGCCTTCAAAGTCTGATGAATGTTAAGTCATGCATAACATCATAAACAACTTTCGAAATAGTATAAATAACGGAGAGTACACTTTTATAGGTCATCTTAAAATGTTATTTTTATCTTGTATTCGGTCATTTTGTTGTACATAATAAACATGATAAAGGTGTCCAAAAAAACATAAAACATATTCAATTATTTTAGGTATTTTCTGTCCTAATATCTAGTTTAGGTTATGAGCAAACGGAAACATTCAACTTACTTTTTATTTGGTCTTGATTATTAAACTTATCAGTAAGATGTTGTTTGTTTAACATTTGTAAATGATCTCATCGATTATGTGAACTCTTAACAGATGCTATTGAAGGCGGAAAGATCTGCTTCTATTTATAATTTGATATTTACATATCATTTTAGATGCTCCTCAACTCCGATTAAACAAAAAATCATATCTATCTCTTGACCCAGGAAAAAAAGTGAATAAAAAAAGAATGTTAAAATCAACATTAGAAGAAGCTATTAACTTACGATGTAAATGTGACACGAAGACAAAAAGAAACTGGTTAAATTGAAAACAGCAAATTTTGTAAGTAGATGTAGGAAGATAATTATTGAGGTATTACAGGAAACAATTAGCAGAAAACCAGTAAGATATAAAAAAAAAAAAAGATATGATATATCAGAAATTGAATCCTATTCGAAATTTAGATACAAAATCATGAAGATTCTAAATTACATATGTAAGAAACATCATTGTATATCGCAGATATTAATAAGTTTCATAACAACCCTGATTAAATAGGACTTGGTTTTAAAACTTGATCACTGTATTGAACCGTTTCACTTGACTCAAAAAAGCTTTTATATTTTGTCTATGCAATATTCTATGCAATCTTTTGCCTTTGCATTGGGAAATTTCGTATCTTCTTCATTTTATAAAATGATAAATTAGAGCAATAAATCTGTCATTGCTGATGAAATGAAAGATACAATAAATGTTACCTAACAATTAACTATTAACGTAACGGATGCCTTAACATTTTTTCTGTCTTTTTTGTTTGCTGCATGTTTACTTTTAGTTGTTGTCAAAATATTGTATGTGTTGGACTTTATGAAAGAAATTTTAAAAGATTGACAGTTCTTGAAATCGTAGTAATTAACCAATCAAAGAACAAAAAAAAAAAAAAAGAAAGAAAGTGATTGAAATTATTTTACTTAGACAGCTACTTGTACAATCATTTAAACATTGTAGCAAAGAAGGAAAGGCAAGTAAAAAGTCATTCTAGATAACACCATGAACACATTCATCAAAAACTGTAATCTTGTAAATACTTTTTTTCTTTAAAACCATGCATTTTTCGTCAGTTTCACTTTATTTACTTTATTAACTAATCTGATTGCAATTTTTGATGACCTGTTAATCTCCTTCACCTTAAAATGGAATCATAATTTGTTCTTCTTATATAAGATAGACATTATTTGAAATATATAAAGTATTTAAGGAATAATTATTATTTCAACTAGAACACACCCGTGATATCACGGGTCCGTGACTGAATTAAAGTATATAACTATGCGCAAGCCTTATTTTAGTATTAGTATTGTCATCTGATAAAGTCATGCCGATTATAAGATACACAGTTTTTTCTCTGCTTTCAAGTCTTTCTGTTTGAACCCGTCGAACTTGAACTTATCAATTATTGGTAATATTAGGTCCTGGAATGGAGTATTTTTTAATCAACAGCATTATCCTATATAAGTGAAGTTGAATTCTTTGCTTCGCTGTTTTACGTCATGCCCACTAACAAATTGAAAACTGTACCTATACGCCTTATTTTTAGTCCAGATTTTTAGTATTCGTATTGTTATCTTAGAAAGTCTAACTGATTAAAATACGACAAAAGGTAACAATTTGACAATTTAGTAGTGTCAACCCTGTGGTTATGACCCGTGTATACAGCATATTAATCCTGAATACAACGTTTGGTGGTGCGCCTGTCAGATGCGGAACGTACAGATAAGGTAATAGGTAACAGGCGAATATACTATTGGTATCGGTAGCGGACTCAACCCGGAACTTCTTCATTATTGGCAATATTAATTACGTGGAAAACAAAAGGGCCTGGAGTGGTGTAATTTTCAGTCTACACTTTTGTACTATATTAGTTATATATATAGTTGAATTCTGTGATTCGTCGTTTTTACGTGATGACGGCTGACAAATTGGACCTCGTAATTTTAGTATTATAGATTTGAATAGATGCTCAGTATAAAGAAGATGTTTTTTCACGAATAATTACCTCATGTAAACTAGTTATAAGGAACTCGTGATACATGCATTTATTAGCTTACATATCATATTATGAGTTGATGAAATTTATGTTTTAGCTTACGGGTTTTCCCAAAGTGGTGAAGATTGTTCATCATACATGACATTTGTAAGGTATGTATAATGATATATCTGAATAAATTAATGCTTTTATACAAAGCAGTCAAACCTCTTGAAATGTCGGATAGATAAGAAAATACACTGTTTTTGTTTTTTAACTTATGAAGATTCCATTTCTTGTGCATAGGATTTTAGATAATTAAAGTGGGCAAAGCAAACGCCCACTAAAATTATATTTTTCTATTGACGCATGAAGAAAAAAAAATGATCTACTTCAAAGAAAATAGATAATTAAAACACATTCAATTCAAGCTCAATATTTCAATCTAGTATATTAGAGGGGTTAAAGATACCAGAGGGACATTACAACTCATAAGTCGAATAATTTGACAACGCCATGCTAAAAAAGAAAAAGACAAATAGACAAATAATAGTACACCAGACACAACATAGAAAACATACCACTCGGCAGCACGAACCTCATCAAACACTAGGGGTAATCTCATGTGCTCGAAAGGGGTAAGCAGATCCAGTTTGAATAAGGCATGAGTAGCTTATCCAGTTAAGCCAATAATACATCACCTAACAAGTCAATATCTTTGACTTTATCTGTGACTTTAAGTCATAGCTTTGTCAGTTTATTTTTGAAGTATGAGTTTGAATGTCCCTCTGGGCTCTTGATGTATGAGTTAGAATGTCCCTCTGGTTTCATGTGCCCCTCGTCTCTATGAATGCACTGATTTTGTGTCACCGTTTCTGTTTTAAAGGTTTTGAAAGTCTTTTTAATACTGTGTTCTTTCGTCAGTACCGATTAATTCGTAAATTTACGTACACGATTTTAAGCTGATTATGTTATTGAGTTTCCTTACACTAAACTCTTATATCAGGTATTTGTATGTTATAACTGAACGAAAATAATAGCAGTTATCTAATTGCATTGAAATTCACAAAATATTAGCTGATCATAAAAGCTGCACGTGTTGTGAAATTTACAAAATGTTTCACACGACGATGTAACGAAATCAATCATTTTGTTTGAAGTTTGTAGTCAAATGGAAATCGAATAACTAATAGTAATTGTAGTGCTTCTCGGGTTGTTGAACTAGAGTATGGTTATATAATATACAATATTCAAAGTTTGATGCATGTTAAGTCATGCACTATGTATTGCATACGGAACGTTTATATTATTATAAATAAGAGACAGTGGGATCATAGGTTATATTTTGATGTTTTTTTCGTCTCGTATTCAGTTATATAACTATATAAAATAAAGATGTATAAATAAAACTTGATAAATATCCAATAAGCTGACGAATTGTTTCTCCAATATCCTGTTTACATTCTGGGCAAACGTTAACAAGCAACTTACTATTTACACAGAAGTTCAGTCGTTCTGGTTGGCGATAATTCAATGACTTTAAAAAAGGAGAAAAATTAATATTACATTTACACTGAACTAATTAAGTTTGTCAATCTGAACAGTGGATATAAACTTATTGAATACCATCTACATGTATAATCGCATAAAGGGATATTGATGTTTGCTTTGGGATTCAATGCTTTTTTTTAAAGATTTTATTGTGATGTGAAAAAAAAACAGAAATTAGCACAGGGTCTCCTTTTTATACTACCCTATAACATTACAATAAGCAACATTCTTATAAGTACTTGTTTAGGCTAAAACCATAAATCTACAAATGATAGCAAATTTTTGGTTTGTTTTCATCTATAAAAAGTGAGACATCTATTAACTAGCAACCAAATAACATTGAAAAAATAGTTTTAGTTCACCGTACGACCTTCAACAATAAGCAAAGAACAGACCTCTTAGTCAGCTTAAAACGTCCCGAAATGTCAAATGCAAAACAATGCAAACGAGAAAACAAACAGCATAATTCATTTACAAAAAAGGAACGAAAAAAAATAAAATCATCGAGAAAACGGTAAGTGTTTATCGATGGGAATTTCTGAGTTTGGTCATCAACTGTGATAACAGCTCAACAAGTCTTTTGTTAAAGGTCCGGAATTGCTGTGAAGTTGTCATGAAAAACACGTGCTGTCATGAGTGTTGACCTTGATTAAGAAATACAATTTTATATTAGAATGCATTGCGATGGTTTTCATCCTATTGAAAGTACGAATTTTCATGAAACATAAATGTAATGTATATATAGCATCATATTATAACATTTCTGTATCATTTGTTGGAATTACATATACATCCATTTCAAATCTTTATCTTTTAATAATGACCTAATGCATACGCAATTAATCTTTAAAAAATGAATAAAACAGTCACATTTTAATTGCTACCCAAGGCCAGAAATCTTCTTGTACGGTTAAATGGTACTTAAATCAAAATTGCCATTTACCGTATCAGTATTATCAGGAGCATTTAACAATCAGTTGCATGCAACTGAACCTGCACTTATCAAGTTACGTTTTACTTAGAATAGGCATATTGATTAGGGGAATGTGATAACGTATTGAATATAGTAACTTGTTCTGTTTTGAAAACAAAAACTATATGTCGTCCTTTAGATGCCCTTTGATCATTTTTGTTGTTAGATTGCTGTTTTGTTTAACTTTCAGCACACAACTTTCCTCTGACTAAAATCCCTGAGTAAACAGTTCTCTAAAGTATCGACAATTCGTAAAATCTTTTAAATGTTAGATTATATTTACGGCTTCAGGTTTGTATGTATGTATGTTGAAAACATCATATGCTTATCATGCTTTTTAAACGTATATCTACGATGTATCGTAAGAGATCATAGAGTATCATTGATAAGATGTCTTCTGTTTTTATACATATGAATTATGTTTAAAGAAGCTACTTCATAAAGTTTTACCATGCATATATTGCTGTTGAGATATCTAGACGTAAATATAGAAACGAGAGATACAGAAAGGGCATTCAAACTCATATTGGGGCTTTGATAAAAGCCTTGCAAAAAATTACCTGAAAGAAGTCATTAAGAGATTAAGCACTTCGACAGCATATTGTTCAAGATTTAACAAACTAAAAAATGGTATGAAACCCGAATAATTCAATGGTATTCGCCATTTATTAGATAATTGGGAAATTAACGCTGTAAGATCATATAATTAGCGTAATACACCTCACAACGAGCTGATTAGTTAAACTCCTTCACCAGGTTATGTAATATATATTTATAATTGAATGGTATCATTAAAAGGCAACGCTTATCTTCCGCTTTTCTCTCAACGATCATTAATCTAAACCTTAGTAGAATGAATCAATAAGTTCAAATCTACAGGTTAATGGTAGTTAACGCAATGTTGACTGTACATGGAAATAATTGCTGCTTACATGAAATTTTCAGCGGTTAGTTTATTCTAAATTTGCAAGGAAATATAACAGTAGATGATGTTATATAATCTACACAAAACGTTTCAAAGAAATGATGAAAGGATGTAAACCATTCCGACTTTTACTTCAGATGTGTATATATCAAATAACTAATTAAAATGTTGCATTATTATAGAGAGAGTGCATAACACGAATGCATTGGTACCAACACCATTTGTAAAATCTTAATACACACAAATTTAGACAAATGACCCCGTTTATATAGATCCATTATATAAGACCGACTGAATTAAAACGATTGTGTTGTATTGGCTGCTCTGAGGGAAAAGATGAATGAAGAGTATGGAACCCCAAAACTGTCTTGTTACGACCATTTTTCATTATATGATGTGCATTTACCTTTATATGATGTGCACTTGTCATTATATGATGTGCACTTACCTTTATATGATGTGCACTTGTCAATATATGATGTGCAAACACCTTTATATGACGTGCAAATATGCTTATAGTATGTGCAAGTATCTTTATATGATGTCCAAACATCTTTATATGATGTGCAACTACAATTATATGATGTGCATACATACTTATATGATGTGCATACATTCTTATATGATGTGCAAATGTACTTATATGATGTGCAAATGTACTTATATGATGTGCAAATGTACTTATATGATGTGCAAATGTCCTTATATGATGTGCAAATATACTTATATGATGTGCAAATATCCTTGTATGATATGCATTTTCCCTTATATTATGTGCAAACATCTTTATATGATGTGGTTGTGTCATTATATTATGAGCTTGTAATCTGATATCATGTGGTTCGGTTAACTTCATTATATGATGTCGAAACGTCATTATATAATGTGCTTTCATGGTCGTTATGGTCAATGAACATGATTACGATGAGAATGATTACTGTCTACGTCATAACTGATTCCAATCTGCTTCTGCAGAATTGATATAAACCCGGATCAAATCTTAAGTTATTTAAAAGGAGAAAAACCTTGACATGTTTGTTCCTCGATTTAAGATGAAAAAAATCACACCAAATATTGATGGAAAATTGTCAAATTATGAATTTTAATCGATGGGTCTACAATAATAAATATACGGGATCTACAATAATGAGCATACAGTTAACTTATTACGTTTTAGAAATAATATAAGATCTTTAATCTTTTAAGAGAAAGTGCATTTTTAAGATAAAGTGAGACAGTGCATTTTAACAAAAAATAACGTTTCAAACATTTCGGCGGAAGATTAAGATCAATTAATGCAGGAACTAATTGACGAAATTCCCGGCAGCGGCGAAAATATAATAAAACAAATTGTGTGGCTCTTATTTATAGCCTGCTGTTCGGTTTGAGTAAAAGCTCCGTGTTGAAGGCCGTAATTTAACCTATAATTGTTTACTTTTTACACATTATGACTTAGATGTAGAGTTGTCTCATTGACACTCATATCATATCTTCCTATTTCTATTCATTTTAAAAGACACCAATGAACTCAAAGTCAATTTTAAAAATATTTTATAACGATAGCTACAAAATTATCCTCTCTTGCATATATAATTATACCAGTATGGATGATTGGTTGATTAATTTCTTGATTGATTGCTTTTTAACGCCACTTTCAACACTGTCATGCTAATTCTTGGCAGTAAGTTTATATTGATGGAGGAAGCCGAAGTCCCCGGAAAGAAACACCGACTTTCGGTAGGAAAAACTAATAATTCTATTCAATTGAGATTGGAGACGAGCTCACCTGCCACGTGTGGGATTCGAACTCACAACCTACATGTAAGTGTTGACAGGCTAGATACTTGGACCACTCGGCCACCGAGTCCCCCCCCCCCCGTGGCCGAGTGGACTGAATGAAAGGGGATATGGGATGACCTTCAACTCGGTGCATGACATTTGCTTGCAACATTTATTATGTTTTCATGCATTTATTGCACACTTACATGATTATGAATGTATGATTGACGTCCAGCGGAAAATTGATATATAAAAGACTATGTGGTATGATTGCCAATCAAACAACTCTCCACAAGACACCAAATGACACAGACATTAACAACTATAGGTCACCGTACGACCTTCAACAATGAGCAAAGCCCATACCGCATAATCAGCTATAAAAGGCCCCGAAATGACAAATGTTAAACAATTCAAACGAGAAATATAACGGCATAATTTATGTACAAAACATGAACAAAGAACAAATACCGGTATGTAACACATCAACAGACGACAACCACTGAATTACAGGCGCCTTACTTGGGACAGGTACATATTCGTACGGGAACATATTAATGTGAAATGAATATTAACCCTGTCTTGTAATAGACCGATACCCTGAGTCGGATTTTTAACATGTTACTTCGCAGAAATCCATTTTACCTCACGGTGTTACCCGGACAGATTATTCTGATTCCGAGCCGAACAAGTCTTTGATTTTACTCCTTAATTTAGCAGGGAAGCAGCAAATACCAATTTTTAATTCTTTGGTTTTTAACCGGAATTCGAACCTACGACCAGCAACACTAGAGGCTAACATGCTACCATGAAAGCACCACCACTAGACAGTTACCCGTAATATAAAAGGAAAGCCGTTCAGATATACAACTCCGTAAACAGGGCTAACATACTTTCACCATTTATTTTTTTGAGTGATTGCGAGGGAATGGGGGGCATTTTTTTTGTTAATGTTTGATTCCAAGTTTCTGGAAAGATATTTTATCATTTTCAGGAGGGAATCAAAATAATTGTTTCTATTGAAACGAGAGAAAAAAATTAAACAATAATAAAATTAAAAAAAAACATATTATTTTTAAAAAAGAGTTTTTTCATTAAAGTCGAAAAATATGTTTGTCCTGGAACAAGGAAGTACATGTCCTCCTGCCCACACTTCATGTTTACATCACAATGACCGTGAGGTCATTCCGATGTATTGTCGCAATAGAGATTTGACTTTCGATTTTGACTGGGACAAAAACGCAGACATAATCGAGTTCACAATAACATTCCTTGTCACTTCAAGTAATACTCATAAAACATTTTTTAGAACATATTAAATTAATAATATGAAACTTTTGCGTCGTTATGAATATATTTATACATTTGTAAGTAATATATATCCACACAGAACAATTGTGCAAACACATGCGGAATAATATCTAAAGAACGTTTATGCAGGGGAAAATGAATGCCTACATAAATCCAAACTATTAGAAAATGCGAATTATTACAGAAGAGTTTTCACCATGCACTTGCACTGCACTATTATTAGAACAGTAAAATAGAATGCATTTGGATCAAAATTATCTATACATGTAACTGTTATATACAAATATTAATTTAATATATGACAACAAACCAGAGTATTCTGATTTGTATCACTACAATATAATAGTTATTACGGTGCGGTTGAATTTCCTGTCATTTATTCATCACCCAAGCACGAACTTGTCTAAGAAAAAACTTATCTCTGTAAGTTAACCTCACTTGCAGGTATTGAGATGTGATTTTTTTTAGACAAGTGCGTGTGACCATCCATGAGAACTTGCGGTTATCCGATGTTCAGTACTTCAGTCCTTTGATACTGTTTGTTCTGGTAAATATTACATCAGCCAATGAAATTCAGCCTTCACATTTTTGAAGGTGTATATAAATCCGACAAAACCGAGAAACAGAAAATAGAATGGAGCGTTTTCAGATCCGCGTAAGCATAGCGTAGACACACAATATCTGTAATTTAATTATATTTGTGTCTGAATGAACATTAAAACACTGTATTTATTTTTTTGTTTACTGAGGCCTGGTGGTCTCTGACAGATAGAGAGTTGAGTTTTCAATTTTTCTAAGTGAAGATTTACGGCGGGGACTTTTAATATTTTGCGTTTATCTTTAAAACTACAATTGATTAAAAAAATAATAGTGCAATGTGTTTGAATATATTCTAGGGTAAATTTTAAGGTCCCATTTTGGGAAATTTTGGCATTATGAGTTTTGCTGTTTTATTGCCTATTATCTTGATACTTATTTATAGAGAAACCTTTTCTTAGCAAAATAGTTTTCTCGTTTGAATTGTTTTACATTGTCATCATGGGGTCTTTTATACTGACTATGCGGTATGGGCTTTGCTCATTGTTGAAGGCCTAAAGGTTACCTATAGTTGTTAATTTCTGGGTCATTTTAGTTTCTTGTTGAGAGTTGTCTCATTGGCAATCATACCACATCTTCTTTTTTATATTATAAGAACAGATTTAAAAAGAAGTAAATTATAAATATTGTCATTTTCAATTTTCATCCTTGGTGGTGAGGACGGGGTAGGAAAGATGGGAATTCCTCAATTTTTTTCCCAAGTCGTTACCGTGAAATAGGGGAAAAAACACAATCATTCCTAACTTTACCCCCCCCCCCCATAAAAAAACTCACCAGAGAACAATTACACACGCCTTTCTCAATACATTTGATCGTTACGGGTTATAACAACAACAACAAAAAAAAAAAAACGCATTAAATTCCTTTGGCTTATATAAGTTTAGAATAGCACGTCAATAGTGGATTTAGAACTTAAAGACAAATCCTTCTATTCAGATCTTCCAATAATATCTTCTTTATATTTTATTTTTACTTTAGGCTAGGTAAAAGCTTTAAAATAAGCAAATTAAAAAATGGGGTCACCGACCTCGTTTTCGATTTAAAACGCCATCTTTTTCACGGAATTTGCAAATTGGGACTTCTACTCAATAGCAGTGTAATATTTTTTTAAAAGTCCGTATCCAATAAAAACTTGTCTGTTTTGTTAACCTAGTTGTTAATACAAACTATTTTAATAATATCACCATTTTCTGAGTGGAAAATAATAATGATAAGTTGCTATAATAGTTTTCCCGCCGTTTTTATTGTGAAATACCTATAAAAAAATTAAGTTTAAAAAAAATTGACCAATAATTTCTCCATGAGTCTTCAATAGAATATGCGTTGTTTATATCTAAACAAAATAAGGAAATAAAAAGATGGGGTCACCGTAATGGAAAAAGAGATATTTCTAAGAAGGGGGTATTAATTTGAATTGGCGGGAACATATTGCGCCAATTCTAAAAACAACGTCGAAAGACGTTCGGCCGGTTTAGGCTATATTCTTACAAATTAGGGACAACCCAGTTCTCGTTATTTGCTGATTTGTTGTTTGTTTGTTTTAAACTACGATAAATTCACATTAATCTACATATGATAGTACTTAGTTTTAAGTAAGTATATAATCACAGACACGTAATATAAATGCGGTGGTTGGAAAACAATGCGTTGTACAAATGTACACACGAATGCTTCTATGAACATTTCAACATTCCGACAACTTTTTAACACAGACACGATTATGTTTTTTTCATACAAAAATTGCGCACCTTGCACATAAATATCAAATTTGGTAAATCGGAACAAACTCGGAATGGTCATATAAAAAACCTAGAATGTTAGAAGCTTTTATGTTAACTTCTCTAGATGTACTTTGTTTTACATGTATACGTCGTTAGGTTACTGTTTTGTTGGTGTTTATCAGAAATCTAATTATTATATTCATGTAAAAATGTAAGTGCCGTACACATTCAAAATACGTCAGTGCAATTTGCCATATCCATATATAGGCACGTTATGTACCTATTGCTAAAGATACATTGAATTTTGAGGACATGTCCAGAATGATTGATGATTTTCGTACTTTCTTAATGATTTGTAAAATATCGATATAATTAAGAACCTACGAAAGTCTATACATATAGAAAATTAAGGAAAAAAGTATTATATTATAATTTGATTGGCTCATCTTTCTGTCGAGTATCCAGATTCTGTATCGTTTCTTTGCAGTTACTTTTGTGTATTTGTTGTTGTTAGATTGCTGTATAGTTGACTCTCTTTTCATTCTCATATTTTATCCAATTCTGGAACATGTTTATTATATAAAAACAATTTTCATTTTTTTTCTCGGAAAATTAACCTATCAAAACGATTGTAACTCTCTCCATCGGCTCAAAGAGGAATAACTCTAATAAACGTTTCCAGTTCGCGGAAACCGCGACGTCATACACCGCTGACGGCATAGTACTGTTGCGCCTGTATATGCGCATAAACAATAGAGGGATTTGTCTTTAAAGAGTGAAAGTTGTTTGCGACTTGGATATGACGGTTATGGTCTCATTGATATTTATCACACCTTCATTCAATATTACTAGTTTTAGATGAAACCATACTCTGCTAGAAGAAATTATTTGCTGAAAAAATAAGGATTTAGATTTTGACAGATGAGGCTAGGAGTAAAATTGACGTCTTTTGAGTCAAAACTATTACTGGGGGGGGGGGGGGGGGGGGTTGTACAATGAGGGTCGAACCCTAAACAGTTAGGACAAGTATGGACATAACCAGCTTTATACAGGTCTGAATTTGAATTAATTCATTATTCAATAGGTGACACATAATAAAATTTATTGTGGTCTAAGATTTTCAAAAGTTGAAATTGGGCAATTACCTTTTATATTGTCCAATATCAGAACTCTAAATATATAGCTAGATTCAACATATCAAAGAACCCTAATAATTGCTTGTTTAAAGTGCCGTTTTGGCCCCTTATTTCTAAAAAGTTTTTGACTGGCAACAAAGTATTTACGGACAACGAACACATCGCAAAAACATTATACTGCGTCAAATCTATAAATATAAACAATTGAATACCACCATTTTATTTAAAAAAAATCAAAATTAAAGGCTCCCTTAATTTCTTCCAATCCCCTCTTTATGGGGGTTGTAAATGACCGTTCCATAATATTGGTCATTACCCTATCAATGTCCGGTTTTTGTCCATTTTTGTGTCTTTCTTTAGAAAAGTGATATAAAAAGACAAACTTCTACAGATAAAATTATCAGCAAAGCAAACTTTACCAAACAATGAACATACTGGAAATTCATGTATTTACTTCTTTAAAAAAAAGCCGCCAAAGCCGCTAACGCAAGATTTAAAGATATTGTCAAATATAAGCCTAGTACAATGAGCATAGAGCATGGCATAAAAGAATCATTTCTTTACTTTAATAACTTTAACTGTATGCCCATTATTGCATATGATGAAGTTAACCGAACCACATGATATAAGATTACAAGCACATAATATAATGACACAACCACATCATATAAAGATGTTTGCACATAATATAAGGGAAAATGCACATCGTATAAGGATGTTTGCACATCATATAAGTATATTTGCACATCATATAAGTACATTTGCACATAATATAAATATATGTGCACATCATATAAGGATATTTGAACATCATATAAGAATGTTTGCACATCACATAAGTATGTTTGCACATCATATAAGAATGTTTGCACATCATATAAGTATTTATGCACATCATATAAGTATATTTGCACATCATATAGAGATGTTTGGACATGATATATAGATACTTGCACATAATATAGGCATATTTGCACGTCATATAAAGGTGTTTGCACATCATATATTGACAAGTGCACATCATGTAAAGGTAAATGCACATCAAATAATGACAAGTGCACATCATAGAAAGGTAAATGCACATTATATAATACAAATGGTCATAACAAGACAGTTTTGGCGTTCCATAGAAGAGGCAAAAACATTGAAGGTGCGTGTCTTTCTTTTTGAGATATAAGTCATTGAAAAATTGTCAAGAAATTTTTTCTTCTAGATTTTTATCTTCGCACACTTTTTGTTCTTTAAAATCCAAGAAAAAATGTCAAGAACTAATGAGTAAGATTTAGAAAAAAATCTTTTTTAACATTATTAAAAAGCAATTGAAAAGGAAAACGTGAATTACCGCGCAAAAGAATAAAAAAACATCGAGCATCTTTCCTCAGCGTTGTGGTACTTGTTTCTTTCCCAGTGCTCGCTTTAAATACCTCTTTTGTCCATCTCATCTCAGCGTTTTCACAAAGTTACAATGCGCACTAATTTCTTTCTTTGGTCTGCAATTATTCACCAACTTGATCTTTGGTCTCTATTGGGTTATGAGGTCTAGTCAACAGCTCAGTACAATGCAGTCAAGATATTACATTTTGAAACTTGACAGTTGTTAATTAAAAGTACTTTGTAACTATCGACTATCCATGATCGGCTATCATTATTAAAAAACGACTAAAATGATTCACATATACATAAAAATGAATGATGTGTACGGAAGCTACTTTATAAAGTTTCACGTTACAAACATTGTGATCAGTCTTGTATGTGTTTTAATCTTAGTTCATTTATTTATATATTTTTTGCAGTTTAGTGTGACATCCATTTTCATTGTCTGCACTTTGGTCATGGTCATATTCCGCATTTCCAGTCTCAATTTTATTTTTTAATAACGTTACAAATAAATGCTGCCTGGTGAACTTGTACACTTTTCAATAGCCAATTAGGTAGGAACACATGATTATCATGAATGTTGTCATCAATTTCATTTTGGTTTCAAAATCAGCATAAAACCAAATGAAATTGTTGATTCAAACGTTTTAATTGCTGTAAGTTAATTCTTTGTATTAAATAACAAATATGTATTACTTACGTAACATTATGATATGATAATCAATACAAGTATTAATCTATAATGCATTTACTTTTTCGTTTCTTGTTCATGGGTTAAAATTGGAAATGATGCGATAATATAAGATGATTCAGAATCGAACAGACCCGTAACTTAATTATCTTATCATATAAATGACGATTTATCGGAAAAATATTTATGAAATCAAATTCGAAGTTCGAAATGTGAAAGAAAATTTTATGTTTTTCAATATTTATATCGTCTCGCCTTTTCAATTTGAATAAATATTTAAAAAAAAATAGTTTATTGTTTTTTTTTTTGTGCCGAAAGTTTTGTTCAAAAATTGGCCTTGAACATATTAGTGTATGTCGGTCTTTGCTTTATAACATACATTTTGAATATTGATATTTTCTTTGATAATGTTTTTCAGTTTTTAGTTGAATTATTTTGTATCATGAGAGAAAATCCATTGTTGCATTGTCCAGTGCCATTTAAGTGATGTCCTTTTAAGGTAGCATAGTACAAAGATTGTTTTACTTCCAATCTCCAACCTTTAAAATGCTGTTACTTTCTTAAGACTGTATGCAAATTAATAAAAGAGGTATATATAGATAGATTAAATATCAATATTTTTAATTAATGCAATATTTTTGTTATGCAATCATTGTGTAATCAATTATTATGCAATTAATGGTAAAATCTTGGTCAGTTCACTTGAATGAATTTAACTCTTTCATCTCTATAACTATACAGGAAATTTTAACGAAATACTAATCAAAAGTATACAGCATTTTAAAACTGCGGAATTGGAGGTGTACAATCTTTGTATTGTGATCCCTTAATTGACCATCTTGCCATTTAAAGCATATATAGTATTTCTAATGTTATTAAGAAAAGATAGACATGTAACTACACATGAACTGCACCCGAACTGCAAAAAAAAAAAACCGTTCGTATTGAATCATTGATGAATGACTAAATTATACTTATTGATGGGTTTTATGATGTTGTATTTGACAGATTCCGAGAACTTATTAAGGGATGGCGTGATTAGATGTCATAAATGTGCAGCATGTTGTGTTTTATCTGCCTGAGATTAATTTGTCTGGAATTTTACAACAAATAATCAATTCCAAAGAAGTCTACATCATCGACAGTTTGTCATGAAGCTAGTTAGTTAGTCATTCTATAACACACATTATGTTAGTATTGCAAATATAGTCCCCTACCGGTAACAAGTCATTGTTTTTGGACAAAATTCTAACTTGATCTATAACTTGCAATTGTGTAAACTATATACATAAAATATCAAGTCAATTACTTCACGCATGACGACAAAAGTGTTTACAACTGATTGTTTAAGTGAATTTTTCCAAAGACTATTACTCTGAACGATATCAACATACCAGAACAAAATTCAAGGTTGATCTGTAACTTGTCATGATAAAACTATATACCAATTATAAAATCAATATCTTGTAGCATGAGAAAAAAAGTGTGGAAAACTGATTATTTGAGTGAATTTCCTAAGTTCAAGGGCCATAACTCTGCATAAAATCATCGGACTCGAACAACATTAAAACGTGTACTATAACTTGTCAAGAAAAACTATATACCCATTATCAATAAAATATCTTCAAGAATACCAACAAAAAGTGTGGAAAACTGATTATTATAGTGAATTTTCAAAGATAAAGATCATAACTCTGCACAAATTATCCGATTGGAACAAAATTCGAATTTGATCTGTAACTTGTCATGATAAAACAATAGATTAATTGTCAAATCAATATCTTCAAGCAAAAGAAGGAAAAAAGTGTGGAAAACTGATTTGCCAGACTATTAGTTAATCCCCTTCGACTTCATCAGTAGGGGACGAAAAAGACCATTTATTCATATATATATATATTTTTTTAAATTTTGTTCGGGGCAGTCAGTAGATAAAATGCATAATAAGGGCACATGCTGCTGCGTATTTATGAAACAACAAAGCTGTCAAAGTGAGTACCAGAAAAATCCTTAATACGTGCGAATGGTAAAAAAAACTGTCATATTCCTGACTTGGTACAATTTACATATATATTTATCAAACAAAAATCTACCAAACTGAACATACAAACGATATATTGTGAGACGTTTGGTCAGTTTTACAACCAGGTTTAATCAACCAATTTCTTTATAGGAACATATCTGTACCAAGTCAGGAATATGGTAGTTTTTTTCCAATCGTTGTATGTTCTTGGGCTTTAATTTTACCATTTGGTAAGTGACTGTCAGTTTTGGATATTTCTTGGAGTTCATGATTAGACTTTGGCTGTTCGTGTTTTTGTGGAAATTATGTTTCCTTTATCCCACTATAGAGGGTGTTTCGATAACTCCTCGTTTTTTCTGTTAAACAAAAATATAGAAAAAAAGATGTGGTATGATTGCAAATTCGACAACTATCCACAAGAGATCAAAATGAAGTCTGTTATATCTTAAGAGATGTGCCATATACAAGAAAGATAATTTCAAATCTTATCTTTTCGCATAAGAATACCAGTCGTCGAATATTGATCGATTAACAAAAGTAGTTTCCTTTTGAAAGAAGATATATTCTGTTTTATTGGTGATATTTTCGATATGCTATTAATAAGTACGTCGCGATTATGCATTCAGTCCAATAACATTTCATTCGATTTTGGACAAGGATTTTCGTTGAACTAGACATCTATCCCTTCAGAAGAAATAATGCAAAAGTAGGTAATTTT
This sequence comes from Mytilus galloprovincialis, assembly GCA_037788925.1. Classification (NCBI taxonomy): domain Eukaryota; kingdom Metazoa; phylum Mollusca; class Bivalvia; order Mytilida; family Mytilidae; genus Mytilus; species Mytilus galloprovincialis. The sequence goes on from CM075341.1 coordinate 50,598,555, forward strand.
TCATCTCATAATAATTTTTATGACATCTAAACAGGATTACATTTAGATATAACATACACTGGTCAATCATTGTCAATGACATTACTTGATTTGTTATGGTAAATCAGATCTTGTTTAGGTTAAACAGTTATCAAAGGTACCAGGATTATAATTTAGTACGCCAGACACTCGTTACGTCTACATAAGACTCATCAGTGACGCTCATATCAAAATATTTATAAAGCCAAACAAGTACAAAGTTGAAGAGCATTGAGGATCCAAAATTCCAAAAAGTTGTGCCAAATACGGCTAAGGTAATCTATGCCTGGGGTAAGAAAATTCTTAGTTTTTCGAAAATTTCAAAGTTTTAAAACAGGAAATTTATAAAAATGACCACATAAAAAGACTGATTCAGACTCAAAGCAATTTACCTGGTGTTCTATAAATAATTGCCATAAAAACGATAGACTTATTTAAAGCTCTAATTGCAAAAACGAAACATGGCATTATTTTTCATTCAGACACATTTCACTTAATCACAGGTATTCAGTACCTATCTCAACAACTGTTATAGTAAATAAAAAAGTCATGGTCGATACTTAGACTAAAGTGAGCCAACTGATATCAAGCTTAGATTATCCATCTTTAAGGACACAGTTGAGTACAAGTAGTTTGTTATAAAAAAGAAAACGTAACTGATTACTCGAATAATTACCATTGTTAGGACAGTAAAATGTATATTAGATGTTCTCTCCGAATTTTTTCGAAGTGTCACTTCAATTATACTTTCGTGTCGCTTATCTGAGTAGCAGCTGTGGATAAGAAGCACACAAGACAAGACGACGATGTATATAATGTCCATAAAAATATATCCAACGATGGATATCCTAATATTATATATACATATACATGTATTGTTGTACAGGTATATCATATCTAATGAATTGAATGAGCATGGGTCCAGATTAGTTATGAAACCGTCACAATATATGTATCTCCTTAGTTCAGTTGCGAAACAAGTCAAAGGAGAAAACAAACGGTCCAATAATCAAATAGTTAGTCATATATATTTTCGAACTTTACTTTATAATATTTTCTTTTCCCAAACTTCTTTTTCTTTAATTTCCTGATTTGATATGTTGTTCTCTGCTAGTAAAACCTATTTGCACTAACGTCGTAAGAACCAGAACTATTATTCAATTGCTTTATAGTGTTTATAAAGTATAAACAAGTACATAACATCTAAAGTTGACTGCACAATAGGTGTTTATAATTCCTTAATTTATATATAAGATTGTTTACACTAACGTTTAAAACGTTTGGTCTCGATCAGTTAAAATGCACTTGATATATATACTTCCATTCAAAAAATATAAGCTTAAGATAGACAATACAAAAACGTATATTAATCGATTTTGCCCTGATGAGCTAGAAAACATACTCTATTACTCATTCCAGCAATTTTAATCATTCAGATGATAAAACTTAACACTATTCACATTACAAGAAAGAAAAAAGTATTTCGTCACATTGGATGATTTTCATTAACATGTAATTATCATTGACTTATATAAATTTCTTTGAATAGATTTAGTATATTAATTTATAATAAGAAGAAATGCTTCATATCTAACATGTGAACATGATCAAAGCCTTGACAGAAAAAAATGCATTTAATTTGTGATACATACATGTTATGCTACAATCATGAAAGTTCGAGTTGTAGCAAATTTTCACTTAATTGTTCTTGCTTCTTGAATCATGGTGGCATCGTCACATAAAACACGTGCTAACATGAATGTTGGAATGTTTTAAGGAAAACCATTTGATTTCGGAGTGTTTATCAATTGTTCTCACCGAATCAGAAGACCGGATTTTCATGAAACATACACGTTGTTTAATTATATTACACATACATCTTTAAATGTCATCTTGTAAAATACTAATTCTTCTTTAAAACCATGCAGTTTTTTTCTCAATTATACTTTAAGTTGTTTTTATATTCAATTTTGATGCAATACTTTTGATGAATTGTGTATTTCCTTCATCTTAAAATGAAATCCTAATTTGTTTTTCTTACATACGATTCACACGATTTGTATTACATACACAAATGTAGCATTAAATGAATCAACTTTGTTTCAATTTGAATCAATGCTTAATATTTGGAATTAATCCTTTATTGCTCAATCAAGCTACAATTACCACATGTGAATCCGTCAAACGGAACTCTTGGTGTTTATCAGCTAACACATTAAATTTAGAATTGATGAAATTTAATTTAGATTTTACGGGGTTTCCCTATGTGGTGAAGATTCTCTATCTATGATGGTGCAGTTTATTTAAGTGGGGTGTAGAACTGTCTCTTGACACTTACGTTAGATCAAAAGAATACATTTGTTTTTTGTTTAACTTATTAAGATTCCATTGCAATTTCATGGGGTTTAAAGAATGCAGATGGTTGAAAAAGAGCTCCCACTTGAAAAATGTTTGTCCTATTATCGATTGTTGAAAAATAAAAGTGATAAATTTCAAAGAAAAATAGATAATTAAAACACATTCAAATCAAGCTCAGTATTTCAATCTAGTATTTTAGAGGGGTGAAATATATAAGAGGGACATTCAAACTTATAGGTCAAATAATTTGACAACGCAATGGATAAAAAAGAAATAAACAAACAGACAAATAATAGTACACTAGACACAACATAGAAAACTCTGAAACTGTGGATGATCTAGTGTGCTTAGGAAGGGTAAGCATATCCTGCTGCTCATTATTTATGCCCAAGTAGCCAATCAAGTCAAACCAATAATTTATCTCACCCAACTAGTCAATTAACCATGTTTATATTGACCTTACATCGATTATTGAATACTCTTTTATCAGACGTGTCTAACATTGATGAATTAGTTGGACGTGTAAAGTCAGGTTGCAAATACTATTAGTTACATAGTGTGCTAGTGACCTAATAAGGTATATATAGGGTCAGTAAATTCTATATGGTATGAGAGCGAAGCTCGAATCCCCATATGGAATTTACAGACCCATATATACCGTATTACGTCACTAGCACAGTATGTAACGAATGTATCTTACCGACTATCTTAACGTGATATTCTTAATTTAAACTAGTGACCTATCAACTATTAGCATTGAGAAACTACTTCCATTCTTCTTTTGATCCATATAAAAACAGATGCAAAAAATAACGACTTGTTAGGTTTAAATGTGTTCTATAAATTTATTTCCATCTAAATCATCAATTTCTTCGTCTGTTGAAACCTTTAAGATTTTTTCTCAGTAGCGTTTTGTTTTTATAAATGGACTCAACACCACTACTAACCGTGTATGAAATAATCCCCGCCTCCCTTCTTACCTAATATGGAATATAAAGGGACGTAACACCACTACTAACCGTGTATGAAATAAGCTCCGCCTCCCTACTAACCTAATATGAAATATACACGGTCTCCACGCGGACGCTTTTAACCTATCATATTCCTAGAAATGTATAGGAGGTAAGATAATAAGTCATATCAAGGCAATATGTGTTTTATAAGGAACATTGTATAATATAAACTGCTGAAGCACGGATTAGGAACATGTTATTTATCAAGATAATAGTCCACTGGATGACTGTCATCTTAAAAGGGCAAACTATTTTGACTATATGACGAACAGTTTTGACCATACCACTAAATGTTGGATTGTTAGTGGAAAGCCTAAACAATATCTTTGGCTTATGTGTGACTTTTTGCCATAGCGTTGTCCGTTTATTTTTGATCTATGGGTTAGAATGTCCTTCTGGTCTCTTTCCATTAAAACTGCACCAGTTGTTAAGGTTACAAAATGTTTCACACGAAGATGTCAATATATAAACTTTTTTTATTAAGTTTGTGTTAAAAGGGAATTCGAATAACAAATAGTAATTTTAGTGCTTCTCGGATTGTTGAAATACAATTTAGTTCGTCGTACGTTCATGAATATTCATGACATGTAACCATTTTTCCGCTCTTAAAACCCGTGCGGTCACCTTTCTGACCATCGACTCTCGCTATAGCCTAAAGAAGACACGTGTATTCACGGATGATTTAATGTGAATTTTTAATTGGAATTATGATATTATTGTTTTTTGTTTGTATTTGATACATACAGTGATGTGTTATATAGAATTAAAGAGGTTATAGCGAGTAGCACACCTACATTATGTCATTTTTTCTTTGTTAAGGCCATAGAATATAATTACTTTATATTCGGACGTACGTAGTGAGGGAGAATATAACTAGAGTATATATTTATATTATACAATATTCAAAGTCTGATGAATGTTAAGTCATGCGTTATGTATTATATAGAAATTGTTCAAATCAATATAAATGGGTGACTGTTCACTATCGTAGGTCATTTAAAGATGTCTTTTCATCTCGTAATCATCTGTTTTTACAATAAAAATAGCGATGTACACACAATATATAATAGCTATTCGATTAGCTTACTCGTTTTGTCACTCTAATATCCTGTTTACATTACGAGCAAACAGTATCATTCAAATTAGTATTTACACAGAAGTTCAATTGGTGTCGTCGTCCTGTTTTGCGTTAAATCAAAGCAATAACTTTAGAAAAAGAAGGAAATTAAATGATTCTATTTAAAGACTCGTATTAGTTAGTCTATCATGCTTATCTGGAGTTGCGTTTGAAATGAGCCATTGGTATAACATTAACACAATATGAATTAAGTCTGTCAATTGGAATGGCAGATAGAAACTTATCAATTTCATCTACATGTTTAAAACAGAATATTGATGTTGTTTTCGAAAGAAAAAAATGTTTCTTTTTGCAATTTTATTAAGATGTAAACAGTCTACAAATTTGCGCAGGTTAGTATCTTTTCTATTCTTTGTTATAATAATCATTCACTTCTTATAAATACTTAGTGTTGCAACCATAAAACTAAAAATTATTGCAATTTGTTTTATTTGTTTTCATATATAGAAAAAGAAGATATGGTGTTCTTTTCAATGGAACAGCTATTAACTAGAGACCAAATTATAAACTGTAGTTAACAATACGACCTTTATCAATGAGCAAAACTAATACCGCATAGTCAGCTATAAAAGTCCCCGAAATGACAAATGTAAAACAGTGCCGATCAATCTTATTAATGTACACAAATAAAATTTAAAAAAATATCACCAAGATAACGGCGAGTGTTGTTAAAATGATCAAATGAATGCAATTATGACGGGACTTACTGAGTTTAGTTATTAACTGTGATTCATAACAGCACAAAAACAAGTTTTCTATCAAAGGTGCAAAATTGCTGTGAAGTTGTCGAGGAAAAGCACATGATGTCATTTAAAAATACAATTTTATGTTAAAATGCCTTGCGATTGTTGTCATCCCGTCAAAAGTAAGGATTCTCATGAAACATATATGCTTTAAAATTATTGCATCACATACTAGTATTTCTGTATCATATATTAGAATTAAATTTAAAAAAAGAATAACATAGAAATATTTTAATTGCTGCCCACTGCCAGAAAACTGCTTGTACGAATAATTGACAGTTAAATAGTTATCAGGGGCGTAGCTAGGTATTCATTCAACTGTAGGCACCAATTGGTCAGGGGTCTGGGGGCCGCTTAAGCCCTTTTAGGGGGTTCAAGGGGGGGCGAACCCCCCCCCCCCCCCCCCCCCGACGGTAAACGGTTTTCAGCGTTTTAGCTGCAAAATTTTATGTACAAAAATACTAAATTTACTGGTTATCTATTCATGATAATTATAATATACATGATGAAAAGTTCGAAAAATTATGAATAATGTACCATAACATCTGACTGGTGATTTTTTTTTACCGATATGCATTGTCCAGCGTTGATCAGCGTATCCCCTTAATTCAGCAGTACACCCTGTTTGGTATTATCATATCTATTCCGTTCTGATTGATATTTACGTTTGACGATCCTTCCGATAAAAAAAATAGGCACGTAAACACTGATATTACTATATAATAGAACTATATCTTTTGGCTAGACATCAACCATCAATCTTTTGAATCTTAAACCTTCACTCTAGCCACACAAACACATATAGACATAGTTGATGCCTCACAAAATTCAAGAAATTCGTATTTCTTTATCTATCCTGTACTGTAAAATCCCTACCTGCTTAGGAATTTGAATAATTGTGGTCATTACACGCAGATCTGAGAGTACTCACACTTACTGGAAGCCAGTTGATTGATTGAGTTTTAAACATTCAGTGTCAAATATTTATGCAAGTTCTGGACAAAAAACAAAAAATTTTTTTACAATAAATACAACTTGGAGCTAGATCCTGTAATAGCTTATTATAGGTGCCGTCCAGGACGAAGGTCTGGAAATTTAATAATTCCATGCATTTCAAAATGAGGAATTATTTGATAGGAGCAGAAATTTTGCCTTTCAGTAGACCAACTAGTAACTCCTCAAAGAGTTGCATTCTCTCTACAACTAGGCATCGGATTTAATGTCCCCATTTCGACCACGTATGACTGCGTATTTATACATCCTTCACAGCCAAACGGACGACCAACATTGGCAAGTCAGGTGAAAACAAAGTGGAAAGATAGTTGAAAACTAACTACTAATTAAAAAACTCATGTGTCTATGTTGAGGTTCATTCAAGTTGTTGTTGATACTAGAAGTGAAATTATCTGAACCAAACTTTTAGTTTATAGTTTCTATATAAGGTAAAATCGTAAAAACATTCAATTCTATCCATATTCCATTCACTAAGGACGAAAGACTAGTGTACAAATGACATTCGATAATTAATGAGTTTTGACAACTTCACTGGCTTTCATCTACAGATAACGTTTGGTTATTATATTTTTAATAAAAAAAAAATATTATTTAAAAAAAAAATATTTGTGAAAAAAATATGTGTAGGCACGTGCCTAAAGTGCCTAACGGCAGCTACGCCCCTGAGTTTGTATTGCCATTTAACGTATCAGTAATTTTATCAGTAGTATTTAACAATCAGTTGCTATAGTATTAATGAGGCTTTAGGCCCTGTTATATGTCCTCGGTCAGTAATAATGGCGTTGCCTCGGGCCATTACAAACTTCCTCGACCATTATTACAGACCTTGGGCATATAACAGAGCCATTATAAAAACACTCATTTCTTAAAACATCTATCAACCAACTGAGCAAAAGTGTATGTGTTGCTGCCACTCTATCTCTTTTATTGACAGTTTAGTTTGAAAAAAAAATGTAATTCACCATGATAAAGTTTATAATATACCAAATATCCAATATATTAAGTTGAAAGAAGTTATGTGTTGAAAAACAGGATGAACAGTGATCCTTAATATTTTTCTTTAGTGTTGGTTGATGGTTACTAAATTAAATAATATACAAAAACGTATTTCCTCACTCTTTACAACGTAATGTTATTCAAAAGTAAAATCACAAAAAATACTGAACTCAGAGGAAAATCAATTCGGAAAGTCCATAATCACATGGCAAAATCAAATAACAAAACGCATCAAAAACGAATGGACAAGAACTGTCATATTCCTGACTTGGTACAGGCATTTTCATTTTCAAAATGTAACGAAGAATCAAATTAACGTCCTCAGTTTGATTATATTATACGATTTTATTTGTCTATGTAAAATGCACCCATCAAGGAAGGAGGGTTTTGAGTACTGGTGTAAAATTGCGCGTTTAAAATTCGCACAGGTAGACATGAAATAATTTTGTTTAACTTTATTAAAAACCCTAACTGGAATTAATACAGACAAACTGGGCATTAATACAGGGCAATTACAGAAAAACAGGGACATTACAGAAAAAAAAAAACAGGGCCATTACAGAAAAACAGAGCCATTACAAAAAAAAAGCAGGGCCATTACAGAAAAAAAAACAGATCCATTACAGAAAAAACAGGCCCATTACAGAAAATATGTAATTTTTAATAAACAGTCATTTTTGGCAATAATGTACTTACTTGTTTAATAAAAGAAAGTAACATTCACCTATCAAATTACCTTTCAACCAATATCGTCGCTAACACTAGACTTATTGGCAAGGAGAATGTATTTTTTTTGTTAATTGGACGCTCTAATATAAAATATATTTTAAAGATCTCTGATTTTCTACTCAGATGTTAAATATATGTACAAAAAAGACGTTGGCTTTAATAAAACCATGTTTAAGTACTATGCAAAATCATTAGAACATATTTTATTTTCGGTACGATTTATACAGCTTATAAGTGTATTGTATATATGAATTTCCTATTTCTGAAATTAAATATATATCGTTTTTTAGATATTTTTCTTTACATGTTTGTTGTGAGGTTGCTGTTTCATTTACTTTCAGCACAAATCGTATTATCAAAAAACTTCTCTTAATCCTCAAGCATACAATTACCAAAAGTATTGACAAATCATAAAATCATATAACTGTTAGACTATATCTACGACTTCAGGTTTTTATTTATAAAATATTTAGATGTTGGAAACGAACTCTATTCACTTCTTACAATGATGTGAACAGTTTTTCTGCAAATTAAATACTTTTAGTGATAAGATTGTAAGTGCACCGCGTTAAGAAATATGTTGAAAATGCATCATATGATCATCATGCTATTTTAACGTATATCTACAATGTATCGTGAAAGATCATATGTGATCATTGATAAAATGTCTTTTCTGTTTTTATACATATGTTATCAATGATGTTTGAAGAAGCTACTTCATACAGGATAACCTTGCATATATTGCTCTTCAAATAGTAAATAAAGAAACGAGAGATACAAAAGGAAAATTCAAACTTATCTTGGGGCTTTGATAAAAGCCTTCAAATAAGTCACCTTAAAGAGGTTATCAAGAGATTAAGCCTTTCGACAGCATATCCTTTAAGACTGGAAACAAACCTACAAACGGTATAAAATCCGAATAATTCGAAAATATTTGACATTCATTAGATAATTGGGACATTAACTATGCTAAGATCATCAAATTAGCGTCACAGACCTCACAACGAGCTGTTTATTTAAACTTCTTCACCAGTTTATGATATATATATATATGTATAATTGAACGGCATTATTACGGGGAAACGTTAATCTTCAGCTTTTCTCTCAACGATCATTAATCTAAACTTTAGTGGAATGAATAAATAAGTTCAAATCTACACAGGAAGACTGGGCTGGGGATACCCTGAGGGACGAAACAACTTTTTAATAGCCAATTAGGTAGGAACTCTTGGTTGTCATAAATGTTGTTATCAATTTCATGTTGGTTACAAAACCAGCATAACACCAAATGAAATTGTTGATTCAAACATTTTAATTGCAGTCACTAAGTTTTTCGTAATAAATAACATGTATTTACTTACGTAATATTATGATATAATGATCAATATTAGTCTTAAATGTATTAACTTTTTTCGTTTCTGGTTAAGGGTTTAAAATTTGAAATAATGCCATAAAATAAGATGATTAAAACACGAGTAAATACATTTTGTTTTGGGTAGGTGTAAAATATTTATTAACTCAAATTCGCTGATCAAATTTGAAATAGAAATTAATATCAAGACAATGCCTTTAAAAACAGAGCATAATTAAACACGAAACAATGCAGGTTTTTTTTTAATCCTCTCTATCTCTTTCCCAGTCTCACACTGGCTTTAGAAGTTTTTATAATCGTTCACAGCTTTATTTTCCCTCTAATTGAACGGTATTATAACATGTCCCGACTTAAGTACTTTCAAGAAAAAAAAAACATTTTGCCCCGACATTTATTCAACAGTTTAGATATAATTTAATTCTAGGAAAATGTTTCATTTAACGTGTAGAATCCATCCTAGTAATGTGTTGTGCAGGAAAAAAAGTAACAATTAATTATTTATTTAAAACATACATACTGTTAAATGATTAACCCTTTGATATTTCTATAATTAACCAGAACACTCATTGTGTTATATAATTAACGGAATGTTGTCAACATGACTAACTTGGTGAAGGGAAACATAGTTTTGTTGTACTGAAGCCTGAATGGTTTTCTTTATTTATATCGTTTGGTACTTTTCCGTTTGCATAAAGTCTAGGATAATTTGTTTCTTTATTTATTTTGTATTGTAAGTTTTGTTAAACAATTCGCTTTGAGAATAGTAAGAGTTGTCGATATTTGCTGTATCAATTATATATATTTTGAATATTTATATAGTTTTTGATCAATTTTCTTAAAATTTTAGTTGGACGATTTTGATTGATCATATAATTTTTTTTTGCATTGTTTCGTGTCTTTTAAGTTATGTCTTATTATTGAGTGTCTTGTTACTTATGGTATATGCAAATTCTAATGTTATTTTCAAAAACTAGACAAGTAAATGCACATGAAATTAATAACCTTCGTCTTGAAGCATTGATAAATGGATAAAATGTACTTATTGATGGGTTTTATATGACAGATTTCGAGAACTTATTAAGGGATGGCGTGATGAGAAGTCATAAATGTGCAGCATGTTATGCTTTCTCTGACTAGGATTGATTTGTCTGCAGTTTTACAAATAATCAATGCGAAAGTAATTTACATTATTCAGTTTGTCAATTCATTTCTTTATATATCCTTTTAAATTGTTCGTTGCCATCTGTAGACAAATGCAATTAACTGTGTAAAGATTAGAAATACAGTATGGACATGCTGCATATTCCCGAACTATAATGTCGCCATTCATTAATAAGTTCCCGATATCTGTAATATTGAGCCCTATAAAAACTTTAAATAAGCAGGAATAAAACTCAACTGCCATACTCCTGACTTGGCACTATTGATTTGTTTATCAAGCAATAGTCCACCAAACTTAAAAACCGAAAGATGATGTGAAGTTCAGCTAGCTCTAAAACCAGGTATAATCAACCATTTCTACATAAGGAAATGTCTGTTGGATTCCATTATTCTACTTTAGTCTGTTCGTCTTTTCTTTGATCATAATGGTGCTTTTACGTTTCAACAGGCAGTTTTCGTTAACTCCTCGTTTTTTTCAAATAATCAAAAAGTAAGTTCTATCTTAAGACTCTGTAATAGTTCTTAACTGATATATGATTCATATAAATGTGCCATATACACAAAAACAAATCACATCTTTTCGTCAAACAATTAATTTCGCCTAATTTTGAGCTACACAAAAATAATATTTTTTTTTCTTTTTGAGAGAAAAATAAATACTTTTTTATTTATGATATTGTTATAAGCTAACAATAATTACGTAGAGATTATACAGTCATTCCAATTCAATATCAGTCGATTTTGATCCAAGATGCCCAGTGAAGTGTACAGCTAACCCTTCAGACAAATTATGCATAAGTATGACATTTGTGATCTTATGGTTACTTTTTTCTGACATCTAAACAGAATTAAATTCAAAATGACATACACTGTAACATCATTGGCAATGGCATTACTTGTAATGTTAAGGTAAATCAGATCATGTGTAGGTTAAAATGACTGATTCAGACTCATAGCAATGTCACTGGTGTCCTTAAAATAATTGCCACATATACTGTAGATGTATTTACAAATTCTCAAGTTTGCAATATCCTTTAACTTTACCTTCCGCTATTTAGATGATGTTTTTCACTAAACAATTCAAAATTTGGTGACTCTGTTCAACGAATCTATCCCATCGAACTATAGATGGAGGATACTACAAATACAGTTAATTTTGCCCAATATCTTGACTTTCATCTAGAAATTGACAATGAGTGTCGGTTGAAGACAAAATTTAATGACACATTGTGACCTTCCATTTCTATAAAACAACGGTTGAAGACAAAATTTAACGACAAATTGTGACCTTCCATTTCTATATAGCAACATTTGTCGTGCATGTTGCTATATAGAAATGGAAGGTCACAATTTGTTGTTAAATTTTGTCTTCAAGTATATATTTCCCAATTGATACAATATGTCCTTGCTTGAATTTCCAATCATGATTTCCTTAATTGCGGGTTGCTGCTCAAAAGGAAGCTAGTGAACCAAGAGTCCCAAATGGTGAAGTTGAAATGAATTCATCTATTTGTAAATATTACGGACGCCATCACGAGTTGACTCACGGATGACATCGGATATGTTCCTTATGTCGTAACTACCATCCCCTTTCCTTGTCACGATTGTGTTCTACCGAAATAGACTATTTACCGAATTTGTAAAAAAATAAGCAACACGACGGGTGTTACATGTGGAACAGGATCTGTTTACACTTCCAGAGCACCTGATATCACCCCAGTTTTTTGGTGGCGTTCGTGTTGCTTAGTCTTTAGTGTGTTGTGTTCTGTGTACTGTTTGTCTGTTTCGTTTTTAGCCATGGCGTTGTCAGTTTATGTTTGATCTATGAGATTGACTATCCCTTTGGTATATTTCGCCCTTTCTTTGATGCACGAATTAAAAAAGAAAAATGGCAATAGTGTTTATTCCAACACTTTTTCTAAATCACAGGTATGCAACACCGATCTCAATAACTGAGATGTCAAATTTAAACTACATGGTAATACCTAAATGTAGGCATATCTAACTATTTTAAAGCTTGTATTATTGATCTTTCAAAAGTTGTTAAATGAAAGTATTTAGTCGCAAATGAAAAAAAAATATGATTAGCTTGAACAATTACCATTGTTTGGACAGTTAAATGTATATTAGATGTTCTCTTCGAATTTTTTAAAGTTTCCCTTCAATAATACTTTTGTGTTGCTTACCTGAGTAGCAGCTGTAGATAAGCAGCACATGGTTCAATACAATGATGAATGCAAAGTCCATTAAAACATATATCCAACGACAGATTTCCTAATAATATATATACATATACATGTATTGCTGTACACAGATATCATATCAAATGATATGAATGAGCATTATCCCAGTCTAGTTAAAACCATCACAATATATATATCTCCTCAGTGCAGTTGAAAAAAACATAGTGAACAGAATAAACAAACTGTCCAACAATCAAAAAGTCAGTCAAATAAAAAGATATATTTCCTGTACTAATAAATCCCAACTTTACATTTTTTGGTGTTCTTTTCCTGAACTTCTGTTTTTAATTTTCAGACTCGATATGTTTTTCTCTGCTAGTAAAACCGTTTTCAACTTACGTTACAAGAACTAGAAATATAATTACATTAAACATGTTAAAGTGTTTATAAAAAAATAAACAAGTATGTCACATCTGAAGTTGTCTGCACAATATGTGTTTGTAATCCCCTAATTTATATATAATTGTTTACACTAACTCTTAAACGTTTGGTCTCTATCAGATAAATGCACTTAACGAATATACGTCCATTTATAAAATATAAGCTTGAGATAGACAATACAAGAACGTATATTAATCGATTGTGCCCTGATGAACTAGACAAATTACTCTATTACTGATTACAGCAATTTTAATCATTCCAATGTCAAAACTTGACACTATTCACATAACAAGAAAGAAAAAAAAATCGTCACATTGTCTGGTTTTCATTAACACATGTAATTATCATTTGACTTATATACATTTCTCTGAATCGAATAAGTATATTAATTTATAAGAAATGTTTCATATCTAACATGTGAACATGATCAAAGCTTTTACAGAAAAAAAAGCATTTAATTCTGATAAATACATGTTATGCTACAAACATGAAAGTTCGAGTTGTAGAAATTTTTCATTTATTTGTCCTTGCATTATTGTGGCAACACGTGCTGACATGAATGTTGGAAAGTCTGTAGGAAAACAATATAATTTCGGATAGTTTATCAATTGTTCCGAGACAATCAAAAGTACGGATTTTCATGAAACATACAAGTTGGTTAATAATATTACACATAGATCTTAAAATGTCATCTTTTAAAATACTTATTCTTTTTTAAAACCATGCAGTTTTTCTGAGTCTCACTTCAAGTTGTTTTTATATTTAGTTTTGATGCAATACTTTTGATGAATTGTGTATCTCCTTCATCTTAAAATGAAATCATTATTTGTTTTTCTTTCATACGATTCACACGATTTGTATTACATATATCAATTTAGCATTAAATGAATCAACTTTGTTTCAACTTGAATTAATGCTTAATATTTGGAATTAATTCTTCATGCTTAATCAAACTACCAAGGTATTTATCAGCTCACACATTATATTTAGAATTGATGAAACTTAATGTTGATGTTACGGGTGTCTGCAAGTTGTGATAACTCAATTCCGTGTTGTTTTTATAAAGGGACATAACACCATTACTAACCGTGTATGAAATAAGCCCCACCTCCCTACTACCTCCTTATATGGAATATAAAGGGACGTAACTACTAACCTAATATCAAATTTACACGGTCTTCACGCGGACGCTTTTAACCAATCACATTCCTAGAAATGTATAGGAGGTAAGATAAATTCTTTTACTATCCAATGTTACAATAATAATCATTCAACTCTTATAAATACTTATTTATGTTAAAATCATAAAACTACAAATCAATTTTTTTAATTTGTTTTCATATATAAATAAAGAATATTGTGTGTGATTGCCAATGAGACATCTATTCACTAGAGACTAAATGACACAGCAGTTAACAGTTATACAACAAAACTTTACGACAAAAGAGATGATTTCAGCTTTCCAATTGTGAACTTTCCATTTCTAAGTAGCAACATTCCAGCAGCACCTGCATACGGTGTATAAATCTCCAAATTGATACGATATTCCCGTGCTTGCATTTCCTATCATGATTTTCTTGATAGAGGGTTGCTGCTCACAAGGAAGCTATTAAACCAAGAGTTTCAAATGGTAAAGTTGAATTAGAATATTACCGGATTTGTTATCACATAAGGAACACGACGGGTGTCACATGTGGAGCAGGATCTGCTTACCCTTCATGAGCACCTGAGATCACCCCTAATTTTTGGTGGGGTTCGTGTTGTTTATTCTTTAGTTTTCTATGTTGTGTCAAGTGTGCTGTTGTTTGTTTGTCTTTTTTTTAATTTTTAGCCATTGCGTTGTCAGTTTGTTTTAGATTTATGAGTTTGACTGTCCCTTTGGTATCTTTCGACCCTCTTTTATAGGTCGCCGTACGACATCCAACGATGATCAAAACTCATACCGCATAGGCAGCTATATACGCCCCGAAATGTCAAATATATACCAATGCAAACGAGAAAACTAACAGCCCAATTAATGTTCAAATAATAAAAAAAAAAAAAAAAAAAACAAAACAAAACAAAACAAATATCACCAAAATAGCGGCAGCATAATTGACCAAATGCATGCAATTATGAAGGGATTTCCTAAGCTTGGTCATACAATATGATTTATAACAGCATAAAAAAACTAGTCTTCCATTAAAAGTGCGAAATTTGCTGTGAAGTTTCCTTGAAAAGTACGTGCTGTCATGAAAGTTGAATTTCATTAAGAAATATTATTCTATATTAGAATGCTTTCATCCATTAGAATTACGAATTCTCACGATACATACATGTTATGTAAATATTGCAACATATTTTTAGTTACATAGTATGCTAGTGACCTTATATGGGATTTACTGACCCCATATGTACCGTATTACGTCACTAGCACACTATGTAACGAATTTATCTTACCAACTATCTTAACGTGCACAATTCAGACTAGTGACCTATCAAAATGAGCAAGTCTTCAATACAGTTAGCATTAACATAATTAAGAAACTACTTCCTTTGATCCTACAAAAACAGATGCCAACAACGACAACTTGTTAGATTTAAATGTGTTTTATGAATTTATTTCACTTGATCGTCACTTTCTTTGTCTGTTGAAACCTTTAATATTTTTTTCAGTACCATTTATTTTTCTAAAGGGACGTAACACCACTACTAATCGTGTGTGAAATAAGCCCCGCCTCCTTATTAACTTATATGGATTATAAAGGGACGTAACTCCAATACTAACCGTGTATGAAATAAGCCCCGCCTCCCAACTAATCTAATATTAAATATACACGGTTTCCACGCTTTTAACCAATCATATTCCTAGAAATGTATAGTAGGTAAGATAATATAGCATTCCTGTATCACTTGTTGGAATTTTCTTAATGCATATACAAATAAACTTTAAATAAGAATAAACCAGTCATATTTTGATTACTACCCAATGCAAGACAAATTATTGTACGATTAAATAGCACTTAAGTGAAATTTTCCATTTACCGTATCAGTAACGTTGTCGGTAGTAATTTACAATCAGTTACAAGCAAGTAACATGCACAAATCAAGTAACTGTTGACCCAATAGCTTCGCTAACACTAAACTAATTGATTAGGAGAATGCATTTTGTTTGTTAATTTGCCTCCCTTATGTAAAAATAATTTTAATCCATCTCTGATTTTCTCATCAAATGTTAAATATGTTTACAAAAATAACGCTGTTAATGAAAGCTTTAATACAATCCTGTTATGAGCATTATGCAAAATCAATAGAATTAATTTTATATAGTATTCTCGGTACGATTGTTATAGCTTATCGTATTGAATATATAAAATAATCATTTTTAAAGAAAAAACTATATGTCGTTCTCCAGAATTTTTTGTTCATTTTTGTTGTAAGGTTGCTGTTTCATTTACTTCCAGTATTGACAAATCGTAAAACCTTATTGCTGTTAGAATATATTTACGACTTCAGATTTCTATTTATAAAGCAACAGCTGTTAAAAATTAACTCTGCACTTCTGATAATCATATTAACAGTTTTTGTGCAAATTGAATACTTTTTTGATACGATTTCAAGTGCACACTCCGTTAAGAAATAAGTTGAAAAAACATCATATACTTATAATGCTATTGAAACGTATATCTACAATGTATCGTGAGAGGTCATATGTGATCATTGATAACATCTCTTTTCTGTTGTTATACATATGAATGATATTAAAAGAAGCTACTTCATAAATGTTTACCTTGCATATATATCTGTTCAAATAGCTAGACGTAAATAGAGAAACGATAGATACAAAAAAGACATTCAAACTCATGTCGGGGCTTCGATAAAGGCCTTGCAAAAAGGTACATGAAAGACGTCATTAAGAGATTAAGCGCTTCGACAGCATATTGTTTAAGATTGGAAACAAACTTAACACGGTATAAAACCCACATAATTCGGAAGTTTTCGACATTTATTAGATTAACAATTTAAAGACCATCTAATTAGCGTCACAAAACTCACAACGAACTGTTTGGTTAAACTCCTTCACCAGGTTATGCAATATATATTTATAATTGAATGGCATCATTACAGGGAAACGCTTATCTGTGGCTTTTCTATCAACGATCATTAATGTAAAATTTTCTGGGATGAATCAATTAGTTTAAATCTACACAGGTATATTGTGGCTCACACAATGTTGACCATAAGTTGAAATAATTGCTAGTTAAATAAAAATTTTAGTAGTAAGTTTATAATGTATGTGCAAGGAAATGTACCAGTTGATGTGACATTCACTTAATTAAAAATGTAGACGATATTTTTCGACAGGTTAAATAGAATAAATGCGAAAACTTATACCATACAGTATCTAACTTTAGAAGAACATGTACTATTTTACAAGCTCAAGTCTATTAAAGTAATCTGGATATATTGTCAATGAACTACAATGGACATTTATTTGCGCCAACACATTAAAAAGTTATTTGATAAAATATTGACAAAATAACCACGTTTGTATAAAATCCGGTATCTAAAACTGACAGAAACCAATTAAAGTTTGAAAAATGATCGCTGCTCTGTTTTTAAAAAGTAAGCTTTTTGAAAGACTACCTTAAATGTATAGTATAACAAAGAGATTTAAAATAGCAGAACAAATTGAAGGTGTTTGTCTTTGTTTTATAGATATAAGAAATTGGAAAAAAGTAAGAAATTGTCAAAATGTTTTATAATTTAATATTGCCCGTGTTTTCAATCAAAAACTATGGACAAAAAACAAAGAAAGCACGATATAGTGGACACATTGTTTAAAGGTACTAAACAATTACAAGGAGAGATTTTAAATTATCTGGCTTAAGGTCAAAAACAAAATTAACAAGCATTTATCATAAGCGTTGTGATCCTTCTCTCTTTCCTATTGCTCATCAAATGATTTACTAAGTCTCACATAGGCCAATCATATTGTTGATTTTTTGTTGGTCGTAATGGGATCGAACATTAATCGCATCTATATTTTTTAATGGATATTTTGGTAAGTATAGTTACAACGTGCACAATTCTTATTTTTCTTATTATAGCAGTTCACTCTTAAGTTGATATCAGGGTTATCCAGTCCAATCTAGTATACAGCTAAAAAAAGAAACTTTCTATTATCCATGATCTGCAACCAAAAACGTTTTCACAAAAGACCAAAATAATTAAGATCTACATAAACTTATCATACATAACAGGATTAAATTTTGTTTGTATTTACTCAAAACTCTTTAGTGACGCTTCAATCACAAAAAGCTTAAAAGGCAAAATAAAGCACGAAGTTAAAGAGCTTTTAGGCCCTAGATTCCAAAATATTTTGTCAAATACAGCTAAGGTAATCTACTTCTGAGGTAGAAAAGCCTTAGTATTACTAAAATTCAAAAGTTTTGTAAAATGTTAATTTATAAAACTGACCATATTAAGAATGATTCATGTCAGAACAAAGTGCTGACTACTGGGCTGGTGATACCTTCGGGGAATTAAAACTTCACCAGCAGTTGAATCGACTCAGTGGTTGTAAGTTAAAAATGATGATCACTGAACGAACCATGTCTGATGTCCTTGTTAACTGTTGTTCAATAGGTAATTGAGAAGGAACACTTGATTGTCATGAGTGCTGTTATCAATTTCATGCTGGCTGCAATACCAGCATAACATCAAATGAATTTGTTGGTTTTAACTATTTAATTGCAGTCAGTAAGTTCTTCGCATTAAATTACATTGAGATATAACTTGCGTAATATTATAATAGAATACTAACTTGTAATATAAAATGTACCAAGTGTTTACTTATCTCGGTAATTCTTCATTTGATAAGATTTGAAATGCTGCGAGAAAATAAGATTATTGAGAATCGAGCAAAATGCATCTAGTATTTTCAGAACATACTTAGTGTATAATATACAATTTGTTCTTTTATGTACATTTTATAATCTATGAAAAACGTGCGGAAGATAATTTAGATTTTCTACTATTTCAGTTAAGCCTTTAAGGGTGGCATTGTTTTACAAGGATAGATGTATCTTTTGATATGAATATTTTTAAGCGCTATGGATATGCAAAACGTCTTTTCTTCAAATTGCTCTCAATAGTTATCAAAGGTACCAGGATTATAATTTAGTACGCTAGACCGGCGTTTCGTCTGCATAAGACTCATCAGTAATGCTCATATCAATCTTTTTCTCCATCCGCGCGATAACTTCAAACGTTTTCGTCTGTATGTTTTTTTTTAAAATTTATATATTACTGAAAAATTATTACACCAGGGTTTTCGATATCACAAACTAGTCAAAACATTTACTAAATTTAATCACCGGTATAATTCTTAAATATAACTCAACATGCAGACATCTTATACGTTCAGGTATTTCACATCCAATATTTTATGGTAATATTCTTTATAAAGTTGGACGATTCTTTACAAAAATTTCAGTATTCACTTCAAAAGCTTTTAAAACCTTTAAATAGACTTATTAAGAAGGAATATAGTTACGATACTATTGTCAGGTCATTAAAAATTGCATATTTTGGCTTAAATATTGATTCACTTATAGGGTCTTTGCACCGGAACTAAACACATTGATTTTTTTTAAACAGTTGTTGGCATGACACGGGTTTTGTTCTTCTCATATATTTTATGACACTATTATACTAAACCCCTAACGGGAGGGATTGTGCCTGATATTCATATGATGAAGACACAATCTTTCAATCAGTATAATTGAGGTCTGAAGCTGGCATGTCAGTTAACTACTAGTAGTCTGTTGTTATTTATGTATCATTGTCATTTTGTTTATTTTCATTTGTTACATCTTCGGACTTCTCTGGAACTGAATTTTTATGTGCGTATTGTTATGCATTTACTTTTCTACATTGGCTAGAGGTATAGGGGAAGGGTTGAGATCTCTTAAACACGTTTAACCCCGCCGCAATTTGCGCCTGTCCCAAGTCAGGAGCCACTGGCCTTTATTAGTCTTTTATGATTTTTAATTTTAGTTTCTTGTGTATAATTCGGAGTTTAGTATGACGTCCATTATCACTGAACTAGTATACATATTTTCTATGGGGCTAGCTGAAGGACGCCTCCGGGTGTGGGAGTTTCTTGCTACATTGAAGACCCATTGGTGGCCTTCTGCTGTTGTCTACTCTTTGGTCGGGTTGTTGTCGCTTTGACACATTCCCCATTTCCATTCTCAATTGTATTTCTAATATTTCACAGTATTATAACATTTTCCAAATAAAGAACTTCGGCGAAACAAATACTATTGCATTATAAACAGTTTGAGTGTAATTTCATTCCTCGAAAAACAGTATTGCATTTAACTTGTTGATTAATGTTAAATGTTTATGTTGTGTAAGTCAATCATTCATACTGTTTAATGATTGTTTCATAGACAATCATGTAATTACTTATACATTTTACTGTCTAACATTAACGGAATGTTGTAAAGTAGACTGACATGGTGAAGGTTACCATAGTTCTGTTGTACTAAAACGTGTATGCTTTTTCTTAATTAAATTGTCTCGCCATGTACTACTAATAAATAATTTGTTTATTGGGTTATGTTGTGTTGCAACCTGTGCTCATAGTGCAAGTCGGTATTTTTTGTATAACACACAGTAGCATTATTGATTAAAACTCTGAAAAATTTGTACAGCTTTTAGTTGGCCGATTTAGTATTATTACATTATATACATTTGTGCCTTGCGCCTTTCTTTGAATCTTAAAATGATTTCCTTTCTTTTAAGTGTCTTGTCATTTTCTTTTTATTTAAAGTTACTGAGCACACAATAAAACACACTCCGTATTGAATCATTGATAAATGAATAAACTGTACTGATTGATAGGTTTTTAAGGCTCGATACGACAGATTCCTATAATTTATTAAAGGATGGCGTGATTAGATGTAATAAATGTGCAGCATGTTATATTTTATCTGCGTAGGATTGATTTGTCTGGAATTGTACAAATAATCAATTCCAAAGTAGTTTTCATCAAGGTCAGTTTGTCAGATTTTACAACATCTATGTTTGTGCATTTACTTTATTTATCTATACCAAAATTTTGTTCGTTGCAACTGATAGAGAAAATACAAATTAGCTATAAAAGAAATATAACTACAGGGGACACGTTGCATGTTTATGACATATAATTACCGAAATAATTAATAAGGTCTCAAAATATGTCATATCGACAATATAAAACCCCTCAACAAATACGAATGAAAAACAACTGCCATACCTTGATACAATTAATCTTTTTTATCAAACAGCAGTTTTCAAACTTCTCACAAAAACACGATAGAAAGTGAAAAGTTTAATCAGCTATATAACCAGGTTCAATCTTCAATATCTACAGAAGGAAAATAACGGCTAGAAAAAAAGGTTTAATTCTTCAAATTCTCAAACCGAGCATTTGCCATTTTTAATTAACATGATTTTATCGTAACCTTCCGTCAAATCCAAAGTTGACATTTCGTAACTAAGGAGCCGCAACGTTGACTTGCTGAAATTAGTAAATATGCAAGTTATGCAATAGAATAGAAAATAAAACAAAACCTACCTCAAAAATCAGTTGTGATACAATATCAGGGTTTCCGCTGGCGGTCGCCATTTTCGCAATTTGCGAAAAAATAATAATTGTGGCGATAAAAATTCGTCATTTGCGAAAGAATTTGGCGAAAGAAATATATTTAACGATTTATTTTCCTCCATCTTGTTTATTTACTTTTTTTATAATATTTCTATACTGATATATGACCCATATAGATGTGTCATATACAAGAGCAAAATCTCGTCGTCAGAGAATTAAATTGGCCTCATTTTGAGCTATGAACAAATAAAGGGTGTTTCCATTTCAGAGAATATAAATACTGTTTTATTAATGATATTCTGTATATGCTAATGATAACAACGTAGAGATTATACATTAAGTCAAATTCCATAGCAGATGATTTTGAACCAAAATGCAAAGAGAACTTGACACCTATCCTTTCAGACGAAATAATGCATAAGTATGTATTTTTTTATATCTTTATTCAGTTTTTTTCTGACATCTGAACTGAATAAGATACAAAATGACATACCCTATAAATTCATTTTCAATGACATTACTTGTAATGCTATGGTAAATCAGATCATGTGTAGGTTATAACGATTGATTCAGACGCATAGCAATCTAATTTGTGTTCTTAAAATAATTGCCACAAATACTGTAGTTGTATTTAATGCTCTAATTAAAAGTAGAAAAATGGCAATACTTTTTATTTCAACACTTTTTACTCAATCACAGGTATGCAACACCGATCTCAATAACTGTGATGTTAAATTTAAATCAACATGGTATATACCGAAATTTAGGCATAGCTTACTGTTTCAAAGCTGATATTATTGATCTTTAAGGTCAAAGTTAATGAACCAACGTATTAAGTTGCAAATAAAAAATTATAAAAAAAATGATTAGCTTCAATAATTATCATTGTTAGGACAGTAAAATGTATATTAAATGTTCTCTTGGACATTTTTAAGTGTCACTTCAATTAAATGTTTGAGTCGCTTACCTGAGTAGCAGCTGTAGACAAGCAGCACATGAGACAAGAGAACTTTGAATGTAATGTCCATTAAAACACATATCCAACAACAGATTCCCTAATATTATACATACATTTACATTTATTGTTGGCCACTTATATCATAATCAAGGAAATAGAAGAGCATTGTTCCAGATTAGTTTTTAAACCATCACAATATAAGTATCTCATCAGTGCAGTTGAAAACACAATGAACAGAGAAAACAAACTGTCCAATAATTATATAGTCAGTAAAATGAAAAGATATTTTTTATGTACTAATATATCCCACCTTTACTTTATTATGTGTTCTTTTCCTGAACTTCTTTTGTTTAAATTCCAGACTCAATATGTGTTTCTCTGCTAGTAAAACCTTTTTGCAATTACGTAATAAGAACCAGAAATAGTCTCCAATGACTTAATAGTGTTAGTAAAGAATAAACACGTATGTCACATCTGCACAATAGGTGTTTATAATTCCTTAATTCAAATATAAGATTGTTTACACTATTGTATAAAACGTATGTTTTCTTTAACAGTAAAAATGCTATAGTATTGACGAATATTTATTCATTCATAAAATATGGGACTTGAAATAGGCAATAACAATCTTGTGCTAATCGATTGTGCAATGATGTATCAGTAAATTTATTGTATTACTCATTATAGCCCATTTCAATTTATTCACATGAAAAACCTTGAAACGGTTCACATTTCAGGAAAACAACAACATGTCTTTTAAACATAAATAATTATCAATGACATACAGACATTTCTTGGAATACACTTAGTTCATTCATTCGAAATGAGCAGACGCGCTTCATACTAAAATGTGTACATAATAAAATCTTGTACAGACCTATAAAATTTTAAAAAGAAGCATTACATTCTGACAATTACATGTTTATGTTATAACCATTAAAGTTCGAGTTGTAATACATTCTCATTTATCTTCCTACACATTATTGTGACGTCGTCATATGAAGCACCTGCTACAGAGGACTAAATGACATATTCTAAACATTAAAGCATGAAACAAAATAAAGCAGGTTCCAACTCATACAGGCAAAAGTTGCAATTAAGTTGATTTGCTCTTTTCGAATTCGTTTAAATTGATTCACGTTTTGTCATGTCAGAGCCATTGAGGCTGCCTATATAGATTGAATGCTACTCGGGTTCTTATCATTGTTTAATTCCACATTATTTGGAATTTGATTTATAGTTGTCGCGTTAATAATTGCCATTAATTTTACGTCTCCTTATGAATCACGGTATAAGATCTTGTAGATTATGTAACGCCAACCGTTTCTTATCAATTTAAGATATCATGTACATATAAAACTTTTAAATGATTAAGTAATAACGTTTATGGTGAGAAAAATCCCCTAAAACGCATATATTCTAATGACTATGATTTTCCACATTGTAACACACGGCAATTGCCTTAAACGGTTTTTAATTCTCTGCAGTTTACAAAGTCTTGTAAAGTCCCCCTGTTCTTACTTTAACTAAAACGCCTTTTACCTACTGTTATTATTATTATAATTATAACAAGGCATTTTTTAAAACGCATTATTTAACACGCATAGTTACTTTAAGCGTGTTACATGTTACAAAAATATACACAAATTCGTACACAAAAAAAAGGTCATAATACCTTTTTAAAGTAAACAACATCAAATTTAATATAAAAAGTGATGACTCTAACAAAATCATCAACTTGGTTAAAAATGAATTAAAAGAATTATTTGTCTATAACTATGTATTGTTTAATCATAACCCACGGTGCTTACTGGTATGTTACGATCATCCACAAACATTGTCATGTAAATGTCTGTAAACATCATGTATAATATGTTCCAGATAAGAATCGATTTAAAAAAATATCCAGAACTTATAAAAGAATGTAAAAAAAGCATTAACTTGACCTGTGCTGATTTTGTCTAGGACAAATTTCCATAACCTGCAGACGTAAAATAATTACTTTGTACATGATAAAGATTTGATCTATACATTTACCATATCGTAAAGTTTGTATCTTGTGGTTAATGATGAAGACACTATATATGACTGTCTTCATTTGTATAAACATCAATTTTAACGGACAATAGTCATTTTGATATGATTGCCAATGAGACAATTCTCGACAAGAGACCAAATGACACAGAGGTTAACAACTATAGGTCAACATGCGGCCTTCGACAATGAGCAAAGTTTATCCACAAAGTCAATTATAAAAGACCCCGAAAGAACAAGTGTGAAACAATTCAAACAAAAAAAAAACAACTTTAATTTATGTCCACCATTATTAACAAAAACAATTGTATAACATAACACAGTAATAAGACTGAATTACAGGCCTGAGAGAAACCGTAGTTTAAATCCAATTTAAAACAACATCATGACTCGAAAACTTAATTATCAATCAGTACACATCAAACATCCAATGGATTTAGTTACAGACACAATTAACATTCAGCGAAAAACATGATCTTGAACAATGTCAAGAAAAAGGTATCGACGGATTGAATAGCCATGAATACGTACATATATGTAACAATAATATTTAGTTTGATGTTGAATTATTGATATCCAAATAATATAATAAAAATTAATACCAAGTGTTGATTTGGTAACATTTAAGAATTAAAGACGTTTTTTGAAAGATCGACAAGTTTAACTTTATCGTTTCAGATTTACCCTTATCGTTTCTAAATGTTCGGGCAGAGAAAACAACGTCTCCGTTTGATTAAGGTTTTTCCACAGGTACAACTAAACTTCAAAACCAAATATGTATATCAATGGAAGAATTGAGTAAAGGTTTTAAGTTATTTGTGGTAGCGCAATCCCTGACTATATAATAAACCATATATTAATGTATTACGTGTCCGTCTATTATATCCATACTTAACATCACAGTTACAAGTACTATATTGACTTTGAAACATCAATAATAGAGGTCGAAGATCCCTGACTACAAGTAAACTATTTAAAATGTTTAAATTACACACTGGCTATGCCATAATACCAGGGCCTGTTTAAATGTCGTAGTTTACCAGTCATAATACAATCATTTGGCATTTTAGTATGATTTTTTTAATTGTGGCACATTCAAATATTCATGAACAATTCATAAAGTTTAAAGAATGCTACGAAATAAGTAATGATAACAATCAAAAGACATTTTTTTTGTGAAAAGTTATGTCATCTTGCGTACGCATACGCCCCTCTGATTGAACTTATATAGATATATGGCATAATCAATGAGATGTTGGGGTAGCTTATCATCGTTATAAAACTTCATATAAATTACTATGTACAATCTCACGAAATCGAGATTATTCGACATTTTTAAATTAATACGATAATTGACGATATAAAGATCAACTTATGGCGAACTAGATTATAATCCGGGTACTTTTGATACTATTAATAATTTAATTTTGGATGTAACGCGTCTTCTGATTGGCTGACGTTGTTTTGTTATCAGACCATAGACATAATTAGTCATGTGACCGTGACGTCATCAACGTTTTTTCAAGGCTTTCTACGGTTTAAAATGGAATTTAGAATTAAATTATAAGAAATGACTGTAATATTTTTTCTTTCGATTCGAAATAACATAAAAAAATGTGGTGCACACTGTTAAATAACCCGCTTCGCGCGTTATTCAGTGTGCACCATATTTTTTTATGTTATTTCTTCATAAACAGAAAAAAATATTACAGTCATTCCTTAATTAGCATGGTTTACCCTCACAACGAGCTGTTTAGTAAAAATACTCACTAGGTTATGTTATAATAGAATGGTAACGCTACTTGGAAACACTTATCTTAGCCTTTTTTTTTTATCAACGATCATTGATTTAATCTTTCCGGGAATGAATCAATAAGTTCAAATATATACAAATATATTGTACCTCACGCAACAACATTAATGAAATTTGCAGCTGTAAAAAAAACTTTAGTTTCTATGTTAGTGAGACTTAACTAAACTCCCAAATAAACTTCATGAAAAATTTTCTGCAACAACTAAATGGCAAGTAAAGATAAATAATCTGATAAAATTACGGTTTCTACCTGAAAATCTATGCATCATTTTGAAAGCTAGAATCGTTCCAGGAGATATGTAACAAAGAACATTTAGTGACGCCAACATCAACGAAAAGTTCTAAACAAGTAATGCTATGGATTAGATGATCACGTCTATTGAGATGCTTGAACTATGCCTGACAAAAATAAATTGACGGATTTTATAAACTTTGTGGTCCTCGTCCTTTTTAAGTTGCCATTCAATTAACTGTTTTTGTCCATCTCGTCAATTCAAGGAGATAAAAAAAAATAGTACAACCAAAAACCTATATATGAGCAATATAAAAAACAGACTCTGTTCAGCATTAATTTATATTTCATATCAAGCAGCAAATCGTCTAAGGCCTTACATGACTAACTCATAAAATATTAGACTAGATAAAAGTACGTAATACGCGCGTAACGTCTTCACAAGACTTGTCAATGGCGCCAGTACTTAAGCCAAACAGACGGAAGGCCAAATAAAATATAATATTGAGGAGCACCACAACTAAATAAAATTAAAACCTTATCTTTTAACATAATACAGAAAATTATGAAAAACCTTTGAAACCGAGTCTTATTCTAATCATAAATGAATGATTTATATATTATATTACTCATACTTATCTTCATGACAGATTAAATTGCGTTTCCACAACATTATGATTAATCAAAAGTTTGCTCATACTTATCTGGTGTTTTTTCCGTTATGCATGGCATTTATATATAAACATGTACACAACATGAATATAATTTTATATTAATACAGATAAACGAATAAAACGAATAAAGAAGCTAATTTAAATCATGCCAGTAGAGTGTAGACTATACGGACATTCAGCCTAAGAGTCAATTCTAGTCAAATCAAGTAACGACATACTACTTTGTTCCCAAGCAGTTATGAATTTACTTAAATGCGATTGAACATGATATACAATCATCAAAAATTAATACAAACGCCCAAAATAATTAAATATACATATTACATTTATGTCCCGTGTCTGAGGGAGATATGATGAAGATTTGTTCACCCAAGAAAATGATTTTTCGAGGTTGAGCAAATCTTCATATCTCCTAAATCAAAGGGAAATGGCTGTTTTATTCCACTGCCTATGCACCAATATATTAAATATTATTTTGCATACATTTTATTTTCTTATCCGCTTGTTTTTATAATTTAAACTAAACATGACATACCCACTGATAAACAGTACGGATCAAAATCTAATTATTAGTCTTTTTGTTTTATCCTCTGAAATAATTTTGAAAAAGATATTGATTATTGCTATCGCTATTTTAAAAAAATTAAGAAGTTTAAAACGTTATGTACATTTACCGCTATCACATGATGTAATCCCGACATGTTAGAGGGGGATATGATCCTCAGAATGGGAGATGAGGATTTGTGCAATGACACGTGTGATATCAATATGTATAAACAGTGGAATAATAATTAAACATCGTTAGTCTTTAAGGGAGAGGCGAGAGATACCAAATAGTCATTCTAATAAATCAAAATAAACTAACAAGAATTTGAATAAAAAAAGATCAACAGATAAGGATCAACACAAAACAGAACAAAGAAGAAATAAAGTCTTAGCAATAATAAATTGCCACAAATGGGTGATATCAGGTGCTCTCTAAATAAATAAGATACATACTTAACAATTAACGTTAACATCGATCTAATTGCACATGCAAATCAGAAAATGTTTATTTTTATCAGATCTCAGACCTGTAAGTTTACATTTCACTCAAGCTTTTATAAGAAGTACAAATTAATTGACATCAATTTTATGCTGGCTGCACCACTAAAATGTAGCATAAAATTCAATGAAATTGTCTCTTTTTTTAATTTTTGATTGCAGTTAGTTATTTCTTCATATTTGAAAGAATACATTTATTACTAATATACTATTGTGATAAAAATAATCACAATTTATCTAAAATACATTTAGTGTTAACTTATCTACTTTTATGTTCAGGGGGTTGATTTTAAATGAACCGATTATATTTCGAATGTATGATGCCAGCAACATAAAATGTCGTCAGGTTTTTAACAGCCCTTACACAGTGTGTATATATTTTGTTCTGTTTATGTAAAATGCATTGTCTAAAAAATACTTGGGATTATTTAAATACATTTTTCTGGCATTTCTATTGTTTGAGTAAATGTCATTTGGAGTATACGCCAATTGTCATGTTTTAAATAAAAGCTAGACAATTCCTTATATGACATGGAAAGAAGACTTACGTATTGCATCATCAATAAATAAATACACTGTGTTTCTGTATTTGGAATGAAAAATTCTGATATTTTATTAAGGAAGGACATGATCCTATCTCGTAAAAGTGCAGCATGCTTTATTTGTTCTCGGTCTATAAATGATGTATCTGCAGTTTAATAATCATCAACAACAAATTAGTCTTCATCATCGACAGTTTGTCAGTACGGCAGTTTGTTTATTACTCTTAAAACATAAAACGACCACTGCTATTTACTTATTTCAAATGTTTATTTGCTACAATCATGAGAGAAAATTTAAAAAGCTGGGTAAAATTATAGAGAAAGAGAATATCGTTGATGAAAAAAAAACAACATAAAAACATACTTAAAACAACAACCGAAGGATTGAGAAGCCTTTTAACATTGTTGACCTTACAGCATTTTATCTTTGGAGCATACGCGCCAATTATTTAAAGACAATGCCCAAAATTAATTTCCGCGTAAAATAATACAATCTGCAACAAATTAGGATGTCTTTAAGTAGAATGGTACGTATTCTATAACATTTTCTCGAATCACTAGTATTGTATGTTGTCTTGCAACATATTTCAAATGCATTCTAGCAAATAAAAACGTACTTTACAATGATACTACGATTAGTTCAAGACTAAATTGGATTTAAACAATTAAATAAACAATATACAATAAAAAATACATCAACATTTCATATGAATGCCATAACTAAAGAGGAAGCACAATTTCATCGTAGGTTTTTTACCGGGATATTTCAAATCAGTTTGTGTTGTCATTACCAATGCTGCCATTTAGTAAAAAAAGGCAAGACAAGCTACACAGAGGAACAAGTGGTCAGTATGGTGTAGATTTTTTATTGACAACATTTTTTTTTTAATTTAAATTGAGACAAATTATCAACATTCCCATGGTAACGAAGTGTACGCCTCATCTAACCGACCTCTTCTTATTTATATATGAATCGAAATTCCATCAGACACTTGTCAAAAGCAAGGAGATGAAAGAAGCCAGACTATTTGATTTCACATTCAAATATATTGTCGATGTTCTTTCCATTAACAATCCGAATTCATTACATTTGATTCGTAATGGATGTGTTTGTAATAGGCAATTATACCTCTTCTTATATTTATCGGATTTGACTCTAAAACGGTTTTTACCAAATTTTGATAAACTTTTCTTTAATTTCTAATAAAACTATTCAAAATGCGGTTAGAAGGACATACGAGGTTAACGTAAGTGAGACAGTAAGGCAAAAATATGATCAACAGAAAAATTACGAAAACAAACATAAACTTCTCTTGAACTGAATTTTAATGTGCGTATTATACGTTTACTTTTCTACATTGGCTAGAGGTATAGGGGAGGGTTGAGATCTCATAAACATATATAATCCTGCCGCAATTTTGCGCCTTCCCAAGTCAGGAGCCTTTGTCCTTTGTTAGTCTTGTATGATTTTTAATTCTAGTTTCGTGTATTTAATTTGGAGTTTAGTATGACGTCTATTATCACTGAACTAGTATACATATTTTTTAAGGGGCCAGCTGAAAGACGCATCCGGTTGCGGAAGTTTCTCGCCACTTGAAGACCCATTGGTGGCCTTCGCCTGTTGTCTGCTCTATGGTCGGGTTGTTGTCACTTTGACACATTCCCCATTTTCTTTCCAAATTTTATTCTTCAACAATTATTTTTTTATATTTCAAATCAAGCTACTAATGACACTGGTTCTCAAACCAAAACAGATGGACTGCCAAAAGGAAAAGCGATATTGACGAGCACTGAAAACTTAATAAATAAAAAAGAACAAACACTAGCTGCATTGCATTTAAACTAATTCAGAAAATTGCGAATAACCTTTATATTCTCATGATAAGAGATTTATTTATGATAAACAATACACACTATGTCTTCATGACAGATTACATATGTTCTCAAACAACACTAAATATCTAGCAGTTCCGTTTAATCAAATATTTGATTTTTGTTATCTGAGATTTTTCGTTGTGCATAGCATTAGGATATAAACAAGTGCACAACATGAAAACTTATGTGATATTGATGCAGCTAAACGAATAAAGAAGCTAATCTAAATATGCTTATCAAGTTTAGACTCTCCAGTAAACAGACGAAAAGCCAAAAAATCAATGCCAGTCGCATCAAGTTAAGATATAACACTTTGTCTTAAAGAACTTATGAATCAAACTTTACGCGATTAATCATGATATACAATCAACAAAAACGTGTACAAACGCCCAAATTTTTTTCTATATATATATATGATACAGAAGACGATCAATGACTGAGGTAATTGTTAACTTTTCAACATCTAATTAAGATAGATGCATACAGTATATACAAAGAAACTACCAAACAGGAATACACTCAGACAGGGAATACAAAATAAATCGTCTAGATGTCATTGACAATGCAAAATGCACAATCATAAAAATTTTAATAACGGCATTAGAAAAATCAAAATATGTTATCCTTTGAACGAGAGGGAAGAGATACCAAAGGCACATTATAATTCATCAGTCGAAAGTTAACTAAAAAAGACTTAGCTAAAACAGAAAAAAGATCAACAGGTAAACATCAGTACAAAAAACACAACATAAAAAATATCGACTGTGCAACACGAACCCCTTCCAAAAACGAAGGTAAACCCAGGTGCTCAAATTAACTTTGATGAACGACATGACAGCATTATATAAGACAAATACGTAACAATTAAAGTAAACATGAATTTCATTGTACATGCACATGCACAAATTGCTTAATTTTATCAGATCTCAGACCAGTAAGTTTACATTTCACTCAACCGCTTTTTTTGCACCACTGGCATTTAATCAAATGAACTTGTTTGTTTTCTTCATTTTTAAGCTGCAGTAACTAGCTCTTCATATTATAGGCATTCAGTATTCACTTAAGTGAAATTATGAAAAAATAATCGTTATTAAATGTTAGGACGTCACAATGCTAGACGACCATGCTTGATAACGTCACATAAAGAGGACAACACTTTCTGCGCCAATAAGGAAAATCACTTCACAAATGTACGACTTGAGATATTGTCTATTTATTGACAAACACAGTAAAATGCCAAGTTATATCATCGTCAAGCAGAAAAAGAGGGAGTTAATGTTAAATGTCAAACACACATCGGAAAACCGTTTCCGGAATATGAAACTACCTGGCGCTGCATAACTTTGAAAAGGAAGGATACAAATCATATGATGAACTCAAACCACTATAACTTGTGTAATACGACATTTCTCGACTCGCAACAGTTGAATTTTAGATAATTGAAAAGCTCAGCAAATCTCGCGCTTTGAATATTATATTAAAACTCCACTGTTTGAGTGGAGAATATAGGAACACACTTGTTGCAGTGGTGGAAACAATATATCTCTAACCGTCGAAATGTCATTATTTTAACAAAATTGTAATATACTTAACTTCATTAACAAAACATGAGACCTTCAGGCCGTATTCTCAGTTAACTAAACTCGGTGTTGTGTTAGTGTAATTCAAACGTAAACTAACAAAATTACGTTCCTATTGATAAACCTCAATGTTTACATGTAGTTTAAGTCAGGAGTCTATGGGTGCGGGAGTTTCTCTCGCTACATTGAAGACCCATTGGTGTCGTTCGGCTGATGTCTGCTCTATGGTCGGGTTGTTGTCGCTATGACACATTCCCCGTTTCCTTTCTCAATTTTAAATCATGTTTTGCCTACATGCAGTCAATAGTCCATGTAGAACTTGTGTGGTTCAGTGTAGTCAAAACAAGGTATTTAGAACATGCATTTTACCATGTATATTTAAAGAAGAAACGATTTTTTAATAAAATTTCTTAATTTTACCAAATTATATTATTTAGTCGATATATTAATTGGTTTAATTGTTATATAAAAAAGGAGCAACCATTTAACTACATTATTGTATTTATATTCGACACAGAATGTTTTTCTCGCACATTGCAAGAACAATTTTATTTAGTTTTTCAAAGCTATCAATCAAAAAGTTTTGTTCAAAATTTAAGACAATTAGGTATGGGGACAATCTGAATATTTTCGCTTTTATTAAACAGCATACTTTTTCATAAATTTTGAATCAGAATATTTTTTATGGAAAAAAAACCCTTTTTTTAGTTGAATGGTCATTAACTTAACCCCTAATCCAGACTCAAAGCATCATCATTACCAAACACATAATTCATGTAAAAATGTCTTCCCGAATTGACTGGACGTTCACAGAAAAATTTGCAACTGGACTTGACTCAATCAACGATTCACTCATACATGCATTACTAAAACTCCCTGAACATCGCAATCCTTGTTCTTTGTTTTAGCCTACACGATGTATTGCGTAATTAGTGGCGGATAAATATTGGGGCGGGTTCCGGGGGTGGGAACCCCCTTTTTCGGACGATCAATGTTTGGAACCCATGCATTTTAAAAATGCCTTTATTCGCCCCTGGTAATCGAGACTTCTTTAGTATCTATAAAATAGGTGCAAATCATTAAAATGGCTTTCATCACTGTTAGAAAAGTTGTCCAAGAAATTCTATGTAATGAACATTTAAATGACATCTAATTTATAAGTGTAAACAAACCTTATGCACAGGTAACTAAACCAGGTGTATAGATGTGAACAAATTTAATGTGAAACCACTGTACATTACATTTAACTAAGTGTAAACATGTACTGTGCATGGCGTTTGGTGTGAACACGGCCTTAGATAGACGATACACTAACGTTTATTGATTGATGCTATGATGCAACATACTACATATTCTAAACATTATTTTTCACTATGATTCTATTCAATATTTCCTTCAAAAACTCTGAATCTATTGACATTTAAGGAAAATAAACTTCTTGAGACACAGTGACTGGGTTTTCAGCATATATCTAATACATGCAATAATCAAGGACATCTATTGAACTCTTTGAAAATGTCTATAAATTCAAAACGAGTATTTGTGTGCTTTCTTTTATCGTTGTTTGCGCTCTAATGCAATACAATTGAAAGACATTTCTGTTATTTGGTTTCAATTAAAAATTCTATTGGAAAATTTTGGTAGTCTCAGACCTATGGTGCAAATGATTAATTAGAAATTTAAAGATGTTTCTAAATATAGTGGATATTTTCTGAAATTGGAAATGTTTAGGGTCAGTCATTCATTAAAACATGTAACATTGTAAGAATAGATTAAGCTAAATTAAGCATACATGCTCCTTTATCTTACAGTGCAAAGTACTGAAAGTTTGGTACCCGTATACAAACACCTATGCGGCTCTAACAACTACAGGTCACCGTACGGCTTTAACAACAAAAAAAGCAAGTCAGCTATAAAAAGGTCGAACTAATACATTTTGTTCAAGCACAAATGGAATATGACGGGGTTACTATCTTAGGAGGGGGGGGGCTCACCATCTCCTACCCCTTGACAGTGGTGAAACATTACAACCTACGCACAAACTTAAAACATCAGCTAAAAAGTCTTAATTATTCAAAAGATACAAATAAAAATACATCTGACAAAAACACAGAGCACATGTGGACGGGTACTTGCACATCCCAACAACACATTGACACTAAGTACGAATCTGACAGTACTTGCAATTTCTGACAGCTCTTTCAATGTAAAAAATAACTAAAACAAATCATGTATCTAAAACTTAATTATTAATCAGTACACATGGATGTTAACAGTCTCAATGGAAATGGTACATATTTTGCGACAATGTAGATTTCATGATTTATTCGAATTTCATTTAAAATTATTAGAATAAATCCATCGATATTTCGAACTATGTAAACGCAGATTTAAAATATCCCGAATGATTACCCATGCAGTTAAGGAATAACACCAGTCATCAACAACACTTTTATAGATATCAGGATTCCAAATTGTGCCTATTAGATTTAGACCACAACAATATATTGAATAAACTTTACCAAATGTCTGATATACGATACAGAAAATTAATAACAGGGGGCCGAACAAAACTATCCCACACATTAATGTGCCATTATTTTGGAATAATAAACATCAAGCGTAAGAAAGGATTATACACAAAAAAAATATATGGTTTAAAAGAATTTGCGAACATTAAAAGAACTCAAAGGCGAATAAAAAAAGGGAAGGTTCAATAACCTAGGCAAAATGTAATGTTAGATTTTATCAATCAAATAAACGAATGTTATGTTCCTGTCTTGTCATTTCAAGATAAACAACAAACAAAACTCGATAATTAAGTTTCCAACAGCCCCGTGCAAGTCGCCCTTTTGTATTCCTTTAAATTCTTCTTAAATACATGGATACATATGTGACTGTCAAATGTAAAGATTTTGCTTAAAAATCATAAGCTTCAAACATTTATAATGATATCGTAATCTTCATTTCGATGCATGGCAAATGCATTGCTATAAGAGGTTTTTGTTTTCTAAATACATTTCGGTCTTTCCTTTAGCATTTTTTTGCACCCGTTCTTCCCTTCTGTTCTCACGTTAACAATTTGAACAAGTCAATGAGTTGATGTCTTACACCGACTAAATTTGTGTGGTTACATTGCAAAAATCATTGATAAAATCAGATGAAAGCCAGTGAGTAGAAGCAGATTAACTGCATATAAGGTGTATAGACAGTTATTAATGCGAGCGGATGGATAACTTTCAAAAATAATTAACAAATAATAGAGGATACAAGCCGTTAAGTGAATGGTTGCAACTGCTATAACATATTTGTGGTAAATACCTGTAATATTATAGTCAGTTTCAAATAAGATTCAATATTCTAGAATATTAAAATCGTATAATCAATGTCACGATCAATGCATCAACTATCAACGTCACTTATTTTGCTGTTGTCCATAAACAGTTGACATTACTTTGTATATTAGAAAGCTTTGATATATAAAATGATCAGTTCGTTAACGTATTAGATCTAGCAGAAAAATAAATTGTTAATATTACAGTAAATATCAATTTAAACTTCTCTTTGTTAAAATAATCACGACACACTTAGTGTCAATATCATAATCCCGGGGAGTGTATTTTGTGTCATTAGCTTGAAGGTAGTAAATACAAATATACCAAAATAATAATTAAATAACAATTACATTTATTAGATTTATTACATAGATTAAGTTAAATAAAGATTCTACCACTGCATCAAGTGTAACACGTTATTGTTTCTACTCGAGACAGTAACATTTTCAAATTTAAAACGCAAGATTTTCCGAGCGTTTAGATACTATAACTGTCACTGTCCAGAGTGGAAGTGGAATCAGTTTCTCTAACGATTTGTGGACGGTAGTTTCAAATGATGTACAAAAAGAGGCGTTCTATCTATTTTATTTCTATTTTATATTTTTAAACATACATCTCAAGATTATAAAATTAACAACTCATTTATCTATTGAACAGTGTAACACTAGTATAAGACCGAACTTGATAAAATGTTATGAAATGATTGCACAAATTATGATGATATAATTAGTTAACTACTTATTATAATAATATATGTCTAAACTAGTTTTAAACAATCTCATGATCGTTATTTAAGATTACTAACAATCACTAAACAATCTATACAACAACGAAAAAACTATGAATATTTAGTGTACACAATTAAACTTGCAAATGGTAAAATGATCGACAATATAATAAGCATTATAAAACGTTAATGCTTGTTTTGAATCTCATCCTTTTTTTATTATCTTTTTTGAATTGTCATACACATTTTAGATAGTTTTCTGAACAATATCAGTTTTCAGTTTGATTGTTTATGTTATTACATAATCATACATTTTGGTTTAAGATAAGTGTTATATAATTTGACGTTTACAACAT
Organism: Mytilus galloprovincialis; assembly: GCA_037788925.1. Taxonomy (NCBI): domain Eukaryota; kingdom Metazoa; phylum Mollusca; class Bivalvia; order Mytilida; family Mytilidae; genus Mytilus; species Mytilus galloprovincialis. The sequence goes on from CM075341.1 coordinate 50,635,529, forward strand.
GCAGCTCTAAGGTATCATGAGAAAGTGATATCTTTTTGCAACTCAATTTTTGTTAGTGCAAACACAGAGAAATATATTATATATAAAACACATTTAAATTTACAGTTATCCAAAAACAATCTTTGTAACTGTTATGCGAGACTTATCAATCTACTATCTCTAAGATTATCACCAAATGTGTTTTTTTTTTCTTTTTTTTTGCAGATCTGACATACCAACATGGGGGATTAATGCACTGCTTAACTGTACATATTATGTAATATAATATAAAATATAATGCATACAATTAAATGTAAAGTCAAACATGAGGTGGGTGTAAAACATGCAAAAGAATAAAAAAAAAATAATAAGATTATACAGAATCATGACTATCACTTGCGACTGTTGATGTCGATGTAAACGTGTAAAGGTGAATTAAAAAAATATATCAATTTAATACAGACACTTGAATTAGAAAATTTGTAAATAGATATAGGAAGATGTGGTTTGTTTGAGTGCCAATGAGACAACTCTCCATCCAAATAACTGTAGGTATGTTTAAAGTGTTATCATGGACATAAAGTAGCTTATATTCGAATATATATAATCAGAAAACTGTTGATGAACCTATTCACATGTTGATTTATATAAACAGACTGTTCATAAAAATTGAAAGCAACACAATATATTCATATGAAAGCAACACAATATATTCATATGAAAAATAATTGAAAAAGCTTCAATACGATTTTTTTCTTAAATCTCTTGAGGGTTTATAAGAGGTAATCAATATTTCAAAAGATTTGACCGAAGTGCTATTCTCGAAAGAAAAATTGTTTTAAAATAACGAAAAGATAAAAAGAAGTAACAAACAGTTAACATTTCGATATCAAACAGACTTGTTATCGCGGTGATTTGAATCTCTGTCTACATTTGATAAGTTTATCGGTATCAGTGCAAAAACTGTCAGTAAAAATCAAAAACTGAAAGTTTCAAAATGTATCTTTTCCTAGTTACATATCATAACAGGAAGGTCCTTATTAATTCTTGTTTAATGTTTTCCTTTTTTTATTTCTTTATGCCTGACTGTGAACGATATCGATTTGTCGATGGCACATTCCCAACTAAAATATTTATTAAATTATTGAAAAAATATATATATGTTACCAAGTTCAGCATTTGCTCTTATAAACATAATTTAGCTATTCTAGAGCACATGATATCACTCTCAGTTTTTGGTGGGGTTCCTGTTTCCCAGTATTTAGTTTTCGATGTTGTGTCTTTTGTAATATTATTAGTCTGTTTGTCTTTTTATTTTTTAGCCGTTAGCTATTCTGAACATAATTTAGTTAGTTATCAGCAAAACTAAAAATGTTAAACTATTTATTAGAACTTGCGTTGACATTTATATGATTTTTGGCATTGCTGCATGAATATTGTTTATTTTACTCAGATAACTCCGATTTACAACCTGAAGATAAAATAAAACAAACAAACACACACACTCAGAGGATCATTCAAAACGGAAAGCTCGTATTTGAATGGCAAAATCAAAAGCACAAACACATTTAACGAATGGATGACAACGGTCAAATTCCTGACTTGATACAGGCATTTTTGTAGGTATAAAATGGTGGATTAAAACTGTTTTTATAACTAGCTAATACTCTCTCTTGTACGACAGATGTATATGTATTATTTATTTTGACAAAACTAAACTGAAATAATAGGTAAATTTGTAAGTCTCTCTCACAAGTTTTCGGCAAATAAAACAGATATGGAACTTATTAAAAATTCTCTAACAATTTACCAGCATCTCGAAACTTGTATGCTACTTGTCTTTTCTTATGTAGAATCTGACTTGTTATGTGATTTATAAACACTATATATTTGAAAACTACTAGGACCGAACATTTCTGACCAAAAGCAAAATTGTTAGTTAACAAACACACTGTTGTGTTCCTTGTTTTGTTTACTGTATAAATTATTTCTAGCTTGAAGTTACGTCGAGACAAGTCAGTTACATGCACTAGTTTGCATCATAATAATGATATAACACACCATTGTTAATCTCAGACATTTTGATTCATATGTTAGATAAATATTTGAGTTTTGCAATATTTCAAATTTCCCGACAGATCATTTTACTTAGCTTGGGGTTTCGTTCTGCAATCATTATTTGATGTACTATTGATAGAATTTGTAAAAGTGTTGTGAAATGCTAAGCCATAGTTGTTGCGTACATATTTATAACTGCATTGTATTGTAATACACATTTTTTAAATTATCTATTCGATACTTGATGATAATAAAGATATATTTTCAATAAAAAAAACCAACACGTTTAGCTCTAATACTTATTACTAAACGTTACATTTTTTGTTCTTTGAACGTTTAAATGGTGTATTCCAATCCTCCAACGCACAAAGTATTTTAATCCTCAGAAAGAGTCGTATCTAGATTCTGTCTTTGATGTCTAGGGATTTTGTTTTCGAAGCAAAACAGATTATTTGATGAAATAAATATATAATTGGATAAAAGCGTTCGCCCAGTGGGCAAACAATCTAGGCATATTTAAGAGCAAGAAAAAAAAAATATTATAATTAAAAACCAATTGTTCAGAGAACAATTGAAGGTCTTTCCACCAGTTAATATCTATTTTGATATTAAAGTATTAAAAATCAGTCTAAAATGTCAGTTCATATGGCTTTATGATGTATAGATATGAATTTAAAGCAAAGGTCAAAATCTAGAACGTCAGATTAACCTATGACCTTGACCTCAATTTCAAGGTCACAAACTTAGGATCTCAAATCAAAAGACCCTAGGTCTCTAATATGTATGGTTAATAAGTTATATCACTTTACACATAATGTTAGATATGATAGGGGCAAAAACTCCCATTTATTGTCTAGACACCCTTTCAACTAAAATTATTCAGTTACGACATGTCGCAACTATCAATTTAGTCAAAATAATTTGTCGATATCTTATACGGTTTCTGGAAATGAGTGGAAATAAGCCTAATTCAAAAATAAGAATATGACCTTGACCTTTGACCTTGACCTAATTTTCATTTTTTTGGACCAAGGATCTCAAATCAAAAGATCCTAGGTCTCTATCACTTATGGTGTTCCAGTTTTAAATACATTCCAAAATTTCAGATACAAAAGGGGAAATAACTCTCATATGGAGCGTTCATATTGCTTCGGTCGAAATTGGACAAATCATGTGAAGGATATAACGAGCAATTTTATAAAATAAATTTGTCGTAATCTTTTACGGTTGCGAAGGAGTTGGGGACACAGGGAAAACAGTGTTTGGGGAGATAACTCCTACAAAGAAAAGTATTCAGTTACGCAGGGTAAATTTCAAAAGCGCATAAACTGTTCAATATCATATACCAAATATCTAAGCGACATATTGCGAAACAAATATTTATCGCAAGAACAAAATTAGGCGGAGGAAAAAAAAATAATCAGAAGAAATACAATAGGTCTTTCCACAGAAAAGTGGAAAGACCTAATAAGAAGAAGTTGCAAGGTAGCTCAGTTGGGATAATGGGCTAGATGTTTGAACAATACATTAGGTTTTTGTATCATAAGCCCGTTCGTCCAGTTCAAAATAATTCAAGCATTTTTAGGTTGCATTTCTTTAAATATCTAAAATGCAATGTGCCATAGAAACTCTTTTTACGGCTAAAACTGTACCACTTTTACTACGAAGTTTTGAAAAAAAAAGTCATTTCAAGTGATATGAACTTAACATCGAGTCACAGTGAACTAGAAATAATTTAATGCTAACCCTTCCAATACATCCGAGTTAACTTTGGTGTATAATTGGGTTCGTTTTCCAGAATGTTATGTTTTTGTGTCGTGTTTGTGGGCCTTTGTAGATTGCTTTCATCTTTTTGTTGTCTGCTTTTATCCATGAAATGGTGTTTGATTTACTTCTAGATACATCTCTAGTTTGTTTCGAATATTCATACGTTTGTAAGTTCAATCCAATGACAGTATGATACGTTTATGCTAATACGTGCAAGAAGATTATCATATACAAGATTGACAATCGTTATCTCATTTTCGTCTAAAACGAATGACAAGGTCCTTATGTAGTAAAGAAACTCATTTCAGGAAAGGTAAATGATACTGAGTAAATCAGAGTCCTGTTAATATGTAATTAATAATTACTTAGCGATTATACAATCATTAGACTACATCTTAATTGTTTTTCATACAAAGATGACACTTTAAAATTGCACTATTCCTGATATAAGAATGAATTATAAGGAATTTTTCATCGTTGATCAATTTTCATACATTTGAATAGAGCAGTCAATATAGAAATAGAAATGTCAGACACTGGTCAATCACGTCATATATGATCTAGAGGGTCTGTTACATCGCATTCAGTAACGAAAAGTATCCTCTGGGATTGTCTAAAAGATGATTTAGTAGGTCTAGACTGACATTGATCAATATGTATGGTCACTCAGTCAAACAGAAAAAAAGCTTGTTATGATTATACAAATCAAATCATGGTGAGATCAAACATCGTTTCAGACTTGAAGTAGTTTTACTAGTGATTTACAAATCATTGCATGTTATAAACAAATTCAAAGCTCAATTAAAACAAATATAGGGTTGCTTTTTATTCTATAGGTTTTCCATGAAATAACAGGAATACTGTGAAAGACATTAATCTCAATATCTGATTAGCATTGATAATGCTAAAGACTCGACTTTGAAATCAGATAAGTTATCATGCTGTTGGCAATAGCAACCTGTTTTTGAATTACAATGTAAAACTAAAAACTGCTTATTGTGAATAACAACCATTGCAAGGTTATTGAAATTTATATATGATTTCCTCTTCTAATTTATTGAAGTGCTTCTAACCTGCAGAAGATAAGTAGTAATAGGAACAATTTAATAGTAAATACAACGTCTATTAAAAATCAATAATAGATGTCTTAATATTGGTTACATATAAATGTATATTCGTATCCAGATATCATACGCAAAGATATGGGCACGCATTATTTACAATAATTTTCGAAACTGTATTTTACAATAAATAACACCCAAAATTGAAAAAAAATACTGTCTAGTTTTTCCGGTAACACTTAAGATTGGGCGATAACAGGGGAAACACTTTTCAATGATCAAATTGAACTTTGTATATCGAGACCATACTAAATAAACTCATCATAGATATTACTCAATTTATTTCACTTGACTGGGCGGAGTTTAACCGTTTCGCTCATAATAAACCATTCCATCTATAGATAGGTGTTTTAGGATAAACTCATCAATGAAGTGTCCAGTTATTCTTTTGTAAATTCCTTTGATGGCAGTGATAGGTGATTAGAAATCAGTAATAATTATAACGGCAATCATCCTAATCACACACATCTTTAAATAGACTGTCCTTATGCAAATTAAAACGTAAGCTCCGCCCGATCAGTTGAAATGACATTGGTAATACCAGGACTAAATTTAGTATATACGCCAGACGCGCGTTTCGTCTACAAAAGACTCATCAGTGACGCTCGAATCCAAAAAAAGTTAAAAAGGTGAAATAAAGTACGAAGTTGAAGAGCATGGAGAACCAAAATTCCCAAAAGTCATACCAAATACAGCTGAGGTGATCTAAGCCTGAGGTAGAAAAGCCTTAGCATTTCAAAAAATTCACAGAGATGCAGTGGATATGTCTAAAAATACATTTCAATATTTTTTCATTCGTGACACTAGTCATAAACTGAATGGTTACAATCATTTGTATCTGTAAAACTCGTAGTATGTTCCAAAAAAGATTAAATATTTAAAACAATTTAAAGTAATAAAAGAATGTTGCGATAATGGCAACAATGAACAACTTGTCTTCCATCAACACCAGATGTTATTAAATACTTTTTACATGATAAAGCTATGATATTTTAAGTTATTATATCGTTAAATTATCAACGTATTGTTGATGGCAATTCAACTATATAATTCTCTTATTTTATCATATATAGATTATATTTAAAATAAATCATTTTTTTTTTATTCATAAATGGTAATACAACGAGTCAGGAAATTCGGTCTTTTGAAATTGTTTCTTCATGATTTACATACGATATGCAGACAACTTTATCTTTTTTTTCAAATGATTTGAACGGATCTCTTATTTCTTATTTCATATTTAACGTTTGCCCTTTTCAATTTTTTTTTAACTTTCCCCAAATGGTTGACAAAGCATATTTTACATAAATTATGATTGCCAAAACAAATCCATCTATAAATAATATTCCAAACAAAAATTTAAAGGAATCCTTCCTCCCCCTAAAAAAACCAAAAAAAAAATAAACATTTGTTTTAATATATCACCCTTTTAACTTTTGTCGCAGGACATATTGATTTAAAGTAATTGGCTGCTAATTGTAACGATTGCGATTTCTAAATATCAAAACCTTTTGAAGTGGTGGATTTTCCTCCCTGATTTAATAGCTTTCTGTCTTTATGTTGTCATCTTTAAATATAGACAATGCTATTTTCCATAGTAACTCTCTTCATAGCTAACGCTGTACCATTTTTACTTTTGATGTTTGAGAAATAAATATATCTTAGAATGAATTTTTCGAAAAACTAAGGATTTTCTTATCCCAGGCATAGATTACCTTTAGTTAGCTGTATTTGGCACAACTTTTTGGAATTTTGGATCCTCAATGCTCTTCAACTTTGTACTTGTTTGACTTTATAAATATTTTGATATGAGCGTCATTGATGAGTCTTATGAAGACGAACCGCGCGTCTGGCGTACTAAATTATAATCCTGGTACCTTTGATAACTAATTAGAATGAAATTCACATATTATGCAATATATTCTTTTCAAACGTCAACATATTTGCCTATGCAAGAAATATGCACTGTGTATATTCCCCTAATGTCTCAGATTTTAAAGATATTCTTATACGCTGTACTACCCTTCCCTTCATTTAAAATTAGATTTGACAGCTACTCATGTATATTTATATTGGTAGCATTTCTTCTAGAAGAACCACAGAGATTATCTCTGGCAACCAGAAGCCAACAAAACAAAACATATATGATTAATATATATCTCCTCAAAAGATGTGTGGTTTGTGAAAAGATGTGTGGTCAGTGAAATGCAATCTGTACTAATGTATCAAGTAGTTCCGTGTGCAATATTTGAAATATCTGACTTCTAATATAACCTTTAAATGGTCTATTTTATTCTTTTATTTCCGTCTTATTCAAAACAATTGACATCGATAATTACTTACCTATAACAAATTCAATGGTCAACCAACACACAGTTTTGTCCATGGTTCTAGTTCTCTGTATTCTTCCTTCACAGAACATGTACTGGTTTGTTATCCTTTTGAAGATATACCAGTATGTGTCACAGTTTCATTCATAAGTTAGATAATCATAACATCTTCGCAGTATTTCAAAATTTCCAAATGAATCTATTTTTGTAGCTTGCGATATCTCCATTTAGTAGATGATGCAATTATTTATAGAATTTATAACAGTATTGTGAAATGTTTATCAAGAGTTGTTGCATATTTTTTATTAACTTGATTGTATTCCGCTATAAGTTTATATTGGTTTTTGTTTATATGCCATAATTGGTTATTAAGAGAGTTTTGAAAATATATTTAAAAGTGGCAACTTATATTTTCCCTTCAAATAAACAACTATATCATATCCGAAACAGTATGGACGAAAGATGTTTTGATTTTTTTATAAATCTATAGACTATTTACAATATGTTTGAATTCTAGTTTTTCTAGCAGTTGTAAAGCAATATTATTCATTAGTAAAATACATACTATTTTGAATCGATTGTTGCACTGATGCAGCAATATTACTCATTAAATTAAATCGAATACTTTTGTTTGAAAACCTTGAGACTATAAACATTTCCGGAAAATCCACTTATTTCGATACAGTGTCTGGCTTTGAACACAAACAGATATCAAAGACATGAATTTATTTCTTTGACTAGTGTTAGTACATTTATTCACATTAGTAATTAGATGAACTGCATTTGTCGATGTTTAATCTGTATGAAATAACATGTTTGCTGCAATGATAACATTTACTGACACATGATTCAATTGGCAGACTACTGCCCTATGAGATTAAGTATAAAACTGAGGATTGTTACAACACAATGCTGTAATTTTCCGTGATCGGTTATTTATTGGGTCGATACTGAATTATTTGAAGTCGTTATAATACATTGAGCAGACAAAGTACTAAAATATTCGGATTCCAGAATATAACATTTGTCCCCACAAATAATCTATCAATTCATATGGCTTAAACTCTTGATATCTCTGACTAAGCGCTTTTTTTTTTTTTTTTTTTTTTTTTTTTTTTTTTTTTTTACAGTCGTCTGTGTATTATGCACATACTTCAGATATCCCAATCTTTTTTTTATAATAATTTATGTAATACTTTTTACATACGGAAAATATAGAACCAAGTCAGAAGAATAAACATTTTTTCCAAAGGTCGAGCAGTTGATTTTGCTATTAGTTAAGGGTACTCCAGTTTATCCTTGAAAAAGATTGACTATTTTTTAGAACAATTTCCTGTTAAAATTCCATCAAATATTGCAATTAGATACCACCCAAATCTGGAGATTAAAGAAACGTCACCCATGATATTTCGACAATCAGTTAGCTCACATTCGTTTTGAGTAATATATATATATATATAATGGCACTGTCTCCAAAGCAAGATTTGAGAATTTTTGTTTCGTTTTGTAGAAGTTTTAATGATTGTTAGAGATTTTCGATTTGTTTAACTCTCCCGGACACAGTCCAGTAAATTACAGTTCAATAGTTCAATCCGGCCCAGTTCAGATAATACCATGTGGCATAAAAAAGTTAGCTTACAAAAAATGAAAAAGTAATTATTGGGTATTCAATTTTTTTTATGGGTATCGATTTTTGCGGATTGCTGAAAACCTTCACTTTCGTGGATATTTAATTTCGTGTTTTGTCAAAGTCAGCACACATGTACAAACTAATTTCAAATATGCAATTCGTTGAACATTTATGTTCGTGGTTAACCTGAAACCAAGAATTTCATGAAAATTGCTGAATCCACAGTATCCATGATCTGTAATCAATATACATAAACGACAAACATATTGAAATGAACATTTTACGAAAGATAGATTGATTGATAGATGGTTGCTTTACACCGCATTAGCACAACAAGGCTATATTATGAAATATGACGATCAACCGAATGCATGCGCATGCCTGGTGTCCTGATAAAATTTCAAATCGTGGTGTAGTGGTTAGTGCATCGGACTACTAACACAAAGGCTCCTGGTTCGATTCCCGTTCGGGATGAAAATTTCAGGAACTCAATTTTCGGCTCTCCCTCGACACCATTTGCGAGTATGGTCTTAAGGAAACGATGATAGTCCGTCGGAAGGGGACGATAAATGGCTGACCTGTGTTAAGAGAGAGCCATTTCCTTGCACGTTAAAGACACCCTTGTAGATTTCGAAAAAGAGTAGGCTAATGCCGCTAAAGGCAGCACTCGCACCTGCAAAGTGGAAAGGGATTAATATAAGTTGTAAAACTTGTTTCCCAATCCACTATAAATAAATATGTTTAAATTAAAATTTCAAACGTTATTTAAAATCTTGCGAAAATACACGATTATATTATACTAGCATTATGATAAAATAATCGCTTGATAACTAAAATGCATTTAAACATGTTTACCTTTCTGCTTTCATGGGGTAATTTTTTTTAAATGAAAAAATACAATTTGATGATGCTAAAACGAGCAGAATGTATAGTTGGTAGGTTTTGTACAGCCTGTTCACAACTTATCTACATGTATAAATTTACTATGACATATATTATACATTGCCTATAAGTAACTTGGGTATTGTTATCCAGACTTCTTTTTCTTTACAGTTAATATACGATAACTAAATGTGGTATTAAAGCAAATAAGATAACTATTCACCAAATTTCAAATGAAGTAAATAAGTGTCTAATTGTTTGTAACCTTTATTTCTCTTCTGTTCTTTCAAACCACTACGTACTTTTAGCTTGAAATACTTAGCAGTAATGTATAGAACGTAAAACAGTAAACCATGTCATATTTATTTCAACCATGCGTTAAATGGCGAATTCATAAATACTTATATAATCAAGAAGAATTTGTTATCTTTCATTATTACGAAATGCTGTCAAGAAGACGTACTGACGTAAATGAATATTGTACGGACGACTGCAACTTCTATGTTTTTCTCTGTTAACATCGATTTGCATTTTCCGTTTGAATTATGACTAAAACATTTATTTATTTAATTAAGACTTTATTAACTTCCGGGTGAAACTTTTGTTAAAAACATATCTAGGACATTCTACTTGAAAGTATTTGATGTAAAACATATATTTAGAATAATAATTTAGTTTTTAGTTGGGAGATTTGGTATTATGATAGTCTAGACGTTTGTGCACTGTACAATTTTGTGGAAGCTAATCATGTCAGTGTATTGCAGGACATCCAGACCCTTTGTATTAAATCATTATTAATTTAACAAATTTTACTTAATGATAGTTTATATGGTGTTCGATATGACAAATTCCGAAAACGTATCAATGAACGGCGTGTTCGTATGTCCTTAATGTGCAGCATTTGATATTGGTTTTCTGTCTCGGATTGATTGTCTGAAAATACTAGGTAGGTAATCATTTATAAAGTCGGCAACATTATCGAAGTTTAGTCAGAAAGTGGTTTAGTAATAATTGTAAAATGACAATTATTGTATATATTTAATACACAATATTTTTTCGTTACAGTCATAACAGAAAAATGGTCAACAATTGTCTTTCGATTGAGGAGGAGTAAGGTGTCGAGGTGAAAGAATAAAAGATTACCAGTCTTATCAAACAAACTATTTATGCCACTTACCTGAGATGCAGCAGAAGATAATCAACAAAGAGAACAACACAACCGTGTATTTTATGTCCATTAAAACGTGTATCCAATGATGCATTCCTTGATATTCATTTACAAATACATGTACTGATGTATTCATATATCATATCCAAAGAAATCAAAAAGCATTATTCAAGATTAGTTTGGAAAATGTGAATTCCAAATTGAATTTAATGCATATATCCCCTTTTTTCCTTAACATCCAGCTACAAAATGATATTACAGAAAAAAAAGTTTCGATAATGAAATAATCACTCATACATTCAAATATACATCATGTTAACAAATGTAAGGATACTATTGTTTACTATTTTTTTTCCTTAAATCATTCCTTAAATTCCAGACTCGATATGTTTTCTCTCCTCTAGCGAAACAGTTTTGCATTCCGTAAGAGTCAGGAATATTATACAATCACTTTATTGCGTTTACAAAGAATAAATAATTATATAACGTCTTTAGTTGTCTGCACGTTACGTGTTTATAATTTATTTTTCTTTATATGCTTAATTTACACTCATTTTTGAAACGTTACAGTTTGAATGCAATAATGTTAACGAATATTCCATTAATAAAGTATTAGACTTGAGATAGACAATAATACAGAAATATATATATATATATATCAATCAATTGGTGTAATGACACAGTGTAGATACTATTCTGTACGCTATCCGGAAGTCGCAATTTTTGAAGCGAGAACTTTTTGGATCACATTTTAAATTTGATGGATATACTGAATTAAACGGTAAGTTGATCATCTGTACATTGCTTAATGATTAATTCAGCCGACATCGATATTCTCAAATGGTTTCAGCTCATTCATTATTCATAGTTTTGCCTTAATCAAGAGATGTCCAAGTTCATCACTAAGGAAAATCAGTTGGTGGACCTAAAAACAATCTTTTTACCCGCTTACTGCACAAATTAACGTAAACACCAGACTTAATTTAACTAAATGAAGCATATTTCAAGTGGCGGTAAAAGTTTTAACCAGATCTTTGAAGCAAGACATAAGTAAAATACACTTGTTTGAATTTCTCACTGTACGATCAGTCTCGCTTGTATATTTTGAAACTGTATGATCAATCTTTACTTCACTGTATTCTAGTGGTGATTTCAAAGTTATTTACGATACATTATACATTATAAAGTGGCATTTTTCTAAATAACACAAATATATTTCAATACATTCACATCCTGAAAACTTATGAAACATGTTTGAGCTTGATAGGGTGTACTCGACTTACTACATTAAGAAATGTTGCTAAAATAAAAGATAGGTTTGTTGTATATATAAGTTTCAGAAATGTCCTGCGTTATACTTAAAATTGTACAAACACACAGATTTAATTAATATTGTTATACAAAAACGTTTTAATGGTTGCACCAACCTTCAACCTATCAACCGATTTTTCTGTGGAAAATCCTGTTAAAAAGGGTGAAAGTACATAAGCAAATTATTGTCATTTCAACAAGTTGCCACGCAATTAACAAATGCAATCAGTACAATGACATATATGGATTAACCCAGAAATCGCTTTAAGTAAACTGATTAAATCCTTTTCATTTTAAATTCATTTGATATTGATGCAAGTAATGATTCCTGTAAAAGAGGGACGAAAGATACCAAAGGGACAGTCAAACTCATCAATCTAAAACAAACTGACAACACCATGGCTAAAAATGAAAAAGACAAACAAACAACAGCACACATGACACAACATAGAAAACTAAAGAATAAACAACACGAACCTCACCAAAAAACTAGGGCTGATCTTAGGTGCTCCGGAAGGGTAAGCAGATCCTGCTCCACATGTGGCACCCGTCGTGTTGCTTATGTTATAACAAATCCGGTAAATAGTCTAATTTGGTAGGTCACATTCATGAAAGGGAAGGGGATTGTAGTCACGACGTAAGGAACATATCCGATATCATTTGTGAAACGGTTATTCCATAACGGTCTACCAACTCGTGATGGCGTCCGTAAAATTTACGAAGGGGTATTTCAACTTCACCATTTGGAACTCTTGGTTTAATAGCTTCCTTGTGAGTAGCAACCCTCTATCAAGAAAATTATGATAGGAAATGCCAGCACGGGAATATCGTATCAATTGGGAGATATATACCCCGTAGACAGGTGCTGCTGGGATGTTGCTACTTACAGATGGAAAGTTCACAATTGGAAAGCTAAAATCATCTCTTTTGTCGTAAAGTTTTGTTTTCAACCGACCCTCATTGTTAATTTCTAGATGTAAGTCAAAATATGAGGCCGACTTAACTGTATCTGTAGTATCGTTTATCTCTAGCTCGATGGGATAAATGAGTTCCACATAGTCACCAAATTTTGAATTATTTAGTGAAAGAACATCATCTACATAGCGGAAAGTAGAGTTAAAGGATATTGCTTACTTCTTATTTTTCTTTCTCAGAAGTTCCTACAAGAAGTCAGCCTCATAACAATAATGAAACAAGTCGGCAAGTAGAGGAGCACAGTTTGTACCCAGTGGAATACCGACAGTCTGTTGAAAAACACGTCCTCCGAACGTAACAAATATGTTGTCAATCAAGAAATCAAGCATCTTGATAATATCAGTTTCAGAGAATTTTTTGTTTGAATCAGAGTGATCCTTTACAAAGAATTATTTATCCCTCTCTAAGACAAGATACTTGTATATACGTTGGTCATTTTTTTTTTATGAAGCAAAGTAATACCAACTCTTTCAATTTGTCTTTTAGTTTGGAATGTGGAATACTTGTGTAAAGGGTAGAAAAGTCAAATGTTTTAATACTGTTACAAGATGAAAGAGAGTTAGATAAACCTGTAAACTTGCCCAAATTATATCACATGAATTATCTCCCCACGCAAAGCTTTCTATATCCATTTTTTTGTAATTTTAAAAGAGACAAGTTTGATTGATGTAATCATCAATTGATCAACGGCGGACGGTGTAAATAGTCTTAAAAATGTAATAGTTAAACAGATAACTGCAACGATACACTATTACAAAGTCCACAGGCGAATCATGTATTGCTTTTTAGGCATTTGACTTTAAATAAGACTGACGAAACAAAAATACAATTATTTTGCCGTCAACAAAAATCATCAGAAATATATTTGTATTGTCTGATGAAAGAAACTACACGTTATAATTACCTGGACAGTTCATAAAATCACATAGACACGTATATACCTTCAAATTGCCGTTGTTTTTTTTTAATCAAACAGTCTCGCCTGTAGAATACAGTCAGTTATAGATTGATCGTACAGTAATTTATTTTGGGATTCTCAAGGAAAACATATTTTTTATGGAAAATACGAATATTCTACTTAAATACGAAAAGAATATTGAAACAGTATATATTTAACTGTAAAATAATACAAATATGTGTAAAAAAAAAAATATTTGCTTTGTACTACGAGAGCAAAATTGTCCATCGATTTCACTTTTTTCTGTCAAGTTGGTGTGATACACACGTATATTTTATATTCTAATGCATGTTTTTGTTACCGTTATTCATATTTATGATGCTATACATACATTGAAGATGTTCAAAGCACTTTATAGATATAGGATTAAACAAATGATGAGAAAAATCACCTTAGGCAAAACCGTCCTGTTAGCCAGTTGGAAATCATCGCTTCGAAAATCGCGACTTCCGGATAGCGTACAGAATAGTATCTACACTGTGAATGATGCATCATACTGTTTTTAGTATTACCCATTATAGTTCTAATAAATTTACGTTTAACAAAATTGAAACTTTACACATTAAGAAAAAGCAAATAATTAACTGAACACAGTGTCTGGTCTTCACGAATATGAAAACTCAGGCAATTTTTGCCGACTTTAAGAATATTAGTTTAAAATATTAAGTGCATTAATTTCAAATTTGTAATTGGTTTGCCGTTCTTTGTCATTGTGTAATCTGTAATAAAACAGAAAGACGTTTTTATGCAACTAAAATTTTTACTAGACGAAAGCTGAATTTGTATTGTCAGATTCGGCGTATGAGATATATTTGCCAAAAAATGCAGATGTCATTAATTACTTTGTTCAAAATCAAGGTTTACTATATAAAACTTTTATATATCAAGATTCTTAATTTCTTGATTATGTTTCATAAGCCTTATATTACAGTTTAAATGTATTTATATACATAAAGTATATTTGTTTGCAGCAGCGAGTGTATTTACATCGGCAGTAATTCTTTCAGGGGTCTAAGAAGCTTGGGAAGGGCGAGGTTTTACCAAGCTCTGTCCTAGTTTTGTGCCGAATAGAAACAAAAATCTATTTAATGATGACCTTGACCTAATAGTGTTTTCATACTGCAACTTAAATTATAACATTGATAGGTATTTAAATTGTAACACACATTTCAAACTTATTTTAATCCCATAATAAACCCCTGATTGTGGAAAAAGTGTTCCCTTATGAAATTGACATTACACAAATAAACTTGTTTTACTGTATTTAGGAAATAAACACAACTAGTTGCAGTATAAATACTTTATATAGCTCAAAATAATAAAGTTAACAAACATGATATGGTATGTTCCACTGTGAAACGGTTAAAGTAGTGGTATAAGACAATGCCTAATAAAATGCTATGAAACTATTACAGTTCTATGATAAGCTACCGGCAAACGTCGTAATTATCCTTAAACTCTCATTTTTATGCAAAATCCTGCATTCTGAGGAATTCTGAGGCCTTTTAAGAAGATGTTTTCAGTCTGACAAATTACTATTTCATACTTGTTTATATCTTCATAAAAAAAAAAAAAAAATAAAAAAAGAATATAGTTCAAGAAGACACAATTTCATGGGACACTTGTTTTGCTTACAAAAAACTCATCAACTTAAATAATCAAATTAAAAAAAAACAATGTTTTTGTTTAATTTTATTTACATAAATAAGTTGACTTGTCCCCTATTTTACTTTTGGTTTCTGATGCTGACTCTTCATGTTCCAACTGATTTGTCTCATGACGAGTTTTAACCCTGTTCTCGTTAATGCATTATGACATGCATACATCCCGGTACGTGCAATGGACGCTTTCTGATACCAATGGCTTAGTCTTGTTATCATCATCACCCCTCAGTTCTCAAATTGAAGCTAATCACATTTAATATTATTACCGGAAATTTACTTTCGTTTCAGTTCATTGCAACTGTAATGATAAATCCCGAGCAATACGAAAAGAATTATGACGACATGACAAACGCTAATTCGATAATAAAAGAGAAGATCGAAAAGTTTTCATCACCACGTGTACCTTTGGAGTAAAGGAAAAATTCAACAGGGAATCTTTCAACGCTCTATTTTAAGAAAGAAAGGACATTTACGCGACGACTATGTAATAGATAAGGCTAATTAAATTAACGGTACCAATTTTCTTGCACCAGATGCGCATTTGACAATAGATGTCTCTTCAGTAATGCTCGTGGCCAAAATATTTGAAATCCAAAGCTTATATTTTATAACAATTATAATGAAATTTCAAAATGCTGTTGTATCTTGGTCAAGATGCATTTGTTCGAGTCACATACCATTTCAAATATGTTGATTTTAGTTTTTGATGTTCAAACGTTAACCACTAAATAAAAAAAAAATGTGATGACGACACCGATTTGTCGATAGCAAAGGTACATCACACAAATTGCTTAAAACATTCATTTTCAAGAGGAACAACTTAATTCTTTTACATTTTCAGTTCAAGGCTTTTTATAGCTGACTATGCGGTATGGGCTGTGCTTATTGTTGAAAGCCGTACGGTGACCTATAGTTGTTATTTTGTGTGTCATTTTGGTCTAGTGTTGAGAGTTATCTCATTTGCAATCATATCACATCGTCTTTTTTATATATTAACAGTATCTATTTGACAATTTGAATAATGAAAAACTGTAAACAGCAATTGGTGGATGATTGGTTAGGTTAAACAATAACAAACAAACATAATCATATGGTTAATCTATAGAAACATACAGTTTTAAAATAAATGATGCGAAGCTCAACATGTAACAATGTGTTTAGTGCTATTGAAAGAGGTTTGATTGTATTATAAAAATAAATTGATGCTGTTAAACGATGATTTACAATACACGATGCATATGTACTTAAATGCATTTTACATAAAAAAAAAAAAAAAAAAAAAAAAAAAAAAAAAAAAAAACGAAAAAAAATATATTTATATAATATTATTTTCTAAATTTTACTAATTTTTAATTATATCATTATTTATTATACATATTTGTATTCGACTTCGTGTTTATATTCTAAAACTACCTGTGCATTTAATTCATGCTATCGGTTTAACTCAGATGACATTGAAATGGTTGATCACATGTAATTGATGGATCTCGTTTACGATAGGAAGCTTATACTATAAATAAGTTGTTAATTGGTGCAATATTCAACGATGGCATAACATGTCAAATTTGGCAATGGATAGATTATGTCTTCACCGTAAAATAGTTCATACTTCCAAAATCACATCACAGTTGTTAGTTCCACCCCTCAATCTCTTTGAAACTACTTACCCTTAACAATGTACACTAATGTGAAGGTCAACAAACATAAATTTGAATCCATGGAACACATTCCGATGGACTAAGTATATCCAGTCTGTAATTAAATTGATATAAGTCAGATAAGATTCCATGTACTTGGTTTACTTCCTGGCAATGATATAACATACTACTGTTCCTCCTTCACACTTTGATTTATAACTTACAAATGAAGATACATTTATCAATTTTGCAACATGTCAAATTTTCAAAGCGGATATATTAATGAACTTTGTAATATATTTTTTCTATAGATGATGTAACCACTTTTACAAACTTATTTACCAAGCTGTTGCATGTATATAAACATTTTCTTTATTCTGATGTAATCCTTTTATTGATGTCCGTGTCTGTCCCAAAAGTTACTATCATAAGATTTACGAAGAAATGTTAACAAGCAGAAAACAATATGTATATATTTAAGAATGAAAACAGGGAATGCGTCAAAGAGACAAAAAGAAAATCAAACCAAAGAGACGGAAACTGCCCAATGCCACCATAAGTCTTGTTAGCTAAGCAAACGATCCCGCACCCAGAGTCAGACTTCAGATTACTTTCAAACAACAATGTAACTAGTTCAATGAAAATGGACGTAGGACTTACATCCGGAACTTGTGAGAGGTTCACTTACCTCTAAAACTAGGATTAATCCTCGTTTTCTACATAATAAAATACAAAAGTAAATGCCTGTACCAATTCAGATATATACCAGTTGTTATCCATTCGTTTGATGTGAATGAGCGTTTGAATTTGCTATTTGATTAGGGACTTTTGGTTTGAATATTTCTAGTAGTGCGTTTTTTTTTAAAGAAATAAACCCGAAAAATAAAAATGGCCAGAGGTTCCTGACTTGAAACCGCCCCACCAATACTTTTTTTTTAAATTGACCTATAATGGTTTACTTTCTTTTTTCTTTTTAAATTGTTATTTGTGTGGAGAGTTGTCTCATTGGCACTAACACCACATCTTCCTATATCTAATGATTGTTTTTATACTAGTAGTTGTCATTTACTTTGAAATAGATATCAGTAACAACGAAAACTCTAATATCTGTAGTTTCTTTTTTTTTAAGGTGTCCCGGTCTGATTTTTTGTTAGAAGTTTGTCTGCCTTGTTTCGAATTGATTATTTGCGCCTTTTTCAATTGATGTTATTCTTAATGTTGTTTTATGTTGTACTGATACATCCCTGTCCCTTTGTGGTGTACCAGTGTGTGTATTTTTCCAAAGTCGAGAAGCTGTTAAAAAGATGTGTTCGTTGTCGCTGTTTATTATATTTGTTTTTCGTTGTTTAGTTTTACATGATTCAGACATTTTTTTCACGACTGATTTTTTTTACATTTATATTTTTGTGGTTTTTATAACTAACAAGGTGGAATGGGTTTTAGTCGATGATGGAGGCCGTACAGGTACTCATACGTAGGAGTTGTTTCTTGTTATTTTCTTTGTTCTCTGGTGGATAGTTGTCTCATTAGTAATAATTTTTTATTTTTATTTTTGATTCGAAATTCATGGAAGAATCTAAAGTAGGCGAAACGCGGGTAAGATATCATACGTCACGTACATTTGATTTCAATCAATTAACAATTCTTAACTGTAAATTGTTGTCGGCAGATGAAGGTAATTCCTATCAGCACTTTAATTATTTACCATTGTTTTCTTTCTAGTATTGAATTGCAGGACTCGATATGCCTTTCTCTTCTATTGAAACCTTTTTACACTAAATATATAAGAGACAGTAATATTATCCAATTGCTTTATATTGTTTATAAAGAATAAACATTTTATCACATCTTAATTTGTCTGGTAGGAAGGTGTTTGTAAGTTCTTAATTCACATATCGTTGGCATGTTAGTTTATTAACAGTTGGAAAGAAGTAATAGCATATAACACTATACTGTTGTAGGCGAATAGTGCACAGATGCAACAAGTTTTCTCATTATGTAACATTTCAAAACTCTTGTTTAAAAAAAACCTTCAATCTATTTGAATTTGAGGATAATCCACTTCTTTCTATACAGCGTCTGGTTTTTCACACATGCAATCGTCAAAGACATAAAGAGAATTCTTTGAAAAGATTTTGTAACTTAATTCAAATGGAGTAGTAAGTTTGTCTGTCAGTACAACATTTTTTGATGTGTTGAAAAAACATCGAAAGTCTTTATTATCAAAATGTTTATTTTTGCAGTTAGAACTTTCACAGCAAAAATAATCCTGCGTACGGGATTAAGAAGAATCTCATTGACGTTTTAACACAGTGTCATATTTTCTTAGTTTTGTCATTTAAAAAGGGAATGATTTATGTCTTGGTCCATTAAAAGGATAATCCTATTAGTAGTAAACACATTATAGCTCCCCAATGTCACAATTGCATAAATAAAGGCAACAGAAGTATACCGCTGTTAAACATTCATAAACGATAATTTCTCAGTTAACGTGGCTTAGAAACTTGGTATTCTGTATTTTAAATGCTGTATGCTAAACGCTCGTCTTAGATTTTTGAACAAGTGAGTGGTTTATCTAGTTTCTACATAAAAAAAACCTTTATCAAGTCTGGAATAGGACAGTTGTTATCCATTCATTTGATGTATTTGACCTGTTGAGTTTGCAGTTTGCTAAAATACTTTCCGTTTTAATGTTTCTCGAAGTATGTTTTGTTATATTACTTTTTACTTGTAGATTAGTTTATGATAAACACATAAAAATGCACAATTAATTGAATTAAAAACTAAACTATGGGCGAATTCTAGACTTTGATAAAGAAGACAAAATATTATTTGGTAAAAGTGTTTTTCTATGCGATACAAGGTCAAATATTTTGCCCCTTAACACATATGTATCTTTTAATATAAGACTTGATAGCTCATAAAAGGTCATTTGAAAAAAAAAATAGGCAGATTTTTTTTATTTTCTTTCTTTTGATTTGAGACCCGAACAATAACAACGCAAATATAAGGTAAAAGTCCGAGTTTCCTTCCATATTTTATAAATCAAATGTATCGAAAAGGAGTTCCTTGACCTATCAATATTTTAAGCTTATTTTGATCCTTATATAATATTCTTTTTGCACATAGTATCCATTTTACATTCTTGATTTATTTAATTGCACCTAAGCTCACCTAAGTGCATCTTTAAGTTAAAGATGGAACAGAAAAAAAAACAGTATGAACAATACAAAAAATATAGGACACAGAATATCACTTGTGGTTGCTGCAGTTGAAATTAAAGTGTTCGGATGACTGAAAGGTCATGAAAGTATGAGGCAAATTTTGCATATTATGAGTAAGTTTCTATGTGAGCTTTGTAAGTTTTAATGATATCACTGGCACATTAAATGAATTTACAAATGTTTAACCAGTATGTTAATCAATTTCCAATGCACATAAAAAATTAAATCTTAGTATTGAAATTGTTGAAAGGTGTAATTCATCATTTGTTCTAAAAACATGTTTGAGCTATTATTCAACACACAAACAGAGTAAAAACTATTTTTAGACATGCAATTGACAATTTTTATGAACGGCTGTATATTATTATGTCATAGTTTGAATTTGACTCAGCTAAATTTCATTTGATTGATAACCTTGAAACAGTTGATCTGTGAATGATAATGAACCTCTAACTTTCAAAACTTTTTTTTTAACTTGTGTGCAATATTCTAACGATGATATAACAGCATGTAAAACTTTATATATTATTGGTTCATGTTTTCCCCCTTTAATGCAAAATATTGAGATCGAAAACAACTTACCCATAAAAAATTTGATAGTTAACAAACACATTGTTATATCCATGGTCTATATTTACTCTTTTAGAAATTCTTTGCTTTATATATGTTATATAAAATTTGAAACAAATCAGATAAGACTCCATACACTGGTTTGTAATCCTCATGATAATATACCATTGTTAATATGTGGCAGTGTGATACATAACATAGATAAGTTTATCTGGTTTGCAATATTTCAAAATGTCCAAATGGATCTATTTTTGTAGCTTGTTGTATCTGTTGTCAATTATTTGTGAAATATATAACAGTATTTTGAAATATCTAGCATGTGTTGTTGCGTACAAATTTCTACTCTACATTGCATTGTGTTATAGATTTTTGTTGATTTCTGTTTCGAGATCCTAAATTGTAGATATTACGAATTTTGAAGATAAAAGGCTATATGTTGAATGGCATTCATTTATGTTTGTGAACAAAATCAGTTCATGTCTTTCATTTCATGTTGCAATTAATTTCAGAGAAACAAAAAGACACACATATCTTAAATAAAAACTATACAGAATAACACAATAGAAAGGAAATTTAAATGATCCATGAAGTACGCTGGTCAGTATTGTTTTATTTTTTTTAGGATTTTCTACTTTCCATATTATCATATCTTAGCTCTATGATAGATATACAATTTTTTTTTAATTCAGAAATGCAACTATCAAAGCTTTCACAAAAGCAGAAATCATTATCGCTTCACTTTTGAATTTTCCAGATAAAATTATCGATGTTTCGTACACACTGTTAAAACTCATGTTGTCATTAAAAATGATGGTTATTAATCATTGGTCTGCATCTTAGTTATGCAACGAAGATTAGTTTATTGTGAAAAAAAATATTGGATAGTGATAGCCTAGTCAAGACGGCCTCGTTTTTGTCCACGGTAGTGACGAAAGTATTGGAGTTATTTTGTTAAAATTTTGTTTCTATCTGAATAAAATCTATAAAAATAAACATATTTTAGATCATCGTCGAATGTGTGTACAATGTAATACTGTGATTGCAGGTGATTTCATCTTATAGGTGTTTGTAATTTCTTGATGTGTTGCTTTAGGTTCTTAGTCTACTCCTCATTTATTCTTCGTACATAATGCAAGACGAAGAAAACTCCTATACGGACTCGTAAAATACGACAGCAGTGCATTAATTGCTTTTTCCGAAACGTCACAGTAACGAGGTTAAGTCGGTTGAAATCTACAACCTTGATGACAATTCAAGGCTGCCTGGTTGGAGATGAGCTGTTTGCTGTATGTTAATCTGATCACAACGGTATTTTAAACTGCAGCAGGTCCGTATCCGCAAATTAACAAGATAATTATAACAGTAGGAACTTACATTTGGAACAAATCAACAATTATGCTGATGTCATATTTATTAAGATGTTTTCTTGGTTATTCCTTTCTTGTGGCTGTCTCATAGTATATGAATATGAAGATATATTATGAAAATGCCACCTTTCTGGATTTACATTTTTTTTATCATACCTGTAGGTTTAATTTACGACGGTACGTCGTCATCATGTATGAAATGATTGCTACATAGTTTATGAGCTAAAAATAAGACGTTTAATTATGCGTTAATGATCTCTTAAAATGTATCATATTCGTAATTTAAAATTGATACTTGACATTACCAAAAACAATAAATTGTCATATACATGTATGATGACAAATTTTTCTTTTATGAAATTTTGGTTTTCCGTCATACTTATGAACTAATCTTTATCTTTATATGAGTATTATACAAGTTCGCGTATACAATACGTCACAGTTGTGCTAATTGTGATCCCTTATATCATGTATATTTATATATAACAAGGCGATTTTTTAACTGCAGATAGAGATATATATCAACAGACATTTTGGGTAATCGTTCCAGTATACATATAAATTCAAATATATTACATATCACATGTTACTTATGTGTGGGTCGTATCAATAATAAAACCTCTATCAATTTAACACCTTTTATTATTTTAACAGAATAAACTGACTCACAATAAATAAAGAGCGTATGTGTACTGTTACACTTTATCAAAGGAAACAAATACCATTCTGTAATATCATTATCTTCAAATAGAATACATGCAATATATTGCAGAGTCAAAGATATTGAAGAACATTATAAACAATATAATCAATACATCGTATGGATACTACAAACACATAGAGTGTCGCTTGTGACAGGTACTGCTATTATCAAGCAAATTACAAGTATAAAATGTATATTAAAAATATAATTAAAAAAAAATATGATTGTGCAATCATGGTTATTTCTTTTTTTTAAATTTCAAACAACATTATATAGCTGTTAGACTATACATCAAAATTGACTACCAAACAAGATAACAATTTCATTAATTACTAAAATACGTCCAAAATATTTCCAATCAGTTGCAGAAAAAAAATGCACTACGGGTCAAAATACTAAGTCTATTTATCATGTAAATACACACAAAATAGAAAAGACCTGCCCAGCCAAACAAAAAAGACAACAAAAACAAAACCACAAAACATAATCCAAGGGACTAAAACTGCCACGTTTTACAAATACTTATAATATGAATTTTTGACATTTTTAGTACAGCTTTTAAAATATCTGACCTACTCGTAATAACACTTTTGCAAAGGTGTAGTTCATGATGATGCAGGTGCAAACTATTAGCTATTAATCAGCACTGTACATATGTAAACATATCAATTTGACACAGTGTTGACATTTTATTAACTGCTGCAGTATATATTTAATTCAGATAACGTTAACTTGATTCATTAAATGACCTTAAATGATTTTTGCTGAGTCCTGATCACATGCTACCGACTATCAATACTTGTTAAAGTTATGAAAAACATATGCTTTGATTTGGTGTTTGGTGTTAAACGCAACTTTTTTAAGAACCGCATTCAGGCCATTTCGTGGCGGCCAGTTTTTATTAGTGGAGGAAGCCGGAGTGCCCTGAGAAAACCACCGACCTTCGATAGGAAAACTGACAATCCTAGTCATTTAAGATTGGAGTCGAGTGCATCCGCGCGAGCGGGGTTTGAATTTATAACCTCATTGTTGACTGGCTAGTGATTACAGTTACTGTAGTAACTACTTAAAACACTTCGCCAACGAGGCCCCAAAATATGTGAAATGTATATGCAATTGGTTCGTATTCTATCATATATTTTAAAGTCAACAAACACACCGTGGTATCTCTTGTACTGATTCAACTGTTATAATTACACTCTACTGTTTATTACATTGATGATAAATAATATAAGACTTCATGCACTGTTTTTTTCCTATTATTTATATAACATTGTCGATCTATAGCAGTTGAAAAACTACAGCACTTTTGAAATATTTCCACATATTCAAATGATCTTTTTGCTGTATACACTAATCGATGAAACAATTATTTGTATAAAATGTAACAGAATTTTTATATATCTATCAAGACTTATTGTGTGCGTATTGTAAAACTTCATTGTATTGAGCTACATTGAGTATTTATATATTAATGATGATAAGAATATTGAAAAACACATTGTCGTAGTCTTGCTAATTAGAGGATGTTAGCTAATAATAGTATTGTCTTACTTTTCTTTTCAATAAGGGGGATAACTATATATATATATATATAAATATCAGGAAAACAATATATTGCATATACTTACCTTGACCAAAGGTTGAACAGAATACAACAATACAAATGGTACTGATGATGTCCATAAAGTAAGCTGAATTGTATAAGTTTATCCGTTTATTATTTTGTTGAAAATTCTTTTGTGTCATAACTTGAACTTATAACTGTAGTTCGCATACTTTATTTTGTAATCCACATATATGACATTGAACTCTTTCTTAAAGTTTGTAAACATTATTCCGTCATTTATGAGTTTTTCAATTGTCATTTTAAGTTATGTGTTCATATTGTGTAATCTCCAATGTTTCTAGCACCAATGGAAGAGATGAATTCTGCGATAGACATAATATCTAAATTTGTCAATTCAGCAAACCAATTAAGTGCAATCTATCTGTCGTATATAGATGATCATTTAATGTGATAACACTGTATTAAAATATGATGTTTTCTTGGCAAGTACCTCGTACAGGGAAGCTATGTCATTCAGATACACAATTTAGCTTCTGTTGTCGTACATAGGAAATTGTAGAGGTTGATCGATAATTATTCTCGTGTCACAGTCTTATATAGTGTCGCTTAAGGAAGAAAGACGAATTCCTTAGGTTTCAAATTCAATTAACTAAGATTTCTCGGAAACAATTTTATAACATTAAAAAGGATGGTATTTTTATTGAATTCGAAGAAACATTATAATAGATTTAATTAAGTTTTAATAGATAACAAAATATGACATTAATTAGCACTTAAAATTTAAATAAGGTGGACACTTACTTATTTATTTGTGCTACCATTAGATATGATTGAAATACAACTTTAACTGTATGTTGTTTAAAAAATAATTCAATATAAGTCGTAAACCTAACCAGTAAAGTAAGTAAAGACGAAGTTAAGCTACATATGGATTTTATTCCTGACCAAACCTACTCTGGAACTGACCAAAAAGACTACTAATTACTACAGTAAACTTCACTTTTTTTTAAATAATAATAAGCACAAATATAAGAAGATGTGATATGATTTCAATACGACAACTCTTCAACAAAGACAAAATTACGTAAAAGAAAACAGCATTAGATCATCATATGGCATTCAACAATTAACAATACCCATAACACAGAGTCAGATACAAATGGCCCCGAAATGAAAAATGCAAATTTTATCAAACGAGAATGCTGTCTTATTAAACACTATATTCTAGCTGATAACATTTTGTTTACACTATATTTATTAAAATTTTACGATCAAACATTCGTTAGGTGTAAATAGATACGAAAGCCTTTCGTGAATTGAACGGTTTGAAACTGTATTCAATCTATTAAGATTGCATGTTTTAATCACAGGAAAAGAACGTTGGTGGGGATACATTTTTATGTTAGCTGGTCTCAAAAATCTATGTTTGCAATAGTTGACTTTTGACTGACATGAAGGAGTAAAATTCCCTTTTCTATAAGTCATATACTTTTCTTGTAGACTATGATTGTTTTAAGGGGGAAAATGGTACTGATATGAAAATATTTGATGCAAAAGATATAGATAAGTTTACATTCAGCAACATTAGAAAATATTAAATAATGTTTTTCATAGGTATTTTTCAAGTATAAAAACTTAATTGATCTCCTCAGCCTTTTAAAACATACACAACAAAACTAAAAAACAGTCATCAATTTTCAGACGAACACTATTGATGTTAGGTATATACTGTAAAAAGCTTAGCTCATGTTGTCATTAAAATCTATACTGATTAGTCAATGTTAAGCATCATTACTATAATAATGATGTAACGAAGATTAATTTGCAGAAGATTAAACATAGTGTATAGCGATGCGATAAAACAAACGGTTACGCTTTTGCTTGGGTTAGATCGATTAGTTTTAGATCAGTTAAAAGTTAATATTCTGCTAACTATTTTAATGAATGAAAGTATTTCGAATAAAATAGGTGTTATAACATTATTACAAGTCATTTGACCTAAATGTTGTTTGAAATTCCTAAAACTATTAATTTCAATTCCCCCTTTCTCGTTTACATTCTTTTTACATAATGGATAAAATCATTTCTACGCGGACTGTTAAAAACTGAAAACTACGCTATCATGCATTGGTTGTTATTTCCTAGACTTCACTATTTAGATATTAACTCGGTCCAATGCTCAGAGTTAAATGCAAGTTGAAAACGTCTATACTTCTGCTGTAAATGTCGATCACATAAAACTGCAGTAGACGCTTAAAATAATCAGAAGGACAGGTTTATTGGCAGACATTTACATTTAAAACAAGTAAGCAATTGTAATGACATATTGATTAAGCTGTTTTTTGTAGTTTCTTTTCTTTTCTTTTTTTGAATCCTTCAAAGAACAGTAGTTTAATGAATAGATAAATAATTATAACTCTCTGAAATAACATGTTCGTAACTACTGTCCTAGGTTAGGGGGAAAGATGGGATCCTGCTAACATGTTTAACCCACCACATATGTTTATACCTGTCTAAATGTAGTCAGGGACATGTACATTAGGCGGATGTGGTTTTTTAGCCGCGGTACATATTTGTTTTTCGTTCTTTTCTTTATACATCAATTAGGGAATTATTTTTTTTTTATTTTATTGACTTACATTTGTTATTTCAGAGCCTTTTAAAGCTGACTTTGTTTTCGGCTTTGCTCATTGTTAAATGCCGTATGGTGACCCATAGCTGTTAATTTCTGCTTTAGTCGGTTTCTTGTGGAGAGTTGTCGCATTTGCAATCATTCCACATTTTCTTATTTTAAAATATAGGTCTGTTTGAGAATATTTCACGGACAGTTCAGCAGACACAACAGCATAGTAAATTATATTTCAGAGATCAATTATTTATATATAACTAAAGATTTTGATCACTGGGAAAAATCTACATCGATCAACAATTAATCTGTTTGCAAAAGGCAGGAAGATTAAAGTGTTTATACTCACACGCATGTGCTCGGAATTATACAATGAAACACATATTCACTTATTAGATCCATGTAAATTTAACTAAATAAAAGTTATATCAGAAGAAATGATATGTTTTGTTATGCCCTGTAACAACATACTTGCATATGTAGTCCATGAATAGATTGATGTGTAACAAGATGCCTTCAACAGTTAGCAAAACCATATAACATAGAACAAGTTAATAGTGAAATCTGTCAAATATTAAAACAGATAATATATTCTACTTGCCAAAGATTAATCTATCATTTACACAATTCATTTATCATACAGTGATGAACTTTTTAAATTCTACGGATGTGGAATAGTCTTTTATTCTGTGAAAAATATTCATTTTCGTAGATTTCGTTTTAGTCAAAGTAAGTGACAATTACAACAATCACAAAATGGCATGATATCAGGGTTTACGTTAAGTAAAACATAAGCAAATTAAAACTTTACTATCAATCCTTATCTTTAAATCATATATGCATCAGACTCTATAATTACATTCCAATGATATGCACCGTTAATATAGTGTTTACGAAGGGAAGATTTATTTTCAATTAATACAGCGTAATGGTTAGCGAGAAGGTTAAGTAGAAAGCTAAGCAACAGTTTTATTTTATAGGGAAAACATACCATTCGATCGATAAGTCTTACAGAGAATTAAGTTGCAATTCTAGGATCTATTTCGATGCATATAAAGATTTGAATGGAATAAACTTTAAGTTTAGTTATTGATGTAGAATTATTTTTACGGTAGAACATATTTCACGATGGCAAATCATTAATGGAAAATGAATGAGTAGTGTATTCGTTCAAGACAAACCAATTCCGACTTTAAAAAGGCTCATTGAAAATACAAAGAATATATTTGATAAACCAGACAGCCGTATTGTGTACATCAGACTCATCAGTTTCGCTTAAATCAACGCAGATGAACGAGAAAAGAAGACACAACGTCAAAGAGCATTGTAACCACATCAAATCAAAACGTCATGTCTTATATGACTTATGCTATTTAAATCAATGAGTAGACAACACCCTTTCAATTTGAAATCATCAGCTACTTTACAGAAAGAAAAAAAAAACGTATCTTATAATTATATGTCAAACGTGTCAGTATAACACTGAAATTTGAACATAAATTTCAGTGTTATATTTAACACTGAAAACCTTTTTCGTAGATTGTCCATAGGAAAAAAGAAAAACGTATAAAAAAGAAGATGTGGTATGATTGCCAAAAAACTTTTTCTGTTTTTTTTTATTAAACAGAAAAGGCTTAATAATATGTTAGTGATACCCTGGGCCGAAGTGTCTTCTCACCAGCAATGGTGTTTTTTAAACTTGTTTTGAGATGACAATAATTTTATCCGCTTGATTTGTGTTTCATCTGCATGAAACTCATTAGTCGCTCAATTTAGAACAGGTGTCAATTTTTTCAATGCTAAACTAAGAAGATATGAATAGCAGTCTATTGGCTGTATTTTTTACAACGTTGCTTTTTTGTATAATTTTTGTCTTATATAAATATTCATAATTTAACGTAAATATTCTTTTTAAAAAATGTCCTGTACCAAGTCAGGAATTTGGCCATTATTATATTATAGTTCGTTTCTCTGTGTGTTACATTTGAACGTTGTGTTTCTTTTTGTCGTTTGTTTTCTCTCATATTTGAGTGTGAATTAACATTATTATAAGACGTGTCATGGTACTTTCCTATCCCAAATTCATGTATTTAATTTTGCTGTTATATTTGTTATTCTCATCGGATTTTGTCTAAAGCTTAGTTCGTTTCTGAGTGTGTTACATTTTAATGTTGTGTCGTTGTCCTCTTATATTTAATGTGTTTCCCTCAGTTTTAATTTGTAACCCGGATTTTTTTTTTTTTTTTTTTTTTTTTTTTTATCAATTTATGAGATTTGAACATCGGTATGAGTCTTTTGTAGACGAAACGCGCGTCTGGCGTATACTAAATTTAGTCCTGGTATCTATGATGAGTTTATATACTACTGTTGCCTTTATATTTAACACTGAAAACCTTTTTCGTAGATTGTCCATAGGAAAAAAGAATAACGTACAAAAAAGAAGATGTGGTATGATTGCCAATGAGACAACTATCCACAAAAGACCAAAATGACACAGACATTAACAACTATAAGTCACCGTACGGCCTTCAAAAATGAGCAAGGCCCATACCGCATAGTCAGCTATAAAAGGCCCCGATAAGACAATGTAAAACAATTCAAACGAGAAAACTAACGGCCTTATTCATGTAAAAAAAATGAACGAAAAACAAATATATAACATATAAACAAACGACAACAACTGAATTACATGCTCCTGACTTTGGACAGTGCATGTATCAGTTACGTCAAAACTATTATTGAAAATAAGAGATCGAAAGCAAAGACGCATTAGAGTTGTAAACCCTGTAACATTTCTGACTGGAAATTCACATGCTTAAGGTTATACTGATAAATAATATCAAGTACAAATAACAGTATAAAATACTATCTAACTAGTTATGTTGTAGCCTCACTTTGATCAATTATGTTTCAGTTGATATTTGTATGAGAGAAAAGTGAATGTTTTAATTATCAGATACACAGTTCGGATACGAACTGTTGGAACATCAAAGTTAATTGTGGCTAACTTGTTTGTCTAAATGTTTAAAAGCCAAGAATCCATTTATGTAAAGAAACTTGGAAAAAAAATGTTGGGAATATATTCAAAGGTATCTAAGGTCAATTCATGAAGGAGATTTGGTTTTTTTTTATATATGTTTTTTTTTATCATTTCAAAGATGGTGCTATTATTAATAGTATGTTACCCGAAATGGCAGATTGACTGATTATTGTCATAGTAAGA
This sequence comes from Mytilus galloprovincialis, assembly GCA_037788925.1. Classification (NCBI taxonomy): domain Eukaryota; kingdom Metazoa; phylum Mollusca; class Bivalvia; order Mytilida; family Mytilidae; genus Mytilus; species Mytilus galloprovincialis. The sequence continues at coordinate 50,666,292 of CM075341.1, forward strand.
AACTTTTGGACAAGTAGTCATTATGCGGACGTACCGACACACTACATGATCAATCAATTATGCATTGTATGTGTCTGGGGAAGCTAAGGGACCTTTAAACTTTTAAGGTTAAATTAAGAAAGAAATAAATGGTTCTCAAAAGACAAAAGTGTTGAATAAGAAAAGAACCTGGCGTATTTCATTTATGCAATGCTTTTATTCTAGGAGTAAGATAAAAAATGCAAACTTGTAATAGGACAGATTTGTTAGTTTTTACATTTGTTTAAATGTTAGGATTCTACAAGTGAGTAATACCAAATTAGTGAAGTAAACACAAGAAAGCTTTAAGGACTAGTAAACGTCTTGAATTACAAGAATGCATATCTGATAGTCTTGTCTTTGTTTTGTAATCTGATTTTTATAAATATTTAACAGATAAGAACTTTGAACGGTTTTGATTAAAGAGAACAAACAATTAGATGTAAACTTAAACAGATCCCACACGTCAATTAAATACGCAGATGCCAGCAAATTAAGGTTTTAATGTTCTTGTACTGACTTAAAACCTTTGCTGATAAAATTACACGTGTAACAACCATAAAAGAATATTCCCATCATACAGACCTTTTGAAAAGTGAATGAAAATTTTCCTCGGAGTTCAGTATTTTTGTGTTTTTAAGTTTTACTTTTACAAACCAAGAATGTTCTTTGTCGTGGGAGAAATGTGTCAGTAAATAAATGTTTAAAATGTACAGATCGATTGAGAACATTTCATTTTGTTTTAAGGACATCAGCTTTATATCTGAAAGTGAAATTGTAAACATAACTTTGCAAAATATGATTGATTTACTTCATTTTATTGCATATGAATATCTGCCATTTCGGTTGCACCATAAGTACCCATTGGAATACAATATTGGTTGGTAAAATGTCAAACCATTAAATTCAACAAATAAGTTTTTGTTCAAACAGCATTTTAATGATATCATATTTCATGTATTTATTTTTCAGATAAGTCGGGTTCTACAGAAAGATATAGTTGCACTACAATAAATCTATGATTGCGATTAATATAGGAAAAAAATGAGACGGAATATTGAAACCTTCAAATGGGCATGGTGAATAATGTTAATCTTAGAAAAGAAAAAAACAAAAACATCCACAGACACAACTTAGTTTTTTTTTTTTTTTTTTATAAGCGGCCAAGACTGGATGTTCTCATGAAGCAGGATTCAACCCACCCTTTCTAGCGCAAAACGTGTTCATGGTGTTCATATTGCTCAAGTTAAAGTTTTTAATTTGTGTTTTGTTTCGTTTGCCATATTGTTGCTGTTCGTTTTTAGGCTTGTTGTTGTTTGCTTACGGTCGACTCGTGTTCGTTCATTGTTATCCCTACTAAGTCCGTCTTTGTTTAAAGGACTTATTGTTTATGCTGTCAGTGTGATAAAAAAAATTGAATGAAATTATATTTGTTAACATACGCATTTTGTTGTCTGTATTGCACGCTTCATTTTAAAACATAACGCTTTTAAAGGACAGACCTCACATCGCTTTACTCAAAATATTAAATAAAGATTGATACATGTAGATGTAGAGGTATAGTCTGAATGAATATTTTATGAACAAAAGGATAATTGTTATTTTTCACATACATTTTTCTTTATTCAGAAATTCCCAGACTCAACTATCAACTGTCAAACTAAATATTTATATTACTTATAAAACGATTAACAGTTAATATAACATAAGACAGACGGCCAAGAGGTTTCTCCCAAATAAAAACAACATGTGTTCCTGTGTTAAAAAATTCCAGATAGATAATATTAAATACTTTGTTAATTCGACACTGCGAATTTTTAAAAGTCGATAATTCAGCTTGATGATATCAGTTATACGTCAATGTTTATATTGATACTGCTAAGTATATAAGTAAATCATGTGTTAAAAAGGGAGATGTTTATATATTTGTCCGAAGTTAAACTCTGAAACTTGAATCACATATTTAAGCATTCCTAGTTGTGTATATGCCTTACGTTTGATTATTGATACTAGCTTAGGCCACATATATTTCATTGATACATAAAACATTAAAACGGATATGCTTTAATTTGCTTCACTTTTGTTATACTATTATCCTCAGTTCAACTACTGGATGTTCTCACTTATTTGTTAATACCTTGTGTTAATATGTTTTATTGCACTGTGTTTAAAACAGTTGAGGTGCTATGTTGTTGGAAATTAGTTGTACATATTTAATCATACCTGTTCATTAGCATACGTTGGTGCATTGTCTCTGTAGGCAAAAGATTAAAGTCCAATATGACAGCTTATGTAATGTGCAACAGAAGTATGGCTTTTGATAGGAATAAAACAAATCATAGGTAATTTTGAAATCAAGTTGCTTTCAAACTGTTTCTCCACTGATACAAACCGAACTTAAAATAATCTATAATATTCAATTTATCTGGTCATAATTGTTTCAGCTAACATAAATGGCTTAAATTTTCAATCAATCAATGTTTTCTTCCTAATAAAAAACGAGTGGCGAACGAGCCTTAAGGAACATGCAGTCTATAAGCTTTTCGTTCCTCAACTTTTTATTAAAGTTAAACTATGACTTCTTAAATCTGTAAACAGTTAGCTACTATTGTTCTAAATTATAATCTCTTTTTTTATTAAAATATACTTACCTTGAATAGAACTAGTTGAGTAAAGCACTATCAAAACAACATTAATGACATCCATACACGAAGTTGTTATATATGAATTGATATATGTATTCGTTTTTGACATATCTGTAATTTCACACTATTGGTCATCTACATTGCCCGAAAACTGATAAATGCTTTCATGTTTTATCTGAAGAAATATTGTTCATACCTAGTTAAGAATATCTTTATATATAATATATATGTCATGTTATGTTTGTGAATAATTTCCCGTACTTTCAATAACAACGGATGTGATCACCACTAGCTTGAAAAACATAAAATGGAATATTGCAAAGTCAGCTTAAACAGATCGTGTTAGCTGAGTTTTCACACATCGATAACTATTCAAATATTATATAATTCCTCGTTAAATATTATATTTATATAATGATATAGATCAGTGAATACCACCTACACTGAAGTGATACAATATTATAAGAATCCGCTGTCGTTCATTAGGAAACTCTCTAGATAGATCGATAAATACTCCCATGTGACAATCAGTGATAGTGTCGCTCCAGGAAAAGACATCTATTCCTTCGGCTTTTGAAAATTAGATAATAGACATATTATTAGTATTGACTCTTTCATTCCAAGGGGAAATTATTTTTCTTCAATACAATCAATGGTAAGTTCGTTTTGATACGACAGATAAGACTTCGCATGCAGTTGTGAAATTAGTTCTAATCACTACAATATAAATGCTAGAAGTTACTGGTATAAATGTTGCTTCAACCTTTACTTTCTTGATATGGTTATATTACAGTCTATCCTGTTTATCATATAAGTTTTATTCAAATTAGCTTATCATGATGATCGTATATTCTTTACAATTTACTTTTAGTATTCCAAAAGAGAAGTTGAAATTACAAAAGGTAAATTATTAGAATAACTTAGTCGAAAACATGTTGACAATAAAACATTAGTTTACAAAACATAAAGACTGAGCAACAAAAATACGCAGGTGATAATTGGTGTTTCTGTTGGATATTCATTGCTTGTCCCATTTTAAGATACCAGTATGACTGCTATATGTATGCGAACAATTGAACAATATAAACATTGACCTTTGACAACCTTTCATTTATATTAATACATTTTCATTTGTATTTCAAGCGTGGTGTTTTTCAATTATCATACAATTTATATATTTGCAATACTATAACTCATTATATACTGCATCGTCTTATACAAAATTGTTTAAATTCAAACGTTTGCCATGAAAAATAAGTGCATTAACGGCACCTGAACTATTGAAAAATCAATAAAAGTCGATATATGTCTTAAGATATGATACAGATTTTAAATGATTGCTGATTATAGATAGGAAACACATATACTAATAACACTTTTACATGTCTTAAATTTCATTTTTTAAGGATTTAAGGGAAGATATATTGTTTATCGTATTGTTGTAAGAAACTGACGAGTGGAATATATATCGCTGATTGAACAACATTATGATGTATAACATTAACATATTTTTTAAACTTGAGATACACTGTAAAATATACATGTATATACAAAAACGAAAATTGCACGAACAAATCCGACAATGTATATTTCTATAGAAAATGTGCCCTCCATAATAGAGAGATGAAAGATACCAGAGGCACAGACAAACTCATAAATCGACAATAAACTGACAACGCCATGGCTAAATATGAAAAGGACAAACAATAGTACAAATAACACAACATAGAAAACTAGAGAATAAACAACACGAACCTCACCAAAAACTAGGGGTGATCTCAGGTGTTCAGGAAGGGTAAACAAATCATACTCCACATGTGGCACCCGCCGTGTTGCTCATGAGATAACAAATACGATAAATTGCTTATTCGGCAGGTCACATTTATGAAAGGGAAGGGGACGGTGGTTACGACGTAAGGAACATATCCGATATCATTTTATGAAACGGTTATTCCATAGAAGTCAACAACTCGTGATGGCGTCCGTGAAATTTACGAAGAGATGATTTCAACTTCACCATTTGGAACTCTTGATGTAATAGCTTCTCTATCAAGAAAATCATGATAGGAAATGCAAGCACGGAAATATCGTATCAATTGGGTGATATATACACCGTATGCAAGTGCTGCTTGAATATTGCTACTTAGAAATGGAAAGTTCACAATTGGAAAGCTGAAATCATCTCGTTTTTCGTAAAGTTTTGTTTTCAATAGACCCTTTGTCAATTTCGAGATGTAAGTGAAGATATGAGGCCGACATAACTGTCTCTGTTGTATCCTTTATCTCTAGTTCAATGGGATAGATGCATTCGACATAGTCACCAAATTTTGAATTATAAGTGAAAGAACATCATCTTTATAGCGGAAAGTAGAGTTAAAAGATATTGCTAACTTCTTATCTTTCTTCCTAAGAAGTTCCTGTATGAAGTCAGCCTCATAATCGTATCAATTGGGAGATATATACCCCGTATGCAGATGCTGCTGGAATGTTGCTACTTATAAATGGAAAGTTCACAATTAGTTCACAAGTCGAAATCATCTCTTTTGTAGTAAAGTTTTGTTTTCAAACGACTCTCATTGTCAATTTCTAGATGTAAATCAACATATGAAACCTATTCAGCGTATCTGTAGTATTCTTTATCTCTAGTTCGATGGGATAGATGCGTTCAACATAGTCACCAAATTATGAATTATTTAGTGAACGAACATCACCTATATAGCGGAAAGTAGAGTTAAAGGATATTGTTAACTTCTTATCTTTCTTCCTAAGAAGTTCCTGTATGACATCAGCCTCATAATAAGAAAGAAACAAGTCGACCAGAAGAGGGGCACAATTCGTTCTCATTGGAATGCCGATAGTCTGTTGAAAAACACGTCCTCCGAACGTAACAAATATGTTGTCAATCAAGAAATCAAGCATCTTGATAATGTCAGTTTCAGAGCATTTTTTGTTTGAATCAGAGTGATCCCTTACAAAGTAGGATTTATCCCTTCCTAAGACAAGATACTTGTATCTTCGTTGGCCATTTCTTTTTTTTTATGAAACAAAGCAATACCAACTCTTTCAATTTGTCTTTTAGTTTGGAATGTGGAATACTTGTATAAAGTGTAGAAAAGTCAAATGTTTTAATACTATTACAAGATGAAAGAGAGTTAGATTGTATGTACTCTTTGGAATGTTTAAGTATCCACATCTGATTCACGCCACCTCTAGAATAGGGAGTTTCACAATAACTTTGAAGCCCGTCTTTGTTTGCTGATGAAATAGATGCTAATAATTTAGAAAGAGGTTTCGTAGAGCAAGTTGACGCCATCGAGACCTTTGTTGGCAAAGGAAAGATTAAGGAAAGATCTTTTATCTTTTTCATCTTTTCCAATGCAGACTGGCTTGAAAAGTCTGTGACTTGCAAAATCAGAAATTATAGCTGTAAGTTTGTATTGTTTCGAATGAGGGTTTGTAACATTGGTTTCCAAACATAAATTGAACAGAGAATGAAGTTTTGAAAGGGGTAATGGATAAAGTTTCGTCAAATGTTATGAATACCTAACGGCTTCTGTATAAATGGCAGCATGTCATTAAAAGAGACATCATGCAGAGTAGGTGAAGTATAATGACGATGACCATGACTGCGTCTACGTCGAAGAGTAGAGTGGAAAATATTCATCACATTCACCGAGCTACACGAAGTACTAGATAGAATACCTATACCATCAATTTTGTCATTGCAACCATATGGTGTTGCAGTCTAATCTAGTAGTCCTCTTTTTGTCTACGGAGAGGCGTTGCAAGAATTGGATTGTTAGAACCATGGTATATTTTTTCGATAATGCATACTGTCATAGAAACGATGGAATGATCGGGCTGATTGAAATTCTGGTAAAGAATGTCGTTAGCATTGATGATAATGTCTGATCTATGACCACATATACGTTTGTTTAGCCTTCCTTTCGTTTCACCGACGATAATACTTTTAGTTACCGTTTTATCAATAAATGGATGTTTATTTTTTATTACAGCTGTTTTATGTCAAATATCAGTTATGTAAAAAAAACAGACAAAATTCGAACATTTGAAATCTCAATATTGTAATTGAGGAAGACAGCGTGTATCAGATTAAAAAAAATAGTTAAAAGTGTGATTGTCAAGGAGCGACAAGAATATACTACTATTGTTAACAGTGAATACGTACAGTAATGTTATTATTTTTATACAAGTTCCTTTTATTTCTACTGTTTTGTTATTATCATGTGAAATTGGAGTATTCTGCATATGCCCTTTTTTGACAATAGTAATTTTAAATATGATTACTACTTTGTTTTCTTCCAGGTAATTACGCTTAATTATATCTTTTGTAAGAATCTTCTTTAAAACGAATTGTTTTTAGTTAAGCATATAGCTATAATTATCAATTCTGAATGAAGAGATTGATTTGCAAATTGTCGTCGGCAATGATGGTATTCGGTTGATATGTCTATCACAAGTGTGTTAATTTGTTTTTTGTGTAAGTCAATTCAGTTCATTAATGTTTATCAAGTAACTGTTGTTACCATGTAAGCTTATAATTGCATAAACGGTTTGTTTTAGCATTTAAAATTTAAACATGTTATTTTACAAACGAAAAATTTGTATCCTGTACTTTTATGCAGGTGCTACAAAATGCATAGAACCATGAATACGAATAATAGAAATTATTTGCAATTTGGTATACTATGGAGTTGATAATGACTACATGCACAATAATCAAAACACTTACACATCTTCAATATAGTTTACTGCTAACACAAAATTTAAATGTTGTTGCTTTTGATGAGTTGCGCGTACTAGTAATTATAAACAAGAATATCAACTTCGTTTGTTGCATAATGATGAAACATAAAATGGCCTTGGTTATGTAAAAAAAAAAAATGAGAAAAAAAAAACCATTCACATTAGAGTACAAATATATGTTTCAAAGGTATATTTTAGATTTTACATAAATAGGTGTTATATTCAAAAGTTAATTATCAGATAAAGATAAAAGTTCATAACAATATACATACAATATGGAATCCTGACAAAAATGTTAACCGGTAAATACATTACGCAACGACATAATTTCGGTAATAAGGTTTTTAAGTATCCAACTTTAGCTTTGTTCAAAACTAGAGCTAAGAATAATGGTCAATAAAAAAAAATAAAAACATGTTTGCTTTATCCTCACAAATTGAGATATGGTACACTTACCTTTTTTACAAATACGCATGAATATAATTTTTCTGATATTGATATCAACGTATGTAGGTTGAGCAACGGTGTCAAAAGTGGAACAGGATCTGATTTCCCTTCCGGATGACTTGAGATCATCCTATATTTTGTGGAGGGGTTCTGGTTGCTTAGTCTTTTTGTCTATGTTGGGTTGTATGGACTATTGTTTGTCTGTGTCGTTTTCTCTTTTAGCCATGTCGTTGTCACTTTATTTTCAATTGATGAGTTTGAATATCTCTTTGGTATTTGTTTTATTGTTTGCCCTTCTCTCTTGTCTCATTTAGTAATTTTTATATAATAATAATACTGGATAAAAAGGAAATAAGGATATACTTTTGTATGACAAATGCCTTTTATTCCCAGTGTTAGATGGACATTGTCAGATTAAATTGCAAACTACAGCAAGATTTTTTCAGGGTTTCTTTCGTCGACATTCCAAATTGCATACCAGTTGAATCCCCTATATGCATTCCCCTATATTTTAAAAAAGATGTATTGCAAAAACTTGCTTGCAAATTATTTAAAAGAAGATATTGTTGTTTATGACAAGGAAGAAAATTATTTGTAATTGTTGTTAACGCCAGTTAAGATACATCGAATACTTTTTCTTCATACTTCGTTTTTACAAATACTAGTACCAATTAAGTTATATAATCTGCAACTCTTTACATGCACAATAAATCTTAAATTAAGTGAAAGTCATTCCTTAGTAAAAATAAAGATATGCACAATATACAGTTTATTAGAGTAATTTATACTTTAATGTCAGCTCAAATAAAAATACAATTTAATATATTTCAACAAAACCAAAACCACTTTATTAATGATGACAAACATATTTGAACGATTTTCAGTTCAGTAGCACCGGACTATTTTTAATGAAAATAAATAAACTTTCATTCTGAGAAAAAATACTTTAACTACACAAAAGTATTTTGGCCACGAGCATCACTGAAGAGACATGAATTGTCGAAATGCGCATCTGGTGCAAGAAAATTGGTACCGTTAATTTTATTACTACTAGGTTGGTAAACACCATTTTGGTATGTTAGAAGAAGTTGGAACGCCGTTATAATGTCATTATACAGCAATTTAAAGTACGACTGCATTACAAAAAGTGCATAACTGTCAAAGATTTTGTAAAACTCTATTAGCATATTGTGGTTAAAACTTAAAAATACTACTGCAAAACAGTATACTAGAAATGAACACAAATTTCATCTTATTTCATAGTATTACACCATAAAACTACATAGAAAACAAAAGACTGATCAACACTAACCTCACCACAAAAATGGGATGATCTCCCTACTCAACGGTAAGTTAATTTGTATGTGTAACTACGTTCACGTTTGTAATAAATAAACACAACGAAAGCCTGTTTCAATAATGACACTTTGATGTAAAGGTTTCACCATTTCTAAAAAGTTCACAATGTGACACTCACACAACAGCAATATCCGTAAAACAGTTTACATCATCAATGTATAGAATTGTAAGCATACTTTAAGAGATCAATGAATGACTTAAAGAGAATAAACTATCTTCTAAAATCATTTTTTTTTTTCGGGGGAGGGGGATTAACACTTACTCAATATTTGTTTTTCTTTGTGTTTTACTGGTTAAAGATCTACCTTATATTTTCTCTTAGTTGAGTGAATAAATCCTTTAATGCAATTTTTTATAGATTTTATTTGTGTATATACCGCAGTGAATTTAAATACTTATAATGTTCATCATTATTTTATTTAATTTTTGGTTGCCTGTTACATTCTAATATGTTTTTATGGTATTCAGTGTGATATATATTTCCCTTTTCAATGCTTTTAATTTACATCATTATTCTGTTTAATTTATGTTTCATTCTTATGTTCATTTATATATATATTTGCTGTTATTGTATACATTGCGATATATATTTTCCTTCAATTTTATATGTTAAGCGCTTAGAGTATTATGTTTATTAGATAGACGTTATATAAAAGCTATGTAATAAAATAAAATAGATATTGACCTTTCACCTTCTTACTTCTTTTATCATAGATGCCATGTTTCAGACATAAATTTTCCACAAAAATAATGCTAAATGTGAGAGGGTAAAACTGAAATGATTAATTATGTGATGTCTTGCCAAGTAGTCTTTTGAAATAACCGAATATTTTGGATTCTCTTTAGAAACCCAAAGAAACGATGAAATGTTTAATTGTCTCTAACTGTATATTCGTTCACTCTTTAAAATATCATTAAATTTTCACTTAAATGGTAATAATCTGACAATTAACAATGAGCGGTTACATGATACTCCCGTCCTTTAGAAAACTTTTGGATAATTTCATTTACAGTGCATGTGCAAAATATTCAGAGATGTGAAGACAGTTATGGTTTGACGCGATCCTGCGAACATATTAATTATTTTCAAAGAAATACTACACATGTATGCACCCTGTGGTATGGATAGCCTTTAAGTGGTGGTATAATGTATATCCTATGGTGTGGAAGTCTTTGACCCAATTCCTTAATTGTCAGTCAAAATCAATTAGTTTTAAGTACTTCCTCAAACAAAAAATCAAAAGGCGTTTTTTATATTTTGGAAATGTATCGGCTAAATTCATTTTAATGAAATTTAATACGACTGTCATACAAGTGAGGGGTTTAGCTAGCTATATAATAAGATTTAGTCTACCATCTTCTAAAATATCATAACAATACTGAACTCCGAGAAATATTCAGGTCAGAAAGCCTGAATCAAATGGCAAAATCAAAAGCACAAATTCATCAAACGAATGGATAACAACTGTCATATTCCTGATTTGGTACAGGCATTTTCTATTGTGAACGAGTATTAATAATAAATATTATTTTTCTAAATACCGCGTGTAACGACTTGACAACCGTATCGTGACTTTCTTTTTGTGAAAAAGTATATATAAAAATCAACGTTTAGGTGTTAAATAACACTATTTAAATGATACCTAAACTGTTTGATCACGTTGTACTGTCAAAGAAATATTAAACTTCTCAATTATCAAAATAAGTGTTTTTCAAACTGCTACATATTCAATGAGTTTTTTCCAACAAAATGTGTGGTTAAACATTTTTGAAATTTTAATAGTTTGTCAAGGGTTAAAGTAAATATATGGAAAGTTTTATGAAAATTTAACTAGCAAAATTAATTTTAGTAAAACATAATGTCTTTTGAAGGTCTTTTGTAAACAATATTATCATTTGTGTGTTTGTTTTATTTTGGATGTCATTCAGCATCTTGTTTTTTGTTTGTTTTTTTTTTCTTTTTTTCCAAATGTTTTATTTGAACACCTCTAATTAGTTTTATGTGAACGAAACGGGCATCTGGCATATCAACTTATACGCCTGATTTATTTTATGATTTCATAAATCAACTTTGTTTTAAGAATTGTCTATTTTAATAACTGGAATGTATACCGTAATATGCTACTGATTTCTGGTAAATAAACGTAACATTAATTCTAGCTACTGTCAAAAGCAGTTAATGTATAAACTTTCTTATAATGCAAAGAAAGTCCTTATGTCAAGAAAACTTTTCATGAACTTAATCAACACCTCTTTAGGTAAATTAAAACTACCACTTCTTAATACATATTTGCATATAAATTTACATAATTAACATCCCTAAATGCTAACTAAACACCAACGGGTAATCACCATTATCACCCTGACTAATGATAGTACAACCTATGTATATAAGTTATACATTTCAGATAATATTAATGCTGTAAAAACTCGAGTTGAATTTGGGGTCAATGAAAAGTTGCATCACCTTAACATATTTAAAGCACTCGTCGTTAATCATCGGCGCTGCATCTTACAGCACACTGTACTTGTTCACCATATCGTTTTATTTAATTTTTGGTGTGTTTTCTTTTTATTCTTTTATATGAAATAATTTTGATAGTAAAAATCATTGAACCAAGGATAAAAAACGGACAAAAAAAATGAAAAGTATAAATAGAAATCTACGATGTCGGAGCATGTATATCTGTCCTACGTTTATATAACAAACTGATGATTGTTTTTATCGTTCTGGTTTTACTAAATACGAAAATAGGTAAAGAATATCATGGTTAATCTGATCTTTGTATTTTAAGATTCTGGTATTAACTTATCTGATGAACAATATTTCCCAGGAACATATGCTTCATTTCATTTATCACTATATGCAAATGTTGTTGACTGCTATGTAACTTTATACTTAAAATATTTTTGTTTCAGTAATAGTTATTATTTACATGCCGAGAATCAACCGACAGGATGCTTTTTGCAATGTTTTTTTTTTAAATTGTAAATATTTATGATAAATACTTAAAAAATAAACTTATGAATTATGTAATAAGTGAACATAAAAGTGTTGATTTCTAGGCTGGTTAAAATAGCAGTGGAATCGAAACTTGCCAAAGATAATTTGGAACACAATACGCGCATTTTGAACTGAGGTTTTCATGTACGAGGTAACATGTACGAGGCGACTTTTTCAAAATGATAACAAACGGTATGAACGAATAATGTTATTAATTTCGTTATACATCTATGGTACACATACGCAAATTTGATGTATCAACCTACAATGTTTATGCAATGTATAACATAATAACACTATTTTCTATTGGTATCATAATCAAACACACCTACATTTTGTAAACATGAAAGGGACTTACATATATACAAATTAAAGCATGAATAATACGTAATTCACATATATCGAAAGTTTATCTAAATATTTGCGAAATTAAGTTCGGATAAATTATATGTGTTGTGTACAAGATGTAAGTTTGTACAAATTATAATCTGTACAGGGTTTTTGTGCAAGTTATAAGTTTTTTGACACACACCTCCTTGTACCAGGTGATATAGGTTTATCTTCTAAAATGCACTAGTTCAATGTTTTAAATTCAAATTTATATACTTCAACCTAACATTTAGTGCTATTCTCTTTGTCCAGAAAATGGAAATGAGGATACCTGAATGTTTTAAATTTTAATTTTTTTCTCCTGATACCATACTCATATCTATAAAAAAGTCTTTTTGTGGTCTTAATATGTTTTGTGTATCAATGCCCAGTATTAGATTGTATCATGTAGTTTTGAAAAATTAACAGAAATATGCGAAACAAAAGACTGCGTGCTTGAATCATCCATTTGTGTTAAGCAGTTCATAAAACACTGATAACTTGTACAAAATAGCTGTACAAATTAAATTGTACAACATTACAACTGGTACACAACATATGCATATGTATTAACATTACTGGTATGACAGGTGATGACCCAGATCGAACACTTTTTGCGGTGTCTTCCTGGTTTTTATTAGATTCTGGCGTATTAAATCTTAAATCTTGTCATGCAAGCGGGAAGTTTGGCATGCCACAAAACCAGGTTCAACCCACATTTTTTTTTATTAAAATGTCCTGTACCAAGTCAGGAAAATGGACATTATTATATTATAGTTTCTGTGTGTGTTACATTTTAATGTTGTGTTTCTGTTGTGTCGTAGTTCTCCTCTTAAATTTGATGTGTATCACTTAGTTTTAGTTTGTAATCCGAATTTGATTTTTTCGCAATTGATTTGTGAATTTCGAGCAGCGGTATACTTATGTTGCCTTTATTTATATACATACATTTCATTAAATTGTTGTGGAACACAAGTTTCGAATTCGGTTAATCATATTATCCATTCCAAATGTCCTCTTCGTTTTAGAAATTTGTGTCCTTATGCATACATTAGGTGTGTATTTCAAATTAACTGATACTGGCATCATATTCATCAGGCGATTAGATGTGTGACTAGAAATTTAAAATGTAATTATAAGTTTGCTTAATTAAATAGCAAACGGTCATATGCAGGTCAAAATAATGGTAAATTTGTACTAATGACTTAAATATCTCTTGCAGATGTCTAGACTTTTACGTAAGACATTTTAAGTTCTTACAAAGTTTTCAACTATGTGGTGAAAGTATGAACAAACACATCCATTTGATTCACAGTTTTTCATTGTGAACAAATCCTTTCTGGATATTTTTACTTCAACACCGTTACTGCTCTACAACAAACTAAATATCAATATACATGAAATATGAATACTAAGTATAACAGGGTGAATTTTGGGTCTGATAATAGTACTCTCTGACAAGGACTTTCATTCTACATGTTTTATGTTATATTAGTCTGAACGTATAATTATAATATTACCTTGAAAAACATTTTTACTTAACTTATTACACAATTTTGTTAAGGGCATAATATTCCCTAAGAACCATCAGACTTACATTAAGCTTTCAATTTTAGCGTTGTATTTGAGGTCAGTCACCAGTTTGATCAACTTATTCTAATTTCCGTAAATTATCCATCATTTTTACCATAAAGAACATACACTTGTTAACGTATATTAAGTTTTATTCTTTCTTTATTTTTTTATTTCAAAATAGTGAACATCCAAACAGTTTAGCTGTTTGTTAGTGGTTGCCGTTTGTGGCTATCATATTTGTTTTTCGGTCATTAATGTATACAAAAATCAGGCCGTTAGGTTTCTCGTTTAGATAGTTTTACATTTATCATCTTAAGGCCATTTATAGCTGAAAATGCGATATGGATTTTGTTAACTGTTGAACGCCGTATAGCAGCAAATTGTAGCTAGTTTTTATCCCGTCTGGTATCTTGTGGACATTTGTCTCATTTGCATGTATTCTGCATCTTCTTATTTTTATATTTGCGATACAAACAAAAGCAATTAAAGCACTTTTCCTTTGCTTTTTGTGTGGTACTCGCTGCATATACTGAATTTGTGTCATATAAAGATACATCATATCCTTAGATTTTCTTTAATTCTTACTCAGTTTATTTACAAGTGAAATTAAATACTCCAGTATAATGATCTGGATAAATCGTCTCAAATATAGGGAATATTAACTTATTGGATTGCAACACAAACCGACCATCATTGTTATAATATATATATTTATTTTTATTGAATAGTTCCATGGATATGCTGAGGTAACAATAAAATATACAACAGACAACAATATTTTAAGAAAAATGTGAAGCTGAGTAAACATGCGAAGAAATTAAAACACTTATGCATATTACTTCGACAGCACATTAACTAGTATTTTTGTTTGCTGTTCCACTGATGTTTATGTATTTTGGATAAATCATTTTGCGGGGGCTTAAAAGACCGAAGAAAATGAAACAGAATGTATAAACAATAATTATCCTATCATTTCTGTTTGTTACTTAATGAAAATACATCATATGGTCTCGTTTCAGTGCTTTGAGGTGCTCTTTAGCAATAAGTAGTTTGATATTTTTACATAGTTAGATGTTATTTTCAGAAATGATTTAAGACATGAAATGCTTGATATTTTAATTGACAGTATATTTGTTTACGTTAGGATGACGTGATTTTAACAAACAATCGGCAATTGAATCAGAAACTACTTGGTCTTCTTCTTGCCGACTTTATTTAAAGGAGGCTGTCTTCCCACAATACCTTCTTAGGAAGAAAGAACAGAATGGTATCCTTTACTTTCAATTTCTGCAATTAGAATAATGTTTTCTCACTAATTAATCATTATTTAGTCATTTTCGTGACTATGTTGAATTAGGGCTGATTCCATGAGCACCTGACATCACCCCTAGTTTTTGTTCGGGTTCGTGTTGCTTATTCTTTAGTTTTCTATGCTGTGTCATGTGTACTATAGTTTGTCTATTTGTCTTTTTCATTTTTAGCCATGGCGTTGTCGGTTAGTTTTCGATTTATGAGTTTGGCTGTCCCTCTAGTATCTTTCGTCCCTCTTGTTGTACAACGGAACTTGAGATAAAAGAAACATCAGATACAGTAAGGTGCATGTATGCATACTATATATTAACTCAAATTCAAAAATTGACAATCAGGGGCGGTTGAAAAACAAAACTTATCAACAAAAGAGATAATTTTAACCTCCATATCGTGACATTTCCATTTCTTTTTAGCAACATTTCAGCAGCACCGGCAAACAGAGTATATATTTTCCAATTTATTTACTCCAGCACGCGTATTTATTATCATGATTTCGTTCTTAGACGATTGCTGTTCAAAATTAACCAACAAAAACAAGAACTGAAATACCCCCTCGTTATTTATCTGGACGCCATCACGAGATTTTTGAACTTTTAAACTTTAATTAGTTAATAAAAAATACAACGTTCACATTTATTTGCAGGCATATGTACAATTGGAATAATTACCCGGAATTGACCAAGGACACCCAAGTACTAGTATAGCAATTGCTAACAGTTTCCACAATTTATGACAGGCTTCGTGATATTTCGTATTTTTTGTACTTGTCATTAAATCTATTTCAAACCATTTTACCTGTTTGTAAAACACTTAATAAAAAATAGGTTAATTTACTTATGAATTGTGATTTTTTTTAGAAAATTCAAGCCTGTATGCATCAAATGTGTATTACTTTCTAACTGATAATGTTATTCCAATATGAAAGGGTGATAGACAAGGCCATATAACGTATTATTATAGACAGGATGACATGTATACTTCATGACAGTGATGACTCGGTTATGTAAGTCTTGTTAAGTAATAGGACATTTTTTACTCAATACTTTTACGTTGTGTGTTATTTAACTTTTGCAATAGGAGAAAACATTTCTGAACATATTACTTAAAACATTGATACTACATGATGATGAGTATAACCTAAGAATAAATACATACAAACGGCAATAAGGCGGATTTAGAGGTTCTATATCAACACTCTGGCTGAAGCGTGTTTTTACGTATCGATTCAAGTCTTCAAATACATAAAATATAATGGTGTATCATTTGGAAAAAACTTTAGTAAGGCTATATATTATCACAGATGCATTTAAACACGAATCAGATATTTATATTGAATTATTTCTTTTCAGAACGATAAGTCTTTCTTTTGAAGAAAATCCCCAAACAATACGAAATTACAATTAAATGTGTACATAAATATAGGATTTATTGTATAAATTCTGACTTTGATATCTGTGAAAATTTTTATGAACAATTGTCAATTGTTCCATTTATTAAATTGAAATCGTGATACCCAAAAGCGTCTAAATCGTACAACGCGATGTATTATTGATTTGAAAGTAAAAACGTCATTAGGCAAGTTGACCTTGGATGGATTTGTCTTTTTTCTAGGTTTGTTTTAACTAGTGGCTCGTGATTTCGGGATCCGGGATTTTTTTTCGAGTTTTGGGATATCGAGATTTAAATTACTTTGAATTCGGGACTTCGGGATTCCATGTTTTTAGGTTTTAAGCCCGGGTTTTCCAGATCAGGACCCCTACGACCCCTTTGTTGCTACATGCATAATGAAAAAACATCATCATGTTGACATGACCTTCAAAAAGAGCTCTGTAAGATAATTTTAGTTCCCTTAATATGTCTTGATCTTTCGCATCACGAATCTAATGTTATAATTAAAAACATTAAATACATCATATGTACCGTTGATTATTTTTGACATTTCTATCATATTTACTCGTTCTTGTAACTAATCTAAACAAGTACATATAAACTAAAATTTTATACCTAAATGCATTAATATCGGCAAGTCTATTAAAAAAATTTGTGGAGATTGAATTCGGATAAAGTGTATGCAAACGAAGAAAATACAAAAACAAACTAAATCAGGTTTAATCCACCATTTTCTACATTTGAAAATGCCTGTACCAATTCAGGAATATGACAGTTCTTATCCATTCGTTTTTGATGCGTTTTGTTATTTAATTTTGCCATGTGATTATGGACTTTCCGAATTGATTTTCCTCTAAGTTCAGTATTTTTGGGATTTAACTTTTTTTTAACCCATTATCAATTATAAGTTAAAATGGTTTTCACAGTTGAGAACATTCGAGTCCATGAGCATCAAACGTGTTCAACCTACAGCAGGCGGAATCCCGGTTGAAATAGGGCAAAAGAATGGAAGCTCTTTGTTAGAAAAGGCGATAAATGCTTACTGTAATGTTTACTATTGTGACCAAAATTTTAAAAGTTAATAGAAACAAATAAAATGACAATTTTTTGCTCAATTACGAAGTGTTTTTATTTTAAGAACACCATTTGCATAATTTTTCAATTGATCTAGTACATAGTTTAGCAGAACAATTAGATTTCAAGTCGACGACATGGGTATCTTTCAAGTTGGATTTAGAAAATGCATAACGTCCGATTTAAAAAAAAAAAAATACCACGGACGGAAAATCTATTAGTTCAGTAATTTTCGTGTTTGCCCTTCAATTATATGACCCAAGAAAAAATTCTAACAAATGGGTAACAATGGTATCGAAAAGAAAAAATCGAGAGCACCTTTTTATGTTAGGGCGTGTATGAGTTTTATCTTTTGTCTCGATATCGTACAAAACAAGAATATTTCATACATCCTCTCGCTTCAGATTCTATCATTTTTATATATTAAAGCTACAGGTTAACTTTATAACATAAAAAAATTACAGTACTAAAAGATGAAATATATGGGTCAAGTGAAATACCTATCCAATGGATCACAAAAACAGAGTACAAATGTAGGTGTGTTCTAAAAGCTAGTTTTTTACTAAAGTACTTGACGATAATCTTCCAAGTTGGATGATAAAATGCATATCTTCGAAAAATTATATTTTTTTTGTTTGTATGTGATAACTAGGGTTTATAGTCTTCAACCACTAAAAAAATCTAGTCTGCTCTTCCACAAAATATTTGATTAGAATTTATTTAAATGTTTATGAATTCCACCTGACAACCGGTCAGACAATAGTTTTAAGTTGACTCAGTACAGACAAGATCATTTACTGATGCTCATTAGCTAGTTGAAACATTTGTCTTTTAAAATACAACTGACGTATAAGGATCGTAATGGTGCAATGTGGATAAATTTCTCGGTTTCCAAGAGCAAAATTGGCAGCGCGTCATCCCTACAATGGCTTCCATTTCTACGATTGTGAAAATGAACTGGCGTAATGGGGAGATAATTTGACAAAGTAGAGTACTGACTGAATCATATTTACCAATAGAGTCATCGTATTCATACACTGATTAAAACTGTGACTTGTAATTCGTAATCTAATTACAATGTGTGTATTTGTATAAATAAAGGTCATAGTCAGGTCAAGATAACTGTTAACTGTACAACTATTAACAAGTTGGCATGCTTATCTAATTGAAGTGTACAGACTTTGTCATTGTAATACAAGATATTTTATTAACTTTTACAGTTTATTAACGATGTGGCGATAGAAGGGTTTGCAAAAACGTTTAACATTGCTAATTACTTGAGGTTAGGTTATGTGTGTTATATATAAACTTCCGAACTTTTATTGAAGAATTAAATATAGATTTTTTAATACTTTTTGATGATTGCAGAGAATTGCTCAAAATATATTAATAGAATGAGATTCAAGGTTTCATACCAATAATCTTAATATATCTCTTCAGATAGAACTGTCTCTAAACATTTTTACTTTACAGTAAGTAACACTTGACCTTTTTGTATGGATTCACTTTTGGGGAGATCAAAATAATATTAGATACATTTTAATCAAAGCCGTCCGAAAGTCGTCGAACTTAACTACGTGAAACATATACAACAACGTGTAATGATTTATATCGTAATAATTTCATGTTATTTCAGATCTACTGAGGTAGTGTTGATTTCATTCCTGCTTCTTCATAACTCTGTTCAAGGTGTTTATGTTTAGGTGTTTGAGCCCAGCCTAGCAAATGAAGTGTATATAGTATGAACAGGCACACTTAAAATGCATCATTGGAGATACTAAGATGCAAGAAAAAGAGTAGCTTTGGGATATACTATAGTCAAATAAGTTGAATATAATTGAAAATTATCATTTTTAAAAACCAAAACCAAATGTAGTTATACATATTTATGAAGTCATCAAACACTGAAACGTTGTCCTTTTTAAGCATCATTTGCAGGTTTCATTGTAACCTATATCCAAAAGTACACGAAGAGATAGCAATTAAATGCGCAATCAATTAAGATAATATAAATGCCTACACATCCTCAGAATATGACTGCAAATATGTACTTTTTGTTGCTGTTTCTTTGGAAAGATGATTGTTTTCTATGTCACTTTAAGTGTAAAATATTGATTGAAAGACTTGATGTAATGAGTTAAAGCTAAAGGTCACATAAATAAAAACATAACACAACTGTGTTTGTTAGATAATGATGATAAGTCATATGGGAAGTGCTCCTTATCATACATGTTTTGAATTATGGTTCCCCTCAACAGTTCTTATTCTTTTGCATTCTACATAAGATGAAATGATTAAAATATAAAAAAAAAAGATAATTACTATTCATACTTTTTGTAAACTCCTGTAATGTTGCACTGTATTTACCCTGTGCTAAATAGTCTTGGTCATATGCAAACTTTTCTGTACTTTTGCACTGTATGTATGTTTGCTAACAAGTCTACACACAAATATATTAAAATAAAACAAAATGTCGAAAGGCATTCTTATTAGTATTTTAAATACATTGCCTGTACAAATGCGACACACAGTCCAATTAAGACAACAGAACAATTATTTTAGCAGTTGCAAGTTTAAATACATCCTTTAACAATGTGAAATCATAAGGTTAAAAGGTTTTTAAAAAGCATCATAAAACATAATAATTTAAACATATTGTATACACAGCAGATTTACAGATATCATAATTACGCAGTTTGAATATACATATACATACGCAAAAGTGTTTTTAACCTGACTGTTGGTATCACTACATTCAAAACAGTCACTAGCAGTGACATTGCTAAAGTAGTTATAAACCACCATCGTTCTCTTTTTCACGATGTAACACACCAAAAAAGATTGATCACCGGATTTATACTAACATGGTCACCACGACGTGTGGAACAGAACCTGCGTATCCTTTCCAGAGAATGTCAGATCATCCACAGCTTTTGGTATGGTCTTGTTACTCATTATTTAGTTTTTTAATGTTGTTGTTTTTTTTTTGTATTGTTTGTCTTTTATGGCCTTTTTCTTTTCCTTTTTAACTATGTAAATTTGTTTTGACTTGTTGACTTATAACTTTATACGTCCCTTTGTTATCTCTCGTTTCCATACCCAATTTTCGCGAGATATAAAGTTTTATGCGATTTATAAACTTATCAATCATGTAAGGTCAGTGTTTAACTTACTTGAATATAAACTACAGCTGTTTTTTACAAATATCTATATACTAATGGTGTTGCCAGTTGAGATTTTACTGTATAACATGATAAACTAGTTGTTCCCGAATGCATCTAAAACGTACAGTTTAAGTTCCGACATAAACAAACAGGAATTTGTTTTAAACAGTCGGTTAATTAAGATTTATTTATACGAAGAATGTGATCATGTCGATTTAAGGAATTGTTGTCAGATGTTCTGTTTCCTTAGGTGTTTCTTCTTTAATGCATTGAATTTAATATTTGTCATAATATAAATGGCACTGTTGTTCAATAATTTCCTTGGTTCAGTTATTTGCATATTTCAATTGTCTAGAAAAATGTCTGAACAGTTAGACATCCTAAAGAACGGGCACATCTAAGAGATTTAAGAAAATTATTCAATTGTTTATGGCATTTAACAAATTTCCAACTGTAGTCAAAGGCTGTAACATATACACTCATACAATGACACACATCAATGGACATTTCATTTTTTTTTCATATTAAAAAACTTAATATAAAGAAAGAACATTTGTTAATTAAAGTACAAAGAAGCGCTATAAACTTTATGAATGTTTTAATGAGAGATTATTTCATCAAATTTAGTTAATGTCAATATTGAGTCACGGTACATTTAGACATATTAAATGTTGATTATTTGTGTTAGTATGAAATTCGGTTATTGGAAGACCTCTTTGATTACATCATAAAACCATCTTTTCTGTCATAAAAAGAGAAGGACGATTAAGTTCCAAGACTTTATTCATAAATGTTAAGTACACAATAATTTTCTCATCAGCTTTACAAAGACTTTTTTTTATTGATATTGTGATTCAGTAATTTGTTGGTTGTCATTAAATGAAAAATGTCATTCTATCTCCATTTGGTAAACTTCGATTTGTCTAAAGTTAGTTTCTCGTGGATTGTATGTAACAGTGTTCAACCATAATATATCCACCTGAAATGGAGAAAAAAAAAATGAAAACAAATAGTGTGTAGGCGAAATATGGATACAGATTTGGTATATTGCGCCATTATGCACTGTTTAGTGCTTTCATAAGCTTAAAGTCTGTTTCAATGCTTCTGGCATAAATGAAATATATAAAATATATAGTGCCTTCGCCTCAAGGAATATTTGAAAGTAAAACATGTATAAGGTATAACCACATTTAGAAGACTAAACAATTACTAGGATATGACAAAAACAATGGACGTGCACACATTTGATCAACATACACCTACAACAAAGGTTTTAGTTATATCAACAAAAAAACTATTACAAGATGAGGAGGGGGTCCAAATATTAAATGAATGAAAGGATTTACGTCAATGTAAATATAGTATTAAGATTGTTTAAATTATTGATTTTACATTTGATGATCGTGTGATAGTCCTATGCTAAGGATATATCTGGATCTATATTATGACCACAATTGCGTTTGATGATTGACTTCATAAGAATCAAAGATATATTTGTACGACTGTCATACAAGTAAGTAGTTAAGCGCTATAACACGAAGTTCAATCCATCGTTTTCTACATTTTAAAATGCATGTACTAAGTCATGAATATGACAGTTGTTGTCCTTTCCTTTGATGTGCTTTATCGTTTGATTTTGCCATTTGATTAGAAACTTTCCGTTTTGAAATTTTCTCCGAGTTAATAGATAGATGAAGATGTGGTATGAGTGCCAATAAGACAACTAAGTATTTTTGTGATTTAATTTTTATAAATACTTTGGATGTGTTTCGTATAGCGTAGTCATAACAAAACAACATGCACAAGACTACGCCTAACTGATGCCATCAAAGACTTGTTAACTTCCTGATTAAGTCGCCTTTGTAGACTTTAAATTAATTTTGACAAACAGTAACTGCACGGTGTCGTGTTCAACGATTTTTGTTCAACTTTTTTTTATAAAAAATGTTGAATATTTATGTATGAAAAACGTATTTCCATGATACCAATAGTTAATGATTGAAGTCTTAAATGGTTATGTTGACCTAAAATTACCTGGAAGGCCCGAACAATAAATTATGCAATTAAGTTTGACAGTCTTTCAGGCTATTTTAAGAAGCATTCATTTTTAAAAGTAAAATTAGTATTGTGCAGCAAAGTAAGTAGCTGTTCCGACCATTCAGTCTTACGTTGATATGTGCAGATAAACCTGAACAGTCTGAATATAGACTAAAAAGGTGTAATTGACTGCAATCAAGTTACACTAACAAAACTAAATCTGCAGGAGTGAATACCATGAATACCACAAAACAGATACTGAAAGACTTGCAGACAAAATTAATTGTTCATGCCATTGCTAATCTTTAAAGATATGTTTCCGGTGAAATTGATTGTTTTATCTGAAATTTAGTCATGAAGTGTTTTGTACATGTTTAGACGGTTTCCGCATTGAATCAAAGTCGTTCAGTTATTTACAACAAGATGTCAATACTCTCTGTTTTAAAACTGTCCCTTTAAGTTACTTGACAAATCATGAAGCTATTATTTATAGTTCCGTCACAAAGGAATTTATTCAGAATTACTCATTGAAAATCATAGCTTTGAGTTTATAAACAGGTACATGTATAAAACCCCATGTAATTCTTCGCTTTCAGTCATTTCTGTTTACCCTTCCATTGTGTTCTATTTAAATGCTAGATACGAATTGTTTTCAGAAATATATAGTTAAAATCAACTCACTGCTGGTTAGAATAACAAAAAACAACATGCATATCGCGAACGTCCTCATATCTAGAATTATGTTTAAAGACAGATACAATTTCTATAATGTAAACGGTCCCTAGATCTAAAATAGCAAATGAAATTGCATTCCACTTCGATACCTGTCACAGGGGCGGATCCAGCCATCAAAAAAGGGAAGTTCCAACTATATGCTTCCATTCAAATGCATTTATCGTCCGAAAAAGGGGGTCCCAACTATATGCTCCCTTGCAAATGCATTGATCGTCCAAAACAGAGGTTGCCACCCCCGGACCACCCCTCTCCTGGATCCACCAATGCTGTCATCACCTTGGAAAGTCATTTGTTAGTCCCCATATGACGTGTATATTTATTATCATTTAAAAGATGTGAAATACTTTTGAAGGTATCTTACATTATTTGTGAAAGTTATGATGTAATATAGAGTAGATTACCCAGGACAGTGTACATAGTATACACTTTATTTTGTCATAATAATTGATAAAACCCCGTTTTTTCAATAGCCATTATAATGATGATAAGTGTCATTTTGAAAGAATAGACAAACGTAATAGTAAAATATGAAATAAGAGAAGAAAAAAAAGAAAAATAAGGTAAATGATTAGTCTATTTGAACTTGTTATTATGAGAGAAAGCCAGATAACATATATATTACTTTATACTGTCATTAAATCATAGTTACAACGGTTGACACATTTTACTTCATTTTTTTAGCCATATGGTAGGAAATACTTCCAGCCTGAAGTCCCGATTTTTATTTTCTTGATTGATAGTGTTTGGATTTGCTTTTATTTGCAAATTTCATAAGTGGTAGTTAACAAACTACTGCAAACTAAGTGATACAAACACAAAGACAACCGAACTACTAGACAATATAACTTATTTGATCGAAAAATAAATAAATCCTAAACACAATAGGCATAATATTTCTTATGATATGCTCCTAAAACTGCTGAAGGATTCATATGCAATTATTTGTATTGGTATTTATAAATTGCAGGTGTCTTATATTGTCTGTATATTGTCTGGACACAGACGTTTCTGCAGTTTTATGACAAATCGTTAGAAAAAACACTTTCTTTTGTACCTCATTTTGTGATAAATAGTTTAACTAATTGAAAAATTGCTCGACATTACATATCAAGCAAATTATATTAGGACAACAGAGACTTTTGATTAAGTAGGAAACTATACTTGTCGACCAAAACATGAAAGATTATCAAACGCTACTGATGGCATTGCACTTTATATCTCATAGTAATGTCTTTTTTTTAGAAAAACTGAGTTAAGTGGTATGGACTACTTAATCGAAAAAACAATTAAATGGTCAAGAGTTCACAAAAAATGTCTTTAATTAGTTACAAGTTATTGATATCGTTTAACTTACTTTAGCTTAAATATATTGAACCATTTTTTTTTTTTTTCATTTGAACAGTAAAGATATACAATTGTTATAATGATAATTACTATTAAATAAGATAAATCTGTGCTTGTAATTGTCAATCATATATTACCAAAACATTGCTACAATGAAGGAAATCTATCGGTATGTCGAGAGTTGTAAGATCAGTTGGTGTATTCCATATCGAAATGCATTTAAAAAACTAACTCAAATCAAAGACTAGAAATATATAGATAAAAGTCATTACATACAAAATTTAGAATGGACACAGGAATTGTTTGAGATTTAAAACACCAACTAAATAACACAAGAACATGTGTGTGTGTTAGAAACATTATATGCCTGGACATATGTAATTAATTTACCTCATCCAAACGCAAAAACGTAATTATTCTAATCAAATTTAGTGCCATATTTTTTTTAAATGATTAATTCATTATTCCGTTTCTATCGAAATAAATTAATGATTCGCATGGATGTATAGTTTAACCATGTCTTGTACTTCCAAAAAGATACACATTTTATCTTATATGCCGATTGGTATTTTCAATACATAAGTTAAGAACAAATGCACTAAATTCAAAACTGAATCATAACCACTTATTAGTACTTTCCTGAACGATGCGTCGATTCATTCTGAAAAGTAATGTATGATGAACGTACGCAAGTCAACACTTTTGTAATGTATACATCCTCTTGACTTTATGAATGCATCATTTAAATTAATGTATTTTAGTCTTGACATTAGTTGATTGATTAATTGACATATAAAAGGTAGCGTCAGCATACTAAAGCAATGTCTTGTCAACGATTTAAAAATATAAAGTACATGTTTTGTTTGCAATACATTACTCATGCTGTAACATGAGTAATGTAACATTAATTTAAATGTACATTAAAGATAATCATCAGCTTCTTTTCACACACAGAAATGATTACATATAAATCAAGAATACATTACATATGTTAATGTTTTTACAAACGTTCAATCAGTTTAAAAACGCTTCTGGTATTTTTGTTGTACAGGTTAAAATGAGAAAGTCAAATGTTAAAAGAATTCTTGCAATTTAATAAAATAATACATACAAAATATCAGAAGTTTCACGAACACGATCTTTAAAATTGCTTAAGCGACATCTCTGGTCATTAAACCATTGTGGTGACGACAGCCTATTCATTTACCGTGGATTCTTTTTCTTTGAACCATTGTGGTGACGTCAGCCTATCCATTTGCCGTGGATTTTTTTTCTAGAATCAACGCTTCCTAAATCAGTCGATGAAATGGGCTCACCATGTTATATTCTTTTGTTTCCTTTGTGTGCCTTATTTCATTAAGTTTCAATTAACTAATTAACTGATTTCTGCCCACTAGTGGAATTGTTTTAAAAACTTACCTATAATTTTTGAAATTTCTATATGCCTTCACTGGGAATCGAACACGTCCATGAATTCTGTTACGTGTTACTGACATCAACATACCGACGAAATATCTGGGTTACCAATCGATTACGATTTAAATGTCAATTTTTTTTATATAAATGAATATATGATATACATCGGTACAACAGACACACAGGGCTTGTACCTTTATATATACACAATAGGCAAGCGTGTAGTATGAATTGGTAGCCACGAGGTTTCATGGTGAAGATAAATGAGTTTAAGGTACGGACTTGTCTGTTTAAGTTTGAATCCCTGAATTCTCTTTGTTGTACATATTCTCTAGTTTTCCAGTTTTTGTTCTTGTTTTGTATGTTATTGCGAATATTTTGTTTAATAAAAGCGAGTTTGGTCGTTTATTATCGGATTATTGTTGGCTATTCCACATGTTTGAAACAAAAAATGATTACATTCTATTTGTTTTATAAATTAATATAATATGATTTCATCTGTTTTACTACATTATTTTACAACTGTTAATTCGCAAATTCCTATGCTAGAAAATCGTGATGTGACTAGAATTTGGCTTCTTGTAAGAAATTTCGGACACATACCTATATATGCAATATATATATGTTTTTTGTCGGATTGTTTTCCCTTTGACACATTCTCCATTTCTATTTTTAATTTTAATATATATAAGTTCGAATATATCTTATTTTGTAAAAACAGGCAATATTCAGATGCCTGATAGTATAAAAAAATCTTTAAGGGCAGACGTGTTGTGTTTAATATATTTGTATTTTTTTAACCATTTAATTGTGGCATTTAATTTATTGTAATGCATCATTTGACACGATTACATAGTTATTTAAACTCACTTACAATACCTTCTAATTAAGAACAGGCGTTAATTTTTAAAAGGCATTAACACAATAGTTTAAGTTATCGATACAATGGATAAGCGTTGATTCATGAAAAACAAACCATTCGCCCTCCGGGCTTATGTTTTCTTTTTCAAGAATCAACGCTTATCCATTGTATCTGTATCACTTAATGGGATGTCAATAAAGTTGTATCTGAGAAAATGGTAGGATAACTGATATATTTATTTATCTTTTCGTAAAATCTGCCGTATTATGTAATGTTTTAAATTCAAATTTAATGTAACTAAATGGACAGTCAATGTAAAATCATCATTTCAAATATAACCTATATTTTCGGCAATGAAAAATATGAATGAATATCCATATCGAACATAATACAAATCGAAGACAAAAACATTAAAAATAATAATTATTTCATAAAACAATACAGTTTTTGGACGCCAAAAAAACAAACGAGACCGACATGCATTTAAAATATGTTCACATAAGAGAATGGTAAAATATTGATTTACGGAAAGGTAATGAAAATGACAATAACTTCCCAGTTATGTTTTGCAGAGAATGAACATGATCACTCCCTTTATGTTGAAAAAAAAGAACGACAATCATTATTATGTACTTGTGTAGGTAAGCGGCTTATATCGAATTTTGATATTTTATAAATAAAATGCATTTGGTGACCTTCTGCTGTTGTTTTTTTTTTTCTATGGTCGGGTTGTTGTCTCTTTGGCACATTCCCCATTTCCATTCTCAATTTTATTCCTTTCCTTGTGCAAGAAATATTATTATTATGTGTATCTAATGAGTCAGTTGTTGGGTGCGTTATGGTAAAATACAAGTAGATCGGTGATATTGTAAAAATATATCAAATCACTAATGATTTCTTTGGAATCATTTAAGTCCTTTTTGTTAATCGACTTAATAGGAACAGCTTTACTTTCCATTAATTATCAGAGGTACCAGGTTTATAATTTGATACGTCAAACGCGCGTTTTGTCTATATAAGACTAATCAGTGACGCTCAGATCAAAATAGTTACACAGATAAAACAAGTACAAAGTTGGACAGCACTGAGGACCAAAACTTCCAAAAAGTTGTGCCAATTACGGCTAAGATATTATAGGCCTTGGATAAGAAAATCCATAGTATTTCGAATAATTCATTCTTTTGCAAACAGTAACTTTATCAAAATGACCAAATAATTGATTTTCATGTCAACAACGAAGTGCTGATTACTGGGCTGGTGATACCCTCGGGGACCTGACTAGATCAATGAATAGATGCTATGGCGTTCCATACAAACAAAATTGAAGTACCGGTCCTGTTTGGTTATACTGAAATCATAACTGTTCGATAATTGCATACTTTAAAACATGTAAAAATCGCATAACTAAAATCGTCGATTATTTATTCTTAATTTTAGAAGCATAGTTATAACTGTTTTTTATAATATACACAGAAAATAGTAATTTGGATTACGATATTTTCTTTAGAAAATAAAGATATATATTGCAAATAAAGATATATATTGAGAATAAAACAATGACATTGAATAAGTAACAAATTCAAGAGCATTTAAAGTAAATTACGGTTCATTTAAGAATTTATTTCTTTGTGATACTTGATTGACGGTTAATAAACAAAACATAAAATTACTGAAGTAGCTTTTCTCTCTTCAATCAGTATGATAATTAACTTAAGTAAATATAAATCTGCGAATCACTGGCAAATAGTTTAATAAAATATTGTAGTTATCCGAACCAACTAACGTGCTTGCATGTCATGCAATGATTTAAACATAAAGTAGCACCTTTATATGCATTGTTTTAACAATAAATTACTTTTTCTGTAAAATTTAATTTAATTAACCACGCAATAATTAGCTGCTTCTCATACAAAAAGTAATCACATTGAAATTGGGAAGATTAAGTTAGTCAAACTCTCAATCAATTTACAAAGGCTTATAGTATGTTGATAGCAACAGTAAATGTATGAAAAATTGCCTCGCACTTTTATATAATGCACACAACCTGTTAGTAGTTTTGGAATGTTTTGATTTTTAAAAAAGGGTATGCTTACACTATCTAAAGACACATCTGTGAAATATGTATTAGTGATTTTTTTGTTTTGTTTGAAAACTGTTCAGATTTTTTTATGGAATATCATATGTGTATACAACAAGTCATTTGTCATGTTCATCATGGTCAAGTAAGATAATTTGAAAGATTGGAATATTAGTTTATACAAATTGTAAAAATCTATCACATCATAAAAAGATATCATCATATTTGCAAATAAATCAGATTCGTTCTTCCTTTTTAATTACTTTCTAAGATCAACTTTACCTTGTAAACAACATAATGTAAAGAGTTTACGGAAAAAAACATTACAAACGGTAATAAGTAATTGTTCGGTCATACGAAGCTCATAGTGGCTCAAGAATGGCAAACTTCAGAATCTCAAATCAAAAGGATCGATTTTTTAAATCTGAGTTTAAGATCATAGTTAAAACTACATTGTCACAATATGAAGAACAAATATGCATTTATATTACGGACTTTTCATTATAGAATTAACATATATATTTAACAAAACATGCCAAGAAAAAAGTGACAAATTTAAATTCATTCAAAATTAAAAAAAATAGTGCCATTTCTTAATTTATAACTCTGTGTAACCTGATAGGCGGTTTATAAACCAAACGTGAAATGAAAATACTTTTCTGTCGTCCAGCATGATTGTCAGATCTAGTATAACTAGACAAAACTGACACAGTGCTACAATAAACTGTAAACATAGTTTAAGTACGGTTTCATTTATCCGAACCAAGTATTGTAATTGCATTTCAACGTATAAAAATCTTTTGAAACATTCCTGAAGAATAAATGGCAGGGCTTAGCATGACAAGTTTGAAAGCTGAATTTCGTAATGTTTTAATGAAATAAAGTTCCTACATTGATGTATTAATGATTTTCCGTGTTTGTTACGGCGTCTATTAATCTAATTGGAATGTACTTTGATAAACTTACTATTGCAGTCATAAACACATATGCTTACAGGGGTTATGTTATTCAAAAGTCTGAATATTCATCTGAGTTAAAGATAGTTTGAATAAATATTTCATTGTGCAGTTTTCTTATTGTGGCCACCTTTTACTTCTATGAATTTCATCAAATGCATATCGTTTTCTTCAAACTTATCTCATAACATAGGTTGCAAATGGCAAATATCAATTAATAATACTTTCAAGTTGGGCCCGATATTGCTCTAAGCTACTGCAAGTTCGATATGTCTGGCGATTATAAAAAAACGAAGATGTGGTATGATTGCCTATGAGACATCTCTCCGCAAATGACCAAAATGACACAGAATTTTGCAATTACAGGTCACCGTACGGCCTTCAACAATGAGCAAAGCCCATGCCGCATAGCCAGCTCTAAAAGGCCCCGAAATGATAATGTAAAACAATTCAAACGAGAAAACTAACGGCCTTATTTAGATGTTTTCTTCTATATTTAAAAAATCGGTTGAGTTATTAGATTCTAGCCAGTTTGGTAGTTAGACTGATGTTTTAATCAGATTTGTATTTAAAAGGTGTATGAAAGCTGCTAAAATCAATGAAAGACGTCAAAGATTTGATTTTTTTTTTAAATCACAAAAACTCAAAGAATTGCAGTTATCTACTACCGTAATTGCATATGAAAGGATATGTTGTTTGTTTTTAAACCGTGGTATATATGTTACA
Organism: Mytilus galloprovincialis; assembly: GCA_037788925.1. Classification (NCBI taxonomy): domain Eukaryota; kingdom Metazoa; phylum Mollusca; class Bivalvia; order Mytilida; family Mytilidae; genus Mytilus; species Mytilus galloprovincialis. The sequence goes on from CM075341.1 coordinate 50,697,567, forward strand.
GTGAATTTGTATAATCAGGGATTATGTAGAATCCCTAAAATTTTCAGGGATTATGTATAATCACTGGTTAGTTTAGGGATTATATATAATCACTAAAACTTTCAGGGATTATGTATAATCACTAGAAAAAACGTCAGGGATTATACAGAATAACTGAAATGATACTAAAAAATATAGCATATTGAAATATCTTAAAGTTAACCTTAATATATCATGATAATAACCTTAATATTGTAAAACGTTAGACATAATTTATTAATATGAAGGACACAAAAATATTGAAATGTTATACACAAAATAATCAAATGATAAGCACAATATAATTGAATGATAAGCAAAATATATATGGAATAATTGATGTTTTGTTTTTAATACTGACTTTATCAGTAATAATATCAAGCAGTCCCTTTTTGATATTGACTGTATTAGTATTAATAATATCAAGCGAGCCCACACGGGCGGGTTGATGAAGTCAGTATGAAAATATTAAATTGCATAATGATTATTCTTTTTATCGTATTGTTTTAGCAATTGTTTTTAGGTTGAGAATATGAAATAAAATGAAATTGTCATTAAAACTATTTTTATGCGTACAGTTGTTTTGATAAATGTTAATGTTATGTATAAGATTTTAATATTAAACATTTTATTTACAAACTAAATTTGAATCAGCAACCTCAAACTGATTTCTTGTATTTAAGATCCGAGCAGGATTCCATGCTATATAGCAAGGCGATATCCTTCTTCAGCCATTTCGTGAATATTGACCATTAGTTTTTTTGGGATCTCCCTTTCCTGGAACCAAGGATTTGTATAGTAAGACTATACAAATCCATGCTGGAACCACTAGTGTTATTGGTTTGAGATATCATCTTTGAAGCTTTTAATTATTGATAATCCCTGAAATCATATTAGGGAATTTGTAGAATAATAATTAAAATTATCAGTGATTATCAAAATCACTGGTCATTTTCAGGGAATCTATATAATCTCAAATATTTTAAGTGATTCTACATAATCTCTGAAAAATCAGGGATTCTACACAATCCCTGATTATACAAATTCACTGTAACGTATACAGATAAAAGCGGGAAAAAATCAACATTAAAAACAAATACCCGTGAAGCAATATGTAAATTAAATGTATTTGCATTTATGTAGTAAAAGGTATTTTATGTTTGATACATCGGCTGTTAATTATTTCGAATTTTGTGTTGATAAACTGACTGTAGCAGTCATAAAATACATGGGTTATGTTTTCCATAAATCATTATCTTAAAAATAATCTATGTTAAGGTGAGTTTTTTTTTTGCCGAAATATGTTTTTTTTTTTTATTTCAAACATTATCAATCAAAGTTTTACAGACATAATCTGCATAAGTGTTACCTAGTGAAATTAAACAGTTGATGTTTTTATTTCATAGCTTCTTTTATGTAACAATACAAAATAAGTTTTATTAGATTAGACTGTATACAATTCCAATGAACTAGTCAAATGGTAAACATGATTACATTTTTATTGATTTCGTCATACGTTTCTGATTACAAAAATCGCAACATGTCAATGTCAATATATCATGCATTCAAGGTCGAGCTGTCATTGCTCGAAGCTATTATATGCTCGATATGTCTGGTAATGATTGTCTTATACATATGAAAATTAATAATGAGAAATAGAGTGTTGTTTGGTAGCAAGATTGATTGGTAAATCAAAATTTTTGAAGATAAAATCGCGAAAGCAGTTAAAATGGTGATAGACGTGGGATTAACGTACTCATAGCCTGACAATGGGTTAAAATTAGAAATTGTGGTATGATTGCAACCTGAGTAAAAATGACAAGGATAAAATGAGTTTTTGTTGCATGGTACCAAAACGTTGTATGTAAACGTGCAGTATTAATGTGTCAGAATATACATGGACTATAGAAAATATGCAAACAAATGTTGTGTTCCATTATTATGATGAAATCTTCGTACTTATTGACATTTTCTGTTTTAACATCAATTAATGGTACATAAGTTACATATTTATTTACTAAAGTTAAGGTGTAGGTCTTGTCTGCTGTTCTACAATTAGACATATAATCCCTTTGCAATGCCTACTTATTACATTATTATCCTCATGGAAGATGATTGATGCAGGAACACGCATGTTTCAGTGTGAAAGCGGTCAATAAGTCTCGTTTTACATTTATGCAGTAATAGGTATTTTATGTTTAATATATCGTCTACAATTTTATTTAGATTTTTTTGTTGATAAACTGACCTTTCAAGTCATTAAATAGTATGCTTACATTGGTTACGTCTTCAATAAATCATTAATTTTATAGATTATATGAATCGATGTTTTATAATATATTTTTTTTTTATTTTGGCAAACGTTTTTTCCAAAATTTTTTTAGAAACATACCATTGTTTTATATTCAGCAGTATTAATACAAGTTTTGCAGACGATATCCCTAAAGTATTAGCTAGTGACAGTGGATTGATCGCATAGTTCTTTCTTTGTTACAAAAATAGAACATTCATAAACAATAATCATCTATAGCATTGCATTAGGTTACAATTAATTAGCCAAATGGTAAATCTGATAAAATTCCTATTGATTTCTTCGCACTTGTCTGATTACATAAGTTGCACAATTATTTATACATTCAAGGTCTAACCGACATTGCTCTAAGCTTTTGCAAGTTCTATATGTCTGGTAATGTTTTCTTGATAATATAAAAATCCGTTGAATTTTTAAATGCAGAGTTGTTTGTTAATACGATATATTTGTAAATAAAACATTTGTATTTCTGTAAACAAACTTAGTTTACCAGCTATCTATTGTCGCGACTTTTGTGAGTAGAAAAAGAACGCAAATATAAATCGTCGCGAACATGTAAAACCTGGATCTTTCCTTAATAAACTACACCAAGTTAATTAGAAAATCTCGAAATTAAATAGCCACAGGGTGGACTTGAAAGGGTGAAGCGCGAAATAAAATATCTGCAATTAAAAATTAAAGTTGGTTTACAGTTACCGAAATCATGTATATTAGTATAAAAGGAGGAAAGACGTTTGATTATTGTACAACTGTACTGACAAAATGAGAAAGTAATAGATGTTGTATGAGTGCCACCTGGATTAACATGACAACCATAAAAAGAAACAAATCTATTGTTACTTGGTACCAGAATATAGTGTCATATAGTGTGAATATTTAATGTTTTAGTCGATTTGTCTTTATGTCATATCATTTCATCTTTTTTTATGTGTAAGCGCCTTAATTTCCTGATAATGCATCTATGTGCTATGTTAAATAAATTACTTATTTGTTCAAACAATTGCATTACATATCATTTGTTTTCTTTGTTACGTGTGCATTACATTATGTTATATCTACTGTATGTTCTATGAATACCTCTTAACGTTATAAACAGCCCAATTTACGTTCTTTCACACTTACTCTATGTTGTATCTTTTGTTTGAAGTAGGTCAGTTTATAATTGCGTCCTGTCTCAAATGTAAATGTTATGTTGAATATTCTAAACGTTTTGCTTTGATACATCTTGTAAGTCAAGATATGATGCAGACTAAATGTTTAACCTGTTGTCCTACTTTGATTAGATAGAAGCGTTCAACATAGTCACGAAACTTTGAATTTTGTAAGTAAGAGGACATCGTCTGCTTAACAGAAAGTGATGTGAAGGGTAGTGTAATCTTGTTAAATACAAAGAACTTCGATGTTAACCGTCTATGATCAATCTGTATACACAATATGAGGGCAGTGGTCTTTCTTGTACCATGCAAAAGAGAAAACAATGCCATATGGCACAAGGGCTGCCAACTTAACAAAGAACTAAAATTAGACATCAAAAGGATACAGATGATATGTAAAAAAAAAAACAGGCAATCGTAGCTGAAAACCAGCTTACCATGAAAATTAGCAATGAAAGAATGTGCATGTTACTTTTGTTGTTCGTATAAACCAGCTGAACACCTCCACGAAGAAACAAAAAGTAATGTTGGTATTCCTTTTCGTCGATGTGTACTAAAGCTTCAGTACACAACTTTTTTAGAGAATATCAGTGCTGGGGACCTTATTATACAAGAAACGAAATATCATGTCCAATGACTTGCTAATCTTTATCGGTAGGCATCAAAAGTCTCTAGTGAAGATGTGACTGAATAAGGAAGAGACACACGAATAAGCCAAGGAATCGCATTAGCTGAATTCATCAGCTACATTGAAGATTCCATTAGTTTTCCAGTGCACTGTGAGGAGAATTCTGTTCCAAGTTCTTTCGTAACTCTTGTTAGAATGTTGTTGAATGGACAAGCTATAACAACCGGGTACTAATAAGCAGGAAACACTAACGATTGCTTAGATGTTAATTAGGAAATCAATTTCTTGAAGACAGCAACGAACTGCTTGTTCTGTATACCAATTAAAGATATAGCTCCCTCAGCAGTTGTTGATACTATTCGTCGTTCGTTAAATAGAAATAGATGGTCAGTACCAGTATGAAAAGTTTATCTAAGAGAAAACTTAGACGAGTCCTGTAAACAAGAAAATCCCACCATCCACCAGCATTTAGTCTAATTTACGTTAAAACAAAGTCTTTCGAACCATTGATAAGATGTAACTATTGTAGACAATATAAAGATTGACATACAAAGAGACATTATCAAAGGCAAACATGCTAACCACGAAACTGATAGAGTTTCTTAGGTGTAGATACAAACAAAATAGAGTTTATTCTATTTCTGTCAAATTACAAACTCATGGATGAACACATTTTCGGGAAGAGAATTATTGCTACAGTTGATACCGATAAAGTAGTACTTGTTGTGTCCTACTTTAATGTCGCAAATGCAGCTGATATTTATTGGTTTAAGGACTGGAAAACACTTCGGATGCATTTCAATTCATGAGCGTGCTTACTTTTTAGGACAAGAAAACGCATATATGCATTGCCTCTTTTCCATGCCTTCACTGAATTCGACACTGTGGCATCGATCGCTGGTTAAGGAAAAAACAGCATGGGATACATGGATGGCTTTTAATGGTGTCACAAGAGCATTCACCGTTATAAGACCAGGATTGTGTTCAATATCGTAGCAGCTAGCCTACGTAGTGCTACGTACATGTTTGTCTACCGAACTATTAGCTATGCTAGCTGCTATCAATATCTATGTAGCAGCTAGGATAGCTTCACGTTCAATAGTCATAAATCTACGTAGCCCTATGTAGCCGCTACGATATTAATCGCAGCCCTGGCGAGTACTCTGAATGTCGAAACCACTGTTACACAATCAATCGAACGATTCATTATTCTGATGTATGATTTTTGACAACATTGCTTATTTTTATTAATAAATAAAATAAAATTGAGAATAAAAATAGGGAATGTGTCAAAAAGACAAAAACCCGTCCATAGAACAGACAACAGCAGAAGGTCACCAACAGGTCTTATTAAACATATGTATTTTGTCTCTAAATTACGTTTTTTTGTGATATTTTTTACCGGAAGTGACAAAATGCAATAAAACACCCTGAGGGTTTCAAAAAAATAATACATTATTTCAAACCATGAATACATAATAATATTATAGTCTACACAGCAAACTTTGGCTACCAGTTGTGAGAATTAATATCCATTAATCAGTTATCAAATGCATGTCCGCCATTTTAATGATAAATCCGGAAGTGGAGAAAATCAAGCTTGCCTCAATATCTTATTTTGTTTAGAATGGTTCAAACTATGTTTCTACCAAAGTTTATGCTTTTAACACAAAGTGCACAATTATTCACCTATCTGCTGGACTATGATGTTTATTTTTATTCTATCTAAAATTACCTTGAATGTTATTTTAATTTCATATGAAAAGTCGACAAGCAGTGGAGCACAATTGTTTCGAAGTATTTTCACAAACAGACTTTTTCAATCATTCTTTCACCAATGAGTTATGTAAAATAAGTCAAGATACTCAGATAATTAAAGATACTAAGAAGATCTTTTTATAAATGCTAACTTCAGAGAATACCACCTGTCTTATTTTGTATTTTGCAGTATTACAACAATCAAGTTTAAGCTATAACCGTTATAAAATAATTATATAATGTACTCTCGTCTAGTACGTCTAGTACATTATATAATTATGTAATAACAACAGATCGAAGAAAATCTTTGCCATTTCTTTGCAATTCCAATAAACTGAATATTCGGTTGAGCTGAACAAATCCCTATTAAATAAAGAGGTAAATGCCATTCATACTATTTAAAATGCATGTAGTATCATGAATGTTGCACTGTATTTACCCTGTGCTTCTTAGTTTTTTATTATTTTTTAACTTCCTGTCATGTTGAACTGTATGTACTTTGTACTAGTTAACACGATCATATGCTAAAACGTAACTAAAGTCAGAAGGCGTTCTTAGAAGTATTTTAGATCACTGCATCATATATTGTCTGTACAAGTGCGACACACATCCAATCTAATTACATATGTCCTTTTACAGTGTGAAATCATAGTGTTTAAATGGTTTTAAAAAAAGGATTGTATGCATACATGTAAGCACTTTGAATAAACATATAAATAAGCTATACTATCAACACAAAACTGCTTCCTACTTGAGTGTTAGTATCATTGCATTCAGAACGGTCACTAACAGTGACATTGCTCAGGCGTAACAAAATCTTGTTGTTTTCTTTTTCATAAGTGTGACCTAACGAACACTTATCATCGGGTTTGTACTATTATTGTCATTACAACGATTGCCACATGTAGAGCAGGATCTGCTTACCCTTTCCACAGTTTATGATATGTTCATGATTAGTTTTCCATGCTGGGTTTTGTGTACTATCGTTTGTACTTTGGCCTTCTTGTTTCCTTTAAGTTATGGCGTTGTCAATTTTTTTTTTTACTTGTTGACGTGATACGTCTCTTTGTTATCTTTAGTTTCGATACCAAATTTTATAATATGTGATGCGAGCATAGACGTATTACTCATACAAGGACTTAAGACTAAATTGAATACAAACTACAGCTTTTACATCATATCCATATTCGAATGTTGTTGCGAATGTGAGTTTAACTGTACAACATGTTGAATAGTTGTGCCCGAAAGCTTCTAAAACGTACAGCTAGAGTTTGACATAAAACGTCAGAAAATTATGTTAAACAATCGGTGATTTTAAGATACGTTTTGTGATACAAAGGATGTAGTCAGGGCAGATGAAGGAAGTGTTGTCAGATGTTCTGACTCTTTTGGTTTTTCCCTTTTAAATGCATTTAAATACATAATTGGAATAAACTTCTTTGTTGTTCAATATTTGTCTTTGGTTCTGTTTTTTGCATATTTATGTTGCATAATACGATGATATTTGCATAAAAAACTGTGTGACACAGTTAGACATTGTATACAATGGGCTAATCTCAGATATTTTAGAAAATAATTAAGTTCTTTGTGCATTTAATGAAGACAAAGCCTGTAATATATATATATGTTAAATGATGCAAATCCATGCACATTTCATATGATTTTTTTCTCCATATGAAACAGTTATGGAAAAAAAATCACTAAAGTAAAAAGAAGAGGTATACATTTTATTGATGTTTTTATGATGTTGTTTAATCGAATTAAGTTGATGTCAATACAGAGTCACGGTACATGTAAACACATGAAGTGTTGTTTATTTTTGTCAGTACTTATTTTGTTTATTGGAAGTGACCGTCATTTCTCATCATAAATTATTGTTGTCTCTTAAAAAACAGGATGATTAAGTTTCAAAGCTTTATTTTATTTACGTTGAGTACACATTTACAGTCATTTACATCAGCTTTACAATCTCTTTTCTATTTATATTGTCACATTCATTACTATGTTAGTTGTAATGCAATCATCACTGTTATTCTAGTTCCATTTGCTCAAATGCTTTTCATTTGTTTATAATCAGTTTCTCGTTGATTTTGTGTACCAGTTTTCACCCATATCTATATCCACCTGAAATGGAGAAACATTTATAAAGTGCGTGTACGAAATATGGATACAGATGTTAGATCTTAAGGATGTATTCTTCTGACGTTTCAGTCTCGTTGAAATCTCGTTCTAGAATTATTTCTTAAATATAAGTGGAAAATATCAATGAATTTAAAAAATGTAATAATCAAATTAAACTCTGTGAAAAAAAAAAAAAACTGGGCATTCCCAATGAGTAGTTTTTGAGTACTCAATTTTTCAAATTTTATTACCAATCAAGTCAGTCTTTTTAGCCAAAATTTTGAAAAAATGGGTGAGGGATACAAAAAAATGATTTTACCAGAAACATGTGCATCTCACATCATTTTTTCTTTTCAAATTTATTAGATATGTATTTTTTCAATCATATATAACAAAGAAGTTGAAAAAATATTTAATTTGTTCTTAAAACGGAGAAAAATCACAAATTTACAAAATTGACAGTAAGGATAAATTCGACCAAAAAAGCATCAAAATATTACAAAACTTAATAATATTCAAATTTATTCAGATTTGTCCCCTTCATCGCTATTGAAAGTATGACAAAAAGTTTAATTCTGGAATTGTGTTTTTTTTTTCATGATAATAGCCCAAAAAATAGGTAAAAATTGATGAACAATGGGAAAAGCATCAAAATGTGGTACTTTCAAAGGGTCGTAGCAAAAAAAGAAGTGCTCCACCATATGATTTTGTATTCACCAATCATTATTTTTCAGTCATATAAACCCAGCAATCAGGTTTAGAAAAAAAAATTAATTCTAGAAATGTTTGGCTCCTAAGAGGTGTACATCCTTTAGCCATTAAACAGTAATTTATGTTTTCATAAGCTTAAAATCTATTTCAATGCTTCTGGTGTCAATTGAATATGTTGTGCCGTTTCCATTGTTGCCGCAAGAAATATTCAAAAGTAAAACATATATACATGTAAGTTATAACAACATTAAAACGACTAACAAGATATTCTAGTATATAACAAACGAATAAGACATGAACACATTTGGCAATGTTTGACAAACACACGGCTACAACAAAGGCTCCAGTAATATAGTAATTACCAAATACTTACAGGAAGAGGCGGGGAACCGAAAATTTAAAGAATAAAAGGATTTCTCTAAAGGAGACATCAAATTAACAACAAAATTACCATCTTAATGATTAAAGATTAACACATCTTGTCTTACAATCAGCATGTGTTCATACATGTATAACATATTAAGCTCTAAATAGACCGGAGTATGTAACAGTAGTTTGAAATGTAAATAACATTTATCGTTTATAACCAACTTTTAAAATAAAACGTTGCCAGTATACAGTTTGGAACTCTACCTATGAAATTCCGACCTTGCATCGTTTTAAACGCATTAAATTGATAAGCATATCGTATATCTACAGGAGCATTATAACAACTATTATGGGAAACGCACTCATCTCTAAAATAGCGAAATAATATACACTTAATAACATGATCAATGATTTGTCGTACACTTATTAACAAAATTATTAATATATCGTGTAGTATGCAATCTTTATTAATTTACTTTAAAATCCGCCTAACTGTGGAAGCTTAAGATACAGATAAATATAACCAATTTTGTGGTTTCAAAAAGATAAACACAAATTGCTTCAGTTCTGAAGGTCATTTAATATGAAAAAAAATATTATATTTCCTCCTGACATTCGTGTTTCTTTTTCCTGGTCGACCATATGATCATGGCCTTACTTATCTGATTGTAGAAGGCTTTTATAGTTATGAGGAGGACAGATTAAAATTGACACTCCGTAAATTTTATGGACACCATCACGAATTAGTTGATCCATATGATGTGTCTTTGACCAAAGTAGCTAAGGACATTTTTACCACATGGTAGATTGTGGTTTGTCATTACGTCGTCTAATCTTTTAATTACCGAACTTGACTTATAATTATTCCCGATTGTGACTGTTTTGCTGAGTGTGAATTCGCATTACTATAAGACGTGTTATGGTACTTATCTATCCCAAATTCATGTATTTAATTTGATGTTATATTTGTAATTTTCATCGGATTTTGTCAAATTGGTTGACGTTTTTCTATTAAATTCATGTGTTATGGTAAAGAAAATTAATCACCGCCTTCATTTATTAGTTTTGATTTTGTTCAACGTAATCTGTACGATTTTTATGTTTGAAGTTAGATTCAAAACAAACCGGACATATATATAGCATAGTTAATTGCTATTGATTAGTATTGCAATGTGCATTGTGTTTAAATGTAATATCAGTATTTAGTTCTATTATAATCTTAATTCAATCCTATTTCTATCTTATTTTTTAGAAATAATTTTTCAAATATGACGTCATATTTGTGCTTTTTGAGAAATTCAAATGTCTGCATGACGTAATATTGTACCTTTTCAACACTTCGTATGTGACGTCATGGTTATGACTTTTTGCGTTCAGGCCTGGTTTGTCACTGGTTTGTCACTGAGTCGGGTGTGTCTATTTTCTGTGTTGGTCTTCAATGCATTATGTATTATGTTTTTGTTTTCTGTAATTAGTTAACGTCAGTTTGATCATGTAAATCTTTTATATTCATTTGATAAAATTTACTGTTTGCAATAGCATAAATTGTTCTATATAATAAGGATGTTCTTATCTAACTTTTGATCCTCAGAGCTGTACAACTTTGTCCCCCTTTTTTTGACTTTCGAACTTTTATATCTGGGCGTCACTGGTAAGTCTTGTTTTTTTGAATTTTAAACCTGATGCCTTTTGTTATCTATTATTCATGTGTTTCTATGCCTAATACGTTCAGCTATTTATTTGTATTGTAGTCCTGTATTATGTTGTCATTTTAATGTTATATTTAACACTGCCATCAAAGTGCGAGGTTTGGTATGCCACAAAACCAGGTTCAACCCACCATTTGTTTTCTTTAAAAATGTCCTGTACCAAGTCAGGAAAATGGCCATTGTTATATCATAGTTCGTTTCTGTGTGTGTAACATTTTTACGTTGTGTTTCCGTTGTTTGTTTTCTCCTATTTTTGAGTGTGAATTCACATTACTATAAGACGTGTCACGGTACTTTTCTATCCCAAATTCATGTATTTGGTTTTGATGATATATTGGTTATTCTCATCTGATGTTGTCTAATGCTTAGTCCGTTGCTATGTGTGTTACATTTTAATGTTGTGTCTTTGTTCTCCTCTAATATTTAATGCGTTTCTCTCAGTTTTAGTTTGTTACCCCGATTTTGTTTTTGTCCATAGATTTATGAGTTTTGAACAGCGGTAGACTACTGTTGCCTTAATCTTTTTATATTTACTTTTTAATAAGACCGGAGCATGTTTAGGACTTACACTTATAGCATAAACAACGCTTTGCACCCCAATGACAATATCCACCTTTGCATCCAATACCAACGCAGCAGCCAGAACATTTGCAGTTACCAGAATAATGCCAACATAGTTTGTGACACGGGCTGAAAGTTCCGTTGGACTCTCTGACACTTGAAAGGTATGCGAATCTGAATAATCTAAATGTATGTAAACCTATCTTATCATTTTTTGCTTTGCCATTGCAAAACTTCACCGAATAAATCAGATATATACTGTTTGTATATACTAGTTTGATTGTTGAATTGATTCATTTTATATTTGGTGATCGGGAGATATGCCTTCGTTCAGATATTTATCATAACCATAATGAGTATTGCTACATGACGTCTTCAACATGAAAGTTGTATACTTTGAATGTGTTCATTATGGTGTAATAACAAAACAATATGAACAAGGCTAAGCTTTGTTTACAGCTTAACTCTTACCATCACTTCACATTTAACTTGTGTTACTTGTTTAGTGTATTCCTTATAATGCGCATTGACCAACAGTAACTGCACATTGTCATGTCATAAGCTGTCTGTTAAATTTGTTTATAGTGAAATAGTTGAATTGTATTTACAACTTTGGAATGAACATGTACATATTTTTATTTGATCTCGAAGACAAATATTGTTATGATTCAAGTCGTGAATAATTCAAGATTTAAATTACTTTAGATCGTATCATAAACTGGACAATACAGACAAGAGAAGCATACCACTGTTCACAAGTCATAAATCGATTGAGAAAAAACACCCCATGGAAACACATCAGCTATAAGTGGAAAACAACGAAAAAAACAGAAACACTGAAATGCAACACAAAAAAAAAAAAACACGACAATGCAACAAACACATAAACGAGCTATTATACAATGTAAGATAACAACTGCCAACCCGAACAATAAATAATGCGTAAGAACTACAGTATTTAAGTATTTCAGTTTATTCTAAGACTTATCCATTTTCAAAAGTTAAAGCAGTACTGTGCAATAAATTAAGAAGTGGTAAGATTGATTTGCAGATAATTCAGTACGATGTTGATATGTGCTGATAAACCTCAACTACTATATATACTGACCAGTCTTAATATTGATTTATGCAGATCTTAATTGACTGCAATCAAATTGGAGTAAGGTGGTTGGGGAGTGTATAATTTAAATGAAGAATTTGTTCATACTTGACAAAATCGTATAGTGTATATTTTTATGTTCAGAATATTAAAAAATGATAGGTCACCATGCATTTTCTAAAGCCACAAGATGTCACAAATTGATTCATTTGAATGGATTCTACAGAACAAAATCAGTATTTGATAAGAAGCGAAACTGAATGATAAAATTTGATGATTGAGATAGGAGAAGATAGCTTTTAGAAAAATGTTTGAGGACATTAAAAGAAATGTACGTACGTTTTTTCCCGGCTAAAACACAAAATAGCAAAATGCCATGTAGAATCCTTCCCTATTTCGGAGTTATCTTTCCTTAAAGTGACAATTTAAAAACAATTAAAAAATCAAGCAAAGTTAGTTTATATTTTTAAGAATATTAATACAATTTTAAACATGAGTTTTTGAAAGAACAGTTTCATTTGTTACCTGCATTCCTGCATAACTTTTTGCTAACGCAATTGAAATTCTTAACTTTAAGTTCTTATTTTTTATTACACTCTGAGATGGCAAAAGACACCCATACCACTTTAACATATATTTAAATCTGCTGAGGTGGATACGACCAACATCAGACTGACAGACATGAAATGACGACATAACTTTTTGTTTAAACTGTGAAGATGTGTTCATGTCAAGTTGACTAATTTAGAATTAATTTGATGTAGAAGTGTTTTTTGTTTGTTTATATGGTTTGATCAATTGTTCTGTTTGTCCCTACAATGCACCCATACTTTGTGTTTAATTCCAAATATTACATTGGTTGCAATGAATTACATTTGATTTCCCAGTGAAATAAAAACCGGTAATTTCACATATGAAATAAACGTGGTTATTTCACTCTTCTGACGTCATACATCAATAGGCGTTGTCAAGACGTCGATAACGTCGGATCAAAACAAATTGTGAATGCGTAGAAAAAGATATAGTTCCTTGCATTTTCTAATTCAATTTCATAAAAAATGGCATTTGCCAATGTTATAATAAAAAAATTCAAATATCAAAAAATATTCCACTCGTGACCGAACAACACTGATATTTAACTCATGCGCACATTCGTGAATTAATGTGTTGTTCAGTCCCTCGTTGAATATTTTTCTCTATTTGAATTCTTAGTTATTCTATAAATATCCATAAATATCCATTTTAAGTTAGTTGACAATTAAAATACATGTAGCTTTTATTTATTATTTTGTTACATTATAATTTATTAAGAACTTCCTTTGTTACTTTGCAAATCATAGTCACGAGTTTATAAAAATATCGTATAAAATTTATCGTTTTATGAATTGCTGGTGGATTGCATCCTCATTTATGTTAACCCATTCCATTGCCTTCTTTATATATATATTGTATATTTTTATTTGGAAAAAAAATATAGTTATAATCAACTTACTGATGGTAAGAATAACAAAACACAGGAATATCGAAAACGTCCTCATGTCTAGCATTATGTCTAAATACTATATGTATTCTACAATACAAACGATCCCTCGATCTTAAAAGTCAAATGACAATGCATTCCTCTTCAATACATGTCATCACCTTGGTAAGTCATGTGTTAGTCTATATACGACATGTGCATTTTTTTCCATTGAAAGATTAGGAATACTATTTAAGGTTTATTACATTATTTGTGAAATTGATGACGATAGTTTAAAGTAAATCAAACAGTTCAGTGCATATAGTCTAAACTTTATTTTGTTATAATAATTAATACATTTTTATTATTAAATTCATAATAATAATAATGATTAGTGTCATTTGTAGGGAGTATATAAATAGTGTAAATATTTAAAATAAGGTAAAAATAACATAAGATATAAGGAAAAATAAAAGAGTATGATTAGTCTGTTATAACTTGTTTTAATAAAAGGAAACACGATATAAAATTACACCTTCTAGCTTAAAAAATACGTGTAGCAAACTTAATCATAGCTTAACAGTTACATGTACATGAAAATCGCCGACACTGTTTACTTAATTTCCTTAGCCATATCAAAGAAGGTTCTTGCAGCCTGAGTTCCTGGTTTTCTTTTTTAATCTTGTGTGTTGAGTTTTACTTTTATTTGCAAATTATATATGTGGTATAAAATTAACTACTGCAGACTAAGCAATAAAATCGAAATGACAACCGACCTAGACAGTATTACTAATTTGATCGAAAAATAAATAAATCATAAACTCAATACGCATATCATATCTTGTGATATAGCACTAAAACTACAGCAGGATTTATATGCAATTAATCTTATTGGTTTTTATAAAATACATGTGTCTCATATTGTTCTTATATTGTCTGAACACAAAAGTTTTTGCACAATTTTATGATGAATCGTTAAAAAAAGCACCTCACACAATTGCTTGAAATCACATGTCAAGTTAGTTCTATTAAAAAGAACTAGAGACTATTGATTATGTATGAAACAATACATGTCGTCCAAAAACATCAAAGACTATAATAATGCTCTGAATGGCATTGCACTTTTTTTCATAGTAGTAATGTTCTTTGAGAAAACTAAGTTAAGTGGTATGTTCTGCTCAATCAAAATATGAAATACTAGTAAATGGTCAAGAGTTCCAAAGAATGTTGTTTTTGTAAATTGATAACACGTTTTCGATATGGTTGAACTCACGTTAGATAGAATATCATTGAACTATTTTTTCATCATTTGAACAATAATGATAATCATATATTTAATTAATTGATGTTAAGCTTGTAAGTTTTCAGTATACATTTCCAAAACATTGCTGTAATGAAAGGAACTG
The DNA here is from genome assembly GCA_037788925.1 of Mytilus galloprovincialis. Lineage (NCBI taxonomy): Eukaryota > Metazoa > Mollusca > Bivalvia > Mytilida > Mytilidae > Mytilus > Mytilus galloprovincialis. Next base: position 50,712,871 of record CM075341.1, read on the forward strand.
ACATTACATATGAATAGGTATGTGGAGAGTTGGAAGACCAATTAAGGTATTCCACTATAAGAATATATATTAAAAAACTGACTATCTTCTTTATAACTAAGTATGACTGATATTAAAAAAAATCGGAATATATAGATACAGATATATTAAAATTGAGAATGAACAAGTACAATGTTTCAGGGATAACAACAAGAACAACTCGACCAAAACAAACAGAAATATGTTTGTGGAAGAAACATACTATGCCTTACCATATGTAATTAATAACAGCCTCGAAACTCAAAAACATATTATTATCAGAATTTGGGTCATAAATAGTTTGGAAATGAATATTTCAATTAGCTGTTTACACTAACGGAAATATATAATTCGCACGAATGTATAATGCCACCACATTTTTGTACTTTTCAAAAGACATAGCAGTGATGGTATATGCCAAGTGGCATTTTTATTACCTACGTTAACAAAAAATACACTAAATACAATACTGAATGTTCATTAGATAGACTAGTCTCTAAACATTTTTACTGTAGAAAAAGAAATACAGTAAGTAACACTTGACCTTTTTGTATGGATTCACTTTTGGGGAGATCAAAATAATATTTGATACATTTTGATCATAGTCGTCCGAGATTCGAACTTAACTACATAAAACATAATGATTTATATCATAATGATTTCATTTTATTTCAGATCTACGAGGTAGTGTTGATTTCATTCTTGCTTTTTCATAACTCTGTTCAAGGTGTTTATTTTATGTTTGAGCCCAGCCTTGCAAATGCAGTTTATATAGTTTAAACAGGCACACTAAAAATGCATCATTGGAGATACTTAGATGCCAGAAAAAGAGTAGTTTTGGGATATACTATAGTCAAATAAGTTGAATATAACTTAAATTTTTTAAAAACCAAAACCAAATGTAGTTATACATATTTATGAAGTCATCAAACAATAAAACTTTGTCCTTTTTAAGCATACACATTGTATTTCTACGCATCATTTGCATGTTTCATTGTAACCTATATCCAAAAGTACACGAAGAGATAGTAATTAAATGCACAATCAATTATGTTTTTGATAATTGAAATGCCTACACATACAGAACATGACTGCAAATATGTACTTTTTGTTGCTGTTTCGTTGCAAAGATAATTGTTTTCTGTGTCACTTTAAATGTAAATTATTGTTGAAAGACTTGATGTAATGCGTTAAAGCTAAAGGTCCCATAACAAACTGTGTTTGTTGCATAATGATGATAAATCATATAAGTAGTGCTCAGTATCATACATGTTTTGAATTATGGTTTTCCTAAATAGTTCTTATTCTTTTGCATTCCACATTAGATGAAATGATTAAAATCAAATAAACAGATAATTGCCATTCATACTTTTTGTAAATTTCTGTACTGTTGCACTGTATTTACCCTATGCTAATTAGTCTTAATCATATGCGAAGTCTTATGTACTGTTGGACTGTATGTACTTTGTGCTAACAAGTCTACACACACACATGTATTAAAACAAAACTTAAAGTCAAAAGGCGTGCTTATAGTTATCAAGGGTACTAGGACTATAATCTTGCACGCCAGACGCGAGCCTCGTCCACACAAGACCCAACAGCGACGCCCACATCAAAACATCTACAAAGCCAAACAAGTACAAAGCCGAAGACCACTGATGTGTTATAAATCATCATCATCATTATCATACATTGTCTGTACAAATGCGACACACATCCCATTAAGACAACATAACAATTAGTTCAGCAGCTACAAGTTTACATACATCCTTTAACCATTTGCAATCATTACCATGATTAGGTTAAAGTCTTTATTTTAAAAAAAAATCATATTTATATGTGGGGTTCGTGTTGTTTATTCTTTAGTTCTCTATGTTGTGTCATGTGTGTTGTTGTTTGTTTGTCCTTTTCCTTTTTAGCCATGGTGTTGTCAGTTTGTTTTAGATTTATGAGTTTGACTGTCCCTTTGGTATCTTTCGTCGCTCTTCTTTAATTAAAACAAATTGTATACACAGCAGATTTACAGATATTAAGTAGATGGAATATATATATATGAATAAGATATATTATCAACGCAAAACTGTTTCCTCCCTGACTGTTGGTATCATTGCATTTCAAATGGCCACTAGCAGTGACATTGCTCAAGTGGTTATAAACCTTCATCGTTCTCTCTTTCTCGATGCAATTAGATTTAATCACCGGATTTATACATGTACTAACATGGTCAATACGACTGGTGAACATGTAGAGCAGAATCTTGCTACCCTTTCCAGAGAATCTCAGATTATCCACAGTTTTTAGTATGGCTCTTGTTACTCATTCTTGAGTTTTTTAATGTTGGGTTTTGTGTATTATTGTTTGTCTTTTGATTGTTTTTTCTTTTCTTTTTTAGCTATGGCTATATCAATTTATTTTGACTTGTTGACTTATAACTTAATACGTCCCTTTGGTATCTCTCGTTTCCATACCAAATTTTAATGAAGTTGTATGCGAGATAAAAAAAAAAAGGTATCACTCGTGGAAGGTAAGTTTTTAACTAAATTGATTTATAAACTACAGCTGTTTTACAAAATGGTGTTGTCAATTGGGGTTTCGCTGTACAACATGTCGAACTAGTGGTTCCCGAAAGCATCTAAAATGCACAGCTTAAGTTTCGACATAAAAAAACAGGAATTTATGTTAATCAATCGGTAAAATTTTGATTTTCTTTTTAAACGAAGGATGTAGTCATGTCTAATTGAGGAATTGTCGTCAGATGTTCCGACTTCTTTGGTTTTTCTTTTTAAATGCATTGAAATCAATATTTGTCATAGGATAAACTGCAATGCTTTTCAAAATTTCAACTTTGTACTTGTTTGGCTTATAAATATTTTGATATGAGCGTCACTGATGAGTCTTATGTAGACGAAACGCACGTCTGACGTACTGAATCATAATCCTGGTACCTTTGATAACTAATTATTCTTTCTGTCAGTTATATGCATATTTCATTTGTCTCATAAACCCACACTTGCCTAAAAAAAATGTCTGAAACAGTTAGACATTGTAAAAAACGGGTATATTTAAGAGATTTTAAAATTAGTTAAATTGTTTATGCATTTAACAAATTCCTAACTGTAGTAAAAACATGTAACATATACACTTATAGAATGACACACATCAAAAAAATAATATGGAGATTTTTGTTAATTAAACTACAAAGAAGCGGTATAAACTTTATTAATGTTTTTATGCGATTGTTTCATCGAATTTAGTTTAGGTCAATATGAAGTCATGGTACATTTAAACATATGAAGTGTTGTTTTTTTGTGTTAGTATGTATGTTTGTTATTAGAAGACATGGTTGATTCACATCATAAAACCATTTTTCTCTCGTTAAAAAAGCAGGACAATTAAGTTCCAAAACCTTATTTATTAACGTTAAGTACACACGAATTTTTCAGTCATTCTCATCATTCATCAGCTTTATAAACACTTTTCTTGCTATTGAGATTTATTACTATGTCAGTTGTCATTAAATCAAAACTGTTATTATAGTTGCATTTGGTAAAATTCGTTTCACTTGTTTATAATTAGTTTCTCGTTGATTGTATGTACCAGTGATCAGCCATATCTATATCCACCTGAAATGGAGAAAAAAGCAGAAAACAAGTAGTCTGCATGCGAAATATGAATACAGATTTGGTATCTTGCGCCATTATGCAGTTCTTTGTGCTTTGATAATTCTATTTCAATTTTTCTGGTGAAAATGGAATATATTGTGCCTCTGCCATGTTTGCCGCAAGAAATATTCAAAAGTAGAACATGTACACATGTTAGGTATAACAACATTTAAACGACTAAAACAAATATCGGTCTATAACAAACTAATTAGACATGAGCACATTTGACCAACATACGGCAAGAACAAAGGCTCCAGAAATATATTAACCTCAAATAGTTACATGATTAGGCGGGGATTCGAAAATTAAAGGAAATATATTAACCTCAAATAGTTACAAGATTAGGCGGGGATCCGAAAATTAAAGGAATAAAAAGATTCACACCAATTAGACAACAAAAGGACCATCTTAATGATAAAACACATCTTGGCCTACAACCAGCAGGTGTTCAAACAAAAAGACCTGATTATGTAATAGCTGTTCAAAATAAAAATAACACTTATCGTTAAATAACCAACTTTTAAAATTAAATGTTGCCAGCATGCAGGTTAGACTTCTATCTGTGAAATTCCGACCTTGCATCGTGTTTAAACGCAATAAATTCATAAACATATAGTATATCTACAGATGTACTATAACAACTCGCACGGGAAACGCACTCATCTCTTAAATAACGAAATAATTTGAGATATATAGACACACTTAATAACAGTATCAAATAATTCTCGTACACTAATTAGCCAAATGATTACACATATCGTGTTGTCTGCAAACTTTATTAATTTACTTTAAAATCCACCCAACTGTAGAAGCTTATGATACAGATAAATCTAACAAATTCTGTGTTTTAAAAAAAGATAAACACAGATTGCCTCAGGTCTGAAGGACATTTAATATACAAAACAGCATATTATATTTCCTCCTAATAGTCGTGTTTTCTTTTTCATGGGCGACCATATGATCTGATTGTAGAATGAAAAATAATGCATGTTAATAAGCCGATGTATTAACATATTTGGGACTTACACTTATAGCATAAACAACGCATTGCACCCCAATGACAATATCCCCCTGTGCATCCAATACCAACACAGCAGCCAGAACATTTGCAGTTACCAGAATAATGCCAACATAGTTTGTGACACGGGCTGAAAAGGTATACGACTATGAATTATCTAAATGTATGTTAACCTATATGATCTTATCATTTTTTTTAATTTTTTTTTGCTTTTCCATTGCAAAACTTTATCTCCACCGAGTAAATCAGATATATACAGTATATATATAATATTTAAATTGTTGAATTGGTTGATTTTATATTTGGTGATTGTAAGATATGTCTACGTTCAGATATAAATCATACACGTAATGGGTATTGATGCATGACGTCATCAGAATCAAAGTTGTATACTTTGAATGTGTATATTATGGTTTAATAACAAAACAACATGATTAAAGCTACCCTTTGTTTACAGCCTAGATTTTAACATTTTAACTTTTGTTACTGTTTTAGGCGCTTCTGTAGAATTTGTATTGCATTGATCAACAGTAACTGCACAGTGTCGTGTCCTACGATCTATGATAATTTTATTGTATAGTGAAACAGTTAAATAGTTTGAACATGTTAACACATTATATGGAAAATAAAGACAACAGTGTAAATTGATATGATTGATTGCTGGTTACTTAACGTCCAGTGGCAAATATTTCATGCATATTCAGGACAAGAACAAGTTCACAATAAATACAACAGTTAGGTTGTTGTAATAGAGGCCATCTAGGATGATGGTCGGGGAAATTTGGACTGCCACTGGAAAATGAGGGTATATTGGATAAGGATAAAAATGTTGCCTTGCAACAGGCCACCTACGGAGCCCTCAAAGAGTTGTTGCAAGGGTTCTTAACGTGCAAACAGCTTGGCACTCTCTTAAACGAGGCATCAGATTTAACGTCTCTCTTCTGACTGGACGCGACTGCAAACTTGATACATCCCGCACAGCCAAACGGATGCCCTACTTCAGCAAGCGTTTTACTGCTGGTCGGGAGAAGACCCAGTCACCCTTGGGGTTTATATATATATATATATATATATATATATATATATATAAGTACGTCTGAGTCAGTGACAACTCTACAACAGATGTGTCCATCGGATCGCCATCAATGATGGTGATACATGGCTGTGTACATAATGTATATACAACTCGTCTAAACATCAACCCAACAATGCGAAAGCAAATTTACAGATCTAACATTGTTGGGTTGATGTTTAGACGAGTTGTATATATATATATATATATATATATATATATATATATATATATATATATATATATATATATATATATATATATATACCACTGTTCAAAAGTCATAAATCAAGAAAGAGAAAACAAACCCGAGGGAAACACATTAGCTATAAGTGGAAAACAACGAAAAAATAGTAACACTGAAGTGCTACACAAAAACAACCCACGACAATGCAACACACACTGAAACGAACTTGTATACAATGTTAGATAACAACTGCCAGCCCGAACAATAAATGATGCTTAAGAACTACAATATTTCAGTATTTTAGTTTATTCTAACACTTATCCATTTTCTAAAGTTAAGCAATAAGTTAAGTACTGTACAGTATATTTACTGATCATTCAGTACGATGTTGATATGTGCAGATAAACCTCAATACGTATAGTTACTAAACATTCTGATAATAGACTATGTAGATCTTAATTGACTGCAATTAAATTGGAGTAAGTTTGTATCGGAGTATGTAATAAAAGGACAAATTCGTTCATACTTTGCCAAATCGTATAGTATATACTTTTATGTTCCACAATATGAGAAAAATAATAGGTCACCTTGCATTTTTCTAAAGCAACAGGATGTAACGAAAATGACACATTTGAATGGATTGTACAGGAAAAAAAATAAGTATGTGATTAAATTCTGAAGCTAAACTAAATGATCAATCAATTGTCAATTGAAATAGGGAAAGATAGCTTTTAGAAAATGCTTTCGGGACATGAAAGAAAAGATAGAGTAACCGTACGTTTTTCCCTGGCTAAAATACAAAATAGCAATATTCTATGTAGATCCCTGTAGAAACTGCACTATTTCAAAGTTACCTTTCCTTATAGTGACAATTTAGAAACAATTAAAAATCAAACAAAATTATTTTACTCTTATAAAGATGTTAATACAATTGTATACATGTGTTTTTGAACGAATAGTTTCATTTGTTACCAGCATTCCTGTATAACATTTTGCTAACAGGATTGTTTTTTCTACAATCCAAGATGGCTTAAGACACCCATACATTACTCAACCTCAACATATTTAAATCTACTGACTTGGATACGACCAACGTCAGACTAAAAGACTTTAAATGACGACTTAGAATGAAATTCAAAACAGTGTGGCTGTGGCCATTGATTGACACATTAAATTCATCCTTTGGCTGGGACAATTTAGGTGAACGTTTGTATGTAACGACCACTGATCACTATGTACTTTTTAAAGACATTTAAACTATGGGGTCACCAAAGGTTCTCAACACCTCAATAAAGTAATTCGAAAAAATTAATCAGAAATAACACGATGTTTTGATTTATACCAATTATATAAATCAAAACATAAAGGTTATTCCTGATTATTTTTTCGAATTACTTTATAATTAAAGGCGTTAAGAAACCTTTGGTGACCCCACAGTTTAAATGTCCATCGTAGGTACGTCGTGAACAGTGGTCGTTACAGACAAACGTTCACGTAAATTGTCCCAGTCAATGGATGAATTTAATGTGTCAATCAATGGCCACAGCCACACTGTTTTGAATTTCTTACTAACTTATTGTTTAAACTGAAGATGTGTTCATGTCAAGTTGACTGATTTAGATTAAATTTGGTGTAAAAGTGTAGTTCAGCTAGTTCTTACGATACACCCATACTTTGTGTTTAATTCCTTATAATTAAATTATATGTATATTTCATTATAATATATTACTGTGATTGGGTACACTGCGATCTCGCGTTATTCTTTTATCAACTTCATTACACAATAAAATTTATTATCCATGATGACACGAGGTCCAATAATAAAGTGCACAGGTACATTAAATAAAAACTCGATAAAAATTGTGTTTTCGTGATCCTAGCTAAAAAATGTAATTATAAGTACTGTATTGGATGCTTCTTTATGTAACTTTATAGGGTTGAAAAAGCGTTGACCGTGTGCACCTTTTGAGAATGAAGCGCTTTAGCACTACATACAAAATGTACTTCGGTCAACGCTTTTACACCAAATGAAGTTACAAAAAGAAGTATTCAATTACTAAATATTCATTTGAAGTTAGTTGACTATTTATGTAGCTATTATTCATTATTTTGTCACATTATGATTTATTAAAAACTTTCTTTGTCACTTTGCAAATCATAGCCACGAGTTTATAAACTTGAACATGCATAATATCGTATAAAAAATTAAGGTTGTTAATTAAGGAATGACTGTAATATTTTGTTTCCGTCTGTGAAGAAATAACATAAACAATGTGGTTCACACTGAATAACGCGCGTGGCAGGTTATTTAACAGCGTGCACCACATTTTTTATGTTATTTCAAGTACACTGACAAAATATTACAGTTATTTCTTATAACTTAATTCTAAATTCAATTTCAAACCGGAGTAAATCATGAAAAAACATTGACGACGTCATGATCACATGACAAAACTGTGTCTATGATATCATAAACAAAACGACGTCAGCCAATCAAAAGATGATTTACATTATATATATAGTTTTTTTTTTAAATATAGTACTAATCAACTTACTGCTGGTAAGAATAACAAAAAACAACAAGAATATCACAAACGTCCTCATGTCTAGTATAACGTTCAAAAACTATAAATATTATAAAATGTAAACAATCCTTAGATCTTTAATAGCAAATGACAATGCATTCCTCTTCAATACATTTCATCACTTCGATAAGTCATTTTTTTTTTATCCAAATACAACATATTTTATTTTCATTGATAAATTTTAAATACTATTAAATATCTATATGTTACATGATTTATGAAATTTATGACGATAATTTAAAGTAGATCACAAAGTTCAGTGCATATAGTATAAACTTTATTTTGTCATAATGATTAATACATTTTTATTATTAAAGTCATAATAATAATAATAATGATTAGTGTCAATGTTAGTGATAAAATAAGGTGAAAAAGCGAAATAAATAAGGACAAATAAAAGTGTACGATTAGACTGTTCGAACTTGTGTTAATAAAAGGAAACACGATATAAAATTACAACTTCTAGCTTACTAGATACTTAATTTCTTGATTCATATAAAAGAAGGTTCTTGCAGCCGGTATTCCTGATTTTCTTTTCTTTGATTTTGGTGTTGGATTTTGCTTTTTTGGCAAATCATATATGTGATATATTATACACTACTGCAGATTTAGCAATACAAACTCAAAGACAACCGACCTAGACAGTATTATTAATTTGATCGAAAAATAAATCATAAACCCAATACGCATATTATTTCTTGCGATATAGCATTAAAACTGCAGCAGGATGTATATGCAATTAATTTTAATGGTATTTATAATATACATGTGTCTCATATTTTCTTTATATTGTCTGAACACAAAAGGTCTTGCACAATTTTATGATGAAAAAAACACTTCAAAAATTTTGTGATTAAAAGCTGAGCTAATTACACAATTGCTTGAAATCACATGTCAAGTTAATTATATTAACAAACTAGAGACTATTGTTTATATATGAAACTATACTTCCAAAAACATCAAAGATTATAATAATGCTCTGAATGGCATTGCACTTTTTTCATAGTAGTAATGTTCTTTGAGAAAACTGACTTAAGTGGAATGTACTGCTCAATGAAAATGTGAAATACTAGTAAATAGTCAAGAGTTCCAAAGAATGTTGTTTTTGTAAATTGAGAACATGTTTTCGATATGGTTGAACTCACGTTAGCTAGAATAATATTTAACTATTGTTTTCATCATTTGAACAATAATGATAATCTTATATTTAATTAATTGATTTTAAGTTTTCAGTATACATTTCCAAAACATTGCTGTAATGAAGGGAACTGAAATTACATTTCAATCGGTATGTTGAGAGTTGTAAGACCAATTGGTGTATTCCACTATAAGAATATATATTACAAAACTGATTACCTTCTTTATAACTAAGTATGACTAATATAAAAAAAATCGGAATATATAGATACAGACATATTAAAATTGAGACTGGACAAGGACAATGTTTCAGAGACAACAACATGAACAACATGTTGTACTGTTATACCACTGTCCAAGGTGAGGGGGAGGGTTGGGATCCCGCTAACATGTTTAACCCCGCCACATTATTTATGGATGTGCCTGTCCCAAGTCAGGAGCCTGTAATTCAGTGGTTGTCGTTTGTTTATGTGTTACATATTTGTTTTTCGTTCATTTTTTTTACATAAATAAGGCCGTTAGTTTTCTCGTTTGAATTGTTTTACATTGTCTTATCGGGGCCTTTTATAGCTGACTATGCGGTATGGGCTTTGCTCATTGTTGAAGGCCGTACGGTGACCTACAGTTGTTAATATCTATGTCATTTTGGTCTTTTGTGGATAGTTGTCTCATTGGCAATCATACCACATCTTCATTTTTATAGACCAAAACAAACAGAAATATGGAATTAAATAACAGCCTCGAAACTCAAAAACATATTATAATCAGAATGTGTGTCATAAATTGTTTGAATATTTGAAATAGCTGTTTACACTAACAGAAATGTATAATTCGCAAGGATGTACAATGCCACCATTTTTGTTTTTGTTTTGTTCTTTTCAAAAGAAATAACAGTGATCGTATATGCCAAGTGGCATTTTCATTACCTAAGTTAACAAAAAATACACTAAATACAATACTGAATGATAAACGCCTTTAAGTACTTCACTGAACGATAACATTTCCTTGGCGTCATATTTTCTAAATACAATGTATGCTTAACAATATCATGCCAACACTTTTGTCATGTTTGCATGCTCTTGACTTTATTTATGCATCATCTAAATTAAATTATGTGTTTTAGTCTTGACATTAATCGATTGCTTAATTGGCATATTAAAGGTAGTGCCATCATACTTACGCAATATATCGGCAATGATAATAAAGTAATGTTTCCACTTCTTTTTTATTGCAATAAATTAATTTTGTTGTTGGATTTAGTTTAAAATGCAGGTTTAAAAATCAACAGTTTCTATTCACACAAAAGAATGATTACATTTGAATTGAAATTCATTGCATTTTTAATGCTTTACAACTTTAATTTAATTAACTAGGTCTTATTTTCTGGTATGATAATCAAACATTTAAGAAATGGAACAACAATGTAAGCATTATTTATTTACAATCTAAATAATGCATACACATAATCAGTAGTTTTGAAAAGTTATTATTTTAACAAAATTATTCTCAAATGTTTTAAGCAACCTCTCTGAAAACACATGACTGAATTATGAAAAAAGTTTAATAACCAAAAGAACAGGTTAATTTATCTTTAAATAAAGAGTTTTCGGACACAAAAATAAATCACACCATGATGCGTTCAAAATATGTTTACATAACGGAAGACAAATAACGATTTATGGACGAGTAATAAAGATTTACAGAAGAGTAATTAAGATGGCATTAGGTACCAAGAACTTGTTGATAAATATTCCGTATCAACTTCACAAATAATACACGATGGTCTTGAAGTATAGATTTTGTGTACTGACGTTGTTTATCATCTTAATAACGTGTTATATTATTCTTTTATTTGTCTTTATTAATATTACTTTTACTGTTAAGTCTGTTTTTTAGATATCCATTTGACGTAACTCTGCGCTTATGTATTCCATTATACTTTAAATGACAAAATTATTTTATGATGTGACTCTGTACCTATATATCTTGTCATACTTTAAATGACAAAATTATTTTATTTATTAATACTATTACTGTTTTTTATATATACATTTGACGTGATTCTGTACTTATGCATCCCGTCATACTTTGAACCATACTATTGTTATATTTATTATGGCACCCTCAACGGAGTTGGGGTGACGTATTGTTATTCTACGTTTCTTTTTTTTTTTCTTATTATTTTTCTTATTTTTCTTCCACACATTTTTTCTAGGAGATTTCTCGAAATCCAAAGGACCAAAGTTGATGGAACTCTATTATATGAGGACCCTTAGGTGAAGAGTTGCAGGCACCATGGAATGGTTCAAGATGGCTGCCGTTTCCATGGAAACTGCAAAAATGTGAAAAATTTTCAAAATTCTAAATTCTTCATTATAAGACCCAAGTGGATGAAACTTTGTGGAAGTGTTACCTGATATGCCTAGATGTGCATGCAGTATCAAAAGGTTCCAAAATGGCCGCCATTTTCATGGAAACAGGGCAAAAGTTTAACATTGACCGTATGGGAAAACACATAAAAGCTACATTTTCTTGAAGAATATAGCATCAATCCCAATGAAAATTTACAGATATGTAACATGGCATGTACCAATGTTGCACCTGTCTTTGAAATTTTGGAAATGGTAACTGTTAGCATGGAAACAGCAAAAATTTCAAAAATTTCAAAATGCTCCAAACATGCCAAATGAGATGAAATTTTACAACAATGTTAATAAACATGTTTAAAAGCGCTCTTTGACTTTGAAATTTTCAAAATGGCTGCCACTCGCCTGGCAATGGGGAAGGGTGCCATCCGCTATTGCTTGCAATGGCAAATCTAGTTATTATTACTTTTTTACTGTTAAGTCTTTTTTGTTATATCTATTGTACATGACTGTATTTATGTATCCCACCATACTTTGAACGAAAAATTATTTTATGTCTACCTGTGCGAATTTCAAACGCGCAATTTTACACCAGTACTTAAAACCTACCATCCTTTATGAGTGGATTTTACGTAGATAAATAAAATCGTATAATATAAGCATAATGAGGATGTTAATTTTGATGTATGCCTTTTTATGCTTCTTCGTTATATTTGTTGTTTTTATAGTGGTTAAGATGATAACACAATGTTGACTTTTTACCTATTGTGTTTGTTTGTTAGTTCACGCATCGGTGACAATAAAAGGGAATTTGATGCGACTGTCATACAAGTGAGAGGTTTGGCTAGCTATAAAACCAGGTTCAATCCACCATTTTCTACATTAGAAAAATGTCTGTACCAAGTCAAGAATATGACAGTTGTTTTCCATTCGTTTGCTGTGTTTGAAATTTTGATTTTGCCATTTGATTGGGAACTTTCCTTTTTGAATTTTCTTTGGAGTTCATTATTTTTGTGATTTTACTTTTTACATTCCAAGTTAATTGTGGCGGAGCACATTAACAAGATAAATACCTTAATTTAGATACAGAATTTGAAACGCTATATTAAATTTATCCTTCCTACTTCTATAGGCTACTCAAATATTACGAATGTTAATCGTTTAGGTAATACAACTAACCTATATCTGTGTATGGAATATTACATGTGTATCTAACGAGTCAGTCGTCAGGTTCATCATAGTCCCGAAGATCTGCAGAACGATTTGAATATTCGTTGTGCAGTGAAATTGTACCCTTCTATCAAATCACTAAAGATGCCATAGAACTTGCTAATAAATCATTCAAGCTTTTCGTTTCAAACAAGTGGACTGTAATTAAGTGGTTGTTTGTTAGTGTGTAAACTAATGGTCGTTCTTTCATATTTTTGTATACAAATTTAGCCGTTAGTTTTCTAGTTTGAATTGTTTTGTCATTTCGAGGCCTTTTATAGATGTTTATGCGTTATCTGCTTTATTCATTGCCGCAGCACTTTAAACATGATAAAATAAAAAAAAAAACTGAAATTGTCAATTTTGGTTATTCTTAATTTAAAAAGCATAGTTTTAAATTATATTGTAGCAAAAAAAGAGTACGAACTTTTCATTATAGAATAAAGATATCTATTGAGAAAAACATGCGATTAAACAAGTGACAAATTCATGAGCATTTAAAGTAAATTGGTATTTATTTCTCTGTGTAACTTGAACGGAGGTTAATAAACCAATCGTATAGTGATCTAACTTTTCTCTCTTCAGTCAATCATGATTATGAACTTAAGTTTAATTCAAAATCCTATACAAACTAGCACTAAAATATTTCACCTAGTTTAGTTATCAGAACCAACTAATGTGATTGCATGTCATGTCATGATTTAAATATAAAGCAGCACATTTTTATGTTATTTTTTTACAATAAATTACTTTTGCTGTAAGATTTAATTTAATTACTTGCACATTAGCGGCAATCATTAGCTGCTATACATACAAAAGATTGATCACACAAACATTGAGAATACATTGCATTTTTAAAGTTTAGGTCAATTGGCAAATCAATTTACAAAGGCGTCTTGTATGTTTATAAAACATTTAACATGATTAAAAGACAAAAGTGAATATAAGCAACATTACTTCGCACTTTTATATAGTTCATACAGACTATAATTAGTTTTGGAATGAATGTATTTTTTAAAAAATGATGCTTACAACATTTTATAATTAAACGACATCTTTGAAAAAACACTTCAGACCAAATAGATTTATTTTTCGATTATACGGAAAGATTACGTTGATTTGCAAATGTGATGATATATTTTTAAGATGTGATAGATTTTTAAAATTTGTATATACTGATATTTTAATCTGTCAACATACCTCACAAGACTACGATGAACCTGACAACTGACACTTTGGATACACATCTAATATCCTATTCACAAAAATATAGAACAATTCTATAAAATAAAACATCTGAATCGGTATAAACAGATTACCTACAAAAGAAGGTCTTTTCACAAAAATTGCTGAATTATGCAAAATCTAAGCTGTAGATTTAATATGACATTTATACATATTCAAAGTACTAAAACTGAATACAAATGTTGAATTGTTTCCTCTTTGATACATTCCCAATATTCAGTTTTAATTTTATATGTCGATGATTTAAATATAAAAATACCTTCTATATTTTAAGTTTGTATTATTTGGTATAATCATGTCTAAAACATAGTAAAAATGCAGACAGAGATGCATTAAAGATACATTTTTATAACGGACAAGTTATAAGATGTACGAAGAGTAATATATACGGAAGGGTTATACTGATAGCAATAAATCCCCTGTTATATGTTGCAGAGCGAATAACGAAGATAAACACCATGATTATGTAAATACAAATACGTTACACTACTAAAAATTTACTTCTACAAAAAAAAATGTATTTTAACCGTTCTATTCGTGGTATCATTCCTTCTTTTGTAGGTAATCTGTTTATACCGATTCAGATGTTTTATTTTATAGAATTGTTCTAAATTTTTGTGAATAGGATATTAGATGTGTATCCAAAGTGTCAGTTATTAGGTTCATCTTATTCATGTGATGTTGAAAGATTAAAATATCAGTATATACAAATTTTAAAAATCTATCACATCTTAAAAATATATCATCACATTTGCAAATAAATCAGATCAGTCCTTCTTTATCAATTACTAGATACGATCAACTTTGTTTTGTCAACAACATAATATAAAGATTTTAAGGGAAAACAATACAAATGGTATTAACGTAACATTAACTGTTCGGGCATACAAAGATCATAACTGCTCGGATACTTCAGAATATTAAAACGAAATGATCGATTTTGTTATTCTGAATATAAGAACATAGTCCAAACTACATTGTGACAATATGCAGAAAAATATTCATTTAGATTACGAAATTTTCATTATAGAATTAACATATATATTGGAAACATATATGCCAAGAAAAAAGGGACAAATTCACATACATTTAGAAGAAAAAGTCGTGTCGTTTCAGAAATTATTTATATGTGTAACCTGAAAGTTGGTTAATAATCTAAACGTTAAATGAAGTTATTTTTCTGTCGTCCGTCAGAATTTTGAAATCAAGTAGAACTAGACAAAACTGACACATTGCTACCATACTAATGTTCAAATAGTGTATGTAGGGTTCCATTTATTCGAACCAAGTATTGTAATTGCATATCAACGGATAAGAATCTTTTGAAAACATTCCTATAGTATAAATGGCAAAGCTTAGGCCGTGTTCACACCAAACGCCGTGTAGAGTAAACATGTTTACATTTGGTTTCATGTAATTTACACTTGTTTCACATTAAATTTGTTCATATTTATACACCTTGTTTAGTTACCTGTACATAAGATTTGTTCACACTTGCAAACTATATGTCATTTTAATGTTCATTACGTAGAACCGAATTCAAATTTTCGAACAACTTTTCTAGCAGTTAGGATACGACCATTTGACATTAAAAAAAAGGGGAATGGATTTTTCCACAATTTGATTTAAAAAAATCGGGTCGTTCAGATGATTAGAATGAACAAATATTCTGAATCCAAAGTTTCCCCATACATTATAGTGTTAAATATTGAATTGGAACCATCGAAAAAAAAACTAATTATAAACTTTAGCGCGAGAAAAATTTCTGACTCAGACCCCCCGCCCCCCGTTATTTTTTAAATAAAGTGGTTGATCCTTTAAGAAAGTAATTTTTGATGATTTGCAGTATTTTAAAGATGCCTCGATTACGCATTAAAACGTAGGCATGCCATCAGCGTGCTAACATGCAGACGACGAAATATAATTGCGATGTTAAGGATCACTACATTTCTATCTTTTCTGTTTGTTTCAAATAGTATTTTTTCTCCAAGGAGAATTTGGCTAAGGGAAGGGTAGTGTTTTTTTTTTTTTTTTTTTTTTTTTTTTTTTATTTCTAATTGTATCTTAACGAATCTGAGATACTACACAAACAAATAGTTAACTTCGCCCTTTTTTCAGTCATGCATTTATGAGTGAATCGTTGTTTGAGTATAAAGACCAGTGGCAAATATTTCTGTCAGTGTGCAAGTCCAATCGATTCGGGAAGACCATTTCAAATGAATTATGTGTTCGGCAATGATGATGGATGAATCTTGATAAGGGGTTAATAAGGCTACGTAAAGTGTTTTATAACAAATAAATATATCAAGTTTAGACAGATATTTCTGTAAAGAACTTTATTGATAAGTGTTATAAGTATCAATTTTATATAAAAAAAAATGTTTCTTTTTAAATATACATGGGAAAATGAAAGTTCTGAATGCCTAAATTTGTGTACACTTAACATACACAAGGCCTACATCGACTATCGACTGTATGTAGACAAAACATGATTTAAACTACATGTAAACGTTGAGTTTATTCAATGGGAACGTAATTATTTTTAGTTTATGTGTGATTTACACTAACACAAACCCGAGTTTAGGTAAATGTGAACACGGCCTTAGCATGTCAGTTTTGAAAACAGGATTTAATATGTGTTTAATGAAACTTGTTAAAAAAGGTTCTTACATTGGTGTATTAATGGTTATTTCGTGTTTCTGATGTCGTCTATTAATCTAATTGGAATGTGCTTTGAGAAACTTACTATTGCAGTCATAAACACATCTGCTTGCATGGGTAATATTATTCAACATTCTGGTTATACAAACTTGTTAAAGATGATTTGAAACAATGTTTCATTATGCAATTTTCTTATTGTGGCCAACTTTTATTTTAAGTTAGAAACATTTCCTTGTTATATTTAACAATAACTTAATTTTGGATGTAACGCGTCTTCTGATTGGCTGATGTTATTTTGTTATGAGCCCATAGATATAATTTAGCATTGTGAGCGTGACGACATCAACGTTTTTCATGGTTTTCTACGGTTTAAAATGGAATTTAGAATTAAATTATAAGAAATGACTGTAATATTTTTTCTGTCTATTCGAAATAACATAAAAAAATGTGGTTCACACTGTTAAATAACCCGCTACGCGCGTTATTCAGTGTGCACCAAATTTTTTTATGTTATTTCTTCATAGACAGAAACAATATTACAGTCATTCCTTAATTATTTATAAATGTTTTACAGTTGTTATGTCATAAGTGTTTAATAGTGATACCAAACAGTCATTATTTTTTCGCACATTTTCTTCTATATCATTAAAAAAATAAAAAGTAAAAACAAAATAGTATTTACTGCATTGTATACAATTCAAATGAACTAAGATTAAGTTCCTATTGATTTTTACACATTTATCTGATTACATAAGTTGCAACTGGAAAAATATCAATCAATCATACTTGCAAGGTCGAACCAAAGTTGCTCTAAGCTACTGCAAGTTCGATATGTCTGGTGATGTTTCTCTTACTTAACTAAATATAAAAATCGGTTGAATGAATCATAAAATACAGGAGTGCTTTGTACTAAGATTGATTTTCAAAGCGAAGATTTATATTAAATAAGAGTGTGCAAGATGTTAAAAACGACAAAAGACTTAAAAGAATTGATTTCTTTAGAATCACAAAAACTATTGTAATTGTATATATACGGATATGGATTTTTAAAAAAACCCGTGGTACATGTAGATAAAAGCGGAAACAATTCAAAATAACAAATTTAAACGCAACGTTTTCAAATACATTGAAGGCAAATTTTGTTTTTCATTTTTGTTGTAATGGGTATTTTATGCTTAATATATCTACTATTCATTATTTCAAATTTTATGTTGGTAAACTGACAATAGAAGTAAAAAAAAATACGTTGGTTATGTTTTCCATAAGTCATCAATTTAAGAATAAATCAAATCAATTGTTTATCATATGTTTTTCTAAAAATATGTTTGTTTTATTTTAACCATAATTAATCAAAGTTTTACAGACATTATCTGCATAAGTGTAAGCAAGTGAAATCGAACAGTCCATTTTTCGCACATCTTCTTTTGTGTAATAAAATTAGACAATAAAAATTAATGTTCATTTATCAGATTGTATACAATTCCAATGAACTAGTCAAATAGTAAACCTGATAATTTTCCTTTTGATTTCGTCATACGTGTCTGATTACATAGATCGCAACTTTTCAATGTCAATAATAGTTATCAAAGGTACCAGGATTATAATTTAGTACGCCAGACGCGCGTTTCGTCTACATAAGACTCAAAATATTTATAAAACCAAACAAGTACAAAGATGAAGAGCATTGAGGATTCAAAATTCCAAAAAGTGCCAAATACGGCTAAGGTAATCTATATCTGGGATAAGAAAAACCTAAGTTTTTCGAAAAAAATTCAAAGTTTTGTAAGCAGGAAATTTATAAAAATGGCCACGTTATTGATATTCATGTCAACACCAAAGTGTTGACTACTAGGCTGGTGATACCCTCGGGGAAGAAACGTCCACCAGCAGTGGCATCGACTCAGTTGTGTAAATATTATCAACGGTACCTGGATTATAATTTAGTACGCAAAACGCGCGTTTCGTCTACATAAGTCTCATCAGCGACGCATATATCAATATTCCATTATTATGATGATAACTTCGTACTTGATATGGTTTGTCTGAAACATCTATTAGTAGTACATAAGCTACATTTTACTTGAGCAAAGGTTTATGTTTGTCTGCTGTTCTACAGTTTGACATATACTCCATTTTGCAATTCCTACTCATTTTATGAACTCCTCGGTAGATGATCGATGCAGGAAAATGCATTTTGTAGTGTAAAAGCGGTCATTGATTCTTGGTGAACTTAAGTTCATATTACATGTATATAGCAAAAGAAACAATTAAACTGCACATTTGTACAATAACTGCAGTATCAATATTCCTATCCGTAAACGTTTTCATTTGAAAATATAATGTTTATTTTGAGTATATGTATTTATATAAAATACGCTATGGTGTACTTACAATAAGTCAAACACAAGCCCATGTAGTAAAAACCAACATATTTACGAACAGAAATAGAGATTAAGAAACTAGAAATACAAATTTACGGAAGGCTTCTAAAGTGAGAAATACGTTTCAAGTTTGATGTGGCATAACAAATTTATAAGATAAACACCTCATGTAGTAAAAGAAACATTCTTTAAATAGAATGCATCTGAAATGTAAATTAGAATTTAAAAAGTATGTGCAGTTTAAACGTATTATGAGAGATGTCATTCGGACTTTGAATATGCGAAATATTGATCGACTTATTAGTACTATCATTAGTTTTGAAAAGTTAAGAAAGTAAGGTATTGTGGCCTTCAAAATGAAATCAGGTAAACATACATTTATGCTCAGGTTTGGGAGGGAGGGAAACAAACTGCGTAATATTATTTTTTTAGGATCACTAAATTAAAAGCATTCCAGTATAAATCCCAAAAAGTGTTATAATTGTATTTGAATGGATATAAATTTGGAAAATCGTGGTAGAGTATAGCGACAAAAGCTCAACATGACAAATTTAAATGCAAAGATTTCTAACACATTTGATACAACTTGTTAACATTGATTTAGTTATGGTTATTTTATGTTTGAAATGTCTACTATTAATTTATTGCGATTTTTTTTTTTTTTTTGTTTTGGCCAACTTTGCCCTCCTTTTTATAAATATGTCTTTGTTTTATATTTACCAGTACTTAATAATTATCAGATGTTATCTGAAAAAGTGTTAGCTTGGGATACTAAACAGTTGTTCGCTCGCATAGTTTCATCTATGTTACAACAATAGTCGATTTAAAATAAAGAAATTTCCTATTGCATTGCATACATTCATATGAACTAGTAATATGGTAAACTTGATTAAATTCCTATTGATTTCTTCGCACTTGTCTGATTACATAAGTTGAATAACTAATTATTCATTCAAGGTCGAGCCAACTTTGCTCTAAGCTATTATAAGTTCGATATGTCTGGTAATGTTTTCTTGTTAATATAAGAATCGGTTGAATGGTAAAAGAGGGTCGAAATATACCAAAGGGACAGTCAAACTCAGAAATCTAAAATAAACTGACAACGCCATGACTAAAAATAAAAAAGACAAACAGACAAACAATAGTATTTATGACACAACATAGAAAACTAAAGAATAAACAACACGAACCCCACCAAAAACTAGGGGTGATCGCAGGTGCTCCGGAAGGGTAAGGATAATTTGGAAGGTTGTTTGGTAGTACGATTTATTTGTAAAAAAAATTTTGTATATTAGTTTAAAAGAGTGAAATACGTTTGATTATCGTACACCTGTTCTGACAATACGAGAGTAGTTGTGGTATGATTGCAACCTGGATTGCCAGATAACAAAGATTAAAAAAAGTGTATACTGTTACATGGAACCAGGAAATGGAAACCGTACCTGTCTTATAATGTTTTTTTTTTTATGTCATATTATTTCATTTTTTTTTTATGTGTAAGTGCCTTTATTTCCTGATACTGCATCTCTGTGCTATGTCAAATAAATTATTTGTTTGGACAAACAATGACATGATTCGTCAATGTTTCTGTAACTGTGATTTTTTTACAAGGCGAGATAGTTGGTCTTGCGCTCAACACCTAACCTGGAGTGCCAGTAATTTTGTTCTCGGTGTATCCTTCCTCTAGATCTGTCTACCATGACTTACGAGCCTTATCTAACTAGTTTGATATGTCATTGCTATTCTTTGTTATGTGCAATGTTTGTTACATTATGTTGTATATACTATATATTATATGAGTACTTCTCAATTTTAAGAACAACCACATTTACATTCTTTCACACGCCCACTATATTATATTTAATAGTTATCCCACAAGGACGCGATGTGTCAGTGTAAGATCACCCCGATGGCCGGAGGCAAAGGGTGATCTAACACTGACACACCAAGTCCGAATGGGATAACTAATTTACATCCCAGCTGTTTTAGATTAGACGAAAAACCGTCTACAATTCATAAAATCTAGTTTAGAACGCCACACAACCATTATAATATACTATATATATTACTATATGATGTATACCCTTTATGACCCCCGAACACAATGAGTAGATATCAAACAATGTCAACTCGCCCCACTTGCCAATCGGTCCGCACATATCACCACTTTATAAAAAAACCGCCCCACTCTTGTTTACCGACTCTTCCCACTTTTGAAAAAATGTTAAATCAAATTGAAAAATTAGTCTGAAAACTCACTTATTAACGAAAAAGGTTTAAACCCCACTGAATAAAGGTCTGCCAACTCGCCCCACTTATAAAAAGATCTTGCTTCCTTTAAGTATGTTAAATTACTGTTAGTTCATATCCAGTCGTCCTGGTGTAGTGGTATGTGTCGTGGCTTGATATGCTAAAGGTATTGAGTTCGAATCCCTGCATATACACTGGATTTTTTCTACGTGAATTTTGATAGTCTTTTCCGTATGATTAATTATAAGTTTTATAGTGGATTTGACATTCCCGCCAAAATGTTACAGAACAAAGGAAAGCATGCATAACAAAGAAACTCAAACTGGGGTGATCTGGTAGGGGTGATCCGGCTCAGATCACCCCTGTTAGAACAAAGGAGCTGGGATGTAACTTTTGCTCCTTAAAGATAGTCAGTTTATATTGCGTCCTGTCTCAATTGTGATTGTTATGTTGAATATTCTAATGTTTTTTGTTTCGTTAAATCTTGTAAGTCAAGATATGAGACAGACTTAATATTTAACCTTATTTTTATGTCCGATAAGATGGAAGCGTTCAACAAAGTCATAAAACTTTAATTTGTGTTAGTAAGAGCACATCGTCTGTTAGATGGACAATGATATGAAAGGTAGTGATATTCATTTTTATTCTTCCGAAAACTATCTTGAATGAAGTTATTTTAATTGCATATGAAGGAATCGACAAGCAGAGGAGCACAATTGGTTCGGATCGATTTCACAAACAGATTATTTCAATATGTTTACACCAAATGAGTACGTAAAATAAGTTTGAATTCAAGATTAAAGATGCAAAGTAGATTCTTTTATAAATGCCAACTTCAGTAAAATACAATATATGTCTTATTTTGTATTTTGCAGTATTAAAGTCATAATAAACGAGTGACCGATGAAAAATAATGTTATTCCAATTCTTGAACCAATGCATACAAACATCATAAACTAAGTCTCCTGTGCACGATTTTATTATTTTTTTCACATAAATTTCATATAATCGTCAATGTTTTTTCAATCGGTCAGTATTGTTGTGAAAATATGGCAGGTAATTAAAGTTCGTGTTTTGAAGCCGAAGTTTAACGATTGTCACCTGTTTGTCAACAATCAACAATTTTGCATGGATATTGAGCACGTTTTTAACATGTCTAATCAGATAATAGTTTATTTTAAGGACATCCATGCGTATGGAATCACTGGATTTTTACGAGATGGGTCACACTGAGGTTACTTTTGCATACAGAATTTATGTCGGGAATTGCTTCCTGGAAGAAAGCAATTAAAATAAAGTAAACTTCTTCTAGAGATGAACAAATCAAAGAATTTTCTTCCGAAAAAGTATATGTACATAAGTTTTATAATGAAAACTATCCATTGAGTTATAAAAAAACATATGCATTATTTTTTTTTAATTTGAGATTTGTTATGACTTTAAAACAATCATGTTTTTCAGCTATAACCGTGTTCTCATCTAGTACATAATATGTTACACAAAAAAGATCCTAGTCATTTCTTTGCAATTCCAATAAACTAAATATATGGTTAAGCTGAACAAATCCCTAATGATTTCTTCGCACTTGTCTGATTACATAAGACGCAACTGGAAAATGTCAATTAGTTATAATTACAAGGTTAAGCCAACACTGCACTAAGCTGAAATAAGTCTGACATGTCTGCTAATGCTTGCTAGTGAATATATATATTGGTTAATTATAAATATAGATTTTGTAAGGTAGTAAAATTGATTATTTTGATACAATTATTTTCTAAACAGAAAACATTCCGGTTTAATACAAATGATGAAAGACGATTGAATAGTGTTACTCCTGAACTTACAAAGTATTTTTCTATTTGGATTTAAATGTGCATGCCTTTCTACAATTCATTAGTTAAAACACTTTCGCAATGTCTATTTATTGTATTATTAAGCTCATTTAAATTGATATCATACAGAATAACATACCATATTGCGTTGTATCAACGATATGTGACGTACGCAAATCGTTACAATATTGTTTAGGAAACGATTGAAATCCTCCGAAAATATCCAAGATATTTTTTTTTTTGCTTGACTTATAAATTTGTTTTAACATATTATACATGTGAATTTTTATTCCACTTGTCTTTGTCATATTTTGCCGACTGTTAATTTTAGCGAAACGATAGATGCAAGCGTTAGGTGTTTTGTTGTTTTGTTATATATATAAAAAAAAATCGCTGTAATCAATGTTAACTGTTTTGCAGTTAAATTTTTGGCTATGGTTTTATTGTCTGGTACTGCAGACTCTTACTACTCTGTACTATTTCTGTTTTATTCGTTTTGTATTTGTCTAAAGATAAGTACGATGCAAACACAAGCAAGATGTAGTAGAATGTATGATTTACATGAATAAAAAAAGGGTACCAATTAAACGTTATCTATATTTGGATTATAGGTATATTTCCGATTAACCGGATGTTTGCATTACACAAATCAATTAAAAATATATAAAGTTAAATTATATCTTACACATCCAAGTTTAAGGACAGACAAAAATCAAACTCATGAGTTTTCCAGAAAAAATGTATGTTGACATTTCCGAAGGGTGATTAACAATTAACGGATAAATGAAAATGATTCACGGAAGGGCAATAAAGATTTATACAAGAGCAATACAGATTTATGGAAGAGTAACAGTACTTGTAATACATTTCAAGGTTAATGTTGCATAGCAAACTAACAAGATGAACATCTTTATATAGATAAACAAAACTAACACTTCTTGCATTTAGAGTTCGATTCCATAAAAGACTTGCACACACACACACACAGTTAAAACTTCTTTCGAAAGATGTCGTCGTCCTTTGTGAGGTTAATCAGTTAATAACCTTTGATGATGTTTTGGAAATTGACACAAATAATGGGCCTGCACAGATAGGCATCACGCAAGCTAAATGTCAGATTTACCGTCGATACGTTTGGTCTTTGAGAGAGATTACATGTATTAAATAATAATGATATTATAGAACTAGAAAAAAAATATGTCAGTCCTTCTATTTTATTAAATTAATAAATTTTCCTTAGTTGGCAGATAATTAAAAAGTAATGTGGCATGCAAAATGAAATGAAATGAATTAACAACTTGTACACAATGTTTTACTACGAGAAAAGAAGACTGATCAAACATGATATTCTTTGGAATTGAATTTGCCATTTTAAATTTTCTATTAAATAGGCATCATATATCATTCAACAGTTTTGCAAAGCACAGGGCAAATACAATAGTACCTTCATTTTACCAACTTATTTAATGATATCGATATAAGTATAGGGAGAACACAAAGACAAGAAAAAAGAGGCATATCCAATGGTAAGGCTATGTCAGCAACATTTATCGTGTTTAACTCGATAAATACGACCAACAAATAAGTATATATATATACAAACCCTGATATCATGATAACGAAGTTATGTACAGTAGTGTTCAGAGTCCTGCACAACAAAACGGCTCTATACTTGCACCGACCTGTTACCTGTAAAACAAATATTTTTTTACAGAATTTGTTTGGTACATACAAATATAGTTTACATTTGACTTGTTATTCGACTGTTTTATTTTGCAAGTCTTTGATGACCCTAACGTAGACAAATCGTGCATCCTACAAACGAATGAACTTATTTTTTTTTCTATTAATTGGAATCGAAGAACGTTTATTAACTCAAGTTTGCCTTAATGAACATAGATCTTTTATAATGGTTTGTATCAGCAATACCTATTGTTTGTTTGAAAAAATGAAAATATTTAAAATGTATATATCGATTGGCAGTTTTGTTATCGATGTCAATTATCGAAACTTACTAAACCAGCATACTTATATGTATCAATCAAAACTAATAAATTATAATTTATAACAAGGTCATGTCAACACTGCCATAAGGATATTCAGCTGTAGCAGGTTTGATGTCCCATGAAATAAAATAGATTGATAGACATATAAAATGGGTGTTTTTAGGTATTAAGATAAATCGTTTTGATGAAAGATTTGTATAATCTAAAAGCATACATATGAATTGTACAAATAAGATGCCATCTCTTACAAGGTCGTATGTGAACGTGCGGTATAACAGGCTTCTAGCTTAATGGGTTATAGAAAATGTGAACAGTATGAGTACTCTTTCTTCCAAAATGTATGTGTTACGACATGTCGCAACTAACAATTTAGTAAGACATTGTCGATACCTTATGCGTTTTTTGAAAAGAAGTGAAAAGAAGACAACTTCAAAATTGAGAACCTCTGACCT
Organism: Mytilus galloprovincialis; assembly: GCA_037788925.1. Classification (NCBI taxonomy): domain Eukaryota; kingdom Metazoa; phylum Mollusca; class Bivalvia; order Mytilida; family Mytilidae; genus Mytilus; species Mytilus galloprovincialis. The sequence continues at coordinate 50,738,952 of CM075341.1, forward strand.
TGATCTATTTTTTTCATGGATCAATGACCTCAAATCAAAATACCCTAATTCCCTGTCACTAACGGTTTACCAGTTAGAAATGTATATCACATATATATTTATAAATTAACTGTTTACAAAATTTTGAATTTTTTGAAATACTAAGGCTTTTCTACCTCAGGCATAGATTACCTTAGCTGTATTTGAAAAAGAAAACTTTTAGGATATTGGTCCTCGGTGCTCTTCAACTTCGTACTTTATTTGGCCTTTGTAACTTTTTTGGATTCGAGCGTCACTGATGAGTCTTTTGTGGACAAAACGCGCGTCTGGCGTATATATAAAATTTAGTCCTGGTATCTATGATGAGTTAATTTATATCGAACGCATAAGGGGAATAGCTCTCATATTGAGTCTTCTTAGCGCTTCGGTCAAGATAAAATGTAGTATCCTGAGGATATATAGAAAACTAAATTGGTCGCTTTTTTTACGGTTACAAAGTCGATCTCATTACAAGAAAAACAGTGTTAAAGATGATAACTCTTACAAAGAAAAATATTCGGATAAACAGTGTCAGTTTTAAAAGCGTATACATTGTACGATATCATATACAAAAAATCTAAGCGATATTTTTTGAAAAAAAATACAGAGCAAGAAAAAAATTAAGCAGAAGAAAATTAATCAGAACAAAATCAATAGGTCTTTCCACGGAAAGGTTGAGAGACTTAATTAAAACTGTAAAATAATTTTGTTCTGCTATGTCAAGCCCACACTGATTTTCAAGCTCGCATTATGAAATTGAATTTGTCTGGTAATATTTTCTTGTGATACAATGTATCGTAATGATTATAAAGTGAGGGTGTGTTAGATGTTAAGATAAACTAGTGTTGAAAAATGTTATCAACTGAAACATGTGAAAGCAAAACTTTGAATTATACGACTACGAATCGTCCTTCACTGACATATTTCCGTCTTCATTCAAGGCACCAATATGTTTTATGAACGCGTGCAGTATCACCTGTTAGTTTATATAAATGTGGAAGAAAAGCGAAGAGCATTGTTTTTGTGGTTATAGCTTTTATATAAATGGCTATTTTCTATAATAGAAGCGGTATTCAAACTCATAACTCCAAAGTAAACTGACAAATTGCATTGCAAACATGAAAAAAGAAAAAAAAAGACAGTTCCCTTAATAAAACAATAAATGAAAAGTGAGAACCGGAAAAAATAACAAAGAGTTTCAGATTTTCCGAAATGGTAAGCAAATCCTTTTATATATGATACGTATATAATGGATGCATAAATAACATTTTGATCTACTGCATAATCAGTTTTGGCTTTTATTACGTCATGAAGATTAAAATATATGATTTTTAATGCCTACTTGTTAAAGTGCTTACCTTATTTTAGATGGTATAAAAGGTTTTTTTTGCATAACAATTCCCGTGATACTTGGAAATCTTAAATCTTAGACATTATTAAAATCATCATAAATTGATTCAGTTACACTAAAATTAATGTTCAAAATCATGTTATTGTCGGATTTCATAAAAAAATATTTTGACTATGTTCTACTTATCGTAATTTCAAATATGTCAACAACATCGGGTTGACAATGCTTAAAGTGACCATTTTTTAGATTTTATTTTCCTGAATTAAATGCCGATCATCACTCGCAGTATTTATGTTGTAGGGTTTATGTTGTATATTCTTGGTTTTTGATGTAATGTAATGAACTAGTGAACATTTGAAGATCCTTACTATGTATTGGCTAGCTAAACTTAAAAAAAAAACATTTAAATATCGTTTCATCTCGGTCTCAAGTAAGTGTTCTACAACTAATCTTTCAGTGCTCTTAACTAGTCCATTAACTACTATTAAAGAGCTTATCATAAACTATTGTAATAAAATATATAAACATAGTGGTATAAACCATTTTTGGAATGTAAAAAATTCTTTGGATGTTTTAGATTAAATTACGTGCTTTTGATGGTCCTTTTGATTCTGTTAATAGTTTTGATTTTTCTACTCTTTACACTAGTACTACACTTCCACACTATCTTATTAAACAAATTTTCCTATTTAATTAAATGGTCGTTTGGTAAAGCTGAATGTAGATATATTTGCTGCAACTCATTTAAAGCCTTCTTCTCTAATGCGACTGAAATATTATTTCGGTACTAATATACGCATAGCAACTAAAAACCACCCTTTCAAAATTAAGTCTAATTTTCAAGTTCCAATCATTGGCGATAATTTAATAGAAAAATACATTTTCTACACAAAACACGAATTATCAAATTATATGCCGACGACTAAATACAATATGTCTAAATCGGAACATGAATGCATAAAGAAATTAAAAATCGACAATACTATATGTATTCATAAAGCCGATAAAAATAACACGACTGTAATACAGAATAAACGTGACTATCTTACTGAAGGCGAATCCCAATTAAATGACGGTATTCACTATACTAAAATAATAAATATTGACATAGAAAACACCAGAATTAAATGGTAGCAGTGAGCAAATTAAACAACTATTCGAAATGGCAAATAAGAAACATAACCTGCTAAAATTTACTTTTGAAATAAATACTCATACTATGAAATTCTTCGATGTGGTATTACCTAAAGGTAAACAGTTTAGTGCATCGGGAATACTAGATATAAACTGTTACACCAAACCTACTGAGAAATTTCAGAGACATTTCAGTATTTACATAGAAGCTCAAGTCATGCTCCTACTTGTTTCTCTTATTTTATTAAAGGAGAAGGGACTAGAATTTTAAGAAACACCAGCAATAAGAACGAATTTAATAAACGTATTAAATTGTTTATAGATAAATTATCTAGACGGGGATACACGAAAGAAATCGTCAGTCAAAAATTGCACAAAATTCGTCACGAAGACAGACAGTTAAAACTTCGGAAGAAACAAAATAAGAATAAAATAACAGGCAGAAATATGTTCATTACAACGTATCATTATAATGCTGAATATCTTAAAAAGATTATAACAAAATTCTGGTATATAATTCGGAAAGATCCGATTGCCAAACAAATATTTAAATCTAAACCAGATATGGATTTTAAAAACAATAAGAATATTAGCGACATGATAATTAATCATTAAGTCGAAGAAGCCCTCCACAGGAAGCTTTATAATATAGTGTATACTATGAAACAGATGTAATAAAGACATGACACCGATTTATTTCAATAGATCACGTATCTGAGATAACCGACGGTTTCTTATATGTCCATGTTTCTACCCGGCAGGGTACCTACACATGTTTCTTCAAATGTTAAACATGAAGACTTTTGTATAATATCATATAAATGATAAAACAAACACGCCAGTATACCCTGGATTTAACAATATGATATTGATAAATAATATCTCTACAATATCCCGTGTAGACTTATGTTGAAATAATTAGCGATAAAGAATAAAGACAATAAGTCTCTTCATTAATTAAACAAAAGTGCTGATCAACTTGGTCAGTTTTTTTTTCAGTCTGTAAAAAGACTAGCTACAATGTAGACCTATATGCACGTGTAGTTAATAAATTTAAAAAACTGTTATGAAACAGACACACATCTATCTATGATACTAGATACGAAATAAATATATAAAGGTCGACCTCTGATGAGGGTTTACCTGGGATTATTCCCGAAAGAATCCGAAACATTGCATATTAAATTCTAATGAATTAAGCAATAAAAAGTACGTAGTGTCAGGTCAGAAATATTGATACCATACCATGAATAAGTGGGTTTATGGTCAATTTATAAAACTAAAGGTAAATATTCTAGATATACTTATTGGAGTTGTGATGAGATGATTGAAGCTGTTAATTTTCTCCTTGATAATATGTATGTACGTTTCGGCAACAAGGTTTATCGACAGGTTGTAGGTATCCCCATGGGCACTAATTGTGCCCCTTTAATAGCAGACTTGTTTTTGTACTGTTACGAATCACAGTTTATGACTAAACTCAGCAAAAACCGGTCGAAATTGCATTTAATTGATAAATTCAACAACACTTACCGTTATCTTGATGATATTTTTTCGTCAAATTGTCAAGAATTTTCTCAAAATACTGCTGAAATTTACCTAAGGAACTTACTTTAAATAAATCATATTTATTCGGTAATAACTGTCCTTTCCTGGATATAGATATTTCGGTTTTAAACGGGAAACTCCACACTAAAATTTACGACAAAAGAGACGATTTTTCGTTTCCTATTGTAAATTTTCCATTTTTAGATGGTGATGTTCCTTTGGCACCATCTTACGGTGTTTATATTTCACAACTTGTTCGCTATGCCCGTGTCTGTTGTGACGTTTTTGATTTTAACGAACGCAACCTATGTATTACTAGTAAATTATTAAACCAGTACCTGTAACTTGGCATTGCACAAGGTTATGTTTTTCTCTGGCTGTTTATGACGTCTTTAGACTAAATCCATTGGATGTTGGATGTGTACGGATTGATAGTTTAGTCTTAGATGCATGATTTTTTGTATTAGTTGTTTGTGGCTTTGAACTAGCTGTCAGATAACTGCGAGCACTCTCAGATCTGTTCATTGTGTCGGGATGTATAAGTACCCGGCCACGTCTACTTGTATTTTTTGTCCATCTGATAAGTTAAGCCTTTTAAACTGATTTTTATAGTTTGTTCTTATGTTGTACTGTTATATCACTGTCCCAGGTTAGGGGAGGGTTGGGATCCCGCTAACATGTTTAACCCCGCCACATTATTTATGTATGTGCCTGTCCCAAGTCAGGAGCCTGTAATTCAGTGGTTGTCGTTTGTTTATGTGTTACATATTTGTTTTTCGTTCATTTTTTTACATAAATAAGGCCGTTAGTTTTCTCGTTTGAATTGTTTTACATTGTCTTATTGGGGTCTTTTATAGCTGACTATGCGGTTTGGGCTTTGTTCATTGATGAAGGCCGTACGGTGACCTATAGTTGTTAATGTCTGTGTCATTTTGGTCTTTTGTGGATAGTTGTCTCATTGGCAATCATACCACATCTTGTTTTTTTTTTTTTTTTTTTTTTTTTTTTTTATAGTATACGTTATTGAGGGGACAGCTGAAGCCCATCTACTGATGTGGAATTGTTTAAGCTTACTGTGGCGTTGGGCTGTGCTCTATTCTTAAGTTGGGATTTTTTTTTCTTTGACACACATTCCTTTATGATATCATTAATTGTCCTGTGATTGTTTTAATTTTACAACCTATTATTGCCCAATTTATTGGACTAATTAATAGTTTTCTCTTTCAATTCGTTTGCTTGTGCCTGTTTTGATCTCTCTATTTTCATAAACATTAGAAATAAATACGACACAACATGAACGACGATATTTGATATCGTATGTTATAAAAAAAAAACTAAAATCTAGAAAAAGTCGAGAAAATATCTTTAACAATTTATGTACGAGATAATGAAAATGAGGAAATTCTGTGTGTGTCATATGCTATGTTCAACAATGGTGAAAGTGCTCCAGAGCATTGTTTTAAACTTGATTGGCTATAACATACTTTCAATTATTGTGTTTGTTCAAAGGCAATAACATGAATATCAACAAAATATTATATTCAGGTAAGACACAAATTTTTCATCTTAATAAAAATACAATCAAATTGAGATAATTATCAAATGCGCATTTGATACCTTTAAGAAATATCCGAATCCACAGCTGATTTACTCCGTGACTGAAAAAGCCAGGTTTTGATTTGAATTTGAACGGATAATAATACACCTTGCATGAGCCGTATAATCTACGCGTTTTTCTCTCATTTGACTCTTTCTTCCTAAGTTCTTAAAACAATACAAAAAACATTATCAAAGCATAATGATTATTTTCTATGAGGTTGTAGAAAAAAAAGCATACGTATAAATAATTAACCGAATTATACTGTTTAACATACTCTTTTTGTTTTCCTTTACTATGTCTCGGTTTTTTTGTATGATGTAATAAACCAGGATGTGATATGTAACAAAACAAGTGCTGGAAAATTCAAAAAGAACAAATAAAGTGACTGCTTTAATCTAATAATAGATAACATACAGATATATTAAATCGATAACAAGTTTGAATTAAATTCATGATATATCTGGTATTACCATGTACATATGTATCTTTAAATGGTGTGTATAGTTAATAATGCTTCGTGTGCTTTTTATCTTAAAAGTTATCATAAAAATCACAACAATCAATTTGTAGTAATACATGTACAGTGGAGATCACTTCTAACCTCTCATTAAATCTGTCAGAATCTGTCAAGAGAACTGTTCTAGGACAGTACGTAGAACTGTCAGCCTGACACCTTTTAGTCAGTTCTAGCTAGAACAGTTCTAACCTAGAACTGATTTGGACAGTTCTACCTAGAACTAATTTGGTCAGTTCTACCTAGAACTGATTTGGACAGTTCTACCTAGAACTGATCGTGACAGTTCTACCCTAGAACAGTTTAAGACAGTTCTACCTAGAACTGACCAAATATTTGGTCAATTCTACTTCTAGAACAGTTCTACGATTAGAATTGATTACAAATTCTACGGCTAAATTCTACTGCTAGAATTGATTTATAAGTTTTAAGAGCTCTTTGTAAGGCTCCGGCAAAATGGCGATTAATATTATATAGAGTTTTGCTATTTTAGATCAGTTCAGTTCTGCTGACAGTTCTGCGGTTTGAACTGAGTTGGACAGTTCTACCTAGAACAGTTTTAGACAGTTCTACCCTAGAACTGATCATGACAGTTCTACCTAAAACTGATCCTGACAGTTCTACCTAGAACTGATTTAGTCAGTTCTACCTAGAACTGATCCTGACAGTTCTACCTAGAACTGAGTTAGTCAGTTCTACCTAGAACTACCTAGAACTGAGTTAGTCAGTTCTACCTAGAACTACCTAGAACTGATTTAGTCAGTTCTACTTAGAACTGATTTAGTCAGTTCTACCTAGAACTGATTCTGACAGTTCTACCTAGAACTGATTCTGACAGTTTTACCTAGAACTGATTCTGACAGTTCGACTTAGAACAGTAAAACTGTTCTAGGACAGGTTAGAACAGTTCTATGACAGATTATTCTGACAGTTCTAATGAGAGGTTAGAAGTGATCTCCACTGTACATGTAATATTAGTTACATTATGTGCTAGTGACCTAATACGGTATATATGGGGTCAGTAAATTCCATATGGGTTGAGAGCGAATCTCGAATCCCCATATGGAATTTACTGACCTCATATATACTGTATTACGTCACTAGCACACTATGTAACGAATTTATCTTACCGACTATCTTAACGTGTAAAATTTAGACTTATGATCTATCAAAATGGGCAAGCCAGTCTTCTATACTGTTAGCATTAATAAAATACTTTCATTGATCCTACAAGAATAATAGCCAACGATAAAAATTTGTTAGGTTTAAATTTGTTAAATAAATTGATATCAATCTTAATCATCAATTTCTTCGTCTTCTACTACCTAATATGGAATCTAAAGGGACGTAACTCTACTACTAACCGTGTATGAAATAAGCCCCGCCTTCCTACTAACCTAATATCAAATATACACGGTCTGCACGCGGACGCTCTTAACCAATCACATTCCTAGAAATGTATAGGAGGTAAGATAAATTCAAATGTTACAATTAAATATTTCATCCGTTAAATTAGAGATCCTAATTGATTTCTATTTCTTACACTCTTTTAAGAATTACTTGTGTTGAATGTGTCTGTACTCTGACAGTATTGTCTTTGTTTTTCTAGTATATTTGCAGATGTGTAAAAGCGTTGAGCCAAACTTCATTTTGGCAATATGTAAGTTCATTTATTTAGCATGAATGCATCTTGCTGTTTTTTCATAATACATTCCGTAACTGATCATTAAGGATTATTATCTTTGATAGAGACAATACCTCGGTTAATGTTTATGCATCTTTCCAATGTTGCATGCAGCTTCTTTAACGATGGTATGTTGATTGTTTTGATAAGTGGTTCTATGGTCTTATGTATCATATCTAATAAATAGTGTTTCTTCCTAATTGATTTGTAACTTCAAATTCAACATAAATAAGAATCAATCAAATTAGGGGTTATGGCAGTGTTTAATGCTGGTTAACACACACAAATCTGTATGTTTTCTTTTTAACAATACATATTCCATTAATTTTCGAATAATTAAACTTATACATCATTGAAACAGGTACACTGTTTTCGTGTGTTTTTGGACAAACGGAATGATGGGAGGTCACTCGTGCGCTCGATCACTTCACAAGCTATACTTCTAAGTGTATGGCTTGCCATTGTCTATTCATGTAAGCTCATTTTTTTATCACTTTGTTCGACGATGTTTTGTTAAATTGAATACATTTAATAAGTTGTGTATTATTCGACTTCGCCCATTAGTCTAATAGCCGTTATATGTTTAAAACTTATCAATTTGTGACACTAATTTAAACGATTTTGAATTCTTCAATGCAATAAATTCGAACTAAATGGGTCATATAAATATACAAATGTGGGAATTAACATAAGATTTGAGGCTGGAGTTACACATATTGTAGGTGATAGTATAGGTACATATATTAAGACTTCATAGCATGTTCATATGTAGTCCTAGGTATTACTTTGCTTTAAATAGCAACAACACAAATAATAGATTGAAAATACTGACTTTTTTGCATAGTGTGGCATATGTAGAAGGTAAATGACGTTCACAGCAATAGTAATATATTCATTGCATGTAACGGAACCATATATTTGTATATCGAATAACTTTCTTAAAATCAGCTGTAGCACTGTATACAAAATTCTACATCGAGTAAGAACCAAATCGTCAAATATACGAGGGAAACACGTTATGAAACAGAAAATTAATTAATCATTTTGATGACAAAATATGACAAAACAAAAGGGATATAAAATGTAATCAAAATTGGCGTTTTACATGTTATAAAAATACACATTCTAAATTGAACAGTAAAAGCCTTTTACTATCTGTTACATTGAAAACATCCGTATATAATGAAGCGCATAAGTATTCAAACGTCCCCGTTAAGGGTGGTGTAGTGTTTTCTTCTGAGATAAAGACATGTAAATCCCTTATATTAACCAATTAAATTTGGAATTTTAAAACAATCTTTTAAAATTCTATCGCTTTAAATACTATATGCGCTGAAACCTTACGTCATGTTTTCCATAAGATGTTGTCTCACAAACATGTATTTATACTAATAAGCCCAATTTACTCATGTATTTATACTAATTTGCCCAATTTACTCATTTAATTCTACATAAGCAATATTGAAAATATTTCCATTGCTGTTTACAGATTTGTCATGCACCTTGAACATTTCCAAAAAGAAGTATCATACATAGTGTTGATAACTTATATTCTTTTTCTGAAACTTCTTTTAACTGAAATGCCAAATCTATTTCCTAGTACAAAGTTTTGTTTTGGTATCTAAATCCCAATACACATGTTCGCAGACTATGTGCATATCAAACTTTTTCACTTCATTCGAAACAAAAATAAAAGCTGCATTAAACTTGAAGGATGTAATGTTTATAGGAAATTCAACTGGAAAGAACTAAACCTCTAAATAAATGGTGTTATCGTGTATTAAGAATCTGTTGTGTAGTAACAGTTTGACATTTAGCAATCGGTTTTTCTGATTGTTGAACATAAAAAGTACCAATAGCCGAAGTATCGATACAAAACGTAAAATGTAAAGAAACTCGTGTATCAGCATTTTTTTATTAACACTGCTTTTGGTATCTATGCAGTTGTCTTATTATATACATGTAAGTCACAATTGGAAAATGGGAAATACTTCAGGTCAACCAATTATGGATAAAGCTATTGCAAGTCTGGTGGTTTGATCGGAATTTCACTGTTTACACTAACTAAATGGGTAAAATGCCGACAGAAAGTGTATCCAGTCAGTATGATTGATTGCTCCATTACGAATGCATAATACAGTATTATATAACGTTTCAAAACAGCTGACATTTGTAGAAATTAAATACTGTGCAGAGGCGATATGTTTTAATTACATAACACTGCATTATTTAGATTATATGTTATTTACTTATATGCAGTCACATCTGGTTAGATTAAAGTGTTTACGTGTATATACGATGGCTTAGTACAATGTAACATACATCTTAACAATACATGTATTTCCAAATTAAATAACCTGATTTTTATGAACCCATTTATAAAAAACAGGCTGCAAGAAAAAAGAAACAATGTCTATTTTTCTCTAATTAAGGAAGTATATATTTTACATGGGGGTAATCAAAATTACTCGTCCTTTTTCTAGGTTTGCCTTTTTGCAGATCCCTCATTTTGTAAGAATAAACATGAATTACTTCTTCACTTAACTTTACGCAAGAATAAGTTGAAATACTTTTTTTCTCACGTTAAAGAGAGTTCCGTCGGTTAGAATATTTTGAAACCCGTTCGTCAGTCTGTCAGACCTTTCGTCAGTCCAGTGTTTGTCAACGATCCCCATTGAAACCACATATGTTGCCTTAATCTTTAGGATCTTTAAAAAATACTATGTTAATGTTGATATTGCCCGATGAGTATGATTCAATTCTTTTCTAGTATATACATGTATGCCTCTTTGAACTAATTATTTTGTCCTAAATTTACAACTGCAACCATTTGTCATTATAACTTCTCTGCATCAACATAAAATAAATTTCCGTTAAGTTTGTGGTTAATTAGATCCGCATATCGACAGGAAATTCAATTTTTTTTCCCTTATTGGCTTATATTTCAACTATAAATATAATAATGCAATAGTTAACATTCCAACTTCCCTGAAACACACAACAGAATCTAAATCAAATTTTGAAGATATTAAATCCAATAAATGAAGATGTGCATATCGAACAGAGGGTTTTATCAGTTCACCTCTGTCGACGTTATGAGTCTTTAAACTAAGGAATATGGTAAAATATTTGTTGCCCATTTAAAATGCAGAGTGTGGGGTATGTGAGCATGATACCAAAGGTTTTATAAATACTTCTGCTGTTAACTTTATACATTCAATTACTTGAATTTTACCACTTGTAAATCAAATATGGCAATATAATGTATGATGAAGGCTGTTCCTCTCTTTCAAACGGTTGTTTCATTTTGGGTCATGTAGTGAGTGATAGTAGTTTATTAGACTAAATAGTCGATTCAAGTCTGGGGAACGTTTGTTATGGTCATCATAGTAGGCACATGTTAGGATATTCATGTTTCGAATTTTTTTTAATGCATATTTACTGGTATTTTTTAAATGCATCTTTTTGGTGTATTCTAAAATACTGTCTTTTGCCCCTACATTCTTTACACATATACAAGGAACTTGTAGAATATGCTTTATTTGGTTTTGTCTTTTTTGTTTTTTTTTTCTTCCGTTGAATACACCTTCAACACATGGCGTGTCTAATTTGTTTTTTTATTTATTTGTTTTCTATTTTGTATATTTTAGTCTCTCGTTTGAGATTTAAACTTGAACAGGTCTACAGTTCTGTCATAAAAAAAATGTTCCTTTGTTTTGGAATTGAGAACGTGTACTTCTCGAAGGTTACCGCTGCATTTTGTCAAATATAAAATATATGTACCAGCAGCTCTCATGCAAATGTGTAACGGAACATATCTTTTTCTCTTTAAACCATGCAAAACAATGGTTGATATTGAAGTTTTATGTGAAATCATGTATGACGATTATACAAACTGAAACAGCTAAAGATAGTTTTACTGCCATTAAAATTGTGTTTTAGAAAATCGTTTATCTTGTTTATAATAAATTGATGAATACAGAAAATATTATCTTCTCAAAAACTTGTCGCATGGTGGTTATCAAAATAGTAAAACTGTGGTCTAATCATATAATGTGGTTTTCATGCATCCGTTAAAATATATATTGTATAATACAATGTATTTTACTACCAAACTCAGTATAGTCTTTTGTTAGTAAGTTAAGTACCACACTCGTTTGTTTCAGTGCATAGGTTTTTTTATTTCGTCAGAGGTTTAAACTATGAAAGGTCTAAGGTTCTGTCAAAAAAAAGTTTTGCGTTTGTTTATGAATGAATAATGGGTACCTCCCAAAGAATACCTCAACATTTTGTCAATCTATTGAACATTATTTTCTTTACTAAATCTTGCAATAAAACAATAATTGATATCAAAGTTTCATACGTGATCATGACGAAGAAACGCACCAAAATAGATAAAGATAGTTTTATTGCCTACAACAAAGATTTCTAGAAAATTATTTACTAGTATCATGTTTAAGCTTGATTGATGGCTAAGAACATTATTTTCTCAATGAATTGTCACACGCTGGTTATAAAGATAGTAAAACGCTTAAAACTTTTCACTACTCATCGGATGTGGTTAGCATGCATAAGTAGAAATATATATAAAATGTTTTTTTTTACAACAAAGTTATTGAGTTGAAAGCAAAAATATTGTTTTTTATCTTTTAATTTAATAAAATTTCATAATAATAATGATTGAATGAGAGTTTCTGATTAGCCTAATTCCATATAACTCAATCGTTAAATTGTTGGCCAGCAACAAAAAATGAAATGACAAACCGTTTGGTAAAACTGTTTAATTGCGGGTGTATTGGTCACGATGTAAACAATGTAGAATGGAATTAAAACTATTTCATTTTTTTACGTTAATTGTTCTGAATTATTTTGTGTACGTGTTTCTGCATCTTGTTTTAACGAGCATCCAATATAATTTCATTTATTTTTAGAATCAGTCGACGGTTGATGCTGTCCCCTTTTTGTCGTCATTGTCTCGAAAATAAATCAAGCCTTTGGTATTTCCTCATCTATTTTCATGTTACAAATGAGGGAGTGCGTTCATTGCGTACTTCCCTAATTTTTGACATTGGAGTTGTTCTATGTTGAAAGCTATACTGTGACCTTTCGTTGTCAACATCTTGGCCTTTGGATTCTGGTTGTTGTCTCATTGCGAATTTATATTGATGATATATAAAAAGATATAATTTCAATGCAAAGACAAAATTCTTAATTGTGATCTGTATGAAAAAATTGAAATCCCAAAAAAAACTGAACACAGAGGAAAACCAAATCGGAAAGTCCCTAATCACATGGCAAAATCAATATGAACCAATAGTAAAAGGAATCAAAATTGAAACAGAAGGTAAATCATGATCTAACATATGTTTTGTTCTGTATCTATATTAGATCAAATAAAGGCAAAACATGGTTTTTGCAAGGCATACTTTGTTCGAAAATCTGTCCAAAACATATTCAGAATTACACCAGTTGATTTGATAATTGTCATAATGTCGCCAGGATTCTGATGAATTATATCATATGGAATATAAATTAGACGGCTGCAAATTTGCACTGAACGAAGACATTCTCCAAGGGAATATAACAGTATAGTTTTTATTCATTTAGTATGTTTGAAAATTTGCGAGACATATTTATAAAAAAAAATCAGACATAGACCATCCTAATATAAACTTGTTTCAAAAACATTAGAACTACGAATATTCTTTTCGTGCACTGGCAGTATCATTTTCTAAAGACATGCAGAATAATAAATAGATCAAGACACATCGATGTTTTAAACTAACAAATTGCTTTGTCATCTACATTGAGTGTTTGTATTGACTTAACCATGTTAACTGGACCATATGCCCGTAATCATTTATACGTCAAATAAAAGTTTTTTTTATATAAATCTCAAGGGGTAATATCAACATCTAACACCAACGTTGATGAGATGATGTACCCAAAATAAAAAGCAACCCTAGACAAGGAGATTTCATTCTTTAATGTATGTCTAATTCCATACTTGGTATATTATTTACTTAACATATATACTTCATACGAAATAGGGAAGGGAAATGCCGGATTTTTATTCTATTCATAATTATCCTTGATGCAATAACATTTTAAAATCATAATATTTCTTTAAAATTCTTGATATATGTTTTTCCTATTCTCAAAATCACTTCTAAGAATCGCTTTTTACCTTTTTCTAGTCATTGATGTGTATATATATTTATCTTACATCCTATACATTTCTAGGGATATGATTGGTTAAAAGCGTCCTCGTGGAAACCGTGTATATTTAATATTAGGTTAGTTGGGAGGCGGGGCTTATTTCATACAAGGAAAGTAGTGGAGTTTCGTCCATTTATATTCCATATAAGGCAATAAGGAGGCGGGGCTTATTTCACACACGGTTAGTAGTGGTGTAACGTCCCTGTAGAAAAACAAAACAGTACTGAGAAAATATCTTAAAGATTTCAACAGACGAAGAAAGTGATGATAAAGGGAAATAAATTCATAAAACACATTTAAATCTAACAAGTTGTCATTGTTGGCATCTGTTTTTGCAGGATCAAAGGAAGTAGTTTCTTAATCATGTTAATGCTAACTTTATTGAAGACTTGCTCATTTCGATAGATCACTAGTCTAATTGTACACTTTAAGATAGTCGGTAAGATAAATTCGTTACATAGTGTGCTAGTGACGTAATACGGTATATATAGGGTCAGTAAATTCCATATAGGGATTCGAGCTTCGCTCTCATCCCATATGGAATTTACTGACCCCATATATACCGTATTAGATCACTATCACACTATGTAACTAATAATATTAGTATCTGTGAGTGTCATTATATATTGTGCAGAAAATTGCACCAACCAAAAGAAGAAAGCTTCTTTTATAAACAAACACGTATATGGTCTGAAATAGTAAGATTTCAGAGTTTATAATTGTCATATTATACTGTTTCGCCTGCAGAAAGAATTTCTTGATTCCAATTATCACATGTCAATATTTCATCCCTACATTGGCTTTTTAAACTGATAATAATGCCTCGCAGTTTTCCACAAACATCTGAAATTATCAAATGGTCAACTGCAAGTATTTCACATCAACTGCAAGTATTTCACATCAACTGCAAGTATTTCACATCATCTGCATACTCTTCTTACAATGGGGAATTATTTCGTTTATATAATCAGTTGTCTGGAATTCGAACATGTTTAGAATCGGTTTTCTTTTAGCAAGACATAAGATTTAATTACAAGACATATCACATGTCAGATGTACATAGTTATACAGTACCACCTAAGAATTACCTTGTTATCAGAAAGTATCCTTTAGTACTTTCTAACAGGAGTAATTTTAAAAGTAGTTATGTTTGGAAATGACTAAAGGGACCTATACATGTTACGGATGTGTCTAGTGCAAACTTGTACTCATAAAACATTTTAATATATGATATGATATGATAGAATTATTGTTTTCCAATATATTTCAGACAATTTTTTTTTATTATATATGTTTATGTCAATCAAATTTGACAACAATCATTAGATCTCATTTTCTTTCCTATTACTGATCTCTTTATTTGTGAAGCTTTGGGATAGTAAATTGTCTGGCGGCAAGCACTCGTGACGGACAGGGAAATGCATGCTTTGCGTACGAAAAGGTGAATACAAATAAAAGTGTCATTCATTATAACATTGTCTATAATCATTGCAGTTTCATAAAAAGTAATAACAACGTTTCTGTAAGATAAATAGCAAAGGTAAAAGAAATGTTTATGACAAAACGATATGACACTAATACATATCAAGTGATATGTATTATAATTTTTTGCAGTTCTTCTAAACAATATACATTTTAATTATACATCTAGACATATTCGTATCGATGATTGTTTTCTAGTTGTTATCTTTATCTATACATACCTTTAAATGACAATTTGTACGGACTACCATTTGGTTTTGATAGAGTTCAACAGGGTTGACATGATATGTCTGTATTTTACATCCTGAACAATCAATCAATCTTTAAAAATATATAGCTTTTAATTAATTGCCATAATATATACGTGTAACAATATTCATACTTTAAGTAATAACAAATAGCCATGTTTGTCCAACTATAAAGTATTCTTTTATCTTTCAAAAGTCAGTATTGTTTTAAAAGATGATTGTTTTTCGCTGCTTTTATTGTTTCATTTTTTTCACCTTTTGCTTTTTGCTTTACTGGTTGTCTAATTGAAGTATTACTAGGACCGAGTGTGAATTTGGTAGTCATCCCGATTTTGATATGTTTGCACTGTAATCATGGGTATGTAATAATAAAAATAACTGAACAAATGCAATAAATCAGTCTGTATATACATGTACTGACAATATGAGACAACGTTCTATTTGAAGTGGCTTTTTTTCTTATTACGACATTGGTTAGCCAGCTTACGAATATGACAAACTTGATAACTTTTGTTGCAATTCAAACGCAAAAAAAAGTATATAGCAATCATTGTTTCGTCTTAAGTACGAAGGAATAATCAAAAGACAGACAATATTATTTGAAGTAAAAATCATGTAAACATATAAAATATACTATCAATGGCAAAGAGGTTGCGACCTCATCGACAGAATTGTGTCTGGTTTCACTGAATAACAATACTTACTTACCAAATCTATGAACCATCTTGATTATTGTCACATTCTGGGAAATTGATATCTTTTCTTTTTAAATTTTACTGGTTTCTAAATCACAATTTATGGCGATGCCTTTCTCAAATAAACATTATAAACGCACGTTATTATTTGGATAACTTGAATTTTCTGCCAAACAATACGTGATTAATAAGTAGCACCTTCATCAATGCACAACAAACAGTAATGATGTCGTTCTTGTATTTTTTTTAAAACTGAAATTATAATAAAAATAACCTGAATTTTGTAGTTTCTGAATATTTCTATTATTATTTTTTTCAAGTCTTTGTTGTTTTCTGTCATGGTAAAAAGCATTGTATATATTCTATTAGAAGAAGTTGTTTGATTGTCAAGAAGACCACTCTCCACAAGACAACGTAATTACACACGCAGGAGTTTTTAACTATACGTGTTTCATGGTTTTAAACAATAAAGAAACCAAACTGCTAAGTCAGCTATAAAAAGCCTTTAAATGACAAATTAAGAACTTTTTAAACGAGACAACAAACTACCTGTCAACATCATACATGTATGTAGAAACGAAAGAGCGAAAAACAATTAAAATAAACAGCAACAAACGACAACCGCTACATTATAGAATCCTAGCTTTGAAAAGGCACACACAGAATGTGTCGGGATTACAAGTGCCCACCCTCCTCTCACCTTTCACAGTGATATAACTGCAAAACATAGTTAACATGTTATCCTTTTTTGCAGACCTTTGTTATTTGAAAATATCATTATGTTGTTATATATCAAATATCTTTTATTAATGCATACTATTTGATTTCCTGGCATTTCTATAACATTTTTTTAAACATTTTCATAACATTTCAACAAAAAGGTTAATAAATTAACTTATATTTTCTAGTACCGATTGCATTTTTTAGTTCATGTGCCAGGCAACAACATTTTTTATCACATGGCAGCATTAAATAAAAAGACAAATTATGGTTTGTTTGTACAATTGTAATACCATTAAGAATGAAAATGGGGAACGCGTCAAAGAGACAACAAACCGACCAAAGATCAAACAACAGTAGAAGGTAATGCATGTTTATATTATAAACATTGTTTGGTGTTTCTGCACATCGTACAGTGAAGGTTTCTGCAATATCTTAAGATTGTTTTTTCAACTAAAACATAAACGTGTACGCAGCGCAGGTTTTATAATTGCATTAACTTTAGATAAATAAATCTTTTAATTGAACATTAAAACGGTTAAGTGGTAGCTAATTTGAGCTCTACGATTCAAATTATATTTTAACCTGATTTTCAAAAGTGGAAAATATTACACATCTGCACGTTTTCACTATTCTATTAATCCGCACTATTGCAGTTTTCGATCTAACGCCAGATCTAACAAAAGTGTAGTAAATGTATTTATTGCATCGCAATATAATTTTTCCAACAGAAAGTAACCAAAAGTAAGCGTGCAATAAATTCTTATATTGTACTAGTGCAATAAATCTTCAAAATGCATGACGTCATCAACGACAAAATCTAAGTTTAAACCAATTCTTATTTTCAAATATTATATTGCTATCGATAAAAGGGTTATTGCATGAATATTGGGGAATATTGTCCCTCGTAGAACATATATTGCACTCGCAAGCTCGTGCAATATAAAATTCTACTCGGGACAATATTCCTCAATATTCATGCAATAACCTTATATTATTAATTTACATTTATACTTGTCCTTTTCTAGCTATATTTTTTTTTCATTTCTTTCACACATTGTTTTTTTCCAACAATTAAGCATTTTGATTATGAATAATGATGATACAACTAAACATGAACAATGAATTGTCACCAAAGGTTTAAAACAATGTATTCGTCCTTTTCATACCATAAAGGAAATTATTTTCTTAATCAATAGTTTTCTTTTTTTTTATCTCTTTAAAGCTGAAATTGTTATTTGTATTTTAATGATATATCATGTCAGAATCGTCATATTTGACAAGAATTGCTATTTCAAATATATATTTTGGGTAAATCACTAAAATTCGAACCAACATGACCTTAGATATGATAGCAAAGTCGTCGACAAAAATATAGAGCTTTGAATGAAATGAATATCAACGAATGTTCCAATCGTATTCCAGATTACTTTTAACTGTAGGCATAATCAAGTGTTTGCCGGCAGATATTATGAACTCAATAACAGATCAATAAAATGTATGTAGATCAAGACTGTTTTAATAAAGGGAAACATATTTACGACATGTGCAAAAGTATTTGTACTAGTTTTTTTGGTTTATAAATATAGATCTGAAACATTCTTATTGTATTATTAGGACTGCATGAATGAAAAGAACAACTATAATTTGAAATAACGATGTTTTCAAACATGCAGCAGGAATTGCAAAAGTGTCAATAACTCTGATTACAAGTGCACGCTTGTCGTAGAAATTTTAGTAAGTTAAGAGGACTCTGCATTACAATCCGTTTTCTTTTCTACATTTTTATATTATCTACATGAATGACTGTTTAATTAGACTTGTGTCCTTGATAGTGACTGATTCAATTATAGACCCTTGATTCTATCTTTTCAGTTACAGAAACTTTTAATAAATGAAAGGAATGCTTTTTAATATGAAACGCATTCATGTGTTAACCAAACTTATGTGTAGGTCATTGGATAAGATTAAAGTACCATGCAAAAATTTTAAGGACTATGGACAAGTCCATTAAATAATAGTTGTATATGTCATCAATGCCATATCTTCAAGTGAAAACTGTCATTTTAATCACATTTTCCTTGTCCTGCTGTATTGATTATAATTATACTGGATGATTCAGGAAAATCCTTATCATTAACTTTCATCTTATCAAATATTTACATTTGAATGTGGTACTGTTAATAATGGTTACAAGAAAAACATCTGTACATCAACAATTATAAATTACCGGTAAACAATATCTGATATATGCAGTTATATTAATTATATGTTTTAACATTGAATCTTATCTGAAGCATTATACGTAAAATATATACAATATCTAGTGTGTGCGTTTATCATAAGGAATATTATACATTTGTATCTTTTCGAGGAACCCGTTCGTTAAATGTACTTATCTTTTTTGTAAAGTAAACACAACACTATCTAAGATTCCAACATAATTAATTTAGCAGCTTGCACTGATTAAAGACTAGCGACGTATCTCCTTTTTGTACAAAGTACTACATATGTATATCAGAAACATTGTTTGGTGCTTTTATAAAGAATTACACAATGTTCCGGCATTATCATTTGTTGTTATTCTGATGAGAACGTACACATTTTGGTAGTGCAGGTTATACTATGACCGTTACGGTGCAAGATTAAAAAAATATGTAACGTCTAAATAAAGTATTAATTTCAAAACAATAAATGATCCAAGTTGTTTTTAGCCCTTTGTTATTAAACATCAAATTGGTTAAAGACAAACTTGGATTATACAGCGATGCAAGTTTCAAAACTTTATATTCCAAAATAAAACAAGTATGCATAATTGCAGGTGTGTACTATTTTATTGATGTTAACTACGTTTTTGTTGGTGACGTTTGTTATTTACCAACGGTATGTTGAAATTATTTATTCACTATGATATGCAAATATATCTATGCTGAAAGCGAATGAATGATATCGTATGATAATTCGAGTAACTTATTTAAAGGATGTAAATAAACTCATCATAGATACCAGAACTAAATCTTGTAAATATACGGTTTTATGTACCTAAGTATATAAATAAGGTGGACTCGATTTAAAATTATCGGCAAGTGCGTTAAGCATTCGCAAGTTATTATGTAATTTTCATTTGAAATCATCATGTACATATTTATTTGGAAATAGTATCCAAACTTGTTGTAACAGTATGGTTTGTTTTGAAAATTGTTAATGGCAACATTTTTTCATGCATTTCAACATTTATAAATCTTGGTCAAATAAAAAAAAAAAAAAAAAATGTGTCAACAGTACATGGTTGCCCACTCGCATTTTCATTTTCAATGTTCAGTGAATCGTGAAAATTGGTAAAAAGTCTAATTTGGCATAACAATTAGAAAGATAATAGCTTAGAGAAAATGTTTTCTAAGTTTCAAAATGATTTGACTTTGATATATTCTTCTTGTTCGGAGGAGTGTTATTCAAATATGCAGTTTAGGTTTTTGATCCATAAAGACTGGCTTGATAATTTAATTTACATTTATTTGAAAATCCCTTCAATTTTCATATGATTAAACAACATAAAAAAATTATATAATTTTGATCACCTTTTTTATTGACCTTTCGCCTTTTTGTTGCAAATGTTAGAAGATATGTTTATCTATTAATCAACAATAATTCTATTAATCCCAAGCAATATCGAGTGTCATATACTGAAATAACAATCCTGGTACCATTTTTACCCTTTCTCCTGCGCATTTAAAAAAAATAACCGTCTCGTCAGTTCTCGAGGACAAAATATTTGAAAAAAAAAATAACTTGAAGAAAGTCGAAGCATACCAAGAGGATTCAAGGTACAAAACATAACCCGGATAAGGAATGAGAGATTCGTAAAATTGAGATAAAAGTCTTAATTCAAAATGATTTCCAAATTTTTAGGCATAATCAAGTATTTGTCACAGTATCAAACTAACCCATTTAGTGCATGATTTCTATTAAAGGGAAACTAATTGACATATTTAGGGAATCTGCAAAAGTAATTGGACTGGTTTTCGTATTTATAAATATACATCTGAAAGATCATTATTGCATAATCAATACTGCATGAATGAATAGATCAACTATAATATGAGAAAACGATGTTTTTAAACATGCACAGGGAATGCTCAATTGTCAATTAAAATGACTGAAAATTTCACACATGTGGAGATATATTGACAAGAATTATCTAACAACTCTTAAAAAAAACAATTATTAAAACTTTTTGTACTGCAACATAGATAATTGTTGCACTTTGCACCTTGTTCCTAATTCAGATTTTGGCAATTGGTACACAATTACATTGCATTTTTTTATTAACGAAAATCTTAAAGAACTGCTTTTTAAACATGTGAACGCTTTAATTTTACCTACGACTTATTAACGGGTGAATGAAAACGATACGTGCAACGATCTATGATTTTGAAATTGAAATATATTCTTACCTGTCATCAAAACCATTTCGTTAAGCGGGTATCTGTCATATCATATAAGGTCTAATTCCTCTTGTTCGTATTGCTTTTGTTGTTGTTTTTTCCGTAGTTTAAATTTTGATGTTGGTTTTGTTGAACCCCAAATGTCATTTCTTATATGCCTATACATTGTAAGGGTGCGCTGGAAGTATATTTTTACTGTTGGTTTTTTTTTCTACCTGTATGCCCGTCATCTTTAATATTTGTTTTTGTGGCATTTACAAAAACGTGTGCATCTTGCAGTTTTCATTGACACTTAAGTATTGATTACATGGGAGCATAAAGAAGTCTGTAACTCACTCATATTAGAACTTTGTTATGTTTGTGACACGTAAAAAAATATATATCTTATGTTTTTGTCGTTACAAGCTATATGTATCACGTCTATATAATATATATTCAAGAAATATGTTGTTTGTTAACCGTCATATTTGATTCAATTTATTTTACGATTTACTTGTTGTAAAATTCTTGAAAAGCGATTGTGTCTTAAATTTGTATTATAATTCAGTTGTTTCTAACGCTTTTCTGAACTCTGTACTGTCTAATAACAACAAGACAGTAACCTTGAACAGATGTTGTTATACTTACATAACAATTTCCGGCAATCTTTAATAGAAGTAATTTGAAACACATATCTGCAACTCTCCGGTAGGTAAATTCAAAACCGGATGAACATGAAATTGACAGATCTGATTTAAAAAACAATAAATATATACTTTTGTAGATAAGTGCAAAAAAGAATGAACATTTAATTGAGAGTTCTGATTTAAAAAAAAATGTTCCATTTCATTGTCAATCAAAGTTTTAAAGAGTTTGCGTTGAATATCGTTCTTGCAAAAGATTTGTTGATTTCAGCTTATATCAAAATCTTTTTATGATATATGTTAAGATAGTATTTCATTATGATATAGTGAGAGTACTTGATAATAAATTTCTTATGTGTTCTAAAGGTACAGTTGTGCAGTTGGAGATGAAAAAACACCCAATTAATTCAGGGTTTAGAATGTATAACTAATTAATGAGATTAAAACAAAAGTCTGTGTATTATATCTACACATCTTGATTTTGAATGTGATTAATAGATATAGGTAGTTGTGGTGTGAGTGCTAATGAGACAACTCTCCGTCCAAATAACAATTTATAAAAGTAAACCATTACAGGTCAATGTACGGCCTTCAACACGGAGCCTTGGCTCACACCGAACAACAAGCTATAAAGGGCCTCAAAATTACTAGTGTAAAATGTTTGCTTAAATTATTTTCTTGTTCGGCATCGTTATTTGTACTCATCAGAATCACATATTACCTATAATTATGAAATCAATAACGTATTTTCGACTTGTGTTAACCCCATACTAGAAAGTTTAAGGAAAACAAAATACAGATTGTGAAAAGGATACAATAAGATCACAGAAAATGATCTACACAAAATATCAAACGGTCTAATAATGTGTACAATGTACTACAAAATGAAAAAAAAACAATCCTGTAACTGTTTTGATTGCACGCAAATTTAATTCAAACACACTAGGATGTTTATCACAGCTGTAAAATAATCTCAGACTAATAAGTAATATATTTCTTATCAAACAGAAACATTAACAAGAATTCACTCTATCGAACTAGTAGATAAACAGACTAAGAATAAAAAAATAAAATGATTGTTTTACAATCTTCAATCGTATTTGAATAATTGATCACAATTCAGAAGTATTGTTTTACATTTGACTGTGGAATATAACTTTGTTCTCTCCGTAGGTTATATAAACCAAATTAAACTGCCTATACATTGTTATAAATAGATTGCGTAAGTACATTTAATTTCCAAACTTTGGAAAGGCATACGTTTTATTTCAGTTTGATATTTTGAAATATTGAAACGTATTATGGGCGTCTGATGAAGAATACGTTACAAATGTATTTGACCTGTCAGACCTGTTTATTATACATTTGTTATAGCAGAGAGAAGAAATATACCAAAGAACCAAATGGACACATTCCAACTCATAAGTCGAAAATAAACTGACAACGCAATAGCATTTTATAAATAAAGAAAAAAAAGAACAAAGACAAACAAAAGTACAGAAAACACAAATGAGAAAACTAATGACTGAACCCCATCAAAAAACTAGTGGTGATCAGAAGGGAACCGGAAGAGTAAGCAAATCCTGCTCCACCTGTGAAATTGATGATTTTAAGAAATGGAGTTTTGACTTAATAACGAAATAGACATACATCTTCCATCGACCGAAGGAAAATAATGTAAATAGATGTAGAACACTCTATGGCATTCAAAAATCATATTGAACAAGACTCATATAGTAATCTATAAAAGACCAGGCTAGAAAAAATGTTCGAAAGAGACGCAATGTGTGCTACGAAGACGAGCAACACATATGTGCATATAGCTAAACGAGCTACTGACACGATATCCGCAAAATTACAGTCTGACGACTTGTGATATTTACTTCCAGAATGCGGCTTGCTTGTTTGTAACTCAAATCCCATAGCCACAGACATTGTTCTAGAAGTATAGTATGAGAACTAAGTATACAAATCACTCATCAAAAGGCATTAAACACATAATAAAATCATTAAAAAAAGAGAATGAATACAAGTGGTACTCGTATGGCTAAAATATCATTTAGAAAACAAGGAATTGATGCAAAAGACATCATTAACAGTTAGATTAAATCAAGACAGTGTGCTATTCCTGAAATACTTTTTTGTTTATGCATATTTATATTCATGATGTAGTCGTATTTTGATTTATAAAATCAAACATTAACAATGTTAGTACTCATTATGATAATATTTCAAGACCATTCTTAGTACGTTTTCAAATTTATAATCAGCTTTAGTTTATCCAAATGAATAACTAATAATGGATCTGTTCAATTTTTGTTTGGTTAACGATAGACAACTCAAAAGAAGACGATATATAAACCATGTTTTGCTATTTATAATTAGTCTGATAATTCCGTTATGTATTACATTTTCTGTTCTTACGTCCAACCTCAAATCGCCTAACCCGATATTTTTGAATGATGGAAACATTATTTCAGTTTACAATATATATCGCAAACAAAAACACGCATTTAGTATATATTATAAAAAAGGACAACTAGTTTTAAATACATTAACTTCCCAAGCGTTGCTTATGCTAGATACGACTGCACCCATTTGCCAAAAATCGTATAATGTTTTTTTTCTATCAGCATTACAAAGTCATAAACTTTGCAAACCTTGACTGATGCAGTGTAAAATATCATTTTGAATGTACATGTATATACAAGCTCAGAGTATACAATCTATGTTTTTTTTTCTACTTCAACATTTAGTTTAATCACCATCCCAGTAGTCAGCACTTCTTTGCTGACATGAATTATCATAATTATAAATTAACTGTTTACAAAACTTTTGAATTTTTGAAGCATTAAGGCTTTTCTACCTCAGGAATATATTACCTTAGCTGTATTTGGCAAAACTTTTCAGAATGTTGGTCCTCAATGCTCTTCAACTTGGTACTTTATTTGGCCTGTTTAACGTTTTTGGATTCAAGCGTCACTGATGACTCCATTGTACACGAAACGCGCGTCTGGCGTAAATACGAAATTTAATCATAGTATCTATGATGAGTTTATTTAGATAATGTATTAATTGCAACGGCAAGATCGGCATTTTAAGTTACAGTAAAATATGATCAAATTGAATGTCATTGGAACTGAATCGTTACAAATGAAGTTAAAATTTGTCGTGTGAGTGTAATACTGATGTAAGTCCATTTTTTCTCTAAGTGTTGGGACGTAGAAATAAAAAGTTATGCAGGGATAAAATTAACGTACACGAAGTGTTACTGTTTGACTAATGTTCAATCGTTTAGTATACTAAATAACAAAGAACTTCCTTTTCTGGAGATAGAATACTTAATGATTTAGCTATTCATTATAATATTTCTATTGTTGATCGATCATGTATTTTTTTTTTTTTTTTTTTTTTTGTAATAGTGGTTTAAGACATTCGGGAATGTTAATTTGTCTAAGAATTATTTATAGATTGAGTACATTTAATTTTCATTACAAATATTTTACAGCAAAAATACTTTAAAAAAAAGAGATACAACACTATAAATTTATTAGATAATATACACGATACACACATTTATATGATGAATACATAATCTTTCAATCAGTTTAATATAAGTATGTAGCTGACATGTCAGTGACTGCTAGTGGTACTTTTTTAATTTATCCATCATTGTCGTTTTGCTTAGTTTCTCTTGTTGGCTGTTCTAGCATCTGGCGCGGACTTTTTTAAAATTTAATTTTACTGTACGTATTGCTGTATTTGAACAAATATTTGGAGCTCTTATCATACCTACATTGACCATGTTTACGTACGATCACAAAAAAGAAGGTGGAATATTTACCGGTTATGATGCACAATTATAACCGAGCATCAAATTTCCATTTACTATTTATTTGTTTTTAAATTTATACCAGGTCTTCTATTCTGATGATTTAAAATTCGTTTGGGTTTTTAAGAATAAAAGATTAACCTTTTTGTTTTTAATTAAGTTTACAAAAATATGATGAATGATATTGCGGATACATTGAATACTGACAAATGCACGTTAAACCAGCAACAATTAATAATGTTAACTTACCTTTGACGAGAAATGTACAGTTTGATTGCCCGACTGTGTAGAAGATTGGGAACACCAAAACGTAGATTTTACTGTCGTTGATCTCTTAAATCTGATAGAATATATTTAGTATTTACCACAAATAAAAAAGAATAATCATTTCACCGCATGATCAATACCAAATATAACATTATATGCAGTTGTATTATATGTCTCTCTCTTTTCATCTACTATTAGTGACTTTAAAAAAACTTGTTAATTATTAATTATGCTACCAAGTCAAATGGGTAATGACCAGTAAAAATCTTAGATCAATTTTATTATGCCAAATATTTCTTTATTATGCCGAAAGGTTTAAAACCAACCTTTTAATTGAACAAAAATAGCTAAAGTATTTTCGGTCCTCCCCTTCTATGCTTTGCTAATTGATAACAACATGTTTACTATCTGGGTTTCTTGAGAAGCCAATTACCTACATTGAAGTTGCAGGATCGAACGGCGTTAATGATAAAATTATAGATAAAAACGTCCATGACAGCTGAGCCAAGGTATGTAAAAAGTAAAATCACAAAAATACTGAACTCCGAAGAAAATTCAAAAAGGAAAGTACCTAATCAAAATCATAAGCTCAAACACATCAAACGAATGGATAACAGCTGTCATATTCCTGACTTGGTACAGGCATTTTCTTATGTAGAAAATGATTGATTGAACCTAGTTTTATAGCTAGCTTAACCTCTCACTTGTATGATAGTCGCATAAAATTGAAAACGATGCGTGAACAAAACAAACAGACACAATAGGTAAAATGTCAAAAATAGGGGAACAGCAGTCAATTGTGTTATCATCTTAATCACTATAAAAAACAAACAAATGTAAGAAAAAAGCACAATTTATATATGTAAAATCCAACCATAAAGGATTGAAAGATTTTAAGTACTGGGACCGAATCCTTACCCTGACAGACACATACAGGGCCTGTAACGTAAAAGTTAACACTTTTATCGTTCGGGAATCGTACGTACAGCGTTCGGTAATCGTTCGTATAGAGATCGGTCATCGTCCGTACATCGTTCGTATAGCGTCCGTACAACGTTCGTTCATCGTTCGTTCATCGTATGGTAAATGTCACCGTTGAGGGTTTTGTATAACGTATGCTTCATGGTATCGTTAATCGTTTTATTTGTCGTATGGTTTATGGTATCGTTTAGCGTTTAGCGTTTCGTTTATCGTATGGTATGTAATATCGTTTAGCGTTTCATCAATCGTGTGGTATATCGTTTTGTTAAGCGTCTGATATACAAGTATGTTAGGGTTTTATTTCAGAAAGTTATTTCAAGTATTATAGTTTTGAGTTAAAATGATTTAATATAAAAAGATGCGAGATAAAAAAAAAACAACAATTATTAGTTTGGATTGGATTAAATCTCTAACTAATATCATTATTGAATATATATAAAACGAAGGGGAAACGTTTCCTCCCATCACATTTTGACATGAACAACAAGAGACCAAATACCGCGATATAAGTCTATATGTCTCTCTCTCTCCTCCGGCAAATATTTCTCTGATCAAAATATTTCCTTGACACAATAAATTATATATAATGTTATATAAATGAGGCTTTATATGAAGTAAACGTTTTATATCTAAATGCATTAGAAAAAAAAACAACACATCCATGGTATTTGTTCTCCTCAATGTCAGAGTCTGATATATACCGACAACTGTCAGGGATATATAAAAATTCGTTGACGATATCTATGGAACCAGCGTCGCTTGTGATTCCTGCTGTCGGTGTTAAAACTGTTTTTTTTTTTTTTTACTGTTAAAAGTGCTTAAGTCCATGTATGAGTAAAATACAGAATTAAAAAATAACTCTACCTTTTTTATATTTCTTTATCATAGAGGTAAACTTCTGGCCAAGTTTCACTTATTCTGTCGAAAATCATTTACCTTAAATAACCAATCAATTGTATTCTAAAAGAAGTTGATTTGTTCTTTGTACGAATACATGAAATATTTGTCCAATTCAAATCTACAGTATTTACATGAAATAGACTAAATAATATATTTTTTTATTATTATTTTACACATATTTGAAGGATCGAAATAATCAGTTCTACAAATGGATGTTATTTAAAGACTTGAAATTTTACAATTATCACATGCATCTATGCAATTTTTTATCGACGCACCAAACTTTTCCCTTTCATCGTGCATAGCTCATTTTCCGATTCGCTTAAGGTTTCTAACGATCTTCTTACTTGTTCATTACATTCTAAAATTGAAATCCTACACAAATTGCAAAAACTTTTATTCTCCGGCTAGATTGCGTAAAAGATGAATACTGTTTCGTTTGTGTACACACAATGTTTTGAATGTCTATATCCAGTTTCGCTAAAAAAGAATTAATTTGCGCCACAACTTAATTACGCCAATTCTTTTTTTGCATCACTTTATTGTAAAAACTGCAGCATTCATTTGCGCCAATAAAACAATCATTTAATTGCGCAAATATTATAGACTTGTTTTCAAATGTTTGTTCTTAGTGCACCGAGGAGGTCCTTTCCGGTATTTAAAGGTACAAGAAGAAATACCGCAAAGCGCCTCCTTGGTGCATGCACTTAGAACAAAATAGTGCATTAAGGACCTGATGGAATGATAAAATTGACACAAAAAACATGGCATACAGAAGAAGACTTTCTTAAAGTACATAATTTCAAATTTTAGTAATTTTAGTAATTATAAAGTTATTTAACAGTTGAAGTCAGTATTCTAATGTTACATGAAGGTATGAATAGGTTAATCGTTTCGAGGTTATTATAACACAATTAATAAAATAGAGAATGGAAATGGGGAATGTGTCAAATTCATATTATAAAAAAAGAAGAAATGAGCGCGATTCAAACCTTTACAATATGACAAATTACACTTAAACGTTTTGACACACCAGTAAATTCTTCGTCCGGGGATATACACCTGACATTAAACTTCCTTCAGTAACTTTACAATACCCAGCCGTGTCATTTCCGTATATTGTACATGTAGATAGCACGTGTGATACATGTATATACACCAGAAATACCCATTCAAATGATTTTTATTTTTAGAAGAACTCCATATCGGGTAACATTAAATATACATAAACATAAAATTACAATTGAAAAAAAATGGTAATAATAAGTTCAAATGTTGTTTTATTAAATGCTACTAGGTACATATGTATATGTAAACTTATGTTATTACGTTATTTCCTCTTATCTTATTGACTTATTCGTAAATCGAAAAACGCACAAATCTGAATAGAATCATATGGCATTGAATGATTTCTCTAACTCCAAACTAGTTATACATGTACATGTACATGTAGATGCCTCTTTTTTTTATTTTTCTCGTTGGGTTGCTTGTCCATTAATTGACGTTTACGCTATATTCTTTTGTTTGGTAGTTGTAAAAAAAAAAACGCTCATCTATCAATTTCACAAGAACATGAAGAAATATAATACTTGTAAGTCATGAACATTGACACAAACATAAATATAGTTTTGAAAAACCGGTTATTTTTGTTAAATACTTTTTCTGTCCCTTTTCTTAAAAATTAGGACACGTGTCACTGGTTAATATATAACTAGTCAACCATGAATAATCCAAAACAACAAATTTGTGATTGGTTAGTCACACTTGCTTATATTATCAATATTACGTATTGTTTTCGGCTGAGACTACTACATCTGGCTGTGCTATCGCTCTGTGTGGGTTAATTATTTTAAGCATATAACGTTTATAAATCGATCTCTGAAACAAATTCATTGAAATTATACATAAAAAAATTATATCATGAGAATTAATTCAAAGTAAAGATTAAACTTATGCATGGCGGAAAAGAAATATATGAAAACGATAGTTCAATGTACATACAGCCTTGCAAATGATATTTAAAAAAAATATATTTACTTTATAAAACTTAGGACTTTAATCTAAGTATTGTTGATAGGATGTTGAAGTTTTCAGAACATAGAAAATACACAAAAAAATCTATCAGTACACTATTCTATCAAAATGTGTTTGGCGTCCATTTAACAATATATTGTTTAAGAGTTTAGTGTTTTCTTATTCATTCTGACATCTGTGTCCATGGACCTGAACAAGAAATTGCGAAGACGTTATGTTATGTTTATCTGTTTACCTTTAATTTTAAAAATGATTTTTCAACAGAATATTATATATATAAAACTGTTTAATTTTTGTTTTTTCTTCGCGAAAACAAAATGGCCCTAAAGCTAAATGTCATCGTCAGCATGTATAATGGAAGGCGATAAACACTTTAGAATATTCACCACCTGCTGGATCTTTTTACCTGGGCAAATATCTTATTACGTAACAAGTATGAATGTAAAATTCTCGATATGGTACATTCAGCATACATGTCAAGTGACATGATATTCGCGTGTAATACACGCTTTTTCAACGGTTTACACGCGAGGATTTTGTCACATGGCGTGTACACGCTTTTCACCACTTTACACGCAATTACACGCTTTTTCGTTCTTTTCATTTTTTTGTCGTTAGTGATATCGCTATTCTCGGGTTTTTTCCTTATTCAGCGATAAATACCGAAAAATTC
Source organism: Mytilus galloprovincialis (assembly GCA_037788925.1). Taxonomy (NCBI): domain Eukaryota; kingdom Metazoa; phylum Mollusca; class Bivalvia; order Mytilida; family Mytilidae; genus Mytilus; species Mytilus galloprovincialis. The sequence goes on from CM075341.1 coordinate 50,769,920, forward strand.
GAAGTAATTGCTGGCATGTTGGTTTATTTTTCTATATGGACAAACAGTAAAAGGTAAGTAGTTTGTGATTAGTTTTAACGATTTTGTGACTTTTTTTCCAAATTCACTTTATAGGGGAAATGTGCACAGAAAGAGGTCACTTTCAGGGCCTGTACCGTCGTTTAAAGTGCCGATTGTTAAGCCAAAACGATGTGTACGGCAAGATTCAAGATTTATAAATTATATTTTGTAGTTCGAGTTTAAATGATCGAGTGACAAGTAACGCATAATTTGTGCATTCTATGTTGCAATGATAAAAAAAACAATACATGTGAGAGGAGAAATACAATGTAGCTGCTTGAATAAGCATTTAACATGTTTATCTAATGGAAATCAAATTTATAATTTAAAACATTTTTCTTTTTCAATTTTAGTTTCAAATCAAGCCAACATGGCAACAGATTTCTACAGGCCATGGGGATAATAATGTCACAGAACTGTTGGATCAGCTCTCTTAGTACCAGCTTTCTTCTGATGGCCTATCCAGTTTTAACCAGGCAATAGCATGGGAGCAATGGCAGAGATAATAGATGACATTTTACATTGCCAAAAAAAACCAACATTATGACATACTTTCAAATCTTGAAGCTAATTCAGTCAAATATCAATTCCTACTGTGGGAGAGCCTTTTCAATTATAAAGAAATTGACACTGAATTCTGATCAGAACTTGACTATATATGTTACATTTGTATTGTGTGCTGTTATCAAATAAATGTAACTAAACTATGAAACTGGCAGTTGTTTTGAATGTGTGTCTAGTGGTGGTGCTTTAAAAGCAACATAACAGACCACTGTTTAAAAAAATTAAAGTTCACAGTAGAATATATATTGTTTTTTTATATTCACAAATTTGTATGAAATTATGAACATTACCAAATTCATATTCACAAGTCCGCATCTACGTCATGCATTTTCACACGCTTTTTGACATATCATGTCATGTCATGACATGATTTCCCATTGTCAGAGGTTGACATGTATGATATTCAGGCGAATATACATGGTATCTCTGGACTGGGGAATTTAAGATATTTTGATCTCATAATATAACATGTAAATTTATTTGTGCTTTATGTAAAAAAAAATCCATTTAGCCATTTTATTTTCAAAACTTCTTTAAAATGAGTTGACTTTGAGCCGGTGCTTTTCATTTGCGCCAATTGGCATTTCATTTGCGCCAAAAAAATCTTTCATTTGCGCCACAAACCATATTTCATTTGCGCCAAAAACTAAATCTTTCATTTGCGCCAATATTACAGGTGAGTACAGGTAAATACAGGTAAATACAGGTAATAATAGTATAAAACATAAAAATTTTCAAAAAGTCTTTTAATAATGAAGAAACATACTCCTCAGAAATACATGTAATAAGAGTATAAAACATCATACAAGTTATGCTAAAACCTCGATAACAGTATAAAACATCTTATTTCTTATGCAGCAAAAACACTGCAATCTGATTGGTTAATTACCCCGGTGTAAATAACACCCCACCCTGGTTCACCCCGGGATAAATAAAATTTTGCCAAAAATTTCAGAATATTTTATTTTTTTTTTGCCAAGAAAAAAAAATTTTTAAAAATAAAAAAAAATAAAAAAATAATCAAAATAAAATGTTAAAAATTTAAAAAAAAAAAAAAAAAATTCAAAAAATTTTAAATAAAAAATATTTAAAAAAAAAATTTTCCGGAAAACTCAAAGAACACAAAATTTTTCTGATTTTTTCCAAAAATTAAGTAAAAAGTATTTTACAATGCGCAGCAACATAGACATTGAAAAAAACGCTACACTGTAAATTTTTCATTACCATTTTTTCAATTTTACATCCTGGTTTCAAAATGAGTTAAGGAAATGTTCATAAGAAATAAATTCGTTATCTTGGTGTAATTAGGGGTGTACGGAATTTTACACCGTTGTTGAAAATTCATACACCCATTCGGCTGCGCCTCAGGGTGTATGAATTTTCAACAACGGTGTAAAATTCTGTACACCCCTGATTACACCAAGATAACTAATAATACAAGTTATGCTAAAACCTCGATAAAATCATACAAGTCATGCTAAAACCTCGATAAAATCATACAAGTAAATAAATGTTAAAACCTGAATAAAACCTTGGTAAAATCATTAAAGTAATGTTAAAACCTTGATAAAAACAGAAAAGAAAGCACTATACACTGGAGAACATTACTGAGACATTTGTTAGCACTATAGTAAAGTTACAAGTCTGTTCTGGCACAAAATTTATATGCAACGGTCTTGATGTAGTCATGCCTTGAAATTTCCCCTCTTAGGTACATGCCATGTTTCTCCATAAGATAGTCAGTTTTCTCTTTCTCCCATCGTCGAACTGCAGCCGGTGTGTTCATAGATCGGATTTTGATGTATGTTGTAGCCTGAATCTTCTTTACAACGTCAACATAAATAAACATGTTTGGATGTTTTGAATAAAATTGTTCATTAAAATGTGCATGGAATGACTCCGGTCCATTGTTGGTTCGTTTAAAATTAGCAGTGGGTGTAGCAGCCCAAAATGACGGTGGATATCTAGATTCCGGGCTTATATAAGTTTCCAAAACATAATCAGCAAATTTTATGCATCTGCTATCAGTTGGAGATTCAGTCATAATATCATCTACGAAGCAGTCTTCAATTTGATCAGGCGATAGATATGGCAACCCAAAAAATGATGATAACCATTTACCAATTTCGCAGGTCTTTTCCTTATACTCGGTACTTAATCCAAGATCTTGAATTTTCCGCCACCAATTTTGGCCAAGGTGAAATCTACAGCAATCGATTTTCGATCCTGGCAACATTCGCAAAATAACATTATGCATGGCTTGTTCAAAGTCTATATGAATAGACTGTGGTTTAAGTACAAGATTTCTCTGTTCACAAAGTTGAAATATAAAGTTCCACATGTTTGTGTAGCATTCTTCACTTTTTCCAGGAAGCAATGCATATACAAGCGGCACATAGTTACCATCTTTACATCCATGCAGTGTGTACATTTGAAAAAAATATCTTGGACAGCATTTAAAGGTACCATCCACAAATACATCTGGTACATCATTACAAAGACACTCAAGATTAGCAGTACAGGAAAAAAATGATAATTCCACTTTCAACATCATTTATCAAAAGAAAATTCTCAAATTTGTTTGTTTCCATTTTCATTTCCTTCACTGCTTCGTGGATATCTGCTTTATCTTTTGGTAAAGTAGGGTAATCTTTTCTTCGTTCTCGGTATATAGCCAAGGCAACATTTTTTAAGTCATTTGTACGTAGGTGGTTTTCATCCATTCCTGAAGAAGAAAAACAATGGTGTTAAAAATATTTATCCATAGAATACAAAGTAACATACAAGGAACTTAGAAAGTCCATAATCACATGGCAAATTGGAAGACAATGGAATCATTTAACTTTTCTGCTCTTATTTTCTTTTTTCAATTAAAATGAATTTAACAAAAGAAGATGTGGTAGTAATGTCAATGAGATAACTATAGGTGACAAACAAAATTACCTTGTAGTTCTGTGCGTATTATCTTTGAAGGTCTTGCAGTTATATCACCAGATGCTTTCCGAACTCGGACTCTGAGTTGTTGAGATTCTACTTTCTGCTGGTTTACTCCATGGTTGTGCTCGTTTAAAGTTTTTATAATTGTTTTGCTGTCTGCATCAGTCGTAATCCTGGCTTTACAGGTTTTTTTGGTACACCTGAAGGATTTGTCTCCATTTTTTAAAACATTTGATAACCTATATATGTGGTCATCAAATATCACAGAATTCTTTCCTCTGTTTGTCTCAGATTTGACTATGTCCATCTTGACACCTCACACTGGACTGGTCATGTGAACACTATATATATAATTATAACCTTAGTGACTCTCAGTTTTGTATTAGAAATGAGTATGAACTCACACATATATCCAGGGGGAGTTATGTACAAACAAAAAACAAAATAAATCGTAAATAATATTTAACTTTTCCGTTATATTACCTGTCATACCTGTAAAATGGCGCAAATGAAGGTTTTTTTTTTTTGGCGCAAATGATATATAACCTTGTGGCGCAAATGAAAGGTTTGATTTTTTAAAAATTGGCGCAAATGAAATGCGCCCCTTTGAGCATATGTTTATTTTCAAAACCAGGGACAAATCACTGATTTCTCAATTTTAGACCAATCTCATTATTTTCAGCAGTGGGCAAAGTATTTGAAAAGAAATTGTATTGTTTCATATTTGCCTTTTGAGAATACTAATGCAGGAGTTCCACAATGCTCTGTGTTAGGTTCCATACTATTCCTTATTCGTGTATATGACATAGCTGGTAATTTGATAAGTCTAACTCGATTGTGTGCTGCTGAAACATCCCTTTCTTATTCAAGAACTAGTCCTAACACAATAGCGAATGTCTTAAATAGAACAAATTTTAGCATAGTCTAAGGATTGGTTTATTGATTTTAATCGGAACAAGACAATTACTATGATATTCTCCTGTAATTCTTCTCCAGATGATATTAAAGTGAGAACTTCAAAATCAAGTAGTAGAATTGGGGTCCGTAGAAATACCGTAAAGGACCTCCTTAGTGCACTAAGAACAAAAATGTGCATTAAGGACCTGATGGAATGATACAACTGTCACAAGGGACATGGCATCAAGAAATAGACTTTGTAAAAATTTCATAATTATATCTTTTTTTATTAGAGAGTTATTTAAGGTTTTCTCGACACGTGCCTCAATCAGTTGATTGTAACCTGTGTAATCGGTAGAAGTTCATGTTCGCCCAACCTAGACCCGTTTATAATCCGTTTGTATACTGATTAAACATGTATATGGTATTTCAAATTGTTCTGTTTTTTCCCCCGTTTGTTTGTTCCTGCCGTGTTTATTCTGTATTTCTGTCTGTTAAATTTTTTTACTTCTAATGTAATGGCATATTTTCAACTCATATATTTTTTTATCCTTTTAATTTTTTTCAGTTAAAGATAGAATATCAGGAAATCCGTTTTTTTTCATATACTACTATCGAATGAAATAGCCTAAACCCTGACATATGTACGTCCAGAAATATGAATATATTTATCTAACTTGACACAGACACAATTGCACGTCAATCTTTATTATTAAGGACAGTTGATTGGATTAAAGTGATGGATTGCCACGCCTATATTAAAAATGAGATCCTATGAACAGACTTCAGATAGCTCCCAGTATTCGAATTTGATAAAAAAAAATAATTATATCTTGTATTGTTTCAATATTAAAAGTGTTGGGTAACGTAGTTGAATTTTAGATTAAATTTGGGAAGTCGTGTTTACATGTATCCCCATTTGTTAGGTTATTCAACATGATGAATAAAAAATTATCAGCTGGTTTTAAGAGTTGCAAATATTAACAAATTGAATTTATGATACAGAATTATTTTTTTATTTGTGTTCCTCAACAGTGTTTGCTAAATTTGTTTTCCTCGAATCCCGAAAAGTGAAGAGTTTTTCATACGTGTAAATCCAGAATTCACACAAACGACGCTCATGAATGGTCTGTTCAAGAGTTTAGTTTCACTTTTCAAAATATTTCAGACACGTAAATAATATAGGTTATGATTGCTAGCTTTACAAAGAAAATATCCACTGACATGCATAATATCTAATGCCATGGGTCACGCATGGACTGTCTTATTTTATAGGGATGCCCATGTGGCACATCAAAGTTAAGATTGATTTAACCATTGTACTTTAGAATTGCAACAAATCTAAAATTCACTTGAATACATTAACCTGTTACCTTGTCGACTTTACAGCTAATTTCCTAATGCTTGTAGAGTAAAACTTTGGTACGCTTGCTTGCTCTGTTTGTATAAACATGAATTCAAGCTTTGTAAATAACATTGACATCTTCAAACAATATAGAGGCATATTTTAATCTGTATATATTATATTTAAATTTGATTGGAAATTATCCAAATTACAATCGTAAAAGATACAAACTAAGCAATCAAGCTAACCAAAGTCTCGCTTTACATGCATTAGGAAATTAGCTGTAAAGCCAACATAAAGATAGCCGCTATATCCTGAGAAGAGAACACGATGAAATTTGAAAGTTAAACAAATCTTAGTTTTCACGGGAACGAATATTTTGTTAAAACGTTGTAGTGATCAGATCATCAATGACGTAATTTAAAAAATAAGACGACAAGGTCGGAAATAGTTCTAGAGGTCTAAAGCAAGAAAGTCTCCTCACTCAGCTTGACTGTGGTTATGTGTTGGTGGTGGATAGAGTCACACCGTCTTACGATTGACTATTTCTATGCGGTTACAATTAAAGATCGTTGTCGAAATCAACACTAGGGAGATACCATTAATTTTTTACAGGGTAGGGGTGGGGGAGTTGTGGCCAGGATGAAAAATGTTGTCCTGTATTTTTCTTTCAATGTAATCTCAATGTAAATGTAGTCCTGTTTTTTTTTTAATTTTACACTCTATTCTGTCCTGCCTTTCTTAGTTATTAATGTATCCTGGCTTGTTTTTCATAAGTTCATCATGACTTTTCTTTTTGGCAAGATGGCCATACTGCCTTTTTTCTCTTAACTCCTGTCATGCCTTTTTTTCTTTTCAATTTTCATACGTCAGACAAACTTCTTCGTGCATGTGACTTCATATATATATATTTCAAAAGGGATAAGAAATGTCTTAATTAATAAGTTCTACATTACATCTAAAACATCCATTGAAAGAACATTGTATAATTAGAAATCATTGTCCGCTGTTGGAAGTTCAGTTTCGCCATTTTTCGTGCTTGTCATAAGACGAAATTTCCGGGGTTTCGATTGTTAAACTCGTTAAATCAAATAACGAACATATTCCATCTCAACCTGAGAAAGAGTGGCTTATTTACATTAATTTTATCAATGATTATCGTTTTTGAGCTGTCGTATTTTCAATGCTATTTATAAACGCCGAGTAAAATTTTAAATGTTTGGTATACAATTTTTAATTATAATAATTTATCTTTAAAAATATTCAGAGGACAATGGGACATATCGAAGAATCTTTGAGTTCTGACGAAAATTATAGTGTTTTTCTATCTTTCCACAAAGTATATAAGGGTACCAAGCGTTTTTCTCAACTTTGACAACCTTATTTTGTAACAGATCTTGGCAGTATTTTCCAACGGCAATTTCAAAGTGCTTAGACAATTCCAGTGCACCGTTACGATTCAAATATGATGTAATGGTATAGAAAAACCTTGCAGTTTTGTAACTGTTGACAAAAAACATGCTACATTTTAGAAAAATGCTTGTTGAGATTTTACCTATATCTGCCGTCGCCATATTGGGATAGTCGTAATTCCAGTTACGGTTATCAGTTTAATACCAGTGCAGTTGAGAAATATGGTGCAGTTATTCAAATGCAGATGTAAACCTTTTCAATATTAAACCCAATCCCGCAAGCAGCTGTGGTCATTCTGTTGAGGATAGTATTCACTATTTTTAAGTGCCCTTTTATCAACGAAGCAAGAGAAATATTGTTTTCAAAATTAGAAAGATCTACTATATCCATTTTGCTTTTATTGACTGGTGACGGTGACCTTTCATTTCAGCAAAACAAAGACATTTTTGAGTCTGTACAATCATATATTATTAATTCGTATATTTTAACAAATTTGATTCGTTTAGGGATAGTCACATGTTAAACTATATTTTCGAAGGTAGAGAGAAAACGGCGGATAGCAAAAAGCATATTGCACAGAGCATATTGCACGGTAATTTTTAGAATATCTAAAAACCGATTTACTTTGTGACGTCATGTAATGAATTTCATGATATCGTTAAACGTTTTGAAACAAATGATATCTGTGATCGATTATTTGACGAAAAAAGTCTTCAAATACATAAGATGTCAAACAAACAAACAACATAATTAAATAACAACTAATATGTTGATATTGTCAAGGAGACACTATGATGTATAAAATTCAAACAAAATCAAATGACGATTTTGATACAAATATACATAATGGTCTGAAATTAATAATATAACAAATATAGCCTTTGTATGAGGTCAATACAGGATATATCAACCCAAAGAAGTATATCGACCTCGGACTTCGTCCTCAGTCAATATACTTCTTTCAGGTCAATATATCCTTGTATCGACCTCATACAAAGGCTATATTTGTATAATATCAGAAATACACTAAGATTTAAAACATTCAATTAAAATTCGGAATTCCTACTTCCCAACTCTTCACTCTAGTTCAGTTTTATATATTACTCTTATACGTTTTGTTTTTGAAACAAGGCTATATTTTGCCCAAAGACAAGCACAATAACTCCAAAGCGAATTGCGAGAAGTGGTTTCGTATTTCGTTTTGGTTAAAGAAAAAAAAATACTAATAGTTTATGTCAAATAACGACTCTCGTACGGTGTCGCGTTTATATCTTTTTAATGCATTGGTGCAATTAGATGCAAACAATAATGACCATAAAATGTCAGGTTTGCGAGATCAGACAGTAACCTAACAACTAAACCATTGAAAACCTAGATATCAATGTTTAACATTCGCCAGCAATGAGCAATTTTCATAAATAAAACATGATTAAGGTGAATACTTTGCGAGTAAAGAAAAAGACACTACCATAGATTTGGTATTAACCCCAGATGCTTGATGGGTTCAAATCAGTATTCAGGAATTACCACTTTTCATTACACCACATTACAACAGAAATTAGAAAATACATGTAGAGCCTCGAAGTATTTTTCAGACATTGTTATGTTCCTGTTGACTTTATAAATATTTCGATTTGAGCGTCACTGATGAGCCTTATGTAGACGAAACGCGCGTCTGGCGTACTAAATTATAATCCTGGTACCTTTTGATAACTACTATGTAGCTTTCTTTCTGGCAAACATGGTTTTATAAATGCTGACAGGCACCGACCATTGAAAAACAATCGATCTGGGGCCGTGTCAACGAAGCTGTCCTAGGACTAGGACATGTCTTAGGATGGTCTTAGGACACGTCTTAGTCCTAAGTCAGGTTAACGAAAGTCTCCTAAAATAAGATATGTCCTAAATTTGGTCCTAAAGTTAAGACTAACAAATAGGTGTCTTAGGATAGTCCTAAAGGTTACAATGTCCTAAAACGTAATAAAAACAGCAAATATGGCATAAACTCAATACTAAAAATACTTATACAATATTAAACAAACTGTTATAAGAATTAAATTAATAAACACACAATTTTTTTTTTTCAATTTTTGTTAAAGATTCAATTGTATTACATTAAATTATTTCGTGCTGCCTTTTTTAAAGCCTAAAAAATACTATCAGTAAAGCAATATTTTTGCGACTTACCAAAACGATGCAAAAGAAATTTAGATATGGGAAAAAAAATACTTTTTTTTTTTTAACTAATCCTCATTCGATACATGTAATGAAATCGAGTGGACCTAAGGACAAAACTAGTTTACGTACTAAAATTGCAGCACGAATATCGCATTTAACACAGTTTTGTGACTATTTCATTTTGTTTTCGTATTAAAATCATTTATATCTTCCATCATACTTTTAAATAACGTATTTATTAGTATTGCGTTAAATCTTTAACTTTTATTTTGCGTTAATTGTTTTCCATATAAAAGTCATATAAATATTAAAATACAATAAAATCTATGTCATAGAAATCTCTATATATTTTTTTCAATTAAATATATATGTGTTAGGATGGTCCTAGGACCATCGTAGTTAGGACTGTCCTAAGACAGCTTTGTTTTACATCCTAAGACATGTCTCAGGCACGTCCTAAGACCATCCTAAATAATGTCCTAAGACTTATCTTAGGACATATCCTAGGATACTTTCATTGACACGACCCCTGTTTAAAATAAGAAATGAAAATAATTGTTGTTTTTTTTTCTGGCAAATAAGAAAAATGACCGTTTGATTTAAAATTGTTTAAAATTATTTAGAATAGATTGAAATAGATGGAAATAAGTTCGTATTTTAATGTGAAAATGCTAGACTTTATTTTTGCCGTAGGGATGTGACTGAGTGGTTTTGTTTACAATTATTTCCCATTATTTCCCTAGTGAAAATCTGCAATAATTATTGAATCATCATGTTGTTTGATTTTCACATTATAACAAAACTGAGAATATAACGGATGAATTTATAGTTAGCTGTTTAATGTCTAGTGGCAACTATTAGATGTATCATTAGGAGGACACATTTACAATGTTAGAATAATAAAATTAGATGTATGTTTCATTATAATACGTTATTCTGATTGGCTACACTGCAATATTGCCTTATTCCTTAATCAATTTCATTACACAATAAAATCTACCATTCATGATGACACAAGGTCCCAAAATATAGTACAGAGGTAAATAAAAACTTGGTAGAAATCGTGTTTTCATGATCCTAGCTAAACAATGTATTTATAAGTATTGAACGCTTCTTTTTGTAACTTCATAGGGTTGTAAAAGCGTTGACCGTGCGCAATTTTTTAGAATACAAAATGTACTTCGGTCAACGCTTTTACACCCCAATGAAGTTACAAAGAGAAGCATTCAATAAATAAATACAAAAAAGGACATCATGTGTTAAGCAAACATGTGTATCACGGCACAAGAGATCACCTATAGACCGTGTATATCTTATGTATATCTAGGGTGGGTTGCTCCGAATAAAGGAGATATAGAAATAAAGAAAAAAAATAAAAATTTAGAATAGTGTATAACGGGCAAAATAAAGATCAGAGGAAAATGGTATAAGAAAATTAAAGAATAGAGGGAGTGGTCTAGTTTTTTGCCGGACAAATGTTGATGATTATTTAAAGTCAAGTGCATTTATAGGATAAATAATACACAATCGTTTGTACATTGGTAGGGATTTATGTTTAGAGTTGATGAGGCACATTGAGAAATTGTTTTTATTTGAAATTTTTCGAATAATTGTTTTTTTTCTCGTCTGATTTTAAAATGAATAAATAATATCTTTAATCTAAAAACATATGGTTTAATTACGACATATAGATAAAACTGCTATTCAGTCGAATTTAAAATACATGCTATAAAAGAGAATACATAAAAATACTTAACAAATTTAAACAAAAAGTCAACCTTAAGACCCCGAATATACTTTTGTAAGAACATTAGATTAATTCCGAATTCCATCTAAAATACATTGTTCATTTAAAGAAAAAAAAATGGTGATTCCTTAGGCTATTTTCAAAAAAAAATAACTGAATTCTCTGCAGACTGTAGTTTACTCGCACATTCAACAAGTACGTATTTCTACGGCTAAAACAAATCATAATTGTATCTTTTAATTTGTTTAAATTTATTTCAGTGTTTATTTTTCAAACTTTTTATGTAAATAATATTGGATCAAGATCGAGTCAGATTAAATTATTATCTATTAAATTATTAATTAACAAGAATGTGTCCACAGTACACGGATGCCCCACTCGCACTATCATTTTCTATGTTTAGTGGACCGTGAAATTGGAATAAATTCTCTAATTTGGCATCAAAAACTACCTTGACCATAAACTTTAACCTGAAGCGGGACAGACGGACGAACGAACGGACGGACGAACGAACGGACAGACGAACGGACGGACAGACAGACGGACGAACAGACGCACAGACCTGAAAACATCATGCCCCTCTACTATTGTAGGTGGGGCATAAAAACTAAAACATGTATCCAATCTAAATTTTACACATATTATCACCTATATCAAAAGATTAAACAGAACACAATTTGTGTTTTATATTTAAAAAAAAAACATGTACGCTAAATTATGCACGCCAAGAAACGATGTACGCTTAAACGATACGATATACGCTAAACGAAACGATGTACGCTAAAAGATATGGTATACGCTAAATGAAACGATGTACGCAAAATCATACGATGTACAATAGAAGGGCGCTTATGTTATCGTTTATGGTACATGGTTTCGTTCGTACATCATTCGTTCAGCGTCCGTACAACGTTCGGTCAGCGTTTCGTTTGCATTCGTACATCGTTCGGGAAGCGTACGTACATCGTTCGGGCATCGTCCGTACATGGTTCGGGCATCGTTCGTATTGTTAACTTTTACGTTACACGGACTGTAGTTAGATTAACGTTAACTTAGACGTAGAATCGCGCGTTTGACGTCACATAGGTAGAAATAAAATAACATTCGGAATTCTTTGCAGACACATTTAACTGTGAATTTCACGACGGTGAAACTCAAAGTAACATTCTTCCGTTTCTACTTGGACAGAGCTTTTAAATAGATGAAGGCATAGTTGTCCGTTTTCCTGTCCGTAGGTCTAAAACTAATGCTTTTATGAATGACCCCCAGATCTTGATTATTCTCGATATGATAGAATAAGCCCTGTATAAAAAATGGGCTAACATATCAAAGGACAAGAACTCTACAACAAAAATTAAATCTATTCACCATTTTTTTTTTAAATAGATGATCATTTACAAAATTATGGCGATTTGTTGATAAATACCTGAGAACAAGGTGCTGTTCAGATATTTGAAAACAGTCTACACCAACACCAATGATGGTCCCTGTCGATCCGACGGCATTGAAAGTCCAAGTTGAAATGAAAAGCACGCCAGTTCCAGATTCATAATACAGATCAAACGTTTTATTTATAAAAATCACAAGGAAAGGTACAAGGAGCCGCAGGTTGATCTAAAATCAATGAAATGTGTACTTAAAACATTTCTTGATATCTAAAATTTAAAAAAAATGTGGTATACATATATCAAATTGCATATGCTTTCGTATTGCTCCAAACAATGATATATAAGTTCGATTTAAAAAAAAAATGCTTATTCGTGATTTAGCAATTGCAATGTTTACAGGATGTTTAAGGATGTACTTAGGTGACTTATTCTAGATTGGGGTGTCGATTCAAATGTATATCTATTTATGCTTTGTTTGATATTTGATCAAATAGATAGTTTTACCTGCATTAATTGCAAACACATATATTGTCAAATATATCAACATTAACCTGTTCATATCTTCTGTTCTGAATAAAACTTTGACAACAGTGAATTACATCAAGTTATTATGATTCAAATGCTGTTTTTTTTTGTTTTTTTTTTCGTTTGCTGTTGATAAAGTACAAGCTGTGATCAGTTCAAATACCCCTATTCATTACGTGTGCATCAAATGAAATTATATTCGCCAAGTGAATAAGCCACCTTGTCGGAAATAGATTACATATACATTAATCTATATTTCTTTTTATTTTATGATCAATTGGGTAAATATAAATATACATATATCATATCTTCCATTAATTTAAAAGTGGTATCCTAAGAAAAAGCTGAACAAACTTTTACCAAAGTTTGTGTGAATGGTTCATAGTGGTGACTAGGTTATAACACATATTCCAAGTTTTATTATATAATATTTTCAGGATTTGTCTGATATCTAAAAAAATATATAAACCTTTAGTCATAATGATTCGTTGAAAAAAAACTGTGCCCATAAAATGCATGGTTTACTTCTATTGACTAATACATGTAATGTTCCAGATTTAAGGAGTTATCGGAAACGTAAAAATATGAAAATGACCAGTGTTTCAAAACAAAAGAAAATCTTCAAGGGCTGAAATAGTCAAATAATTGATTTAACTATCTTATGACATGTGTTTAAACGATTTCTATTGTACAGAAGAGGCAAACCGTGAAAAACATATATACCATATAACGTTGAAATATTTTGACTTGATTTTTTGTTCTCAAGTGTTTACTGTAAGGCCAGTTGAGTACATTGGGCTCTAGAGAGTATCATAATGTACTAACAACTTCAGTTGGTCTTTTATGTTTCTCATTTTCACACACTCAAAGGAGAGGCGAAAGATACCAAAGGCAGTAGTTGTCGTTTGTTGATGTCGTTCATAAGTGTTTCTCGTTTCTCGTTTTTTTTATAGATTACACGTTGGTTTTTCCGTTTGAAAGGTTTTACACTCGTCTAGTCATTTCTGGGGTCCTTAATAGCTTGCTGTTTGGTGTGAGCCAAGGCTCCGTGTTGAAGACCGTACTTTGACCTATGATGGTTTACTTTTACAAATTGTGACTTGGATTGAGAGTTTTCTAATTGGCACTCATACCACATCTTCTTATATCAATCATCGGATTCGTCTTTACTTGAGCAACACGACTGACGCCACATGTGTATCAGGATCAGATTACCTTCCAGGGCACATGGTATCAGTCACAGTTGTGTTTTCGGGAGCTTGTAGCTCAGTGTTAAGTTTTCTATATAACAAATCAGTTACTACAGTTCACAAGGTAAGCGTGTGTTAATTTAAGTAGACATTATAATATGATAAAAATTAGTTGGTGTGTCTAAATGTTGAACAACAGATTTTCTAAAACTTCTGTAAAAGACTTCTCAGTCAAAATACTTTCAAATCTATTAGCAATTATTCTATAAGGACTTTATTGGAGATTTTCTTTTAACTTTATGCTGTTTTGGTTGTATACTGAATGGTACTTGGGAAAATATTTTTAACCAAAAAAATAATATTGCAACATGACCAGTAGAGATGCTCAGAAAAAAAAACCCGAACTTGCTTTATCTTATCATTTTGAGCTTTTTGTAGTATCTCTGATATGCAGTACATGTTTTCTCATTGTTAAAGGCCATACGGTGACCTATAGCTATAAACACTGGACACTTTAAATTTGCAAAACACTCATTTGCAAATCCGCCGCCGCCTCAAATAAGAGCTACAAAGTCATGTATATAACCAAAATGTGCGGAATTACATGGGATTCAATAATTTCATTAGTTTTCTACTGTTACTATTATATTTATTTTGCTATTTGATTTATAAAAACATGGGATTTTCAATATCCCATGGGACAGGGCAAAATCCCATGGGATTCACCATTATCCCATGGGATTTTGGGTAAATCCCATGGGATTTTTTTTGGTCCCATGGGATAATTGTAGTCCCATGGGATATTTGTTGTCCCATGGGACAAAAAAAATCCCATGGGATTATTATTATCCCATGGGATTTTTAATATCCCATGGGACAAATTAAAATCCTATGGGACTCAAATTATAAATATATAGATATAAATATACAGTAATGTGTATGTTACAATGTATTCTATTTGGTAGTAAATTGTTATAAGATGAATCTTTTTAAATGAATATCTTTTTTCTTTGGAAATGTTAATTCAACATATTGTTCTATAACTGTTCAAAACTAAACTTTTAAACAACAAAGTAGATAATGTAAGTATCAATATATGTTTATTTATGAATTATAGAATACTTTCTTGAAACACTATTATTTACCATTTGAAATCAATGAAAAACTCTAATATAAGGCTGAACATACTTAAGTACTGTAAATTCAGAAATTATTGTGTGCATTTATTTTTGGATTTTTGTCATTTAAGACAAAAATGAGATTTTAATTTTTTTAAGATTTTGAGATCAGTTTAATTCATATAAAATATTTCTAAATGGGAGTTTAAATTATTGCGTTTACAACTGTGTTGCAATTTTTTCAAATATAAACCCTCACAATAATTCTTGAATTTACAGTAGCTATTTAAGTAAATCTATTTTTTTCACAAATCCCTCCACACAAAACATTAATAGTTTCTTATCATCCAGCATTGTGTGATCTTATAGTCCACTTTTTGGTCATTCGGCACAGAACATTGACATTATTGTGGTTTCAATATCTTTCGGTATTTAAAAGAACTTCAAATCATTGACTGAGTGATGAAAATAATAGCGGATCCAACTTTTGTCTTTGAATTTATTCTGGTCTTGTTTCTATGTTTTCTCCATTTATTCTAGGTGATGAATTTCAATCCTTCTGAAAAAGAACCAATAAAATCTGAAGTATTATATAAAATTTTTTGCATACATGTAGCAATAATATGATTTTTAATCAAAATAGCTATGCGGTATGGATTTTACTGATTGTTAAAGGTTGTCCAGTGTCATCAGTTGCTAACCTCTTACATCCTTTGGTCTCTGATGGAGAATTGTCAAATTAGAATATACCACATCTTCCTATTCCAATACTACCGGTATATAACAATCGATTAATTTATTCTTCTTTATAACATTTGGGTATTTTCCCAAGTTATATATATATCATATATATATATAAAGATCAATGTTAAAACTTTAGGCAATTATAATAACATATATTCCAATATATACTAGAATTTTCAATATATTATAAAAAATACAGACAACAGAAACAATATATCTTTAAGCTTTTGAAGTTCTGACAAAGTTCAATTTGTGATTTATTTCAATGTAAAAATACCTTGAAATCTTCTGACATATTGGAAATTATAACATTGATACAAAAAAATATAATTTCAGTTATGTTGATCTGTAATGTATATTTGTTTCTAATAAACTTGACCAACTTCTTAAAATTGGGCAGACTGTACGCGTAGTCAAGGATTTGTTAAAATCCCTTAATATTAGTACTAAATTTTGAGTATATATATGTAAATCCACAGGCTACTTACTGAAATTCATGGCAAACACTCACCAAAAAATTAAAGAGGATACAATTTAGAGGAAGACTGGATAGATGAATGCACAAACACTATTAAACAGAGCATACAACTTACCAAAAAACAAGATGTTTTACATTTATCCTTCAGAAGCAGGAAAATTGAAAAGTTTTTTTTTCTTTCTCTGCTGTCCATGGTATAAACTTTAAATTCATTCATGCAAAATATGAAAATCTGCAAAAGTAGGACCTTGAACCTCAGCTTATCCACATTTTGACTTTTGAGCTGCATATGTTTTTTTCTTTTCATCTTGCTGACAATCTACATGATCTAAACATAAAAAAATAATAAAAACATAATTCTAGATTAACTTTGTGTTTTTATTTTTGTTGATACAAACATTATTTTTCCCAGCTTAAAAGGAAAACATCATCACAAAAAAGGAGGTCATACTAACCTCCAAAATATTTAAACAAACCAAAATTATTACTTGATTAAGATCTCGTCATAAATTAATAGCATTGATACTCTTATTTTTGAAGACCATATATATATATAAGAAATTTATTAAAAGATAATAACGGTTTCAATGCATCACTTTTTTACTAGTACTTTCACTGCTTCCGCAGATCTTCAGGTAATGTGACTTGTATATAAATAAAACAATTGATTGACGTTAACAATAGTATGACGTTAACAAATACAAGGGAGACTACTAATGTCATTTTAAGACTTTAAAATGATGTTACGTTAAAATTACAATATCATTTATCATTTAATCCCGGGTTGAGAATGTTTATGAATAATTCTTCTTTCTTCTTTCTTATATATATATGTCTTTTGTATACTTATATTCCTTTGTACAACAGTATGCATATTAAGATTGATTCTAAGGACCTAAAAGTTAAATTAGCATGATTAATTTTAGTTTCTCAGCTCCATGTGTACAATATGAGAGTATCTGCTGTATATTCTGATATTCAGAACATATTGTGAGGTTTTTATTAATGCAAATAAGAGCTGTATATCATTCTCATTTTTGAGACATATTTATGAGCTGAAGACCAGTGCCAAAATTTCCTCACTGCATTGAAGACCCATAGGTGACCTTCGGTCGCTGTCTGCTCTTTGGTTGTCACTTGTGTTGTTGTCTCTTTGACAAATTCCAAGTTTCTACTTCCCATTTTATAACATGTATGCAGATTTTTCGTAAATTACAATAATCAATCACGCAATTCTGTCCATTATTTATTTGTTATTGAAAAAAAGCAAAAATAAATGCACACAAAATTTAACATTGTTAATAAAGGTTTTTTTTTAAATTCAAAACAGTTGCCTACACCGTTAATTTCCTTGTTTGATTTATTTCATATTTTTAAAGCCTTAATAGCTAGCTAGATGGTATGACTGGATGGATCCAGCCATTTTATAAAGGGGGTTCCCTCAACTTCCCTGTTCCCAACCCAAGATTTAGGAGGGGTGGTTCCAACTGTATGTTCCCATTCAAATGCATTGATTGTCCAAAAAAAAGGGGGGGTTCCAAGTTGAACTTCCAACCCCTAGAATCCTCCCCCTGTGATCCAGAATTTTTTTCACTTAACCACTGGGGATCTCAACCATTTAAAAGTTTTTCAAACATGTGAGCGTGGGGGTGACCCCCAATGGACTCTCCCTATATTTCATTTGATGTGTTTTATTGTTCCATACAAGAATATATATGGTTTAGGGGTGGGAATCTTGACCATTTACAAGATAATAGCACATTCTCAAATTGAACGGGATGGGGTGACCCCCAGGGACTTCCTTTTAATTTTAATTGATTTGTTTTATCGTCCCATTCAAGAATATATATGGTTTAGGGGTGGGGATCTGGACCGTTTACAAGATAATAGCACATTCTCAAATTGAACGGGGTGGGGTGACCCCCAGGGACTTCCCTTTAATTTTAATTGATTCGTTTTATTGTCCCATTCAAGAATATATATGGTTTAGGGGTGGGGATCTAAACCGTTTACAAGATAATAGCCTATTCTCAAATTGAAGGTGGTGGGGATTACCCCCGAGGGACTCACCCTCCCTTCTTTCTTCCCCCAAAAATACCTGATCACCACCCCACCCCCACCCCCACCCCCCCCCCCCCCCCTTTTCCTCATTTTAATCACCCTGATATGATCTGATATAAATTCTAATAGTTTTATCACTTACAATAGGAATTGGTTTAAATTCCCCAATTAATTCTAGTCGGTCAAATATATGAATAAATTGATACCATTAATATCAACATATTTCATTTTTGATAAAGAAGGACAAAAGTTTTCTATGGGTAGAAATTGATAGTTACTAATTTGGGAAGCTTTCAAATTCATAGCATGCCGGTGGCTGTGTTCAAAGTGCTGGGTTTTTTTTATCACCCTCGTTGTTTGCGGACTAACGATTTAGGCCTGTGGTGGATAATAGTGTGTGTGCATTAATTTTCTATACCTTCTTAATTAATATTTTCAAATACTGACGGCAAGTGTTGTAATGTATCAGTGTCTTAATATTTGAGACCAACGTGCTATTTACATGTGCGATCGAAAATGCAGGGGAAGGAAACTTGTCAATTGTGTTTATTTTTAATCGAAAATAAAATAAGCCGCCGTAAAATTAACCTTCGGTAAATTTCTCAAATTGATGCAAGAGGCTTCTTTTTTTTAAGCTATATTTTTAATGACTTACACTTTTTACCATTATTCTCTTTCTTTCACTATTCTTTATTCCTTTTTTTTCTTTGTCCGTTATTCTCTATATACTCTCTTATGTGGACTTTCGGTGGTTTATTTTTTTAGTTCTGTGAAAAGTCAATATTTCATGCAGGTTCATGAAATAATGGTTTAATTCATGCATATCAGCCAAGATTGTGCGTGGAATTTTAATAAACAATAATTTGATTAAAATCGATGAACATGAATTTGACAGCTAGTAACCCTTTTACAGGTAAAATTCAATTAACAAATTCTGACCTACTGGCAAATTAACACCAAATTACCTACTTGCTGTATATTGATAAATGTGATTGTATGTCAATACCTCAACATCGTGAATACGCCATGTGAGGTGTTGGTTATGTGTGCTACGGGGTCACTGGTGGCGCCTTCAAAACAGACAAAAATCCAACTAAAAAAGTGTGGAATTTTGTTGTTGAAAATTTAAGTTGTAAATTCCTGAAAAATGTTCTTAATTCCGTTCAACTGCTAACATGTAAGTTCTATACGAAAATAGGATAAAAAGCATCCGAAAAATTTGTGATCAGTAATTATTATTCGAATAAATGAAGCGGTACGTCTAAACACCACCTAGGCCGCCTTGGTGAACTAAGCTCCAGGAAGTGCACTAAGCCCATGATGGATCAGTCAAATAAGCACCAAGGTCATTCAGTACGATTCAGATTTGAATAAAGAGCATATATTTAAATTTTGGTGTAAATATATTCAGAAATAAAAGAGTTATTAACATTTTATATTGCACGCGCCGATTTTGTGTAATGTGTCCAGTTGTTATATTGTTGCCGGATTGAATCCAATGAAGCTTGACGAATTTATAAATACTGCACTAAGGATATGAAGCAAAGGTTAAATATGTATCAAGATCATTAATCAAGATAAATCATTATTTAAAAAAAAATATGTTAAAAGTTGGTTCGATGATATAAAGAGATTTAAAAGTTATTAACATTTTTAACGTGACACGCGCTTTACTTGTGTAATGTCTGATCACCTTGTTAATTGATCCAATCAATTCTGAGGGATTATCTTTTAACTAGTAAAATATTTTCTTTGTTCCTAATTAGTAATGATAAAAGGGCTGTTGATCTTTTCTTTGATGCTTTGTTAGAAAAAAAATATTTTGAAAAAGTGTTTGTTTGCGCTTTTCCAAATAAAAGATTTGCGGAAATAATAGTAAAAACAATAAAAAATGGCTTTTACTCAAAGCGGACTATATTGTAGCCTATTTCTTTCCTTTTTTCTTCCTATTTACTATTTCAATATTTGCACGAATAGATACAAATTATAATACAGACTTATTTCAAATATAAGAGTTAAAATGTGGCGCCCTTAGGGTTCATGATCAATGCAAGTGGCTGATCCAGGGGGGGGGGGGGGGGTCCGGGGGTTGGAACCCCCCTTTTTTTGACGATCAATGCATTTGAATAGGAGCATATAGTTGGAACACCCCTTTTTTACTCTGGGTTGGGAACCCCCCTTTTTAATATGGCTGGATCCGCCCCTGAATGCAACCCATTTTCAACAAGTATGACAGACCGCTTGAAATTCTGCAAGAGGTAATTATTATTAAATTTATATTTCATATAAATATATAGTTATGGTATGATTGCCAATGAGACAACTATCCACCACTGTCCAGAGATGGAATAACGAAGATAAAAGCAAATAAAGGTCGCGTAATACAACCTTAAACGATGAGAAAACGCATACCGTTTAGTCAACTTTATTTTTCAGATTTAGCCAAAAAGTTTAAATCAAAATTAAATAATTAAATAGTAGAAGAAATAGTTTTTTATATGCTTGATTAATAGTTATGATTTTACAGAACTGAAATATTTTAGGTTAAGTATAGTTATATGGTTTTACAGAACGGAAATGTTTTAGAGATATGCTAATTATATATAGTAATAATTTAGTTTAATTTCTATAGTCTCTCATAATTCTTTATAGGATGGCACTTGTATTTTAATTTATAAAATTGCTGTTTTATTCAATGTTTATATTATAATGATTATATTACAAATGGGGAGACTTTAATAAAATATTGAATATATGAATCTGAATCTTTTAAAGAGATATTGTCATAAAATGCTCTGGACAGGTAATTTCTCTCAGTAATTTCTGTATATGTATGTTTAGTTAAAACATCATTGTTTGACACCACCGTCTCGTTCTGTCGTATAATAAAAGACAGCTTAAAAACTGGACAGATGTGATGTCACACGATTTCCCCCATTCGGTACTTTTTATTTGGATAGTGCACACTACTTATTTAAAAGTCAAAATACACACAAAAAAAGGAAGAAACACAAAGTTTTGTTTTAAATCCTACAAAAACAAAATGCACGCATAAACAAAATATATTACAAGACAAACAAAAAGGTGTAATTATATATAAGCCGTGTAATTGTTATGCATCTTTATTTCTTCATTTCTTCATGGATCAGCGATTTTATTACCTGGTTAATTACTGGCACGTGCCGTCGGACAAAACCTTTGATGACAGAAAAAATCAAATAACGACTTAACTACAATTTTTAATGACTAAAAAATTAAGATACATTATCTTCATGAAAAACTACGTCCGATGGTATGCTTTTTTCATTCATAGTACCATCCAATCATGGGCTTAGTGCAGTTTCATGAGCTTAGGTGGTGTTTAGACGCTCCCTAAATGAAGAGCAATGGGTAAAAAAAAACTGAAGAAGAAAAGTAAAAAGTAAAAGAAAGTCGTTGAATTAATTATTTTACAATTGTTTAAATATATGAGAGAATGTTTTAGGCAAATTGTCTTTATTTACAGATAAATGTATTTAAGTTCAGGAAATGATTTATTCTTCTGGCGGCTTTAAATAATTTTTTTATCAATAACTTAAACACAAGGAGACATCTTTGACTTTTGACAGCATGAACCGCAGTTAATTAGCAAACACAAATTAAGACACAAAATCGTTTACAAATAAATTTTATAGAAGGAAAAGGGGGGGGGGGGATAGATACGCTCACATACTTCTAAAAAGATTTGCATATGAAAGCTGTCTAAAGATAATTTTAAATTATTTCAGGAGTTTTGAAAAAAGAATATATATATACAGTTTAATTTTGGACGTCTATACTGTTACAAAAAAAAAGGTGATTCTTTTTAAAGATTTGGTACTTCAGTTTCGACTCAAAATTTCTTTTTGAATTGTTAGATGGCAAACTATTTAGGATAAGATTGTATATGTTCTTTAAGTAATTACGGTGATATTGGCGACGAGATTCATTATATTATAGCAAGGGCTTGTACAAATCCTTGATTAAAGAATTTCAGCCATATAAATAGACGAAAGTAGACAAACAATTATTAAGATCTCCAAGCGGGCCAAATTGTACATCGAAAAAGATCTATATTTCTAAGCGTTTTTAAATGATATAACTTGAATAGAAAATTTCCCAACTATGTGAAGATTTTTTATATTTCTAAACGTCTTCAATTATTACATACCAAAGAAACATTTATTTAGCATATTTATATAATTTTATATTTTTTTCCAAGTAAACTTTTTTTTGTAAAGTTTACTTCTATGTGTTTATAACCATCAACAGAGACACATTCTCTGCCATCACCAATCAGTCCTAACCATTAAAGATCAATTGACAAAATTCAAATGATGATTGGTATTGAATATGATCATCGGTCATCCGTGACGTATTCTAAAATCCCAAATAACGGCGCATGTCGATATAGATAGATAGTTTATTAATTATCGTTTCGCCATTTAAATTTCACCGAGGGGTTGAAGCAATGAAGGACTTTATAAAACCAAGGATGTGTATAGTTACTATACAAATCCTTGATAAAACTATGTACATGTACTTATAAAAAATTACAAAAATGTTTAGTGTTAAAATATATTTGCAGGTTTTGGCATTTTTGTAAATAACATTAATGTTTTGGCATCCCAATGCAAAACACAGGTGACAGCCGATTCAAACTTAAATAACTTCTTTAAAGTTGGTTTTATTTTATCAGAGACATATAATACATGTAATATATGTCTCAATACATGTATTTATGTCTCAAATTTTATCAAAACAAAAATTACAAGATTATGAAATAAGTTATGAATCGAATGAATACCCTCAACACTAAAATACATGTCCTAAGTGACTTTTTATGTCTTGCGTGCACCGAGGAGATCCTTAACGGTTTTTAGACGTACCATTATTATTTATGCATATATTTGAAGCATTTTGTACATAATAGGTTTTTATATGTGTGTATCAGACAAAATGACTTCCCAATTAGCAGAGGCGGATTTAGGTTTTTTTTTCCAGCCCCCACCCCCACACACTAATCTTGGAAAATGGGAGATTATATAGGTAATCACTGAAGCATGACTGGCAGGGACCCCCTCTTAGGCAGTCAATGGGTCCCCACTTATGAAAATTTCTGGATCAACCACTACTTAGTTCTAGTTATCTAAGGTCCTAGTGTGAAATATAACCAATAGGAATTGGTCTTTTTAAACACTTCTACATAGGCCTACATGTATACGTTTTGTCAAGGGTTGGTTCATTACCGACCGTGCAAGGGCTGTATAGCCAGTCAAGGTCGTTAAAATCTTCCATTTGTTGGTTCATGCAATATTGAAATTATGTTTACTCAATGCGCAGTTACTATAGTTACTGAAGTTGATATTTGCTACTTTTCTTCTTTATTTTATATAATTGATTTTGTTTTTTTTTCTACGAAAAATTTGTGGTGTTGAAATAGGGAATAGACACAGATACCTTAGCACATTTAACAAAATAAATTTTGTGTAATGTCATCAATCTGTATTACACGTAGACAGGATGTTCTCTAGCAACTTTACGTTATACACACCGGAGAGTACAAGCACTGTCGTAATGGAAAATTACTGTATGTTATAATTACCTGTAATCAGCTTTGCAACAAATCAGTTGACTGACCATGTCATTACAGTTCAAACAGATTTTCCTCAAATCAAAATGGAATATATATATATATATTCATTTTTATATCTTTAGAATTTAAAACTTTAAAAAGTACACTTTGACAAAATTATGAAATATAACGAATTGAACAATTTAAAATAGTATTTTAACAAAGTTTAAGATATATAATTTTACAACGATCCTAAAAATATCCAAACAAACGATAAATCTAACGATATGAACCTACGCAGTTTTAGTTATAAGACTGACAAACACCAGTTTGCTAACTCCGGCAGTGTGCTGGGCCAGGGTGCTGCGTGAGGTGTTGGAACTTGATATACATGTATCATTAAGTTACAGTTCTGTTAAGATTTGACTGCCTTTTTACAGGGAATTTCTATTCTTACTGTTAACAGTTAGTATATACTGTTCCTGGCTTAGAATGATTCTCTGCTCAGCAACTGGTGCGTAATTAGCATTTTATTCAAAATGAATATCTTGTAGCAGTAAAAAACACAAATTAATGTATTTTTCAAATAGCTTTATTCAGCTTAATAATTATAGCAAAAAACAGCGAACATGGGGAAATAAAATGTTTTTAGTAGCCTTATTATTAAATCTCCAGGCGAGTGTGATCAAATAAAGAGGTTCTCCGTACTTAGAAAATCTTATCTGATTCAGGATCAATTCATCGGTTACACTCCCCTATCACCAGTGATTCTTTGTTTTTAGCTGACATTCTGAAAAAAAGGTGTGTAAGGGTTGACTCGCAATTTGCAGATATCGACTCGTTACCCGGACTATAACTGCCAAAAACAATTATGCAGTTCACTGATTTAGATGGAAGGTAAACGGACAGTAAGTCGCCGGACAAAAAGTCACAGGACATAAAGTCACACATTTGATTGGGCAAAAAGTCAAAAACAAATTGTTGACAATTGGTTTGAATATATATGAAAAGGCAGTGTCTGCGCGTACCCGCATGTGGGTACGAATAGTCAAATTGACATTCGTAGGCTACGCGTACCCACATCCGGTTTTATAATAAATGCAATCAAATCGGGAATTAAACGTGAAATATATACAGAAATTATCGATAATATGGGGATTAATTAAATTTCGAGCAGAACGAGTGAAGGGTATGACAAATAATATTTTCTAATTCGGTATTTATAAGTTAAAATTTTTTGACATATTATATAGGTTTCTGACACAAAACAAATGTCAAGATCTAACAAATCTATGGCGCAATACTGTGTAATTAGAATGTATACACAATGCTTATTACCCCATAACTCAGATCAAGTACACATTTTGGTAGCGTCATTCACATTTACAGTTCTTGAGTTGTGACCCTTTATAACATTAATACTAGCCAGTGATCTGGAAGGTTTTTTTCACTATGGGCCCAGGTCCCCTCAAAAATAAATTCAATGGGCCATTTTAAAAATAATGGGCCATGTTGTCAAATGAGTGGGCCATTTGAATTGACTTCTGTAAATAAACAATAACTTCTTCCAACCCCAACAATATTTAAGTTAACCTTTATTTACAATGTTAAAACTGGTACTGTTGCCTTCTTCATGTTCATGTTTTTTTTGTACATTAAATTTGGGTCTTCGTCTTTAGGGAGCTACTATTTGATTTTTATGGGGGGGGGGGGGCTAGGATGAAATTTGAAAAAAATAGGTAGGACAGGAGTTTTGAGTAAAAAAAGGGCAGGATGAGACACTTTGCCAAAAAAAGAAAGGCAGGATGACAATTTAGGTAAAAAAAGTCAGGATAAACTAATAAAAATAAAGGCAGGACCGAATAGAGTGAAAAATAAAAAGGCAGGACAGAGATTACAACTGAAAAAAAAATGCAGGACAAAATTTTTCATCCTAGCCCCCCCATAAAAATCAAATGGACTTGGTAGCTCCCTTACCATACTTATTCCAGCAATCCGCATCAGAGGACATTTCTGGTATTTCCTCTGCACTTCTTGTAAGTTAATAATATATAATAAACCTTGCACACTGATTGAAAATGAAAAATATATATGGAAGTGTTTAACGACCTTGACTGGCTATACAGCCCTCGCACGGTCGGTAAATGAAATATACAGTCCCTGTAAACTATATATATAGTCCTATAACTAATATATAATATCCGAATTTTAAGTTGCTTCCACGCCTCAGAGGCAAAATATTTTTTGATGCGCTGAAGGTTTATATTTTCATCAAACATGTTGTTATTTATTAACGAAGCATTCATAGAAGATTATTGGCATCGGCCTTTGTTTTTTTCAGAAATAATGTTATATTGCCTCCGTGAATACAGGAAGAAATTATTTTGTAAAACTTGATTTCCTCTTATTTTTTTTGTGTTTCCAGTTCTTCTTTTCTCTGCAGCTGCAATTGACTCCGAGTTTGTTTTTATATACAATTGTATAAAATTAATCGACTGATACTTTTGAACAAATTATTCCGATTCGAGCATGATAACTTTGAAATGTCTGCCCCACATGTATATCACTCTTTTCCCATTTTAAGATTATTTATTAACCGAGAAAAACTGTTCACTTACATATATATAAATGTTAACAAAAATTCTAAGTAGTTGATCAATTTTATTCACTAATTGCGATAATTTCTGTATATATTTTACGTTTAATTTCCGATCCGATGGTAATTTATTATAAAACTGGATGTGGGTACGCGTAGCCTACGAACGGCAATTTTGCTATTTGTACCCGCATGCGGGTACGCGCAGACACTGCCATATGAAAAAGATCTTGAAATATTTTCTTTTTAGCCCGTAACAACTAACAAGTAAGATTTAGGTTTCTTCTTTTTGTAATACAAACAATTATTACACCTTGAAAGGATTTTTTTTTACTATGACGGCGTCCAAGAAAAAAGTTGAAATAGCTAGACACTAACTTTATATTGGACCCTAGTAGCTTTATATTAGTCCAAATAATTATGACGTCTGGCAAGGCTATTTTATTTTTTTTCTGGGACGTCCCAGAAAAAAAATAAAATAGCCTTGCCATGAAGGAAGGCGTCCCAGAAAAAAAATAAAATAGCCTTGCCAGACATCATAATTATTTGGACTAATATAAAGCTACTAGGGTCCAATATAAAGTTAGTGTCTAGCTCGTGAAGAGCTATAATCCAATTTATCTGGTTTTCTATCCTCTGACCTCATTTTCATGGTTCAGTGGTTATTGTTAAGTTTTTGTGTTTTGGTCGGGTTTTCTAATATTGTATGCAACATGTCAAGTATATTTGTTGTATGAAAATTTTTACGGATGTACATGTTAGACTGGCATGTTTTATTCAATCTTGACCTCATTTTTACGGTTCATTGCTTAATGTTACCTTTTTGGGTTTTTTTTGGCCAGTTTTTCTATTTTCTTATTTTCAAATTAGCAAAAGGTCAACTCAAAAAGTGCATATGTCTGACTGAGAAGTTTCATCTTACTTTATTTTCATAGTACATAAAACAATATAAAAAAAGAAGATGGGGTATGATTGGACAACTCCCCATGAGAGACCAAATGAAACAGAAATTAACAACTCCAGGTCACCCTACAGCCTTAACAATGAACAAATATAAAAAAGAAGATGTGGTATGATTGCCAATGAGACAACTGTCCACAAGAGACCAAAATGACTCAGACATTAACAACTAAATGTCACCGTACGGCCTTCAAAAATGAGCAAAGCCCATACCACATAGTCAGCTATAAAAGGCCCAGATAAGACAATGTAAAACAATTCATACGAGAAAACTAACGGCCTTATTTATATAAATAAATGAACTAAAAACAAATATGTAACACATAAACAAACGACAACCACTGAATTACAGGCTCCTGACTTGGGACAGGCACATACATAAATAATGTGGCGGGGTTAAACATGTTAGCGGGATCCCAACCCTCCCCCTAACCTGCGACAGTGGTATAACAGTACAACATAAGAATAAACTATAACAATCAGTTGAAAAAGGCTTAACTCATCAGATGGACAAAAATACAAGTGGACGTGGCCGGGTACTTATACATCCCTACACAAAAAGACACAATGAACAGGTCTGAGAGTACTCCCAGTTATACTGCATAGTCAGCTATAAAAGGCTCAGAAATGACCACGAAAACAATTCAAACCAGAAAACTAACAACCTAATTTATGTACAAAAAATGGAAAAACAGTTAAATGTTACACATAAACAAAGGACAATCACTGAATTATAGGCTCCTGACTTGGAACAGGCACATATATTATGAATGTGGCAGGGTATAAGGAACTATGAAAATGTTTAGTTTTTGTGGTTTGGTTTATTTTCCGGAAACTGTAAGCAATAAGGCCACTTTATTTAGTGAACGGAATGATTGTAAGATGCACATGTCTGTCTGTCATATTTTATTATATATGACCGTGACCTCATTTTCATTGGTCAATGAAACACTGCGTTGTTTATCATAATTATGCTTAAAGTTACAGGTAGATTATATTTGTAGGATATGTAACAATTGTAAGGTGTGCATGTCTCTCTGGCAGATTCATAAGACCATGACAGCATTTTATGGTTCTTTGGTCAATGCTAAGTTTTCTTGGTTTTGTCATTTTATCAGATATTATAAGCATAGGTCTACTTGTTGTACGGAATGAATGCAAGGTGTCATATAAAAAAAGAAGATGTCTGTTTGCCAAGGTTTATTTTCTAAGACCTCATTTTCAAAAAACAATGATAATATTAAACAGCAAGAATGAGGATCAAGTCGAAGTTATATACAAATGAGGCAAAATTTTCAGTTGCCTACTTTTTATGTATTAGTAGTTATTTTTGTCATTAAATGATATTGTTTACCCTTTTATGTGTAGGGCAAGAATATTAAAGATAAAGGGAAACTATAAACAGAAGAAATTATCAACAATAATAGATTTACAAAGGTCAACAAAGCCTAAATGGTAAGTCCACTGTTAAAAAAAAGTTTTAGCTCTTGAGCATGTTGAGTAATGATTAAATATTTATTAAAATAAGATGTGGTACGATAAATGAGAAAACTGTCCATCAGAGTTCAATTAAGTGGATGTAACCATTGTAATTACTTATTAGAGGCCAATGATGACCTGTTAGTAATGAAAAAACTCATACCCTATACATGATATAGTAATCTATAAAAGACAACGCAAACAAAATTTGAAACGAAGCATCAATTCAAACTTCAAATATACCAGACTAATTTATTAAAAAACAAAATATTATGAAAAACAAAAATGACGGATATGAACCAACAACCACTGAACTATGTACAAGCTTCTGATATTGGACAGGCATAATATGGCTGGGTTGATATAAAAATAAGAAGCGGTCTGATTTCAAATAAGACTTTTCTCCAATAGAGATCAAATGACATTTAAGGAGGCTCGAGGGTATAAAAATTTCAGAAAAATATTAAATATTTTTTTTTCATAACTAATTTTATTTATAACTTTATTAGTTTTTACTTTATCATATGGTACAGAAATCATTCTAAAAAATCAATTCATTTTGGCCCCAGACAACTTTTAAAATGTATATATCATTGAAAAAGCTCCAAATTATCTCCCTTTGGTGCAGAAATGCCATTTTTTGGCATGAGAATTGTAATATCTTTTTTAGCTCATCAGTGACCTATATTTTTTATTATCATTTTCAACTAACTTTACTTAAACTAAACTATTGTAAAATTTAAGCGATTTCTGTAATTAAGTTCTTTTTTCATTTTAAAATTACCTCTATTTCTCCTATTAGTTCAACAGAAGAAAAGTACCTTTACAAAAATGTATATATATATGCTTCTTTCAAAGGCGGATTGTGAGTGTGAATGAATGGTGTCCCCATTTTTTTAATTTAATTTTTCTATTTTTCTATAAAGTATAAGATAAAGTTTATTTATAGAAAAATATAGGGTAACCCTATATTAAGGAAAAAAATTGATTGAAACCTGCGAGCCCCCTTAATTTAACAAAAATAGTTCACTGTACAGCATTTGACAATGAGCAAACGCTATTCCGGACAGTGGTTTTAATAACAGCACAACATTTTAACAAATTGTAAAAATTTGTTGCAATGGGCTTAACTCAAAAGACTGCAACAAGGAACCAAACAATAACCAGTAATATGTAAATCATAGACACAAAGCAATGAAATAAGAGTACTAACAATAGATATTTAAATGAAAGTTTATTAAAATGTTCATAAACATGATAAAATAGCCATTTTATTGCTGTATTTCTCTTCGCTGATAATTTTTGAGTTTTGTGTATTTGTAGGTCAGACATCTCGGTTTTCATGGTCATCATTCAACAGATCAATACTGAATAGAAAACTTGGAAGATGATATTTTTCTCAACAGTGCGACTTTTTTTATTAATTTGAAATGGAACGTTTTTTTCCTACATTTAATAGAAAAAGGAAATTTCAACATAATGACTATAAACAAAAAGGAGTCATATCATCACGATCATAGATGCTCAAGAACTTGATCATGTAAATGCAACAATGTAATTATCAATTGAAAGAAGGAACGAATGAAAAAAATATTAGTATGTTGTTGTCCAAATAAACCTGCTTTGTCTTCTCATTTGAATCGCTCCATCCAATAAAGATGTACGGAGGAAGATCTTTGAAGAACAGATTGAAAAATGTTTTGTCTAAGAATTGAGGGAATATTCTAGTGGAGAAATAATTTATTGACTTGACTCTTATATAGTGGACTGAATAATTGTACATAGCAAGCAGCGAAAAAGAAAACTAAAAAGTGTTTAAATTATAAATTTGCAAATATAAGCATAATATTATGTACACCACAAAGATATATAATTCAAATTGTTTGCAAATTCATGTATTGCAATGAAACTATAACAAAGAAAACCTTACTTCATGAAAAGAGTAAACTATTCAGTCAGAATATGAAATATTTTTTTCAGTTCTATTTTTCATTATAAAATAAACAAGACAAAGATTTCAAAACAATATTTTTTCATTTATTTAAACATGACGTCATCATTTTGTTTCAGTGAAAGAACTCAAGGCCGTAGCTACTATTGAGGCAAGTGAGGCAATTGCCTCACTAAAATTTCGACACTGATTATTTTTTTTTATACATAAATATAAATATAATAGTCATTTGTTGTTCTGTCTCAACCTTAATTTCTATAACTTGTCATCATTAGTTTTAAACTATTTTTCCTGGATATAACTAAGCATCTCAACGGGTGATGTTTCTCGATTACATTAACCTATAGTAACGATAATCATCATGGATCTTGAGTTAAAAACAGGCTGTTGCAGAAAAAGGAAAAGCGACACTGAAGGTAAAGAAGGAACAATTCTAGTAAACTATGTTTAACAGAGTCTGAGTATAGCATATAACTTCATTAGAACAATCAAAAAACGATAAGTAGACTGACAAATACAGTATTGGTCTTCGGAAGGTGGCAGTCCTGTCTGCGTATTCATTTCTCCGTTTCACCAACTTTTGACAAATCAAGTACTGGGCATCGCAAGGGGGCAGTCCTGTCTGCGTATTCATTTTCACGAACTTTAAACTTTCTCTTTACAGATAAATGAAATATAAATAAATTATGAAACATGAATGCATGGATTTGTTTTTATCCATGTTTCTTTAACCTTAAAAATTGAAAGAATATCCCATATTCCAATTTGATATTATTGAGGAATGGTAGAACCTTTAACACAGGATTTTGTCTTTACTTATTCGGGACTACGGAATTTCGTTACTTTATATTCGGGGTTTCGGAATCGGACACCCCCAAACCCTAACCCCTAAATTTATAGATTCTGGAACTAAAATACCACCAACTATTTCCAGAAATAATTTGAAATTACGGAACTACATGTACAAACGTCAAAAAATCCATTCCAATTCTCCTGTACCCATATATACTTACTCTATAGATACATATACATGTATCTTATCTCATTCTATCCCTAGTTTGTCTACTCTTTGTCAGCATAAAAGCGAGTTTAATATTTTGTAACTGCGACTGTATGATGGTGCTTACAGGAAAGCTTATTTCCCTTTTGCAAACAAAACTGTTACTACCGATGCTGCTACCAGATTGCTGATGGAGAAGGAATTGGAAGAAGACATTGATCATTGTGTTGATGATGATGTGCTACCTTTAGAAACACAGACTGCCCTGAAACAACTGAAAACTTGGAAAAGAGCATGCATGAGTGGCGCGAGATTGTGCGGTCTTGCCATGCTCCATGTTCATCGCGATAAGGATATCAGCAGACCAAATTATGATTCTGAAACGATTTGACTGAACCGGCCATAGAAAACTTTGGAAAACTCTACTGAATCGATGTTTGTTCTATGTTCTGGCAGCAGACTCAAATCAGTGATATTTGGATGATTATCTTGCATATAAATTTAAATAAAGTTGTTAAAAATTTGGTGTTAGTAAAAGCAAGGATTTGTATAGTAAACTATACAAATCCTTGGTAAAAGTCTAAAAAAATGAAAAAATTATATAAAAAGTGTCCAAATTCAAAACATTATCAAACTCTCTAAAAATGCCTAGAATGCAGGATTTTGCACCATTCATTACATACCCTCCAAAAAAAAATTTCGCCCCGCTTCGCTCGGCTCAATTATTTTGCCTCACTAAAATAAGATGCCTAGCTACGGCCTTGGAACTTTACTCTTTGACCTTAAATTTTATTATACATTCCAAAAACAGAATTATAATCTTTATTGTCATATTAACAAATAAAAAACATGTTTGTGACAAAATGAAAAAAATAATTATATAAAAAATTATGTATCTAACATTGTTGGGTTGATGTTTAATAGACGAGTTACATTTAAAACTTTTTACTACCAAACAGCATTCATTGCAACATACACATACTGTATATTTATATCTATATATTTATAATTTGAATCCAATAGGATTTTATTTTGTCCCATGGGATATTAAAAATCCCATGGGATAATAATAATCCCATATGATTTTTTTTGTCCCATGGGACAACAAATATCCCATGGGACTACAATTATCCCATGGGACCAAAAAAAAAATCCCATGGGATTTAACCAAAATCCCATGGGATAATGGTGAATCCCATGGGATTTTGCCCTGTCCCATGGGATATTGAAAATCCCATGTTTTTATAAATCAAATAACAAAATAAATATAATAGTAATCCTTACTTCTACGTATATATATGTAGACATAACAACATTTACGATTATACCCTAGTTATACAACCTAACATTCAAACAAAATATAAAAGAAACTGTGGATATACCGTATTTACAGTAGCATTCAAACACATACCGTTCGCTGACTTTTCCTACTTCAAGTCCTCTGGAGCGCTTATTTATAGATCAGTTTTTTGTATTTATAATATATAGGGAAATTATCTCTATGAAGTTAAACATGCTACTATATGTTATAAACGTCTATTGAAATCATATGACAGTAAAAAAGAAAGGATTTCTCTCGTGTGTTCAGGAACTCATTTAAAAAATCTAATTTTGCATCGTGTCTACATGATAAGACATCCGATAATTTATTAAGTTAATTATTATTCAAAATTCAATTTTATCAATATACAACACTACCAATTTTTGTGCATCACATGCTCATTTCTACAAAAAATGATTCGTCAGCATTGCTTGAGGCCAAAATATTTGAAAAATCAAAACTTATGAAACAACTGTCATATTCCTGACTTATGTCTTATTAACACTTTTATGATATCGCACAATTTGAATTTTTATATATTCTAACATTTTTGTTTAATTAGTGTATTGCAAAAATCACCAGAAATTATCACAAATCCCATATTCAAATATCAGATCGATTAACTTCACGATGTTCACATGCATAGGTATATGTGCATTTAGCTGGTCATTTTGTGTGACCTGTGGAGAATTCATGTCATTCGTGTATTCTTGTTCATACTTAAAAAGTAAAATCACAAAAATACTGAACATCGAGGAAAATTCAAAAAGGAAAGTCCCTAATCAAATGGCAAAATCAAAAGCTCAAACATATCAAACGAATGGATAACAACTGAGAAAATGGTGGATTGAACCTGGTGTTATAGCTTGCTAAACTTATAACTTGTATGACAGTCGCATAAAATTCCATTATATTGACAACGATGCGTGAACAAAACAAACAGACACAATAGGTAAAAATGTCAAAAATAGGGGTACAGCAGTCAACATTGTGTTACTCTTTATCCAGTACAACATTATAAACCTTTTAATCGTGTAAACTACGGTATAGATACATCTTATAGTTTAGATTGACATTTAGATAAAAGGTGGTGTCTTCGACAATATAATTTAGGTCATGGCTTAGGTCAAGAAACATTATTAGATCATTGTAAATAAGTGTATAAATACATCCTGTTGCGAACCCAACACAAACGCAGAGGTAGGTTATTTAAATGCTCCAATTTTCATTTCAAAATGAATCAATAAAATATTAGGGGCAAAACGAGGCAATTGGTTGAAAATACAGTACTTTTGGAAATGGAGTGGATGTCATAATTCAGAAAAAAGTCCCTCATAGAAACTTTTTAGATCAAAAAAGAGTGAGCACTCGGTCCAGTCCTCATTTTAGACCGCCCCTGACAATCTTTTAATTAAACATTACTGAACATGTTTTGTAATACAGATACATGTAGAGGTAAACCGTGAAGATTTTATATTGCAAATGCTGAATTACTAAATATTGCATAACATTAACAAACAAAAATTTATAGCTTCTGAAATTATCTTTATGACATACTCAATTGAGTCCACCAAGGCTGTTAAATCATGAAAATGGGTTATTTAATTTTTGTTGTTGTGTATAACATGTATAAAACGTCTTGTTTTTGAAAAATGAACCTGTAGATCAAGATCAAGATGCCATTCAATTCGAATATTTCATACAAAAATAACAGATCATCAGTCAATGAACTAATAAAAATGTACATACAGTCTTTATGAATCAATGCAAATAACAGCCCGAGTATTGTCAGCCAAATGATTGGGTCACTAAAAGCACTCCATGATGGACACATAGCATCTTTACAGCTTTTTCTAATAAAATAGGTTGCTAAGCAAACAAGCATATAGCAATTTATTATGTAACCTGCCTGTACCTTGCCCTTTAAAATATAATTAAATATTTTTTTCTATAAAAGTTCAAAATTATTAGGGTACGTTTCAATACAAATAAAAGATAAGAGCATTTCAATTGGGTTACATATTAATTATTAGCTTTGATTCTTTACTTATGATTTTAGATATTAATTATTTTGTGCTTTAGCGCATACTCAATGTTTTTTGGTTTGTAAAATATAATTACGTGGGGAAAAAATTGTTTTCAACTTTTATTTTATTGTCAAACAAAAAAGTGCATATTATACTGTTCCTCCTGCGACGGTCGTTTTCCAATCGTTCTGATTGAGTGCTTTTTAGTCTGACCCATTTTATGGATTATCCTTTTTTCATGTACCCTGGAGTATGCTAATTTTATTATTATATTTCCCCCTTACTTCCTGTTTTGACAGCTTCCTTCTGTGCAAGAGATCAAATTTTGATCAGGCTGTTTCTATGTTCATATTCTTATAATGCTAAGATAATGATCAGTACCAAACTGGCTTTTCGACCGTACATATATGTATTTTCTAAAGGAGGAGGTATGATACGAGTTATATTATGCCCCCGAAAGCGCAAACTAGCAAACTAATCTAAGTCTTTTAAACGTATGTTATTTTAAGTGACAAAGAACAAATTAAAATAATCATGACATTTTAGAACAGAAAGATCACTTGTGACTTCTTCAACATGTGCTAATAGTATGTATTTGGTCGACATGCATGGCCATTTCACGCATAGTTTGGGAAAATATGAGTAACAGCTTAACAAAAGAATACACAGTTTTGTAGAAAAATATCGGTTGCTCCTATCTTGGCCACAACGATCATTAGGTAATTTAATTTAAAACAATCCCTCGACTGCGAAATTAACATGGCCCATTTGGCTAAAAATAGAACATAAGGGTGAAATTCAAGTTTTGTTTAATTTCCAAAAGAGCACTATTAAAAGAGAAAAAAATGTCACACAACTTCTTGCCCTTAATGACCAGATTTTACATTTTTATTCATTTTTTCCTATTATTTGGAAAATTATAATAGAGTATCGTAAATGTTATATAGCAAGAAAAGATAAGCATGACATAACCTATAAAAAGTTGACGAGCTGAAATCCTCAGTTGGTTTCTTTATAACACTTTAACGAGGATTTATACCGTTTTTTTAAACGTTTTTGCCAATTATCTAATAGAAAACACTTATAACTTTTGAAAGCAGACATGGCCAGTAAGACAATATTTTCGTATAAGTTGATTTATGCTGAAATTGTTGGTCAACTATTTATATGAGTAAGTACCCTTAAACGATGATTATCATGTTTTTGTCTCTTACATATATATTCTAATTCAAGTATCTTCGGGAGTTGTTGAAATTATCTTTAAAACTGAGTTAAAGATACTCTTTTATTTGCATTAGTCTAATAACACGAATAGCTCGTTCAAAGATCCGAATTAATCTTAACTACGATTTGAATTCTTCCAGCTCAGCATTAGAGTTCTATACGGCTGGTGAAGGTGATGGGCGAATATGGCTTGAGGAATTATCTTGCAATGGAAATGAGAACTCGCTGACAGAATGTGGACATTCTGGCTGGGGAATTCATAACTGCATTCACAGTGAGGATGTTGGCGTCGAATGTATTTAGAATATATATTGCACGAACACTTTACCGTGAATCTATTTGATCCTGACTTTAACATGATACTATATAATCGTTTTGATTTTTGAAACTTTAACTTAGCTATCACATGTATTTTATTAATATCAATATTATTTTTTATCACCATATGTTAGGATTTATTCAAGAATCAGCTAACTTTTGTATAATAATTTCATATGTGCTGAATGTTTTTATTTTTACCATGAACATACTCAACTTATTTGGCCTTTTGAACTTTTTAGCGTCTCTGATGAGTCTTTTGCAGACAAAAGTCTGGCATACACAATTATTTGCCGTGTATCTTTGTTAAGTTTTTTCGTATAAAAATTAATTCCTAATTGATTTTGAAAATGTTTGAACACTGACTTTGTGAAATATCATTATTTTAAATACTTGAATAAACTTTAAATGATGTCTGTCATCTATCGAAGACGAATATTTATCAAATTTCATCAGTAAACAAAATATAATCTTGTGGGTGGCAGGTCGTATTTAGTTAATCGAAGATTGTAAGATGCATAACAGCAACAAACGCATTGATGTTTTTGAAAACTGTCTATATACCAAATATGTATAGATGAATATTAATCCATGTTATTTTGTCAAATTTGTGAAAAATGTTGAATATTTTTAATCAACTAAAACTCAATGGCTTAGTTTTTAAATACTGGTTTAAATTGACCAGCTTTTAAGCGAAAAACTCTTCATTACATAAATATCTTCAGAAATGTTCTGCTATTGAATTAATGTCTTTTTGATCTGTAATTTTCTGAGTATTGAAAAAAAAATAACATTGCTCTATCATTACAATAATTATACAAATGCTGCATCATTCAATATTGATGAACGTGGGAACGTAATCACGCAAGTTAATAAGAAGCATAGTGTTCGATCAACGACACACAGAAATCTGATTTGTAAAAAATAAAGTGCACATAGGAATTAGCTGAGTACAATTGAATGCATAATCACCAGAAACTCGTTGCAGAACCTTTATTTTATATCAGTCGTTAAATCATTAATTAAGATATTAAACAACTTTTTATATATATTCGCGATTTCAGGAGTTTAAAAAAATAACTATCATCTTAAAGTATTTAACACCTTCACACCTTAAGGAAGTACATAACACTACAGAGAGATAACTCTGAAATTATCAGCTGAACGTTTTAATTACGTTCTGTGTTCAGAAAAAAACTAGTGATTGTTAACTGCTATATATATACGTATGTAGTGAAATTTTTCCGATAAAGTGTTTGGTTCAAGTTTTTTTTTTTAATTTTTATATTTTTGTCAAAATGTCAAAGTAAATATTTTGTTAAAATTTCATTACAAATAAACGAGCCAAATCTATTTAATTCAAGGTGTTTGGTACCATCTAAAACAACTAAACAAAAACTTGCAATCACACTGAAATATGTATTTGTTTTTTTCTAATTGTGTAATTTTTTATTTTATGAAAATGGATAATTACCAAGTGAATCACTGTTTACATTTACTCGGAAGAAATTGTTCCGAGTATTCCTTATTTTGATTGGTCAATTTGTTACCTGGATACAGGACGCTCTTATATGTTTCTTTGTTTCGGGATTCGCGGTACATTTGAAATTTTTCATTGAAATTTGTCATTAAAATGAAACATCCAGATAGTTCATCGGCTTGTCCTCATATGCCGTGACTAGAATTAGAAAAAGCTGTTAATAGCATTGGGAATTTTAATTCAAAAGTGATAGATACTTTTTATCCTGAATGGTTACTGTTAGATTCAAATAAGGACAAAATGCTGATTGATAAAGGTGAAATCTCTAAGTCAATGGAGGTTTCTAAAATTGATACTTGTACAGTTAATAATGACAATTATAGAATTTCTAGTAAAAGGATGGTATTATAAATCTTTACCAGTTCAATCAGCTTTGAATTTAAAAATTGATGAATTTTGTCATAAACACAAACAGTGTTTAATTTGTGATTTGAATGTTAATTCTTTAGATTTGCAGTATTTTGTGGATATTCAGAGAGAAATTTAATTGTCAGTTTTACCGAATTATCAAGGTTGTAGAATACCAGTTTTTCAAAGTTAAAAATAGAATTTTTTAGATTTATGTTAGTTGATTATAATGATCACATTTTGTGTGACTTATTAGAATTTGGTTTTCCCATTGGTTATACAGCAGGTGATATAGTAGATATCAACAAGCCGCGTAATCATAGCGGGGCTAGAGATTTTCCAGATTTCATTTTGAGGTATTTGAAAAAGTAGTTAGAATATAAAGCTGTTATTGGGCCTTTAAAAGTGAACCCTTTTATATATTCTTCATAAGTGTTATCTCCTTTAAATTCAGTTCCAATGAGTACACCAGGTGAAAGAAGTGTATTACTAGATTTAAGTTTTCCTTCTGAAAATTGTATTAATGCAGGTATTGATAAAGATATTTATTTGGGTGAGTCAGTTAATTTGACTTATCCATCTGTAGATGATTTTGTTAATCTTATTAAGTTAAAAGGTAGAAATTGTGGTATTTTTAAGAGGGACTTGAAGCGGGCTTATCGCCAAATTCCAATTGATCCTGGAAATATTAATTTTGTTGGATTTCATTGGAAAAATCACATTTTTGTTGATAGAGTTTTAAGTATGGGACTTAGGTCATCAGCTCATATTTGCCAGGAGTGACTTCATCTGTAGTTTACATGATGAAGCAGTCTGGTTATTTATTATTAAATTATTTAGATGATTTTGCTGGAGCAGAAAAATCAGAAGATGCAAATGTTGTATTTGATTTATTAGGTAGACTTTTAGACAGTTGTGGTCTTGAAGAATCAGTGGAGAAGGCGAGCTCTCCAAGTACGGTTATGACATTTTTAGGAGTGAAATTTGACACTTCGGAAATTACAATTACAGTAACAACTGAGAGAGTGGAAGAGATTTTGTTAAGACTTGGTTAAATTTACTGGTTGCTACAGTTAAACAGTTACAGTCATTGTTAGGTAAATTACATTTTGTATTTAACTGTGTTAGACCAGGAAGGCTTTTTGTTTCTAGGTTGCTTACTTGGCTTCGTAGTTTACCAGATGACAAATGTGACCATATTATTCCTTTGTATATAAGGAAAGATTTATTTTGGTGGTATCATTTTTTAAAGTCTTACAATGGTGTTTCTATGATGGCTTTAGAGGATTGGTCTCAGCCAGATGAAATATTGGAGACGGATGCTACTTTGAGTGGATGTGGAGGTTGGTTTCTTGAAAAAAGAGAGTTTTTTCATGTTTAATTTCCTTCCTTTTTGATGGATTTGAATTTACATATAAATCAATTTGAATTGATTGCTTTGATGATTTGTGTTAAAGTATGGAGTGTACATTTTGTAAATAGAAAGATTTTAGTGAGATGTGATAATCAATCTACTGTGATGGTTTTGAATTCTGGTTGTACTAGAGATGCATATATGCAATGTTGTTTAAGAGAAATTTTGTTTTATGCTGCAAAGTATAATTTTGAAATTAAGGCTGTTCATTTTCCTGGAGTTGAAAACAGAACAGCAGATATTTTGGCAAGATGGCATTCTGTTTCAAGATCTGAAGACTTATTTTATGAATTGCCTGTTGTGAGAATAGGTAAATGTTTTGAGAAATTTGTCTATTCAGGTCTTTTTCAGTTTACTCATGATTGGTAATTTATTATAGATTTACAGCTGAATTTGTTGAAAGTGGATCAACAGACATCGTGCAAGTCAGCCTTTGCTCGTGGCACTTTTGAAAACATTAAAGTTCAGTGGAGGACTTTTTTAACATTTTGTATTTATTTTGGTTTTAAATTTTTACCAGCATCTTTGAATACTGTGTGTTTGTATGCTCAATTTTTAAGCAGGTCTTTTAAATCGGTGCATTATATTAAAAATTATATAAATGGAGTAAGATTATTGCATTTATACAATGATTTGGAGTTTCCTTATCTACAAAGTTTTTCGTTAAAACTTACATTGAAAGGTTTACAGAGATTAAATCCTTATTTACCAAGGAAAGTGCTTCCTATAACTCCTTTGATTTTAAAACAAATTTATGAGTTTATGGATTTGAATGACACCCAGGATAAGACTTTCTGGAGTTTGTTTTTGTTAGCCTTTTTTATGATGAGTAGAAAATCTAATCTTGTTCCAAATTCAGAAAAAGAATTTGATGAAAATAAGCAATTATGTAGAGGGGATATTATTATTGAGAATGATGTTTTAATAATTATTTTGAAATGGTCTAAAACAATTCAGTTTGGACAAAGAAAGTTGAGAATTCCCATTTCTAGTATGCAGAGGAGTATTTTATGTCCGGTTAATGCATACAAGAACATGATCAAAGCTATTCCTGCGGTTAAAAAGGATCCTGCATTTTGTAAAGTAAAAAAGGGGCGCATTCTACCCATTACTTATAAAGAGTATCAAAATAAGCTTCGATATTTAATACAAAAAAACAGGTCGTAACTCTTTATTTTACTCTACTCAAAGTTTTAGAAGAGGGGGGGGGGGGGGGCATCATCAGCTTTTGATGCTGAGGTTTCTACGGAATTAATTCAACTTCATGGAGATTGGCATGGTGATGCTAATAAAAAGTATTTAGAATTTACTTTGGAACAGAAACTGCAAGTTTCGCAAATGATGTCGAAGAGTGTTTCCTTGTTAAGTTACTAATTTAAATTGTTTCTTTGTAGAACCAGAAACTTTTCTGATAGTGTCAGACTCAATCGCAAAATATGTGAAGCTTGAGAATGCGGATGCTTTTGCGTTTTGGGGGGCTTCCATTGGAGAAATAACCTATCAGCTTAACAAGAACAAGGGGAGTATTTATGAAGGTTATAAATGTTTAGTTATTCATTGTGGTACCAATGATATTCATATTTTATCTATTGATCAGTTTAAGTCTGCCTATTGTAATTTGATTTCTACTGCTAAGTTGTTGTTTCCTTCTATGGTTATTGCTTTGTCTGGTATTCTTCCTCGTCCTGTTGATTTTGAGGAAACGGGTCAGAAAATTAAGGATGTTAATATGGCTTTGTTGAATTTATGTTTGAGTTATAAAGTAGAATTCATTCATTCGTATAGATATTTTTTTAAATGTGGAAAGTCAAAGGCGGATAAATTTGCTTATAAAGATGGTGGTTTACATCTTAATTGTGAAGGTACAAGGCAGTTAGGTTTATATTTTAAAAGAAGGGTTGCTCATTTAGTTTAGATAGGTTAACTTGTCATTTGAGATGAATTTCTCAAGTGGAGTTAAAGGATTAGATATGGTTGAATTTCATGTTTCTACCATACTTCCTTTAGGTTTTTTTTTAGTTTATGGATGATATTATTTCTTCCGTACTAAAATTTGGATTATTTTTATTTTATTTTCCTTAATATGTATTGGTATTATTTATTTTGTTTGGTTATGATGTAGTTATGTTTATTTATATTAATATGTACTAATATTTTAATTTTTATATTGCAGGTAAGGGACTCTTTTCAGTGAGTATTGTTCACACTGTTGGGTGCTGTTTCTTTTCATATGATATATGGTTTCTTGTATGGAGAAAAGTTTATGTTCAGGGTTGATATTGTTTCTTCCTTGCTTGCTTTAATTATTTAGTTTTTGCTTGATATTATTTGTTGCATGCTAGATTAACAAGCTTAAATTGTGTATTGTTTATATGATAGTTTAAATTAATTTGCCTAATTCTTTGACTAGACGCTATATTTGCTCTTTAACATTAACTTTACATGTTATATGTGACTGTCGGTGGTATAGTCGAGTGGTTGTCCTGTGCTGTGAAATATATCTGTTTGTCTTGTGTATATATTGTGCCGTAATAAAATTGAGTAACTTTGATTTCTTTTGTGAGAAGCCTGGTAATTCTTACTAGATTTATCCATTTCCCGACCTGTTGATTATTTTTATTTAATCAACGTGTGGTTCGTAAAATCTCAGTTCTCCATTGGTTAATATACGATTAGGTTATGACGTCAAATTTTCTTGCTTTCCTCTGAAATTCCTATTGTGACGTCACGAAAAAAGGCGACCATGTCTGACGACGTCACGTAGAAAGAACACATCATTTTGCAGGTCGTTCGAAAAGAAGGATTACGATTTCCGTATATCAGCTGAAAATCATTATAGAAACAGCTTCCATCATCAAATCTCGTGCAATACGATTGTTTATCAACTCTCGACGGTTACATTTTAAATATTTAAATCACTCGGCGAGCCTCGAATTTTAAATTTGAAAAGTTAACTGTCTCAAGTTGCTAAATATCGTATCACACTAGATGCAGTGGTAGAATCTATATTTAACTTTAGTAAAGTGTCCTTATCAAACGTATCTTCAGAAACAACTTGCTCTTGCAGTAATGGTAAGTTGTTAACAAATATAATTGCGACAGACACAAAGTTTTAAAATGTAACATATTATCGATGAGCTTAATTGAAATAGAGCAATGTATTCACAGAGATTAAAATAGGCATTATAGTATTGCTGTAATTTTGAATAGTGCAAACTCGAATACATCACATTAGAGATAGATATAAAATCATAATGATTAAACCTTTATTTTACAAAAAAATCAATAAAAAATTATCTTCAATGTGAAAATAATAATTACAAAACCTTTCATACTATACAAACTCAATTAAATCACAAGTAACTTATTATTTTGATATTTGAAATCACTACAAATATTAAAAACAAATGCATATTTGTATTCTTACATTTCTAAAAATGTGTAGATGCTCCAACGGGTGATGCATGCTACGTGTTGCTCAGTCTTTATTTGCTTCATATGTGGCACCCGTATTATGCTCATGTTAGTACAAACACAGTGATGATAAATCTAAATCTGTAGATAACATTCAGGGAAAAGGGAACGAGGGATTGTAATGACGACAATATGAACATATTCGTTGTCATCTGTGAAACGAATTTTCCATAACGGTTAACCAACTCGTGATTGCGTCCGTAAAATTAACATACGGACGATTTCAACTTCACCCCTAGGAACACTTGGTTTGATAGCTTCCTTGTGAGTAGCAATCGTTTAGCAAGAAAATCATGATAGGAAATACAAGCCCTGAAATATCGTATCAACGAGGAGATATGCACTCCGTATGGAGGCGCTGCGGGGATGTTGCAACATAGAAATGACAAGTTTACAATAGGGAAGCTGAA
Source organism: Mytilus galloprovincialis (assembly GCA_037788925.1). Classification (NCBI taxonomy): domain Eukaryota; kingdom Metazoa; phylum Mollusca; class Bivalvia; order Mytilida; family Mytilidae; genus Mytilus; species Mytilus galloprovincialis. The sequence goes on from CM075341.1 coordinate 50,814,220, forward strand.
TCAGGCATGTGGTTATCATTATCAGTAATCGTAATCAGCTGTAATCGATTACATTTTGCAATGTCATCACATGTAATCAGTACTCATGCAATTTCTGATTACAAGTAATTATATACCAGAATGTATACTTCAAGATCATTGTGTACTACTTGTGAAGTTGATACGAAATATTTATTAACAAGGTAAAGGTACCTTCCGATTAACTTTATTAGAAAAAGGACGAGACGTTCTTTGACATACCCCTAGTTCACCAACTTTCTACGCAGACACTGGTTACGTTTTACAAAGTCTGAGTAGCAGCTGCAAGCTCTAGAATACCGAATAAGTTGGGAAATATATATCCCATATTTAGGTGAAATTGATATATTTTTACTAAGGTGGGGGATAATTGATAATTTTAAAATTAAAATCGTCTCGTATGTCATAGATTTTGGTACTGTGATGACCGTGTGTGTCATATTCGAGGTATAAGTATAACAATGGAGCGGAGGAGGCCGTGTCTTTAATTCCTAATTCTGGGGGATATATATATGGAACCCAATCAGAAAAGTTTGGATTGTTAATGAAAAGAACATCATCAATATATATTAAATGACGGAATTTTTCGAAGCTTAGGTATCCAATACAAATAAGATACAGTGGAGATCACTTCTAACCTCTAATTAGAACTGTCAGAGTATTCTGTCATAGAACTGTTCTAACCTGTCCTAGAACAGTTCTACCTAGAACTGTTCTAAGTAGAACTGTCAGAATCAGTTCTAGGTAGAACTGACTAAATCAGTTCTATGTAGAACTGTCAGGATCAGTTCTAGGGTAGAACTGTCTAAATCAGTTCTAGGTAGAACTGTCCAAATCATTTCTAACCGTAGAACTGTCAGCAGAACTGACTAAATCAGTCAGGACTGTAGAACAGTTCTAAATGACGTCACTGCAGTAAGGGCACTTTAGAATTTAGAAGAAATAAATCACTTCCAATTACTTTGCTATATATTAAATAGCAGATTTTCTATATTTTTTACTGATCAAACGACTTTTATTACGTTACATGTACAAATATCGAAGTGAATAGAAGGTTATCCAACTCATCGGAGAAATATTTTTATAAGATTGCATACGGAAACATCATTGTTTACGTTTCTTCGTTCACCGTTTTTAACAGTCTCTTCCTAAATAAAACTCTGCATTTAATTCATGGAATTTTAATCGTAATTTACCTTGTTTGACTTGGATTTACATTCATTTAAGATTCTGTTTTGACAAATGTTCAAACGAAAATTGTACAGTGGATGAATTATGGGATATTAATGAAAAAAGTGTTGTACAACGTAAAAAACTATATATTCATTTGCATCATCTCGTCAATTTTGCCAGACTTATTCATAACGATTATGAATAATATCTGGGAGTCTGCAACTCAGAAAAATATCCTGGATCTGAACATGAATGAAACATTTGCCCCTGGACGTTCGGCTACAAACAAAATCATGCATTTTTCTTTGCCTTCTTCAAATTATATTAACAGTATACTATTCCAAGAAGAGAACTTCCCATACATGTACTTTTTATTTTATTTTTAAAATAAAGTATATGAAACAGTCATGTGAGTGTTGGATGATGCCATTAAATAGTTTTGTTTAAAAAAAAACCATCACAAACTACTGACTAAAACATGTTAAAAAGTCACTTTAGCATGGTTAATGACGGTTCATTTTTATGGATACAGGGAGGAAATAACGGTGCCCTAAATTCTTAGATATGGTATAAATACACCTTGTCGCTATTTGTCTGGATATCACACAGGTTCCCGTAAAATTTTGACATCAGAAAAACAAAATATCTAACGCCAAAGCTTTGGTCAGTTCTAGCTAGAAATGTCTAAAACTGTTCTAGGGTAGAACTGTCAGGATCAGTTCTAGCTAGAACTGTCCAAATCAGTTCTAGGTAGAACTGACCAAATCAGTTCAAGCTAGCACAGTTCTAACCTAGAACTGACTAAAAGGTGTCAGGCTGACAGTTCTACACACTGTTCTAGAACAGTTCTCCTGACAGATTCTGACAGAATTTATTAGAGGTTAGAACTGATCTCCACTGTAAGTCCTCCGATTTGCTGTTCAATGTAATGTTCATTGAAGCCATGAAGGACTTATGGTTCGGTAAAATCTTATTCAAATGATATGCATATTTTTCTGTATGTTGGATTACCTGAGTGCATATTTATTACCAATTATTTTACAAGACACCCACAGTAGTACGATTTACATACAAAGACAATATTATTTGAAGCTTTGTCCGCAGGAACAGCAACCTACTTATCGTGAAGAGATGATATACATTGCACAGCCTCTTGTAATTTACCTTTTCAAATGTTTCACTGTAAGTCCCTGGGATACAGGAATATGCCGTGAAAACATTTTACACTTCTGAAACTAACTTCAATTTTAGCTTTTACAATATTTTGATATAAGTACGTGGACAATCAATAGCATATAACATAAATTTGGGGATTTGATTCCAGTATTAACTTTAAAATAATTAAATTGTTTTATTATTAATGTTAAAGTGTTTATTCAGTTCTTTCAAGCTCCTAGTCTACGTTCTTAATAACATGAATATTTCAAAGATATATAAAAAAACACAAAATTTCACAAAAACTAGCTTCTTTAGGTGAGGATAATATTATTACTTCAAAGCATAGTATTATAATGTCATCGATTACATTTGAATTTAGGTGTAATTGTAATGTAATCGATTACATTAAATAAGCAAAGTAATCGACCTATCCCTGAACTGCATCATCTCTTTTGCCGTGAATTTTTGTTTTTAACCGACCATCATTGTAATTTTTTAGATGTAAGTCAAGACATGAGGCAGACTGAGTTGTATTTGTTGTATCCTTTTTCTCAAATTCGATGAGATAGATGCGTTCAAGAAAGTCACGATTTTTTTTTTAAATTATTTTGTGAGAGAACATCATCTGTTTAGCGAAAAGTGAAATTAAAGGATACTGCTAACTTCTTTTCTTTTTTTTCCTAAGACGTTTCTGTATAAAGTCAGCCTCCTATGAATAACGGAACTAGTCGGTAATGAAGAGCAGCACAATTGGTTCCCATTGGGATCCCGATTGTCAGTTGAAAAACACGTTCTCCAAACGCAACAAATATGTTGTCAATAAAGAAGTCAAGCATCTTGACAATGTCAGTTTCAGCGATTTTTTTGTTTGAATTAGAGTGATTTTTTACAAAGTACGATGTATCCCTCTCTAAGACAAGACACGTGTATCTACGTAGGCAGTATTCTTTAAGAAACAAAGCAGAACCATGTCTTTTAGTTTGGAATGGGGAATACTATTACTAGATGAGTGATTCTTAGATTGTAAGTACTCTTAAAGATCCTCGGATAATTTTTAAGTATCCACATTTGATTCACGCCACCTTTAGAGTAGGCAGTTTTGAAATAACTCTGAAGCCCGCGGGCTTTGCTTGCTGATAAGACAGAGGTTTCATAGAGCACTTATAACGTTGCTTTTCATGACAATGATGTTGTTTAGGTAAATGCAGTGACGAAAGATCGAGTTCCTTCTCTTTGGTTAAAATTCAAAAAGGAACATAGAATCAGACATACGGTTGTCCAGTAATTCCTTCTGGTAAGTGTCATAGGGCTATGTTGAGTTTCCAAATGAATTGTCAATACCTTATTCCCGAATTAAGCAGTTTGTGTAATGTGATTTACACACAAAAAACAATGTTGTTTTGTACTTTATCGGCAGGGACAAAAACATATTTGTCATGGAGGTAGGACAGGTCTTTTGCAACATTTAGGTCTTTAAAGTTCGATGTAGCATTGGAATTCATAGTCCCATTCAGTTTTTTTTTTAATCTGATTTGTATCAACGACCTCACAGCCTTAATCGATTCAAACAGTGTATATTGTCCTCTTTTTTGCATTTAACCCATTGCCTGGCATAATCCTCGACTGAATCTTTAAGGAGTAAACTACCTTTACCAAATAATTTGATTTTGCTGTTATGTTTTTATTATTCATAAAGCGTTAGCCATATAAACTTAGAATCTTTTTATTGATCTGATGGGGTCCTTACTTAGAGAATGAGGTCAAGGTTAATGGTCGAAGTATTATTCTCGATTTAGACATTCACATCACATCGCTTCTATTCAGAAAGAGTTTTAGATATCGAAAAAAAGTCGTTACATATTATAACTGGAAAATGGTACGCGTCATTTTCTTGGAGATTAAATACCAATGAAACAGTCAAATTAACATATAAAGTTATTATAGCTTCAAACTTTACAGCTATCATGATGTATACATGCATTTTATCTCAATTCATCTCAACTAATCTACCAAATCCACAGGTCCACTACCGACGACCCCCCCCCCCCCCCCTTTATCCAACAGATTTTGTTTCTAGGAATCCCATTTCTATGAAATGAAAATCACTTTTGGTCCCGTACATTTTACTGTAAAAATGAAATTCTTATGTACAAAGTTCTGAAATAGAATTCAATCCCTGAAAAATCTGCTCAAATAAATGTTTTTTCTAAAAATAATCGATACGCATTTTGTTAGACTTGCAATGAATGAAGATTCGTGGTTAGCGATAAGACATCAGTTTACCTAAATAAATAAAAAAAAATGTATTCCTGTAATCACTATATATCCACGTGCAGTCCGCATAACGCCCTAACTTGACCTGGGAAATTAAAATCTATAACATAAAAATCGCCCACAAATTCGTAAACATTAGTGAAATCCTGCAATCAAATTTTTAAATGCTAGCTGTTGAAGTCTGTACTTTGACCTGTAATTGTTTACTTATTATACATTGTGACTTGGATGGAGAGGTGTCTCATTGGCACTCATACCACATCTTGACTTTGACAATTTATTTAAATTTCCAGAATCAGTCTGATGGATTTAGTGGAAACACAAAAGAAAGTTGCGTAGAATATTTTTATTTGTATCCATCTGAGGAGTTAAGCCTTTTTCAACTGATTTTTATAGTTCGTTCTTATGTTGTACTGTTACACTATTGTCCCAGGTTAGGGGAGGGTTGGGATCCCGTTAACATGTTTAACCCCGCCACATTCTATATGGATGTGCCTGTCCCAGGTCATGAGCCTGTAATTCAGTGGTTATCGTTTGTTGCTGTGTTAAAGATTAGTTTTTCGTTCATTTTTGTACATGAATTAGGCCGTTAGTTTTCTCGTTTGAATTGCTTTACATTTGTCATTTCAAGGCCTTTTATAACTGACCATGCGGTAAAGGCTTTGCTCATTGTTGAAGGCCGTACAGTGACCTATAGTTGTTAATTTCTGTGTCATTTGGTCTCTTGTCTCTTGTGAAGAGTTGTCTCATTGGCAATTACACCACATCTTCTTTTTTATATTGAAAATCCGCACAAGTTGGATATGTTTTCAAAATGCGATGCTTTTGTACATTTTTCGAATCTAAAAGATTGAAGAAAACCTTGGTCGTAACCTAGGATCCAAAATGTTCTGTAACAAAAAGTAGCCAATGATAATATTGAAACCCTAGAAACAAACAAATTCTGGATAATGGGTGGCGACCAAAGCAATTTATCTTAAAAACTGTTAGGAATTATTGACAACTTGACCACAACTGACGTTACAACACAAACTATGCATACTGAAGGAATCAATACTTCGTCTTTGTTAATGTGACGTGCAAAAATGATGTTATTTTGTATTAATAGTAATATCAAAATTATTTCTATTTGACATTTGTAGTATTTTGGCCTGATCATCAAAATCATCCAAATTCTTATGCCAATTCTCTTTGTGAACTTATTCCTTTGGCATGGAAGACATCATACAAAATATATGCTGATTGACAGTGACTTTGCGATAGATTCCTCATGCCACCAGAAATTCGAAATTGTTAAAATAAACAGCAGTCCTTTTCCCGTAGCGGTCACATCGATGCTCATCAGGGTTTAGATTTCATGTAAGAGGAATGTAATCGTAACATTAAAAATCATATATCTGGTGTGGCTAACAGTATGAAATTGGAAATACTAACTAAGAATTACGATACGCTATAAAATCTTGACGGAGAATATCAACTCTTGTACATCCTTGGCTTTCAAATATTCGGCTTTGACCGTTCATGATAAAGTTAAATCCATAAAAGCGCTTCGGACTCCTTAAATGTATAACGTGTTGATTTCATTTTACAGGACTGGATCGATATCCGCTGGCAGTGGACTATCATGCTTAATATCAGGATGTAAATAAAATGTACAATAATTTCACTTATGCTGAATTGTATTTTCATTTCAAGGTTATCGTAGTATAAATATTTGATGACCACTTATTTAGAAAAAAGAGGTATAATAAGAACGATTATATAGCCACTGGGAATGTCAAAATTCTTCATTGTTTTCTATATTATTTGTATAAATACTACACTTAATGTAATTGTATTAAATATATATACACTTTAGTCCATTTTTTGTAATATCCTTTTGGCATGACTCGGTATTTATATATCCCGACATTGTGGCATTGTGCAATGGAATTTTTTATGTATTCTTGTCTTTTATTTTCATTGATATACTTTGTCTACATGCCATTTTGTTTTCTTTGTTGACATATTTGTTTGGTGTAATAGTGATTAAGATTATAACACAATAATGACTCCTGTACCCCTAGTGTTGACATTTTTACCTAAAGTGTCTGTTTAGTTTGTTCTAAATGTGTTACTTCAATCTTTTCTTGTATAAAACGTATTGTTTTCTAAAGAGGAATCTGTTTTCTCTTGGCTTGAATACTTGTCACACCAAACAATCATAGAGATAACGAAAACTATTGGTTAAATATATACATCACTTCCTGACAATGGAGAATGAAATTGTGGGTAATTTAAAGTCTTGGACTGCTGGGGATCTGTTTGCCATGGTCTAGTTGGTTTCGTAGCATAACTTTATTACCGATGTAATGCACCGGTTCTATAAGAGAAACAAAATATGTTAATGAAATTAAGAGATGTAGTATGATTGCCAATGATTCCAAATTGAACGCATTTAAGCAACTATGGGATATAATCCGACCTTCAATGATGGGCAATACCCATACTTTATAATCAATTTAAGCCAGGATGGAAAAAGATATCGCGCCCAACAACATTGAGGAACTAATTGTTCAGAAAAGATAAAACGAATCTCCGCGCGACTTTGCCGCCTCTGTATGGCAGATTTGGTAAAATCTCTACACCATTATAAACATCAATAATAATGTTTTAAGGACGCCATCACGAGTTTGTTGACCGGTAAGGCGTATCCGTTTCAAAGATGGCAACAGATATGTTCCAATTGTCGTCACTAAAATCCCGTCCTCTTTTCCCCGAATTTGACCTACCGAATTAGACTTACCACCGGGTTTGTACTAACATGAGCAACATGACTGGTGCAACATGTGGTGCAAGATCTGCTTACACTTCCGGAGCACCCTAGTTTAAGTGGGTTCTTGTTACTCAGTTTTTGGTTTTCTATTTTGTGTTGTTTGTATGTTTGTCTTTTTTTAAAGCCATGGCGCAGTCAGTGTATTTTCGACTTATGAGTTTGAATTTCCCTTAGGTATCCTTTGCTTATATTATTTTCAAGAAGATGTGACAAAAACTTCCTAGTAAACAATTTAGAATAAAACCTTTAACCCGATAGCGGACCTACGAACGGACATACATACCGAAAATTATAATGCGCTTCTATGATAAGTGGATTAAAACAATCATCAATCCAAGAATCTACTTTTTACCGATGAAAATCTGGGGAAAAAATCTTACGCTTTGCTTTGTGTGGATAATTCAACGTAGTTCGGAATAACTGGGCGAAGTGAACGATTCACCTTGTGCTATGCATTCATTGATACGAACCATCATAATGATCAATCTTGAGTTATAAAGAAATTGTCCAATGAATGCATATAGCAAATGTGCACATTTGAATATCTGTTTTACCTTTCATAAAATTCTTTATTATAAATAATATAATCCAAATATCAAAGAAATTAAAGAAACGTACTGCATATAACGAATGATGCGGCGTTTTAACACCTTACACATGTTGATATTCCAATATCAAGACTGATATGCCGTTCTATGACTTTATCACACTTTGCATACAGCGATATGACATTATTTCACCTTGCATAATATGGAATGGCATTATCGTGCCTAGCATATCACGATATGACATTACCTCGCCTTGCGTAGAATGATATGACATTATACATGTTATATCACCTTTCATACAATGCTATGGCATGATCTCGCCTTTCATACAATGATATGATATTATCTCGCCTTGCATACAATGATATGGCATTATATCACCTTTCATACAATGTTATGGCATGATCTCGCCTTTCATACAATGATATGGCATTATCTCGCCTTGCATACAATGATATGGCATTATCTCGCCTTGCATAGAATGATACGACATTACCTCGCCTTGCATACAATGATATGGCATTATCTCAACTTGCATAGAATGATATGACATTATCTCAACTTGCATAGAATGATATGGCATTATCTCGCCTTGCATACAATGATAAGGCATTATCTCGCCTTGCATACAATGATATGACATTATCCCGCCTTGCATACAATGATATGGCATTATCTCGCCTTGCATACAATGATATGACATTATCTCGCCTTGCATACAATGATAAGGCATTATCTCGCCTTGTATAGAATGATATGACATTATCTCGCCTTGCATAGAATGATATGGCATTATCTCGCCTTGCATACAATGATTCGACATTATCTCGCCTTGCATAGAATGATATAACATTATCTCGCCTTGAATACAATGATATGACATTATCTAGCATTGAGTACCTTACATCGTTTAAATCCTTCGAATACATTAATATTGTTATGGAGAAGCGAAATGTAGTTTCTTTCGTTGAGATCATAGAAATAACGTTTATAAAATTAGCTCTTCGATCCAGCCACTTCTTTTAGTTTCTCACCCACCGCCATGCTAGGATGAAAACAATGCCTGAAAAAATTCCTCCAATTCCACCTACAATGCATAGCCCAAATGAATAGTGAAAGTTTGAAGGATCCAACATAATGCCACCAGAAGAAATTGCTGCGAAGACTATTGTTCCGATCAAGGCATGTCCTCCTGAAAGAAAATAACCTATTTGTTATACTGACTAGTTATTGATTTCCAAGTTAATATTACCTTGTATTTATTATGACGGGAAATGCAAGTTTCAAGTTGTAATTGTTTCTATGATGGCCGACTTTAAGGTGATCTCAACGTCAATAAATGGCTCATTTTGCAATAACTGTCAATGATATAAATTTTGATTTGATTTGAATTAAACTAATATAAAGCAAATCCCAGAGTGTCAAATTTAATGGCTTGGGCGTGTTCTGAACCTGTAAGTACTTAAAGTGGTTCATCAAACTACAGGGAGATAACTCTGTAAAAATTAGCTGAACGTTTTAATCAGGTTCTATTCTTAAGAAGATATGAAGCTTCTCTCCAATGAATTTGTTCCGATAAAGTGTGTAGTTCAAGTTTTTCGAAATTTACATATTTTTCTCAAAGTAAATATTTTGTCAAAATTTAATTAAAATTAAACGAGTCAAATTAATTTTAGTCAAGGTGTTTGGCACAACCTTAAAGAAGAAAAAAAAAACTTCTATTTCAACACAATCGCAACTTTTAGGCAACCATTGTCATTTTTTTTTAAGTCTTTCACAACAGACATTGTATAAGGGGTGTGATTAGCTTTTATTGTGTGAACAAGTTAAGCGATATTACGGACTCCATTTGTTCTAGTTACCAACTAAAATCAACAAGTTTATTTTATATTTCAAACAGTGTAATGACCATTTTTCAATTTTTAATTCCTCAACCATGATATAGATTTTCAAAAATGTTACATTCAAGATGAATAAACCAACTTTTAATTCGAAACACGAACTGAATTATATTTTTTTACAATTTATCTATAATCGGAACGTACAAACATGAATCTCAATTTAAATTTGATCGAACTATTGGTTATATAGAGTTTATTATAGACGGAACCGTTCGAGCATAAACATAAAAGAATATAGGGAAATACAACATCCTGTTGTATCAAAGTAAGGGAGTTTCGTTATGACGAAAACCTTTGCGACTTACTGATTTTCCGTCTGGTGAAATTAAAGCAAATATAAAACATTTGTCAAAGGAAGATACTTAATCACGAAGATGTTGAGAAAAAAGAGCGTAGGATAGTTGTTATAAGCCATTCTGATAATATTGTCTACTATTATAATTAAAACAATCTTGTATTAAGTTTGTTCCTTAGTCAAGAAAGGTAGAACTGAGACTCTGGTAAATACCAAAAACAATTGAATACAAAATGAATAAGAACATGTGCACTCTTCACCTCGACAATGACGATAATATAATGAAAACATGTCTGTTCTCAATTTTCGTAATGGCTCTTACAGTAGACGCATTACAAGGTTACGCTGATGAACAGGGTTAGCTTACATTTTCTTAACACTCAACCTTGCTAAAAATTGGCTACAAAACCTAACAATCATCATATAAAATGACTAAAAACTGCACTTTACTATTTTTTGTATATTGAAGTTGTCTTTCTTTTTTATATATGAGCTTTGTCAACAGAATGTATACGTATATATACCATTTTGTTTTCCTTTGTTAACATAGTTGTTTGTTTTATATGATTCAGATCATAACACAATGTTGACTGCTGTATCCCAATTTTTGACATTTTTACCAATTCCATATATATAAGAAGATGTGGTATGAGTGCCAATGACACAACTCTCCATCAAAGTTAAAACTTGTAAAAACTAAACCATTATAGGTCAAAGAACGGCCTTCAACACGGAGCCTTGGCTAACACCGAACAGCATGCTATAACGGGCCCAAAAAATGACTAGTGTAAAACCATTTAAACAGGAAAACTAACGGTCTAATCTATATAAAAAAAAACGAGAAACGAGAAATTTCTGAACCACATCAGCAAACGACAACCCATGAACCAAAGGTTCCTGACTTAGGACAGGTGCACACAAATGCAGCCGGTTTAAACGTTTTAACAGGCGCTAACCTTCACCCTTACCTAAAACAGCAGTACCACACTACAACATAGACAAACACACCATAAAATATCCATAGAAATGGCTTAACTCGATCAAAAAGAATCTTAACAAAACAAGCAAACATACACTGAACGAATAAGTATGATTTATGATACAATATAAATACAATATGTAAAACAATGTCAAAAAGACAACTATAACCTGGGACAAAATGGTGTTAAATGATAACGTACACAGGTAACTTTCAATATAATAATTTTGTTGTTTGGAGTACGGAAATATTTTTTACAAAATAATTTTTTGTTCATAGTACGAGAACAGACGTGAAAATATAAAGTTATATTAAACACTTATCAAAGTTGGTACATATAAAAAAAAAATAGTGAGACGAGATATAACACAAAAACAAGCACCATTGAAGAACAAAAATGCATTACAAATTGTGTCAACAGGTCAAATCAACACAGAAGTACTGAAATTACCGAAAGCTAGTTAAAAGCCAAAAATAATTAATAATAAAAAATCATGCATCGGGGACTAAAATCAATCAAAACACATCCCAGAGATTTAGTGTTATAACGCCATGAACAGTCAAAGAAGACATGACTTGTGCAATACCAAAATATATCTGTTTATTTTTCTCTCATATGTTTGTCAATATAATGGAATTCTATGCGACTGTCATAGAAGTAATAGGTTTAGGTACCTATAAAACCAGGTTTAATCCACCATTTTCCACATAAGTACCAAGTCAGGAATAAGAGTTGTTTTCCATTCGTTTGATGTGTTTGAGTTTTAATGTTTTCTATTTGATAAGGGACTTTCCATTTCAATTTTTCCTTGTTCGATATTTTTGTTATATTGAATTTCACATTGACATAATTCCAAATGAAGTTATTAATATTTACCTGCCATGAAGTTGAGTAAGCCTATAACAACAAACATAATTCCTTTTTCCGTGAGTACAAACATCTCATATAAAGCACATACCAAAGCTGCGACAAAGGCTACCAGTGCAAAGATTTCCAGAACTCCGGCAGCTGTAAATTGAGCGTCACGTACTGGTGCATCTGCGATATTGTATTATAAAAATAAGGCTAATAAATATGTGTGTTAGGATATCTTCCGGCAAAAACACGGGAATGTCGGCAGACAGTTTTTCCTATTTTGCTTCTTTTGTACCATTAATATATGACGATAATTTGCAAATTTGTCAATTTTCACCCCGAGATGGCCAAATAAAGCTTAATAAAAGCATTATGAGGCATTCAACAATTCGACAGTAAGGAAACCCTATACACAAGCATTTCTTTGATATGTCATAACAGCAAGTCATTTAATGGTTTTATTTCCATTTATCTTTAACATCCCCTAATATACCAAAGGTCCGTCAATATACATACAAACTATTTTATGTCATCACTGAACCTAGTAAGTCTGCTAGGTATTGGGTCTTATAATAACACGCTTTATGTTATTGTAGTGATACCTTCATGCAACTAGATTTAATTACAAGAATAAGCATGAACGTATGTTGTGATGCATTTGTTTTCTATTATTAGATTGATAACATATCGATCACGGGAAGGAAGACATTTATTAAAAAATGTGTAGCTGTGTTGATATTCAAAAACATTTTCTTCACCGACAATTTCAAAACTTGTCATTCTTATCTTATGAAATAACACATGTCAATTTGGGACCATCAACTCGTGTAACCTTTTATTTCATTAAAAGAGATAGATGACACTCTGCTTCTTTATTACAACAAAATTATTCCAACTATATTAGAATTATTGAAGCACATGAACTCAATTTTTTATACTGTTAATCATACAAAACAATCAAATACCAATTCAAGATGCAAAATCCTACCTTTTCCTCATAGTATAGCGTACGCAATGTGAAAAGTATATTTTAAATCAGTAAAAACTTATATCAGTGCGATAGTCTACCAGAGACTAAAGGACATTGTAAACAACTATAGGAACAATGCACAAAACCCATCTTGTAAGTCAGCTATAAAAGGCCACAGCATTGAAGAATATTGAATATAGCATCACAAAATAAGAACATACTATATTAACCAAATGAAAAAGACTAAACTCATCACATTATTTTTGAACCCTCAAAAAATAAAAGGACAACACAGAGTCTTCGGCGATACTGAGCCATTTACAACAAGTAAATAAAACATGCATTCCCTTAATAAGATTTCAATCAGTACAACCAACGGTGTGTAAATACGTCATAATAATACAAAAAAGTTAGTATCGACTGGATGTAGGGTTTAAGTTTATTTCTTTTTTCTATCAGCTCATAGACATAGTATTGTAATGTGACCGTGACGTCAACAATGTTTGTTCATGATTTACTTCTTAAAAAATGGAATTTTGAATTAAATTATAAGAAATAACTGTAATATTTTGTCTGCCTATTCGGAATAATCTCAAAAATGTGTTGCACACTTTTAAATTACAGTTACAGGGATTATTCAGTTTTGTTTGGTTTATTTTCTTCAATAAATATTTAAGTCATTCCTAAAATGAATAAAAATTAGGACAAGACTACAAATAATAAAGGGCTGCGCTTTAGCGCATGATACGCCCGTTGCTCTTTTAACTTGTCTTTTATGCTTTAAATGAATTTATATGATCAACTAGAAATAGTGTGAGCCCTGTCAAATACCCCCCCACCCCAAATAATAAATAAAAATGCACAAACAAATTGGCACTATTAAGGCTACCTCAAATTTAACTAAGTTTGTTGTCTTTAATTTTTCATCCATACATAAAATTTTGTGAAAGTGTTAGTTATTGTCCCAAAATTGGAAAAATCCCCCCTTTTTTAAGCATAAAAATTCATAACACGGAAATGTAAAATCTGAAATTTATAAAAATTGAAAGGGAGCTTACATCAATAGATATAAACAATTCACCAAAGTTTCATGGACATTGGTGAAAGCCTTTTTGAGTTATTGTCCGAAGTGTTAAAAATCACCCTTTTTTTATGAATAAAGCCCCATAAATCCAAAACTTAAAATCTGAAATTTATAAAAATTGAAAGGGAGCTTACATCAATAGATATAAACAATTCACCAAAGTTTCATGGACATTGGTGAAAGCCTTTTTGAGTTATTGTCCGAAGTGTTAAAAATCACCCTTTTTTTATGAATAAAGCCCCATAAATCCAAAACTTAAAATCTGAAATTAAAAAAAAAACGAAAGGGAGCTTACATCAATAGATATAAACAATTCACCAAAGTTTCATGGACATTGGTTAAAGCCTTTTTGAGTTATTGTCCGAAGTGTTGAAAATCCCCCCTTTTTTATGAATAAAGCCCCATAAATCCAAAACTTAAAATCTGAAATTAAAAAAAAACGAAAGGGAGCTTACATCAATAGATATAAACAATTCACCAAAGTTTCATGGACATTGGTGAAAGCCTTTTTGAGTTATTGTCCGAAGTGTTGAAAATCCCCCCTTTTTTATGAATAAAGCCCCATAAATCCAAAACTTAAAATCTGAAATTAAAAAAAAACGAAAGGGAGCTTACGTCAATAGATATAAACAATTCACTTAAGTTTCATGGAAATTGGTGTAGGTGTTTTTGAGTTATTGTCCGAAGTGTGGACGACGGACGGACGGACAGACGGACGGACGGACAGACGGACGGACAACGGTATACCATAATACGTCCCGTCCCGGGCGTATAAAAACAATATTTAAATATCATACTACAGCGTTAATTGTATAGCCTTTTAGGATAAAATGATTCGAAGAATCAATAAGTTTACATGGATCATATATTCATTTACTGGATCTTTTGTCATCAAGCGTATGATAAATGATTTGAATTACTGACAATATCATTGTGTAATGAAATACATATAACATGTATAGTACATGACATGTATACTTGATGCGATATCACCGATATCGACATATTACATTTTTGAAAAACAACCACGCATAACCTTGTTATTTTAGGTTCATAAGTGCATATTTGTATAGCTTAAGTCTATTACAAAAATATTTAACTAAAATATTGAAATTAAATATATAACATATATATTCATCACTCAGTCACTTTGACTTGCTATTCTCAGCAAAGAATGCATATTTAAAATTATGAAACTTCTGCATATGTGGTGAAGGGAACGATGAAATCTGTCAAGAAAATAAAGACATACCTGTAAAATATTTACAAACTTCTACTCCATTGGATTGAAAACATGATTTCCATAATCCCATATGAACTAAATCTCCAATTGTATACCAATATGTAGTTGAAAATCCTATTATATGCAGAATGAATGATACAGTGGTAATAATACTTCCCCCAATAATCATCGGTGGAATAGTAGCTAAGGTATCCGCCATCATCAAATATTAGTCGTCTGTAGTGTTTAAACTCGCTAATGTCTAACGGTAACACATATAAAGTGGTTTTATAGAATTATGTTTGTTATTGCATACGTGATATTTCTAATTTTCAATCTTTTGTTTTATAGTAAGTAAGTCGAGAGATGACGTTTAAGGACATGGTTCGGATACGCACACCTTCCTAGAAAGGCACTGAGTGCTTTTTAAAATTATAAATTACGTCAGATTTGAGTTTTGTATTTCATTTTTATTAATTTCCTAATAACCAGGACCTCTTTCTGGTTCGTTGGTTTTCATAGTAATTGTCACGCCGTATTTATTTGAATTGTTTAATCTACAATCGATATTCTCACTAGTGAATATTTAATCTATTCACGAGTATGATTATCCCTTGAAAATGAGTATTGCTTTTTGTTTGGATCCATCTAATGTCTTATTTAGACAAGTTAAAATCTCCCATAACATATAGTTCACGACCACATTTTTTTATACTTGATTAACGTATCAAAGAACATGAAGAAGTCTGTTCTTTCTATGCTATAATAAGGGGCGTAGACATTAAAATTCGAACAATTTCGTTTGAGTCTAATTTAAATTCAACCATTAATTTCCGTCCTCTGCAGATCTATATTTGTCATTAACGTTAATATCTTTACTTGGTGTTACTGAAATCGATATCTCGTAAAAGGCGGAAGTCCCGTTACACCAAAAACTTAACCCTTCCCATTTTTTACCCTATTAATTTCTACCAATGTTAAACAATGAGTTGTTTTTTTTGAAAACATATAAAATCCAAATTTTTGTTTCTAACACCATTGAAACAATGCATTCCTTTTTTTACATATCTTCAATATCGTTTGCTTTAATTCAAGCTAAGATAATAAATATACTTTATGAAAGGATTCATGTATTTAAGGTGATTATGGGAAAATGGTATTTTCGTGGTTAGCATACACAGATCTAGAAAATTTAGACTTTGTTGAAAATGTCTCAATTCGTAGTTCACCTTCACCTATGAAATTAACGAAAATTGGTTTTCTTCGAAGACTAATATATCCACAGTAAATACGTATTGAATAATAACAAAACTTGAGTTTTAACTAAAAAATCACATAAACACAAATAAAATCTGACGTAATTTATAATTTTAAAAAGCACTCAGTGACTTTCTAGGAAGGTTTCACTTGTAACCGTGTGCGTATCCGAACCATGTCCATTAAACGTCATCTTTCGACTTACTTACTATAAAACAAAAGATTGAAAATTAGAAAATCCCTTATGCAATAACGAACATAATTCTATAAAACCACATAATACGTGTTATCGTTAGACATTAGCGTGTGTAAACACTACAGACGACTAATATTTGATGATGGCGGATACCTTAGCTACTATTCCACCAATGATTATTGAGGGAAGTATTATTACCACTGTATCATTCATTCTGCATATAATAGGATTTTCAACTACATATTGGTATACAATTAGAGATTTAGTTCATGGGATTATGGAAATCATGTTTTCAATCAAATGGAGTAGAAGTTTGTAACTATTTTACAGGTATGTCTTTTTTTTCTTGACAGATTTCATCGTTCCTCTCACCACAGATGCAGGAGTTTCTAAATTTAAAATATGCATTCTTTGCTGAGAAAAAGCAAGTCAAAGTAACTGTGTGATGGACATAAATGTTTTATATTTAATTTCAATATTGTAGTCAAATATTTTTGTAATAGACTTAAGCTATACAAATATGCACTTATTAACCTAAAAAAAAAACATGGTTATGCGCGGTATAACTATTTTCTACATTTACCACGTTTTATAATAAAAACCTGGATAAAACAGTTATTTGTGGTGTTAGTACTTTATAATTCTGTTTTAAAAGTTAAAGCCAAATAGTACCCTGACCAACTTCCAATGGAGCTTGTTTATGTTATTCATGCCCACCGTCATTTTACACCAAATTTATAAAATTTTGAAAGTCATTTCGAATAATTCTTTAGAAAATATTTCAATAGTTTTCAAAATGTATATTGTAAATATACACACAGTATTACCTATGCAAGGAAAATGTAATAGTACCGTTTTCCCTATATTACTGTTGTCTTTATCTAAATTCCAGTCGTCTGATAGTCGTAATCTTTTTTTTTTTTATCTTCAACAACCTCAAATATATAAGTATCCGTCGAAATAATTGTATGTCATCACTGAACCTAGTAAGTTTGTTAGGTATTGAGTCTTAACAAAGTTAACACGCTTTATGTTATCGTAGTGAGACCATCATCACAACTACATCATAATACAAGAATTAGCATGACCGTATGTTGTTGTGCATTTGTTTTCTATTGTTAGATTTAAACATATCGGTCTCTGTAAGGAAGACGTGTATCCCAATATGTGTTTCTGTGTTGATATTCCAAAACATTTACTTCACTGACAATTTCAAAGATCATCTTTTTTCTTTTTCTTTTTAAAGAACTAGTGTGACATTGGGCTCACCAATTCTTGTACCCTGTATCTCATTAAAAGAGACGGAAAGTTGACACTTTGCTTCTATATACTTGAATAACTATTCTAACTTCATAATATTGGATTTCCTGAGGCACAGGCATTTAATTTCCTGTTAATCAAATATACCATGAAATACCTTTACAAGATCCAAAGTCATTCATTCTCCTGATAGTATAGCGTACACACATGTGAAATTTGTTATGTTGCAATCGAGACAACTATTTATCAGAAACTACAGGAAATTGTTAACAAATGAAAAACAAATATGGCATCTTCAACTAATGACAACCATTACATACTCCTCACGTGGGTGAACACATACTACGAAATACGACTTGAGTGACACGAGTGTGCAACTAGTCAACCCTAATCATACTTATGATAGAGGTTATAGGATAACAAAATCAAAAAGACTTTATTAAAGAACTGTATTAACCAAATGAAAAAACTTATCACATTAGTTTGAATCACTCAAACAACAAAAGGACAACAAATACAAGAATGACCAGCGATATTGAGCCAATGACAAATAATGATTAAAATATGCATTCCCTTACCTAGATTTCAATCAGTACAAAACTTACGGACTTTGTGTAAATATGTCATAATAATACCACAATGCAAGTATCGACAGGATGTAGGGCAATATTAATTACGGGAACAATCAAACTGTAAAATGAAAAATTTGCATCTATGAAATGATCAATAATTCAGTAACAATGTACCAGTAATATGCATGGAATAATCATTGTCAGGTTTGCTCGTTATTTTTATGAATATAACACTAGTTTATAAATGATTAAGATAAGTAAAATGAGAAAAATAAATTCGATACATTTCACGAGAGTGACCTTTGTCATCAAGCGTATAATTAATGATTTGAAATACTGACAATGGCATTGTACAATAAGATATAAAAAAAGAAGATGTAGTATGATTGATAATGAGACAACTCTCCACAAGAGACCAAATGACACAGAAATTAACAGCTAAAGGTCACTGTACGGACTTCAACAGTGAGCAATACCCATACCACATAGTCAGTTTTAAAAGGCTCCGAAACGAGAAAACTAACGGTCTAATTTATGTACAAAAAAATGAAAGAAAAAGAAATATTTAATAAATAAACAAACGACAACCACCGAATTACATATGCATATGATACATTACATACACTTTTTGTGATAACACGCATAATATCAAACTCGATAATGTCAAACAGCAACACGTAGTATGTGGTTTTTAAATTATGTTCGTAATTGTATAAGTGATATTTTTAATTTGCAATCCATTGTTTTATAGTAAGTATGTGTATTGAACATGGTTGTGAAACGCAAACGGATACAGGTGTGTAAAATTCCTAGAAAGGCACTGAGTGTAAAATTAGAAATTACGTCTGACTTTGTTTTTGTGATATTGAGTTAATATGATTTTTTTTTAATTATCTCTACATATTAACGTTTTTAGAAAATTAGAAAACGATAACTGGAGTTTTCGTAAATTTGATGGCAACTTTTTATCAATTTTCACCGTTTCAATGTTAATAATATTTTGATCAAAGTGACCTAAAAATAGTGTATTTTGAAGAAAATAACAAATATTGACATCTATAAAACCTCATAGACATAACTTATGGTATACAAGTTCAAAATGTTGCTTTATACAATGAATATATATATATATAATAATTCCATTGCTCATTTCAAATAGCATTTATCTTCAAGATGCGGATCCTGGACGTAAAAAAAGAGTGAGGGATGCCGATAAAAAAACGACTTGAGTGGAACTTTGATAAGGTCTATGCATTAACCGTATAAGTTAATTTTCGATTTATGAGTTTGACTGTCCCTATGGTATCTTTTGTCCCTCTTTTAAGCCATAAGTAGTGGGTGCTTGTTTGTGACACATCCTTCTTCCACCTATGTATTAATTAAGTAACAATAGGCCCAAACATAAATATAGTGCAAAATGACAGTGCATCACAATGACATTGGTTTCATTCCCTTGGACTACAACCGCTCCGTTAATTATTTTTTTTTTACATGTTTACACCAAAAAGGACAGAATCCTTCACTTTCAAAATACTTTCTGTGTGCTAATGTGAGTAAATTGTTAGCTTTAGCTTGTATTTTGATAGTAGTTGAGATATTATCTACAAGAACACAACCTGAGTAGGCTGAGTTATAAGTGCTAGGACTTGAATCTGAAGACTTTAGATTTTGAATTGACAAGCTTCATCGACTTTTGAAATTGCATCCCTATGATGATCATAAGACTTTCGTAAGACTTCTGGATTTGTAATTCAATATATCATATTTTGCAAACGGCTTTTTTTCAAGTCGGCGTGTCTGCTCAAGAAGAGGAGGGCTTCAATACTCTATTGATAGGAGGTACCGCTGGGTTTCTGTTATCCCCTCCTTTTCATATAATTTAGATTTTCATGTTACCTTTTCCTATATTGTCTGGGTATCATGGGGTGTGTAATGTAGAACATGTAGAAGTGGAATACCAAAATGCCAAAAATTAACATTAACATTAACCCAAATAAAGATGGCTGACGAAGTTATGAAAACTTTATTGACCTTATCATATATTTCTGATAGATGTTTCCCCACCTATTCCCAAATTGTAAGCTCGAAAAATAGTGACCTATTCCAGCGGCACGTCCTATCACTTTGTATATAGGAAGTGACAACCCCAGCCTCAACCCCGATCCTCTCTGCATGCGAAGAGATCTGATCTAAATGTTTCACTTACCAAGAGAAGGACAAAATGCAAATATCTCAACATTTCTTTTATGTGCTGTTCAAAAGTTTTCATGGTCTCAGTAGAATTAGTAGGTTAAAATATAACAGTTTTTTTTTTTTAATTACATGTATCTGCTCTAAAGACTATACCCTATAGTCTTTTATATATATCTAGTTCAGTAATTGGTTTTTGTTTTTTATCATAAAGAATGTATTCATAAGATATTGTAACCTGATAAGCGATATCTGTCACAGTGTGTGTTTGCATGCAAATTCCTTTGACCGTTCTTAGAAACTACAAACCAAGGCTTTGTGGGTATTAAAAGCTTTTTTGAAAACAAAATCTATACTGTTTGATGCATTTTCACTTCCATCACATTTCAACTTCTTGTTAAATATCAAATGCTAATGGTATATTGTAGTGATCAACAGCTAACAGTTCAAATAGGATGAAACATTTTTAGATTGCTGTCTCATTGATATGAATAGTTATCAAAGGTACCAGGATTATAATTTAGTACGCCAGACGCGCGTTTCGTCTACATAAAACTCATCAGTGACGCTCATATCAAAATATTTATAACGCCAAACAAGTACAAAGTTAAAGAGCATTGAGGATCCAAAATTCCAAAAAGTTGTGCCAAATACGGCTAAGGTAATAGATGCCTGGGATAAGAAAATCCATAGTTTTTCGAAAATTTTTGTAAAAAGGAAATTTATAAAAATGACCACATTATTGATATTCATTTCAACACCGAAGTGTTGACTACTGGGCTGGTGATACCCTCGGTGACGAAACGTCCACCAGCAGTGGCATCGACCAAGTGGTGTGATGAACCCTGTTATTTCTTCCATCTGCACAAGCATTCTAATTAACAAGTATACATCATTCATGTTGTTGTAAAGGGGAATATAGCCTCTGTGTGCGGTATTTTCTCGCTGTGTTGAGGACCAATTATAGGCCTTCGGTTGTTTTCTGCTCTTAAGTTGGGTTGCTGTCTATTAAACACAATCACTGTTTCCATTTTCGATTCCACATAAAAAAAAAAAACAGAAATTAAGCTCGAAAGAAGAATGTATGTTTTTTTTCAGGTTTCCAAAGTGAAAAAAAAATAGGATAAAGAGTGTAGCTCTATTGTTTTCTTTTTAAAACATTAAATAATTGAGTACCAAAGTAGTCAAATGACACTTTAATTTATCCCCGGTATATTATGGAAACCTGAAAGTCATGCATTTTATTTGAATCTCAGTACATTATTTCATAACAATGCGATATAATAATGCAATATAAATGGGTCAGTATATACGTAGCTTTTTACTTCAAAAAATACAATTTAAAGCTAAGGTTATAATATAAAAGTAAATTGTGATAGATCTAATCACAATTCTTATCAGCTTATGAAATAACACAGCCCTTAGAACTATCACAATATATTCAACATGTTGACTGAATAAAGAATCCAAATAAATTCTTACACTTGAATTAATCTTTTCAATCTGAATGCACCAATTTGTACAATTTTTTACCAATTTTTCACATAGTTTTATCATGTGAATGCTTAACATGTATATTGTTAAAATTGACTTTCTAACATTAGAAATTGTCATTTACAATGTCTTATATTATTGCCCATCTTTGCATCTCTACAGAAAATTCAATCAACAATATCACAAAAATGGCAACTATCTGTTGGGTAGGTAATTTCTATTGGCTTCATTTAACAATAAGTTGGATCATTTTTCTACAATTTTAACTTGTTAGATGTAAAGAAATCAGATTTTGTACATGTTCGATTTCCAATGAGACAACTATCAAGACCAGAATTCAAATGAATTGGATGTAAGCATGCAATTATAGACGATAGTGCAGCCTATCACAATGGGAAAAATCCATAATTTATTATAGTTAGCTACTGTAGTCTGTACTAGCCATGACAAATGTGAAATTTATGATATTTATATTTTGCCACACACCTAAGTATTTTTTTAAAATTTATCTCTTTTCAGTAAAGATATACACAATGCAAAACCAATATTTTAAAAAAGAGGAAAAAATCTTACTAGATTAATGGTGTCCAATCACAAGGAATTCCAGTTCTGATGGTTCCAAACCAGCTGTATAGAACATTTTATGTGAATATTTCTCTGACAGATCTTTTTTTTTTCAAAAATCTATTTTATGAATTGAAGTACAGTAACAGTTAATAGTTTTAAAAAACAAAATAATCAAGTAAGATATTTACATGTAGCTCATAAAATAGAATAACCAATATATCCTTTCAGGACAAAACACAATATAAATTGATACATTGTACACCTGATGGTGTACATTATGACAAGTTCAAACATTATGTGCATATTAATCTAATAACAGCATTCCTGTAACAAAATAATCTTTTGTCATGACTATACAAATTTACTGTTCAATTGCAAAAGCAGAAAGGAGGTAGGAATGTTGAACTCTTGTAACAATAATTTAATTCCATTTGAATCTCTACTGTTAGCTATCTGTAACTGTGATAAAGATATTCCATTTTTAGTAAGTCTAATACATGTATCTCTGCTTACAGTTTTTTTTTTGCACTAATATATCAGAAGAATTGCAACAACAATAGTATGTAACTATATAAATATGTTTACAGTTATTTTTCATTTGTTGGTGAAATACATGTTGTAAAGACTGTACGTCTTCTGTTGCATTATGTGCACTGTATTCTAACCCAACATACATGTACTTTAAAATACGAGTTGATTGTTTGTAATTAGATATAAGAAGATGTGGTGTGAGTGCAAATGAGAAAACTCTCCATCCAAATATCAATTAATAAAAGTAAACCATTATAGGCCAATGAACGGCCTTCAACACGGAGCATTGGCTCACATCGAACAACAAGCTATAACGGGCCCCAAAATTACTAGTGTAAAAACATTCAAACGGGAAAACCAACGGTCTTATCTATATAAAAAAACGAGAAACGAGAAACACGTATAAACAAACGACAACTACTATACATCAGATTCCTGACTTAGGACAGGTGCAAACATTTGCAGCGGGATTAAACTTTTTAATGGTACCAAACCTTCTCCCTTTTTCTGAAAAAATAGCATAATATCACAACATAAAAAAACACAAGATAAAATATCAATTGGCATGCTTAACTCAATCAAAAACCGTAAATTAACACACTGTGAACGAATAAATTTGATCTGCGATATCTGAATGCAAATGCAAAGTTAATAAAATATTAGGGACAAACATTCAAAGCCAAAAAGTAACCAAACAAGTCCAAACAAAGCCATGGCAAGACACCACTGCGTAATATTTTACCCTTCGAAAATAATCACTTTTGAAAAAAACTGTTTTAATAAGACAAGTAAATCTTGAAGTTTATACAAATGTAGTACGAAGAAGTTAAAACTAGAAGATATTCCAAATAATCAAAGCTGGTATATAGGCAAGATCCATATTAATATAGAATAACAAAAAAGCATTATAAACAGTATCAACAGGTCGAATTAACATACGATTTGAGAGTACTCGCAGTTACTGACAGCTAGTTAAAAGCCAAATAACAATCAATAATAAAACAAAGCATGCATCAGAGACTAAAATCAACTAAAACACATCCCAGGGATTTAGTATTTAACGTCATGAACAATCAGAGAAGACATGACGTGTGCAATGCCAAAAAGAAATGTATCGGCAGGTAGTAGGATAGTGAGGAGCGACTTCTATAGAGATAAAAATTAACGTGTCTGTGTCTCTATATATCCCGCCTCAAAAGAAGATACAATATAGTTATGTTTTAATTTGCTAATGACAAAATCGATATTAGTGTCAATGTAAACTATATTCGAGATCTAATTACAATATTGGTATGATAACCCTTACTTATAAGTTTGTTTAAAGGTTCGATGAGTTTACACGTATCACATATTAATTTCCTCGCTTTAAGTACAATTTTACCGTTAAATTTAGTATGTGAAATACCATTTTTTAATAAGTGTTCTACAGGTACAGCCAAATTTACTAATCAAATCTTTGTATCTATGAAAGAATTAAGTAAAAGTGTTAAGTAATTTATGGTATCGAAATCCCTGACACAATAATTTCCCAGTGATGCATTTATTACGCTCGTTAAAAATTAATTGTCTACTTCATTTCAGGGGGGGGGGGGATCCTTTTAGCTAATTTAAGTGTGCCGATAAACCAGAAGTAACATTACAAAATGAAGAAAATAAATTGAACTCCTTCAATTTGTTTGACAGAATTGCCATGTCAAAATTACATATGTCATGTTCAATAAGGAGTGGATTTTGAATTGTTTTTTAGAATTCAATAAAATCTAATAATAACAGTCTCCGGGACAAGTTTGCAATTCCGCTGAGTGCAAAAGTTGTCACCTTAATTTTTGGAGTTAAGTCAAAATGAAGTTGATAACTTGGTTGGTATTGGTTCCCTGATATTTGTCCTAAAAATTGTTTGCTCTAGCACCACTGTTGAAAAAGTTATGCCCCTTTTTTCAACAATTTCCTCAGAGGAAAAGTAGTTTTCCTCAAGGGAAATCAAATTTCCCTAAAGGAAAAAGATTTTTCCTCAAGGGAAATTGTTTTTTCCTCGAGGGAAAAAGATTTCCCTTAGGGAATTTGCTGCATAAACATTTCCTTTGAGGAAATTCTATTTCCTTAGAGGAAATTCTATTTCCTTTGAGGAAATTCTTTTTCCTTTGAGGAAAATCTATTTCCTTTGAGGAAATTTGCCGCTTCAAATTTTCCTTTGAGGAAATACTTTTTCCTGTGAGGAAATTTGTAGCTTCAAATTTTCCTTAGAGGAAATACTTTTTCCTGTGAGGAAATTTTGGACAAACACTTTTCCTTGAGGGAAAATTCAAGACAACAAATTTCCTCTAAGGAAATAATTGTTCTTCAAATTTCCTCTAAGGAAATCATTGTTCTTCAAATTTCCTCTAAGGATATTTCTGAACATCAAATTTCCTCTACGGAAATATTTTCTCTTATTTTTAAATTGTTAAGCATAATTTTCTTCACTATACCATGTATACCAACAGTATGAATATAATTTTTACAAGACTGAATAATTGATACAAATGATATCTAATACTTTAATAAATGTTTGACTCAACATTTTAATGACATTGAACATTAATACAGTCTGACTGTTCAGGTCTAGGTATCGTTCATACTTTTTATATAACTTTAACTTTGATTTATAAAAAAAATTTGTAGTAAAGGATTCTGTTTTCTTTGTAATTGTTTCAATGCAATACATTAATAAGCAACCAATTTGAATGTCATACCATTTGTAGTGTTATAAGAATTTGTTTATATTTGCAGATTAAATAATAAAATAAACACTTTTCCTGTTATTTTAAATTAAAATTTTCTTCTGTTTCAGCTTTTGTACAGTTATTCAATCCACTAGTAAGAATTCAGTGAATACATTATTCCACACTAAACATTTTCCTTCAATTCTAAGAGAAACATTTTTGCAAATTGTTCTTCAATGATCTTCTTCTGTATATTTGATATGAGGGAGTGATGTAAATGAGTGGATAAAACTGGTGTTCCTTTTTTCAACAACAAAATAGTATTTTTTCTGCATTTCTCCTTTCTTTCGACTAATATATATAATATGTTGTTGCTCTTATACAATAGTGTTTTTGTGTATCTATGACAGAACTCCATTTTGTTTAAGCCATTATCATGTGATTATGATGAAATTTCCTGTTTCTTTTTTGCAGGAAAGCACACATTCCAGTTCAATTTCCTCTTCAGTAATGGCCTATTGATCATGAAAACAAAAGATGTCTGATCACCTATAAATACACAAAATAAACAAATAAAATGTTATACATGGAGAGAGAAACAGATTTAATTTCTTGCTAACTGTAAACCAACTTATTTTCGCGAGCGATTTATTTTCACAAGCAATTTATTTTCGCATTTAGAAATATAACGCGCATATAACTTGTCGCGAATGTTTTTCATATGTATATTCCCTTATTAAAATACATTAAAGTAAACTTAAAAATTGCGAAAAATAAATAGCTTCGATGTACACTAGAAAGTATAAAACGCAAAAATAAAGTATTCGCGAAAAATTAGTTGGTTTACAATAGTCCAGTCTGTGTTTGCAGGAAATTTACATCATTGATTGTCTGGTGGAGAGTTGTCTTATTGGCAATCATGCCACATCTTATTTTTATATAACCTTGCTATATTCCTATTGTGCCTGTCCAAAGTTCAAAGCCTGTAGTTTTTGTCTGTTTACTCGGACACTTAAATTTAGTGGTTGTTGTTGTTGTTTCATACCGGTCATATTTATATTTTGTAATTTATTTTGTATAAACTAGGCAATTAGTTTTACAGTTTGGATTGTTTCAAATTTTCATCTGAGGGTCTTTTATAGCTGCCTTCTTTGACTATAGGGTATGGATTTTCTCATTATTGAAGGTCGTCACAGGCCTACTATTGCTTTCTCAAAGCCATGATCAATAGTTTTCATATTTAATTTACCACATCTTTTAATTTTTATAGTAATCATGATAATCATCTTTCAAGTTCAATAACTTTTTTAAAAAATAAAAGTGGCGCCCTTACCATTTACGTTTAGTTGGCTGTTTATAATTTCTCTGTATCTTCTATAGTTCTTGTCCTATACATAAAAGAGTAAAAGTTATTATTGAATGACGTCTTGCATCAATATTTTTTTTGCTGTTTAATGTACATGATGTATATTAATGTGTGTTTAATAAAAATCTGTACCATGAGTGCTTGATAAGCTTGTTGCCCTTTTAGCTGGTCTTTATGCTTTAAATGAATTTTAATAATCAACTAGAAAAACTATGAGGACTGCGCAAATAAGACCCCCCTCAAAAAAAAAGAAAAAGGACATGCACACACAGTGGTATTCATTGACATAAAACATGAAGATAATTTGGCTCCATTTAGAGATATCTCGTGACTACAATTTTAAGGCTGTGATTTTTTAACAAATAAATTTCTAAAACCTTCTAAAGTTTGAAAATGGACAGATTTTAAATAACTTTCCAACAACTAAAGTTCCTTAACTCTGGATCTTATACAAAAATATACATGATAAATAGGGGATGATACTCCAGCTTGCATATTATTCAAAGTTTTAAAGGAACATAACTGAAGAACGGTAAAAGTTTTACTACCAAAATTTGAAATTGATCTGATTTTGTGGTAAAAAGTATTGTTTTAAAGTTTAATAAAATTTGATTGAGGTAAACTTAAGTCATGTAAGTTAGAGGACGGAAACGAAAAATTTATCATTTTTTCCATCTTTTAAAGAATATACTAGAATAGTAAACATGGTAAAAGAGACTACCAAAATTCAAACTTAATCTGTATTATTTGTAGTGATAGGCATTGTGTATAAGTTTCATAACATTTGGTTGAGACAAACTATAGTTTAGAGAACAGGAAACCAAAAATTCGACATTTGTTTCCCATTTGTAAAGGGACATAACTCTAGTACAGTAACACTGATATCACCAAAATTCAAAGTTGATCTGAGTATTGTGATAACAAGCTTTTGTAAAAGTTTAATTAAATTTGGTTGAGGCAAACTTAAGTACTGTAAGAGAACAAAAAACAACTTTGGGACAGACGGACAGATGATCATCATCAAGTGTTAAACTTAATGCCCCCTCCACTAAGGGTTATGAAAATGAAAAGGGAGTTTATATCAAGATATAAAAACAATTCACCAAAGTTTCATAAAAATTTGTGAAAGCATTCTTGAGACTATCCAAATCCCAATAGTACAATGACATAAATCAGAATTTTTTAAAATTTAAAGGAAAATTATCATGATTATGTTATACAAAAATAATTCACCAAGTTTCATGAAAATTGCTAAAAGCATTATTAAGGGGGCTCGCGGGTCTAAATCATTTTTTTTAATTTAATATAGGATTTCTATATATTTTTCTATAAATGAACTTTATCTTATACTTAATAGAAAAATGAAATAAAAAAATGGGGTCACCGTTCATTTACGCTCACAATCTGCCTTCGAAAGAAGCATACATTTTTGTTGATGTCTTTTTTTTTCTGTTGAACTAATAGGAGAAATAGCTGTAATATAGAAATAAAAAAATAACTAAATTACAGAAATCGCTTAAATTTTACAATTATTTAGTTTATGTACAGCTTATTCCAAAACAACAATAAAAAATATAGGTCACCGATGAGTTAAAAAAAATATTTCAATTTTAATGCCAAAAAATGGCATTTTTGCACCAAAGGGAGATAATCTGGAGCTTTTTCAATGATATCTACATTTTAAAAGTCATCTGGGGTCAACAAGAATTGATTTTTTGGAATGATTTTAGTACCATATGATAAAGTAACAACTACTTAAGGTAATAAATAAAATTTGTAATGAAAAATAAATGTTTAATTTTTTTCTGAAAATCTTATACCCGCGAGCCTCCTTAATAGAATACTGGGAAAATCCCCCCCTTTTATGAATAAAATTCCTAACTTTAAATTGCCAAATTTAAAATCTTTAAAAATTAAAAAGGAGCTTAATTATCATGATTATATCAATAGATAATTCACCAAAGTATTATGAAAATTTTATGATTAATGTATTCTAATTCCAAGACTATCTAAGACATGGTTTGTTTGAATTAAAAAAGTTGGAAAAAAGCACCTGCTAGAATTCAGGAGAATTCAAGCAAATTAGGCTATCTTCTAGATTATCAGACAATTGACTGTAGAAAAGGAATTTTCTTTTTCTTATATTTAGCTATTTGTTTTCTCTGTCCTTAATATCTACTGAACTAAGCCAATTTTTTCACATATTTTTTTTTTGTCTTTTCTCTCTTGTTCTTTAACATAACAAAAAAAAAACAAAGAGAAACTGACAATGCCAAGGCAAAACACAAGACGCAGAAAAGAAAAACAAAAAACACTAAGCAACACCAACATCACCAAAAAAGTAGTGTTGAATTCATGTGCTCAGTCAGTCAGTGAGAGTCGGCAGATCCTGACCCACTATATTTATGCTTAAAAACCTAAAAATCATAGAGTACTAAACATATTTTGTAAATACTTGATTAAAATGTTGTCATAAATAGCATAGACACCTCTTAGTCTTGAGAACCACATGTGTTAATTGTGCGAGTATAATGATGATAATCATGCACAAGATTGACTTCTAAAAGCCTATATATATATTGAAATTTTCTGAAAATATTGCATGCATTTATTAATATGACCAATTTTAAGAAATGCACAAAGATGTGAGATGATTTATATAATTGTAATTTCAGGAATTTACAGAAAAGGCTTTTAACCCCACTGCATTTTGCACTTTTCCACAAGTCAGGACTAGCCAGAAGTTATGGCCATTGTGACCTTTGTATGATTTTTATTAAAATAGTTTCTTTTTTTTATATTGAGGAGTATGACGTCCATTATCACTCAACTAGTATACATTTTTGTTTAATGGCAGGCTAAAGCTTGCCTCACAGAAACGGATCCAGGGGGTTCGAGGGTTGGAACCCCCCTTTTATTTTTGACGATCAATTCATTTGAATTGGGACATGTAGTTTGAACACCCCCCCCCCCCCCATTTGTCCTGGGTTAAGAACCCCTCCTTTAAATGGCTGGATCCACCTCAGCCTCAGGTTGTGGGATTTTCTGGTTGCATTGAAGACCCATTGGTGACCTTTGGCTGTTATCTGCTCTTTGGTCAGATTGTTATCTCTTTGACACATTCCCCATTTCCATTTTCAATGATCATGATGATCATGATGATATGGCTTTCATATTTTCAGTTTTATTATAAATGTTAGACTTCTTGTTGATTTGGTTTCACATTTCGGCTTCGTCGGGGGAAAGCGTCCCAGAAATAAAATAGCCTTGCAAGACGTCATAATTATTTGGCCTAATTTAGGTTTTCACCACCATCATTTTCAACATTACTAATTTAAAAGATTGTCGCACTGTGGAAGAAACGAGTTTGGCGCGTTAACAAAAATATAATTGTCTTTGCTGACAGGTTAGCATATGTGCATACCAATATTTAAATTTTCTAAGCCTTCTTTCTGAATATTTTGTCCATTTCTTGGTAAAATACTGTCAGACCTCGAGTGCTGTTGTTTTACAAAATCGATCAAGTCATGTAGGGGAGAGAAACTAACTTAAAAGACCAAAATAAGCCACAACTTATGGGGGTCTCATTGGGGGTTTTGTTCACGGATCCCGCTTAGTTACTTTTTTTTTTAGTTTCCCGCATCCCGCTTACACTATGAAAGTAAGCAATTCTGATTATTTTTTAATTTCCCGTGTCCCGCTAAACTTCATTTTCCGTTTTCACGGCACAATAATTTGACTTTCATGTGGCACGCTTATCCGCCTCGACAATCCCGCATCCCGCTCAGACCCCCCCCCCCCCCCCCCCATTTTATAGGTACATAAATAGTTTACTATGCAGTCAGTAGCCAAATACACATGTATAATATACTTTTAGACGACCTTAGACTCATTTCACAGAAAAATCGAAAATACTCGATCATTGGTAATGAACATATTAATAACATTTAGATTTTATAACTTTAAAATTTACGACCATATAGATTTAAGATCATTCTGAGACTACTATAACACAGTGTTATAGTAGTCTCAGGATCATTTAATCGAAAGATGATAATTTGTCAATGAGCACCTGTAACCCGGTACTGCATTTTTTTTTTTTGCACGCGTCAAGAAACAGTTAAAAGTGCCGGGATCTGAAAGAGCTTAGAAGAGCTTATTTTCTCGTATGATCTTTGTCTGTTATTGTGAATGTATTATATATATTTATCACAACAAGCTAGTGCTATTTTCTTTTCTTTTAATATAAACCCCTCCCCTCCTCCAGCTTATCTGATTAATTTACGATCACTCTGAATAAAGAAAGTAAGTAAGTCACAATTCTTATACCAGGTACATTGTATTTTAAATTCTGGTCGATAGTTGTCTCATTACGAACCATTTAATTATTTACATCTCCTTATTTTTTAACAAGAAAGCTTTATTTAGATGCGGTATAGTGATGAATGGGTAAACATGCAGCATAGTTGTAAATAATTGTTAAACAAAAGATATATCACGAGTTGGTTGACCGTTATGGAATAACCGTTTCACAAATGATATCGGATATGTTCCTTACGTCGTAACTACAATCCCCTTCCCTTTCATGAATGTGACCTACCGAATTAGACTATTTACCGGATTTGTAATCACATAAGCAACACGACGGGTGCCACATGTGGAGCAGGATCTGCTTACCCTTCCGGAGCACCTGAGATCACCCCTAGTTTTTGGTGGGGTTCGTGTTGTTTATTCTTTAGTTTTCTATGTTGTGTCATGTGTACTATAGTTTTTCTGTTTGTCTTTTTCATTTTTAGCCATGGCGTTGTCAGTTTGTTTTAGATTTATGAGTTTGACTGTCCCTTTGGTATCTTTCGTCCCTCTTTTATATATAATATATCACAATCAAGTCCGCATGTAAAAACATGACTAGTAGTAATTAAAAAAAATCAACTATAGCATACCAAAATATATAATTATTAAGACTTGCATGCAAGGCCTATAGCTCTATATATATTCATAAAGATCTCATAACCATATGATTAAAAGGCAGATTATGTGTGTGTAAGTTTATCAGAAAATTTCAGAGAGATACCGTAACGTACTAATCAGGTGATATCAAAATACCAATTTACAAATACAGATCTTCTGCCTGTTGTATATTGCTTACTTTGATTGTATATTGCCAAACTCCAACATTTAACAACTTTTCCTAAGGGGGCCCCGCTGACTGACCTAAGGGGCATTGTATAGTCTTTAGTGCACTAAGGAGTCCTTAGCAGTGTTTAGACGTACCGCCTATCGTATCTATTGTTAATGTTGTCAGAGACATATAATACAATGTATTATTAGGTCTTTCCACTTTTCTGTTTTGTTGTGATAAATATATATAATACATTCACAATAACAGACAAAGATCATACGAGAAAATAAGCTCTTCTAAGCTCTTTCAGATCCCGGCACTTTTAACTGTTTCTTGACGCGTGCAAAAAAAAAAATGCAGTACCGGGTTACAGGTGCTCATTGACAAATTGAAGACTGCTAAAAAATCACCTGAACCAACAACGTTCTTTATTGATAACGAAGCTGTTGTCTAGATTTTGACCAGTTTTGTCTTTCAAATAATCACTATTAGAGATTATTTTACCAATATTCCTATTGTCTTTGTCGACAAGACTCGTAACCAACTATATACAGAAGAATCAGACTTCAATAAAAAATAAGAAGATGTGGTATGATTGCCAATGAGACAATTCTCCACCAGAGACCGAATGACACACAAATTAACAACTCAAAACAATTCCCAATTATCCCACTTTTAAATTTCCCAACTGTCCCACAAACATATTCCCGATTGTCCCACAAAATTTCGTTACTTTTTTACCTGTAATTTCAAAAAGTGGGACAATCGGGAAGACACCTTTCAAGTATAATGACACATTTCCTACACTTTAATATGAATATATGTATTAAAAAGTAAATATTTCAAGATATTTCTCTTATATATTCATATAATTGTCAACAAACTATTTGTGACTTTTTGTCCTATCAAATTTGTGACTTTATGTCTTGTGACTTTTTGTCCTGTGACTTTCTGTCCGTTTACCATTATGATATCGAACAGTTTATGCGCTTTTGAAATTGAACAATTATAAAAACATTATCCTTGCCTATTTGTCCACTTACTAAAGGTATGGCCAATTTCCGGTTTATTTGTTTCGTTATTTGGTTCCCATGTTCAAATAAATTGATGAATTTAATTTAAAATCCTTGTTAATATAGAAAAGCAAGTTAATTTTCTCATCTGCACTTTAGTCCCTTCTCTATTTTGGGGTTGAAAAAAATATCTTTAATAAATGCGGCTTTGAGCCTATTTCTTCATTTTAATTTGGTAACACGTTATAAGCAATAAGTGACACTGATATGGTATATTACCAAAATTAGGACCATATATTTGAAGCTGTTCAAAATTCTGTACATTATAGATTGGACATTTTTTTTTTTTTTTTGTATATATAAAAAGAATTACTATAAGCAAGGACTTGTATTTATATATATATATATAGTAACTGCTTACTATACAAATCCTTGCTATAAGTTGTCTAGTATGAAACATGTCCACTGGACCGACCGTGCAAGTGCTGTATAGCCAGTCAAGGTCGTTATAAAAACTTCCATTTGTTGTTGTCCACTGGAAATAAGCTCTTTAAAACACGAATCCCCGTTTACTCAATGCCAAATTTATTTGTTAGTATTTTTAGAACTTTTTCTTATTAATTTATCATAATATCTTTTTTGTGAAATTTTTTGTGTGGTTGAACATGAAATTGACACCGATGCTACAAAGAAAATTTGTTTAATGTCATCTGTTGCAATATATACTAAGTATTACACGTGGACAGGATGTTCCCCAGAAAATAAGTTATACACACCCCGAGGATATACACACTACTATCATATGGAAAATTACTGGGTCACCTGTAAGATGGTAATCAGCCATGCAACTAATCAGGTGACTGACCATGTCACTACAGTTTAAAAAGTTTATCGTCACATCAAACTGAAATATTCCTTTTTAATTAAAAAAATTAAAAACTAAAGGATTTATCATTATTGATTGAATGAATGAATCTTTATTGCATTAGCAACAACATTGCTTTAGCATAATACAAGGCATGTATATATATGACAAATATGATAGAATACAGAGAACAATTAAATAAATTAAATAATGCAAGTATTATGAAGTGAAATAATTCAACCAAATCGTATTATTTTCCAAAAGATTATATACATATTTTTTTTTATCTATACTGGGAAAAAATTGAAAACTGTATTTATAATTTAAATTTATTTTATAGAAATCCTTGTAGTTCTCATGAAATGGAACCAGAGAAATATATACACATGTCTCTGATGGAACTCACGCATGCCTAATTAAGATTTATAAATTTATTGAAAAATATAACAAATATTAAGTTTTGATATTAAATTACAGTTACCTTTCTACGCTATAATTTATTTGATATGACATGAATTAAAGTCATAAGAAACCTCAAATTAAAAAAAAAATATGCATATGTTTTTTATAACTAAATGGATAGTTTTCATTATACAACTAATGTACATATACTTTTTTCTGGGGAAAATTCTTTAATTTGTCCACATTTAGAAGAAGTTTACTTATTTTTAATAGCTTGCTTCCACGAAGCAATTCGCCGACATATTTTCCGTATGCATAGTGAGCTAACGTGACCCTACTAGTAAAAATCCGGTGATCGCAATACGCATGGATCTGTCATTGAAAAAAACAATTATCTGTTATTATAACAGATAATTGTTTTTTTCAATGACAAATATTTGTTTACTATAAGGTGTCAATCGGTAAACTTTGGCTTCAAAACACGGCATTTAATGAGTAGCCATAGGTCAGTTAAATCATAACAGACAGAGAGAGAAAAAAATTACGATTAAACGATATATTTGCGTAAAATATGATAAAAATCGTGCACAGAGTACTCAGCTAGTTTATGGTATATACATGCATTGGTTCAAGAATTGGATAAACATTATTTTTCACCACTCACTCGTTTCATATGACTTAAAACATTTTTTGTTGAGGGACTTAACGGTTTGTCCATACAACGTGTATGTTATTAGTATTTCACATGACATAGTTATTTTTGCCTTGAAGCTCGTTATTCAGAGTGTTTCCAGCGGCGGATCCAGAACTTTGCCTAAAAGGGGGGGGGCGCTCCTGTCATGCTTCAGTGATTCCCTATATAATCAACCAAATTTTTCCCACGAAAGGGGGGGGGCGGGCCCAGGCCCCCCCCCCCCCCCACTGGATCCGCCTATGGTTTCAGACAAGATGATAAAAATATTAACGTGCAAGATACTTTTTTTCGATCATCGTGAAGTGACAATTCCTCCATGCACTCTACCCCTGTTCAATTGTATATTTATAATTCCTCGTGCTTTAATTTACCCCCTCTTTGTGATTACCGTTATGCCAACAGAAACCCGGGACTTGATTACATGTAAAATCAGGGGCGGGTCCAGCCACGATAAAGGGGGTTCCAACTACATGTCTCCATTAAATAAGGGGTGTCATAAATTGTCGCTGGGTTTTTGTTGCCCCACCGTTTTGATATAATTTAGATTTTAAAAGTGTATAACTTTTCATATATTGTGTAGGTTAAAATGTTATCTTTTCCCATATTGTTTGCGTTTCGTTTGGTGAGTAATGTAACAGTGCATAGGGGCGGACCCAGTCATTTAAAAAAGTGGGCTCCAAATAAATGTCCCCATTCAAATATATTGATCGGCCAAAAAAAGGGGGGTGTTCCAACCCCCGGAACCCCCTCCCCCTCCTTGATCCGCCAATGGTGCAATACCCAAGTGTCAAAAGAGAGTTTTTACCGACCTATTCACATATTTTTAAGCCTGTAAAGGTGACCTATTCCAACGACACGTCCCATCACTAGTCCTATAACATATGACCAATGACATAATGATATGGCAAAGTTCTGGATCCGCCGCTGGAAACACTCTGAATAATGAGCTTCAAGGCAATGAGCTCCGAGAAGTTTTACACTCCTACCCAGGAGTCTACTCCCGTATTCGGAAGAAGAAGAAGAAGACCTCGGGGGCGTTATTTACTATTTCTATTTACTGTTCTGATATTTTTTTTTACTATCAATGTGTCAAAAAAAAATAAAAAATGAAAATATCAGTATGAAAACGTTAAAAATTGAATAAGAATGCGAAGTCATATGTTATAGGACTACTAGTCCCATCACCTTGTATATAGGAACTTGGGAGGATTCCCGAGATTATCATTAAAATGCAATGATTGCTCACAAAAACGGGAGCCCAACCCCCGGATTCCATCCCCTTCGACCCGCCACAGAATATAAATATAATTGTTATTTAAAAGTCATTTACTATAGTGTGTGATAACATTTTGTGAGGGAATTCGATGTTTGCTATACCACTGTTCATTTCAACGCACTTTATGACGATACCACTTTATCAATATGAATGAAAATTTTTGCAGTGTTTTAAAAAATCATTTTACTTTAAAATCACGTACCATTTGTGAACTATCAAATATTTTATAAGGACGAATTTTCTGTATAAAGTCAATAATTGTGTGAACTTTTGAAGCTCAAACTTTTTATAGCTTTAAATACGCTAATGAAAGGTCCGAAAACTATACCAATACAGAACGATATATTTTTGAAATTGTAGTAAAACTTTTGGTCGACAAATTTTAATTCGTTTTTGCATAAATATCAACTTGAAATATCTGTCATTTTCTCCCTACCCAGTTTACCCCTATTACTTATTATAATGTGGACTGGACATTGTTATTGAATCTTATGCAATTTGATTGGATTAAGTTCTTTTTGATTACCTTCAAACTGTTCATGCTTTTCGTACGAGTATATAATTGATTAAATCATACCGTACGTGAATGTGTACAGTAAATTAAATGACCTGCATACTGGACACTGGACCAGTCCATATTACGTTTTATCAATGAAACTTAAGGTATGAAAGGTAACAATTGCCACTTTTTATATTTTCACATAATTTTCCGAATTCACATTATATAAAATATTTTTGAAAGCCCATTGCGAAGAAAAATGGGAAAGTTTACTGTTTTTACGTTCTATTCCATTAAAAACGCCATTTTTTTCGAAGATAGATGCAGAGAAACATTGTACGCACGGCTACGCCAGGTAAACATTGTTTATCCTAACAAACAAATACATTTTTCAGTTTCATTCGAATATTATAATAATAATAAATCCCAAATTTATGTAGTCATTAGATAAAGTCCTTATATGTACGATCTGCCTATTTTTGGACATCAAAAGACAATACGATCGTTTTAAGGTCAATTTTGTCTACCTCACACAATCTTGTTAGGCACTATAGTACTAGATCCGAGCACCTGTTTTGGGATATATATATATATGTCTAATTTACCGTAAATAACTGCGAGAAAATGAATAATACACAAGTTGATAATTGTCTCTTCTCTGCTAATTAAAATGTGCATTCACTGATTTACTTGTGAGACCACCGACACTAATAATTACCTCAAAGTTATTAGGTGCTCCGTTACAGGGAAGATCATATCGGATACGGTCAATTTATTGGTTCCATTCCCCCAATTATAAGTCAACACGGCTCCTTAGAAAAAATGCATAAGCATTGCAATGCGTCATAATTATCTGGACTACTATAAGTACTTCCATCATTCCATATAACCTCGAAAACAGACAATAATTTATTTCACTGGATGAGACTGGGCTGACGGATTTTTTAATGGATTGGTAATTTTTATTTTTTACACAAGTTTACAAGGCAAGATTCTTCACTTTTTTCACCCTACAAATCAAATGGTTGCCTTACACATTGTTACACCTACACGACCTAAAACATATTCATATGAATATTTGGTATCATTCATTTTCTGTGACAACTCTTCACCAGTGACCTGAGTGTAAGGATGACAGTGGCGAATCCAGAACTTTTCATTTTTGGGGGGGGGGGGGGGGGGGGGGGATGCTTGCTCCAGTCATGCTTCAGTGATTCCCTATATAATCATGATAATCAGCAAATTTTTCACACGAAAAAGGGGGGGGGGGGGGGGCTTTCCCCTTAATAAGAAATCTCTATTTTCAGGCATCATGGGCATAGGCTCATGTAAATTTGCCTGTTGAAGAATTGAGATGAATATGAGACGGCTTATGCGTTTTCAGCTGCTTTACATTAAAATGCATCATGTACATACATGTGACATACACAATTATATATAGAGCCATTTAAAAAGCTATTTTTTGCAATACTTAATGTAGGATCAAATCTTGATACATGTACCGGTAGTTGAAATTGTTAGCTTTAAACATTGAAAAATGAACACCCAAAGTTTAAAAATAAGAATGACCATATAGTCTTTAATGTATATGATTTATTGTCATGAAACTAGGTCATTGTAGGTAAACGGTCATCTGTTCCCTTAAATCTGAGTTCACGCCAATTATTAATTAATTAAAATTAGAATTGAAATTAGTTGAGTACATCTACTCTATTAGGTCTCTAAGTTTGATAGTGTATAACTTGCAAATTAAAATCATACTCCTTCCAAATTTATTTCTTTAGGCCAAATAAAAATATATGTGTGGTTCCAGTAACCCTACCGTCCCTACTTTTCGGCTTAAAAATAGCCTACCCTAAAGATTTATTATTTTATTGTCATTTTTCATTAAGCACTGTTAAAGTCAGAATGTTGCTTCCAAAGACTCAATGTGAAAAAAAACATAAAATAAAAAAAAATCCCTACCTAGCTACCCTAACTTTTTTTCAGATGTAACTGGAACCACACATACTTTTTTATTTGGCCTTAGATATTATGGATGAAATAGCAAGTAAGGGATGAAATTAAATTGGATGCAGGGGCGGATCCAGCCATTTTAAAAGGGGGGTTCCAACTATATGTCCCCATTCAAATGCATTGATCGTCCAAAAAAAGGTGGGTTCCAAGTTCCAACCCCCGGAAACCCCACTCTGGATCCGCCAGTGGGATGAAATCAGAAATGTGGCAATTTTTTTTTGGTAAAGTAGTGATTTGGTATACATTCTGTGTAGTTGAAATTAGTATGTCAAACTTAATTATAGACCCTTTAAAAATAAAATTATTCTTATTTTGAGTTATAGCTTTATAGATTTTTCTATAATGTTGATCAGAGGCGGATCCAGCCATTTTAAAAGGGCCCTGGGGGGGGGGGGGGGGGGGGGGTGCATCTATATGCTCCCATTCAAATGCATTGCTCGGCAAAAGAAAAGGGGTGGTTCCAACCCCTGGACCCCCCCCCCCCCCCCCCCCCCTTTGTGGATCTGCCAATGTTGATGTGGTTCTGTCCCAAAAGTAGTACACTGGACTGTAAAAGTCTTTTTTTTTTGGATAGAGCCAGTGCAAGTTTACCTCACTGTTCTAGTGGAACAGTCAGATTTTGCCATCACTTGGTGTCTTTTTTTGTTCGTCGTCGTCTGTCTGTTGTTCTCCTCTAAAACTGCTGAACCAATTTCTACCGAACTTAAGCTGAATGATCCTTCATGTTATATCTATGGGTCTCTAAAACACAGGTTTTGTTTTGTTTTCTGTTTCGTCATGTGATCATGGCTAAATAAAAACATAGGAGGAAAGGTAGTTTTGGCTTTTATCTCAAAACCCAAATCAAAGGATTTAGAGCAAATCTGACACAGAGTTAATTGTTCATTATAGGTGAAGTTCTATCAACAATAAACTTTCAGACAAGTGTAACAACCCATTGTTGGGTTGCTGCCACTAGATTGGTAATTTTAAGGAAACATTGCAGTTTTTATACGACTGCAAAAAGTTTTTTTGTGATCGTATATATTGGTAAAGTGTAGTCGTTGTCCGAAGCCATTTGGTTTTCGCATAATTACTTTAGTATAAGTTAATAGAAATCTATGAAATTCAAATAAAAAGGAAGGTTCGGATTTATTTGGGGAGTTTTTGTCCAGAGTTTAGGAATTAGGCATTTTTAAGGGACCAAAAGGGTCCAAAATTAAACTTTGTTTGATTTCATCAAAAAATGAATAATTGGGGTTCTTTGATATGCCAAATCTAACTATGTATTTAGATTCTTAATTTTTTGGTCCTGTTTAAATTGGGCTACCTTAACATGCTTAAGGTCCAAAGTGTCCAAAATTATACTTATTTTGATTTTAACAATATTTAAATTTTTGGTGTTCTTTAATATCATGAATAAGCTGAATCTGATTAATTACTTAGATTTTTATACAACCGCAAAAATTGAAACTTTTTTGGTCGTATATTGGTATCACGTTGGCGTCGTCATCGTCGTCGTTGTTTGTCGTCATCTTCGTCGTCGTCCGAATTCTTTTGGTTTTCGCACTATAACTTTAGTTTAAGTCAATAGAAATCTATGAAATTTAAACACCAGGTTTATGACCACAAAAGGAAGGTTGGGAATAATTTTGGGAGTTTTGATTCAAACTGTTTAGGAATTAGGGGCCAAGAAAGGGCCCAAATAAGCATTATTCTTGGTTTTCGCACAA
This sequence comes from Mytilus galloprovincialis, assembly GCA_037788925.1. Lineage (NCBI taxonomy): Eukaryota > Metazoa > Mollusca > Bivalvia > Mytilida > Mytilidae > Mytilus > Mytilus galloprovincialis. Next base: position 50,855,247 of record CM075341.1, read on the forward strand.
TAACTTTAGTATTAGTAAATAGAAATCAATGAAATTTAAACACAAGGTTTATGAACACAAAAGGAAGATTGGGGTGGATTTTCAGAGTTGAGATCCCAACAGTTTAGGAATTAGGGGTCAAAAAGGGCCCCAAATAAGCATTTTTCTTGGTTTTCGCACCATAACTTTAGTATAAGTAAATAGAAATCTATGAAATTTAAACACAAGGTTTATGACTATAAAAGGAAGGTTGGGATTGATTTTGGGAGTTTTGGCCGCAACAGTTTAGGAATAAGGAATAAAGGGTCCAAAATTAAACTTTGTTTGATTTAATCAAAAATTGAATAAATGGGGTTCTTTAAATGCTGAATCTAACTGTGTATGTGGATTCTTAATTTTTGGTCCCGTTTTCAAATTGGTCTACATTAAGGTCCAAAGGGTCCAAAATTAAACTTAGTTTGATGTTAACAAAAATTGAATCCTTGGGGTTCTTTGATATGCTGAATCTAAAAATATACTTAGATTTTTTATTATTGGCCCAGTTTTCAAGTTGGTCCAAATCAGGGTCCAAAATTAAACTTTGTTTGATTTCATCAAAAATTGAATAATTGGAGTTTTTTTTATATATATTTGCCAAATCTAACTGTGTATGTAGATTCTTAATTTTTGGTCCCGTTTTCAAATTGGTCTGCATTAAAGTCCAAAGGGTCCAAAATTAAACTAAGTTTGATTTTAACAAAAATTGAATTCTTGGGCTTCTTTGATATGCTGAATCTAAACATGCACTTAGATTTTTGATTATGGGCCCAGTTTTCAAGTTGGTCCAAATCAGGATCCAAAACTATTATATTAGGTATTGTGCAATAGCAAGAAATTTTCAATTGCACAGTATTCAGCAATAGCAAGAAATTTTCAATTGCACAGTATTCAGCAATAGCAAGAAATCTTCAATTGCACAGTATTGTGCAATATCAAGAAATCTTCAATTGCACAGTATTGTGCAATAGCTAGTATTTTTAATTGCACAGTATTGCCCAGTAGCAAGAAATATCTAATTGCACAATATTGTGTAATAGCAAGAAATATCTAATTGCACAATAGCAAGAAATTTTCAATTGGAGTTATCTTTCTTTGTCCAGAATAGTAGTTGAATCAACTTAAATCATTGTTTTATACAATATACAATGTATATTCACTTTTACTACCAACTGATAAATTAAAACAATCTTTACCATTCAGTGATAACAAGCACTTTTTTACATTTAAATATTTTATGATGTATTTAAATGAGTAGTTATTGTTGCAAACTCCATTAGTAATTTGAATTGAGATCAGTTTTGGAATAAGGGAAAGGGGGATGTGAAAAAAAAATGGGGGGGGGGGGGGGTCAATTTTTCTCATTTCAGATTTCATAAATAAAAAGAAAATTTCTTCAAACTGTTTTTTGAGAGGATTAATATTCAACAGCATAGTGAATTGCTCAAAGGCAAAAAACAAATTTTAAGTTTATGAGACCACATTCATTCTGTGTCAGAAACCTATGCTGTGTCAACTATTTAATCACAATCCAAATTTAGAGCTGAATCCAGCTTGAATGTTGTGTCCTTACTTGCCCCAACCGTTCAGGGTTCAACCTCTGCGGTCGTATAAAGTTGTGCCATGCGGAGCATCTGGTTTATTATGGGCCCTGTTTTCAAGTTGGTCCAAACAGGGGTTCAAAATTTTACTTTGTTTGATTTCAACAAAAATTTCTTTGATCATGTTGATATGCTGCATCTTACCATGTATTAAGATTTTGAATTTTGGACCATATTAGAGGTTAATTGTCAATTTAAAATTTTTAACTACTTGGACCACATTCATTCTGTGTCAGAAACCTATGCTGCGTCAAATATTGAATCACAATCCAAATTCAAAATTCAGAGCTGTATCAAGCTTGAATGTTGTGTCCATACTTGCCCCAACTGTTCAGGGTTCAACCTGTACGGTCGTATCAAGCTGAGCCATGCCTAGCATTTTTATTGGTTATTATCTTGAATCTTATGTCTGAAAAAGATATACTGTAAACAGCAAATATAATTTGCAAAGTAAGGTATTAATACACCAAAAATTGTCAATTGACCCCATAAGAAGTTATTGCCTTTTAAAGACAATTTTTCACAATTTGTTCATCTAGTTTGCTGAATACTCTAAAGAATCTTCTCCTTTCACATTGTGGAATCTATTACAGCCAAACTTGGATTGAATGAGTTTCAGAGTAACTAGTATTAAGTTTGTATTTTATTTCCTTTTAGGTCAAGAAACATAGTCACTTTATAGTTACATGGCTAAAATGGAACATAGGGGTAAAATGATCACAAATGGAAGATTGATGCAAAAATTTCAGGTGAGCACTTCAGGCTCTTGAGAGCCTCTTGTTTAATTGCTTCTGTAAGTAATATATATTAATTTGAAATTCTGACGAGTGAGACACATGCAGATTATACTGTAAACAATATTTCAGAGTTTAATGTAGTCAAGCAAACAAATCATAGAAGAATATGCAAATCATGTCTTTGTTGTCCAATGAAAAATTAGTACAAACACAAAGAAAAAGTATGGGAATGTTTGTTTTTTAAACTATTGACCACCCGGAGTGAAAGTCTTTCAAAGTGATGACTGGCAAACAGTCTGTGAAATGAAATAGCACAAATATTCCATTCTTTTAAAATATTATTGTATATAAAGAAAAACATATACTGATGTTTAATAATAGTTTTTACCCTTTTTATGTTTAGGACAAGAAATATAAAAAAATAATGAAAAGTATAAACAGTTACAACAGAAATGAGCGGCAAAACAAGATAAACAGAATACAACAAGACCTAAATGGTAAGACCACTTCTATATACTGTAAATTCAGAAATTATTGCTTGCATTTATTATTGTGCTTTTTCACGAATGGACAACTTATTGTGATTACAAAAAAAATCTGCATAAAGATCTATATATATATATGTTTCTGTTATCAAAATATGAGTTCTTATTTTTGCAATACTCACCAGTCACATTATTCGCATTACTAAAAACCTCTCGATAATTTCTGAATTACAGAAATAAAAGTATTTGCCTTTGAATGATGACTTATATAAAAATAAGAAGATGTGGTATGGTAAACGAGTGACTTATCCACCAGAGTTCAATGAAGGGGATGCAAGAAATTAAAGGCCAATGATGGGCCGGCCTTCAATAATGAGAAAACACTTCCTTTATAGGTCAGCCAATAAAGATCCCAATATGAAAAGATTTAAATAATCCAATTTAGTTCAACATGTTCAAAGTCAATAACAATTACTTTAATAATAAAAATCATGTCTGTGAGCACTCAACCTTACCATAATATTTGACAGTGGTTCAAATTACACAACATATGAACATTCTATAACAACTATTGCAAGTGGCTCAACTTTAAATATCACTGCAAGGCACTAAACAACGAATATTAAATTTTGGACACAAAGCACTGAAATAAGAGAACTCATAAGTACAAATATCAAATGAAAGTTTCTCAAAATGTTCATTCAAATATGATAAAAAAAAGCTTATTTATATACTGTTTTTTGTCCATTTAAACATTTTTTTTTTAATTTGTTTATTTATAGGTCAGATATCTTGGTTTTTATGATCATCAACAGGTCCTGCAGGGTCTATACTGAAGAGGAAACTTAATTGTTAATACTTTTCTACATAATGTGCTAATGGTATTAATTAATGTGAAATGAACTGTGTGTTTTTCTGGAAAAAGAAATAGAAAAAATTCTACGAAATTGCTATTAACAAAATGGAGTACATGTACTATCAAAGATGCACAAGAACACAATTGTGTAAAATGTAACAACTTACATATTCGCTGATGGATTATGGAGAAATTAAGAAAAAAAATAGTATCTTTGTCATCTTTGTTGTCGAAATAAACAACTGCTTTATCCATTCATGTACATGGCTCCATCATATCAAATATACAGAGAAGATGTTTGAAGAACAAGTTGCCAAAATTTATTCAACCAATTGAAGGAAGATGTCTTGTGGATGGAATTATTTATGCACTGAACTGTTATGTAGGGGGTCGAATAATTGTACACAGCAGCTGAAACAGAAGACAAGTTAAATTAACATGAAAAGTGTTTATTTTATTTAATATGCAAATATGAGCACAATATTAATAACATCACAAATAGTATGATATTCATAGTGTTCTGCTTATTATTGTATTGTCTTAAACATACTAAACAGTCAGCCTTTTGTTTTTGTATGTTTAATACTCACCATGAAAATTTGTATTAAAGTTTTAATTATCTTTTGTATCAATAATTCAGTCAAGGAAAAAATATATTTATACTATCATGAAATTTCCATAGAGGAAAAATAGGGGAAAACATTTCCTTAAGGGAAATTTGATGTTCAGAAATTTCCTTAGAGGAAATTTGTAGAACAATGATTTCCTTAGAGGAAATTTAATGTCTTGAATTTTCCCTCAAGGAAAAGTGTTTGTCAACAATTTCCTCACAGGAAAAAGTTTTTCCTCCAAGGAAAATTTGAAGCTGCAAATTTCCTCACAGGAAAAAGTATTTCCTCAAAGGAAAATTTGAAGCGGCAAATTTCCTCAAAGGAAAATTTGAAGCCGCAAATTTCCTCTAAAGAAAAAGAATTTCCTCAAAGGAAATAGAATTTCCTCTAAGGAAATAGAATTTCCTCAAAGGAAATGTTTATGCAGCAAATTCCCTAAGGGAAATCTTTTTCCCTCGAGGAAAAACCAATTTCCCTTGAGGAAAAATCTTTTTCCTTTAGGGAAATTTGATTTCCCTTGAGGAAAACTACTTTTCCTCTGAGGAAATTGTTGAAAAAAGGGGCATAACTTTTTCAACAGTGGTGCTAGAGCAAAAAAATTTTAGGACAAATATCAGGAAACCAATACCAACCAAGTTATCAACTTCATTTTGACTTAACTCCAAAAATTAAGGTGACAACTTTTGCACTCAGCGGAATTGCAAACTTGTCCCGGAGACTGTTTAATGCTTCCTATTGGGGTTTAGTATCCACTTCTTTTCCGTGTACATGCATTTTATTTTTAGCCAGACAGCAGGTTTTTCCGGTTACTTTTGAGGCTTCAACTGAAATATGACATCATAAGATTGGTATAATTTCTTATCATGAACAGCTTCTATCTGAGTAATATCACTTATTCTTATTAATCTTGTGGTTTTCAAATAAAAAATGTAAATGATTCTGTGCCGTTTAATTTCAATGGCGATGGACAAAAAAATTGATGGAATAGGTACAGCCGCAGTAAATGATAATCCTATTGTCGCAATTCCTGATTGATGTGAAACATACTCATGGTTATTAAATCGCTTTTCTTTCTTATTCCCTTTTTTCTTAAATTCAGTCCTTTCTTTTTCTTGAACTCACGACTTTGCCTCTTAATCCTTCTCTTGAGTTTTCTGTATCAAGTTTCTTTGCAATACTTTTTGTATATTCTCCAGGTGAAAGAAGTGCAGCTTCATTCATATGAAATATTATGATGTAAGAAATACAGTTTAAATTTTTGAATACTGACACAAATGATTGCACATTTGTGTGTGAGGCAAAGATATTGATTATTAATACTGATGCAAACAACAAATGAACAAAGCAAAAAATATTATGTAGTAATATTTTAAAGGTTAATCTCGCAGTCGCAGTTAGTAAGAATCATATCATTATAAAAAAGCAAAAGGTTTGCTGCATGGTATATAGTAATTGTATTTAAAACCAATGTCAACATCCTCCATATCATATTCTTTTAAACAGAAGAACTATTTTCTTTTCAACTTCATTTGTAGTAAAGCTGATGTAAATCTTTATGAAAATAAATTGTAAATAATTATGTGGCTATGAGGTATAGATGAACGCCCCTGCTGGTATGTATTGTTAAACAGGGACATAACTTTAAGAACTGTAAAAGTGATGCTACCCATATTCGCACTTGATCTGACTATTGTGGTAATAAGAATTGCAGATAGATTCAAGCAAACTTAAGTTAGAGAATGGATTTGTAAATGGACATCTGAGACTCTAAAACAATAAAATGATGCGAACAAACTTGTTCTGAGTTTGTGATAATGAGCATTACGTATCAGATTCATAACATTTGGTTGAGGCAAACTTAAGTAAGGGAAAGGAATACCAAGTATTTTTCAAACAAAATTTGTTTTCGTTTATATAAAGTGTCATAACTCTAGAATGGTGACATTTACGCCAACATAATTCCAACTTCATCAGTGTTTTGTGGTTAAAAACATTGTGTATCAATAAAGTTAGAGAACGGAAATCAATTTTGGGTTGTACGGACTGACAGACATACAGAAGTGGGTAAAACTTAATGCCCCCTCCACTACATTATTGCCGTTTATAGTTTATCTCTACATACAATAGTTTTCAAGATAATAACCAAAAACTTCAAAATTTCCTTATAATTACCCATTCAGGGGCAGCAACCCAACAATAGACTGTCTGATTCATCTGAATTCAGGGCAGATTGATCTTGACCTAATGAATATTTGTAACCATTTTTTCGGCCATTTTGGTTGGCGGGCGAGGTCATTTTTAAAACTAGATATCCTAGTGATGAGTGTGACCACGTTTGGATGGTAGACTTAAGTGGTTGTCGTTTGTTTATGTGTTACATATTTTTTTTTTTTTTACATAAATAAGGCCGTTAGTTTTCTCGTTTGAATTGTTTTACATTGTCTTATCGGGGCCTTTTATAGCTGACTATGCGGTATGGGCTTTGCTCATAGTTGAAGGCCGTACTGTGACCTATAGTTGTTAATGTTTGTGTCATTTTGGTCTTTTTTTGATAGTTGTCTCATTGGCAATCATACCACATCTTCTTTTTTATATTGGCCAAGTAGTTTCAGAAGAGAAGTTTTGTAAAAGTTAATAGACGACGATGGACAACGGACGACAGACGCCTAGTGATGGGAAAAGCTTATTTGGCCTTTTGGACCAGGTGAACTAAAAATGTGAAGATATATTCAAAACAATCTGAAGTTCTTGGAAACATGACATACACAAATTTAAAGACAAACAGGAGCAATAGTACCAAGAGGCTTTGGAAAATCTCAAAATGTATATTACTATCTCTCTGAAGCAGGAAAAATGTGTTTGTGAAAGTGAAATTTGGAAGATGAAATTTTCAAAGCAATTATTTCATTGAAAAGGGATACATTACCTGCGAAGAATGCACACCACTACTGTCACAAAGCATCGGTTGCTAAAATAAATTATGAAAATAGGGTTATATTCGGGTGGTACAAAAATAATAAAATCACAAATATTTAAAACATTTAGTTGGTGAAGTGAATCAATTAAAGCATTGGGAATTATGCAAAAAATATTGTATTAATGAAGAAGCTATATGGTGAGAAAAAACAGGAAAAGGAAGTCGTGTATTCACTTTTTAAAATCTCGTGACCTAACATTCAAAATCATTGATTTTATTTATAGTAGACAGGATTAGTTGGTGCTGTATGGTCTATTACCGTACTTATAAGCACTTTCGAGTCTTTATGTACTTGGCTCTTCGTTTAATTCATAATTAGAAGTCATGCATTACTAATGGTGGTGCAGTTGTTGTTGTCTTTTGAAGAAATGACATGAACTTTTTATTACTAGTAAGTCGACAAACAGAGACAAATGAACTACTGTAAATGTTTGCCAAACTGTATTTCAGGTAATACATTGTTGGTCCATATCAGACTTAAAAAATGTTTTAGTGGCTGCATGACCACTCCTCTGAGTTGATTTTGGATGAAATTTACCACTTTTTAGCGGGTTTTGTCGGGGTAATTAACAATATGTTACAGTTTACTTTTAATACTTCTAAAGTCTTCATATGGTATGACCGTTCATTAAAAAGACGCTATCATATAAGGTAATTTTACTTATTATATTATAATAAAAAGATTAGCTAAATAAAAAATTAGAAGTTTCACATAGTTAATTTTACTTACTTGTCAAAACTATAATAAACACATTTTATACCGATGGTCAATACTGATGGTCATTACCGATTTGTAATAACGAGTAATGGCAATATGTCGACTTAAATAAATAAATTCCAAAAATTTCTTAATGAACTGCTACACAAGAAGTCACGGGAAACTAACATAGTTTATTTAAGTTGTCTTGTGAATATGGTGTATTGCAATCATGTTACGATTTTTGAGATCTAGAGCATCTTAAAACACCGTAGAATTTCACCTACTAGAAATATCGGAATGGCCCAAGACCTCGGTATCACTGTACGCAGCTATACTCGCAAACAAAAGGTGTAAATGAAAAGGATCGTGCACAACCATGCAAGACTTGCAAATGCAAAAAATCTATGATAAGATGTGGAAGTAAATGTCACCCAAGCCTACCTACAAGAATGTAATTAGCAATAAAAACTAACTATGGCATCAATGTTTAATTTTTACGTAGTATTTGAATTATAAAAATAATACATTGTCATATAACCATTATTCTTTTTTTAGATAAAGTTTTTGTATAATTGAATCTTTTATAATGTAATTAAAAAAAAATACCTATATGGTCCAAATACTCACATGGTCCGGCCGGTTAATAACCAAACGAGTATTGTACTCATATGGTCCGACCATACGCGTACGGTCGGACCATATGAGTATACGCATATGGTCATGACCATACGAGTATGGTCCAAATACTCATATGGTCCGGAACATTAATATAAAATAACTAAAAAGCATTATAAACAGTATCAACAGGTCGAATAAACAAGAAAAATGCGATATGAGAGTACTCGCAATTACTGACAGCTAGTTAAAAGATAAAAACAATTAATAATAAAAAAAAATCATGCATCAGAGAATAAAATCAACTTAAACACATCCCAGGGGTTTAGTATTTTAACGTCATGAACAGTCAGAGAAGACATGACTTGTGCAATGCCAAAAATAACGGTATCGCCAGGTGTAGGATAGTGAGGAGCGACTTCTTTAGAAATAAAAATTGACGTGTGTGTGTGTGTATACGAATGTAGGACAGGAAGTTACAGGACAAAAAGTCACGGACAAAAGTCACAGGACAAAAAGTCACAAATATTTTTTTAGATTTTTTTTTTAATAAAAATTGCTTATTTAAAAAACAAAATTGTATTTTTCTTGAACTATTGTAAATAAACCAACTTTGTAGACAAAATTTATCAAAAACAATATCAAAGATGATCAAATAATTGTTATGAAAACAAAATGTCAAAGTGGCTTGGCACTTGAATGGCTTCATGGTGCCAAGAAATATACCCTTTGCGTGCATAAAATTTAAAATAAATCTTAATTTTTCAAGTATAATGACAAATTTCCTTCACTTTAATATAAATATATGTAATAAAAAGTAAATATTTCAAGATATATCTCTTATATATTCAAACAATTGTCAACAAATTATTTGTGACTTTTTGTCCTATCAAATGTGTGACTTTATGTCCTGTAACTTTTTGTCCTGTGACTTTCTGTCCGTTTATCTCTCTATACATCCCGCCTAAAAAAAAAGATATAATTTAGTTATGTTTTAATTTGCTAATGACAAAATCGATATTAGTGCCAATGAAAACTATGTTTAGAGATCTAATAACAATATTTGTACGATAACCCATACTTATAAGTTTGTGTAAATGTTCGATGAGTTTACACGGATCACATAGTGATTTCCTCGCTTTAAGTACAATATTACCGTAAAATTTAGGATGTGAAATACCAATGTTAATAAGTACAGCCACATTTACTAATCAAATCTTTGTATCTATTAAAGAATTTAGTAAAAGTTTTAAGTAATTTATGGTATCGAAATCAGATTTCTGACTAAGGACAGGTGCAAACATTTGCAACGGTATTAAACGTTTTAATGGTACCAAACCTTCTCCCTTTTTCTGAAACAATAGCATAACATCACAACATAGAACAACACACAATGAAATATCAATTGGCAGGCTTAACCCAATCAAAAAACGTAAATAAGCACACTATGAACGAATGAATTTGATCTACGATATCTGAATGCAAATGCACTGTAAAAAAATATTAGGGACAAACATTCAAGGCCAAAAAGCAAACAAACAAATCCAAACAAAGCCATGGCAAGACACCACTGCGAAATATTAAACCCTTCGAAAAAAATCACTTTGAAAAAACCGTTTTTAATAATATATACAGGTAAATGAAAAATAACTTTGTCGTTTTAGGTATATTACTTATTTGTATAAAAATCTTCCAATAATTAGGAATACCTGGAAAGTTCTGTCATATAAATACATAATTTAACACTAGATACACATTGGGGTGAATATCAACAATAAAACTATACATCTAAGCCTTTTTAAATTGATTTTAATAGCTTGTTTTATGTTGTGCTGTTACACCACTGTCCCTGGTTAAGAGGGGTTTCATCAACATGTTTAACCCTGCCACATTCTTAATGTGCCTATTCTAGTAAATCTCGTAGTTTCATGTTTGTCATATATGTTTTTGGTAAATTATTTTGTTGTAAGTGAAGCCGTACATTTTCTCAATTCAGTTGTTTAATGTTTTTCATGTTCGGGCCTTTAAAGTCCGAATATACGGTATACGTTTTCCCATATTTGGCTCCATCCACATCATTTGAATTCTTGCTGGATAGTTGTCGTATTGGCAATACTACAAAATTTCCTTATTTCTATACACCCATTCAATCGTTGGATATTTGTAGTAAACAGTAAAACATAAAAATTACTGAACTCCAAGAAAAAAGTTACAAAAAAGTCAATAACAATTGACAAAATATAAAAGCTAAAACATATCAAACAAATGTAAAACAACTATCATATTCCTGTGTGTACGGAATTATATGAAGCTTAGATATTCAATACAAACAAGGTTAGTACTAATATTTGCTGTTCAATGTATATTTAAACCACGAAGAACATATGACTCGCTAAAATCTCATCCGTCTCAAATAATATGGTTTGTATGTGAGATTATCGATCCCCAAGTGCTCTTTTATTCCTTATCTTTTTTTAAAATGTTTTTTGTTAATATAAAATGTTTTTGACACGTTCATTTTTGTAACTGTTATATTCATACACCTTTAAATAATTCCAAACACAAAAGGTTTTCCTATTCGTAGACATAGAATATCAATTTGGGATTTTAAATCCTTGGTTTCCGATAATTAAAATGCATCTTAACAAAAATGGTTTAGATGTATTTCATCTAAAAAGATTTTTTGTTCACTGATATGTATGAATTGCATTCACGACAATAAGGTTATTTTGTATGTTATATATATATATATATACATATATACAACTCGTCTAAACGTCAACCCAACAATGTTAGATCTGAAATTTGCTTTCGCAAATTTTTTGTTCTTCCCTCGCCGGATTTCGAACCATCCTACTGAGATATCGTGACAACAAATCGCCTGCACTGTAGCCGTCCCGCTAGACCACACGACCCCCTGGGCTTCATAAAATGAAGCTTTCGGTGGCCGGGTGTTACCTTTCCACTTCAGGTTTAATCTAGCGTCGTACTACAGTACATGATATATAAGACATGGAGATGTTATATTTACAGATCAGCTAAATTATCTATAGTTAAGGATCATACAAATTAATGTAAGATACAGTTACAGAAAATAATTATATTTATAAGTACGTCTGAGTCAGTGACAACTCTACAACAGATTTATCCATCGGATCACCAGCAGTGATGGTGATACATGGCTGTGTACATTGTGTGTATACAACTCGTCTAAACATCAACCAACAATGTTAGATTTGTAAATTTGCTTTCGCAAATTTTGGGTTTTCTCCCCCCGCCGGGATTCGAACCCATGCTACTGAGATATCGTGACAACAAATCGCCTACACTGCAGCCGTCCCGCTAGACCACACGACCACCTGGGCTTCATAAAAATGAAGCTTTCGGTGGACGGGTGTTACCTTTTCACGTCAGTTTTATTCTAGCGTCGTACTACAGTACAATATATATAAGACATGGATATGTTATTTTTACAGATCAGCTAAATTATCTATAGTAAAGGATCCTACAAATTAATGTAAGATACAGTCACAGAAAACAATTATATTTATAGGTACGTCTGAGTCAGTGACAAGTCAACAACAGATTTATCCATTGGATCACCAGCAGTGATGGTGATACATGGCTGTGTACATTATGTATATACAACTCGTCTAAACATCAACCTAACAATGTTATATCGGTAAATTTGCTTTCTATATATATATTAATTATCGTCAACTAATATTATATTATTATTATGATTATTATATATTACAGACTCACTTTCCAGTTCGATGTTTAAAACTATTGTAAACTTATTAAATCTAAATCAATTTCCAACATGTTCTACACTGTATCGTATGAATTTTCCAGAAACTGTGCATTGTTATTACAATGTGTAAGAGTACTCTAGATATAAGCTTTTAAGTTGTCCTTCTACAGTTTGAGGACTTTTACAGTCAATGTACATATGTCGCACACTTACTCTTGTATGTTCGCACAAGTGAACTTAATATTATTGATATAATTAGCTGATCAGTAAACAAAATATTTCTTTTCATTTCTTGAGTTATCGCACTTTAACCAGTATACTACAGGCACTCGATATACTGAAAGTGATTGGACATATACACATCAATCTTGACACACTTGTTTCAATTAATGACGAAGAGTTAAGCGTCTATTTAATTATTTTCGGATAAGTTTTATTCAGAGCCAATTGACATGAACAACATAATATGTCATTCATTGTTTTATTCAATTTGTAATATTGATACGACAACGAACAGCCTGAAGCACATTTTCATGCAGGGAGATTTTACGATATTATGATACAACACCTTCAACAAGTTTTAATTTTACATTATTGTAAAATAAATCAATAAGCTTCTGACGGGATTATCGTGAGCTCCTGGTGACACAGTATGTTTTCAGAATGCAATGATTTATACAAGTTGCCCGCATATTCAGCGACCGTAGATTATTCGAACAAAATTAATTAATTATATTTAGCATTACTACTATTGCATTATATTTTAAACTAGACGTCAGAAGTATACACAAAAAAATCCAGAACAGCAAGGTCTACTCCTGGTAATAAACTTTGAATTTACTGGATCTCCTCTGACCAAAGGACAGGTGAATTAAATGGATAACGGTAAATTTTGTTATTTTTGTTGTAGTTTTGTTTTGAAAGTGCCACAATTAAATACTCTTATCCTAACCACAACCCTCTTAAAACATCTAAAACGCCAAAACTGCGTACCGGTTTGACAGAATCGTAATTTTAATTAATGGCACGGGGAAACATGTTATACTTCTCTTTTTTCACCACTTTGCTTTGCCTAGCCAAATCTGAAACATTTTTCGGGTATAATTTGACAACACTATATTACTTTAATTTGATTGTCCAAAAAAAAAATAATAAAAATATCGAACTTGGAGGAGGATTAAAAACAGAAAGTCCTAAATCAAATGTCAAAATCAAGACCTCAACCAATGGATTAAGAGTAATATATATTTAGATGACAAAGTTTCATTATCCTTCTGCTGACGAGGAAGCAAAACCTTTTTGGTCACTTCGATTATTCAAATCCAATTTTTCGTCTTGATTTCGAAATATTTAAAATATATTTTATAACATTAGATCTTCATTTCATTGCTTGCTTTTCTTGAATTTTTATTTCATAATGGTAACACGTTTTGGTATACGATATATTATAATACTCACATAAATTGGATTCCATTTTTCCTTATTTGTAAATAATTCGTCCTTAATATTTATATTCAGAACCTAAAGATCGAACAATTTGAAAGCAAAGAGTGTATCAGTTGTTCAGCATTTGCATTAACTCTATTAACTAAAAATCTCGTTTGTTTGAACATTGCATTCAATTTCAAATAACGCCTTCAATAGAAGGTCAGTAGCCAACTGTGTGTCCGTCATTGCCTGGGGTGGTTATAGTTTCGGTTAAAACAGCTAAGTATGAAGTAGTTGCATTAGTTGAAACATTGTTCAAATGACAAATTTTGTGTTCTTCCCTCGCCGGGATTCGAACCCATGTTACTGAGATATCGTGACACTGCTGGTGATCCGGTGGATAAATCTGTTGTGGAGTTGTCACAGCTCAGACGTACTTATAAATATAATATATATATATATATGTATATGCTTTGAGTAGGGTACATGTATAATGATTTGACCTGTCCGTCAGTCCAGCTGTCAGTTTTATTCTTGTCTTCGGAAACCAAAACAGACAACCATGGAACTTTGTAGATAATTAGAACCTACTGTAGAGTCTGAGATGTTCATAATGATAGGAAAATATAATTAATTTTTCCTAAGATTTTGTCCCTTTGAACATTGAATTTTCTCCTAAATATACAACTGTAACCGTTTGTTAATTTAACTCCTCTTGAACCACACCCAACAAATGAACGAAAATGTGTAATTAAAGGGAACATACTTTATAGATTTGCGTATTGACAAAAACTATTTATAAGTGATTTTTGATTTTTGATTTTTGTAGGAGGTATTAGTCTCCGATCGAAGCTCCTCTTTTTTTATAGTGACAATGTCGGACTGCAGGGTATGTGAGCATGCTTACAAATGTTTTAAACATGTTCATAAATATATACGATTTGTGTTCTTCAGTTCAAATCGACACATTCCCCGTTTTAATTTTCAATAGTCTTTTTGCCAATTCCCGTAATTGACACTGCAATTAAAGATTCCCGTTTTTGTTGTCTCCCTTATGAGGTGAGTGGCAGTGATGTTTATTAACAATGGAGGACAAGGAGACAGAGCAAATTCATCTGTGCATAACGCGAGTAATCTTTAAGATTTTCAATTTTTTTAATTACATTAATTTGTTGTTAAGGTAACTACTTTTGACATCAGGCATTTGTTTCATGAAAAAATAGTTTTAACTGCCGATGCATCATTTTTAATACATCATGCTTTGCATTGGCAAAAGCCAATATTGTGCGGTATATAATCAGTCTACGATTACAAAAGGGAAGTAATTTGTTTAATAAGTGTGTAATAACAGAATCAAATCGGAAATTGGCAAATGGGCTAATGTATGAAGATTTGTGAAAAAGATTCTGCGATTCACTTTGACTAGGGATGTATGAAAGGGTGGTTTTTTATGAACACAATCAGTGTTACAGAATATAATATTTAGATTTAATAATTTTGTTTTCAATATACTAGAATTAAAAGTTGATGTGTATGGTCATTAAATCTTAATATTGAAATTAAACACATTGTGTAAGTTCAAAGAAAGATGTTACTGATTTGAAATGTGTCTTTGAGAAACTTAATTACAAAGTGTTGCATAATGAGGACGACATGAATATAGATGAATTAAAACAATACCTAGAGGATTTAAAAAATGACAGCTTAAAAAAAGATTCCCACAAATATCACAGCTTTTATTGCGTTTTCATGAGTCATGGAAACGAAGTAAGTTTTACCAAATTACAAACAGATGGTAAACATTTTTATACTTTCCGTAACATGCTAGTAGTTTGAATAACTGCCATTACCAATGTGTTAATTTTCATATATTTAAACTGTCTTAAGACCATGGTAGATTCAAATTAAAACAACTGTTTATACAATGTCTCAGTTTCAATGCAACTTTAAGGTCTATGCCATTTTGAAAGAACCACAGCCCACAATTAAGGACATAACTGCTGATATTAGGCAAAGTATATGAATAACTAATCATCATGTATACAACGCGATCATATGTCATACATAAACAGTAACTGTTAAGTGTCTTCAAATATCAACTGTTTTGTACGAGGCTAAAACCGGGTGTTATTCGAGCTTCAGCGTGCTATTACTCACGTTTCCAGCCGAGGAGATATACATGTGATATTAAAAACAACTAAAGAGTTATTGTTTTCTATGATATAATTAATTTTGTATTTGGTGTTTGAAAGACAAAACGACAAAAACACAAAAAAATCTCACATTTTTTTCATTTATTTTCGATTTGAAAGATGTTATTATTTTTTTACTTTTGAGGCCTGCGTAGTGTTTTTATAAGGAAAATCACTCAATCAAATAAGTACCGGTACAATGTATGCCGAAAACAGACTCGCATAGTCAACAATAGTACAGTGCTCAAAGTTTATAATTATTTATTATAACAACTAATTCTAACAGGAAAACGAAATAACAAAACATTGTCCCATTTAAGGCACAGGTTTATGATTTGTCAAACGCCTCAAAATTTGGAACTGACCAATACATTCACTGATAATTGACATTTTTCAACCTGAAAATTTGCAAAATCGAAAATGGAGTTAATTCTGCTGTGCATGTTTGTCTGTGCGCAGAATGTGGATTATAAACCGGAGACTGGAACATGCATACAATTGCAAATACTCCATTTAGATACGACTGCTAAACACATGCTGAGGTTAAGAAAATTCATGCAACATTCTTAAACAGCAATACAACTTGTCCGGTAATTGGCGAAGCTTTAAAGCAATTTATGTCCACTATACAAATACATAATTAGATACCCAAATGCAGGATTACTGTAAGTAATATTTTCAAAGCAAACGGTGAAGTCACTATTACTTGGAAATCCTTATATATTTTTTGATTTATTGCGGAACTATCTTTTTAAACTGGAGTCAAACACCTGGAGATGAAAATGATGAAAACTTACTAAAATGTTCAGAAAACATCGTTTAAATTTATTAATGTGTAACATATTAAGTAAAATGCGTTTATTGTCAAAGTACATTGGGATAATGTTCAGCAAAGTGTTATCTTTGATTGTCTTGCAATAATTATTAGATACAAAGCTGTAAAAAAACATGTTATTTCAGACAGGTCTTGCGACTACAGATGGATTGATTCCACCAGAAGAGA
Organism: Mytilus galloprovincialis; assembly: GCA_037788925.1. Lineage (NCBI taxonomy): Eukaryota > Metazoa > Mollusca > Bivalvia > Mytilida > Mytilidae > Mytilus > Mytilus galloprovincialis. The sequence continues at coordinate 50,872,221 of CM075341.1, forward strand.
TAGTCAAATTCTTTAGAAATAACGCCGTCGCTGAATTTGTTAGTACAAACAAACGTTTGAAAAATCTGTAATTATAACCGGACGTCTTAACAATCGTTCCTGATAATGCTGATTGTGCCGTATTATTCTGTGCATTTGTCCAGGTTGTGTTAATATAGTCAATATGAAGGGACTTCAAATAATTTGAAATTAAATTTCGCTATCAAGTCTAACGTAACATTTGCATTGTAGATCTTAATCTTCTGGAACGTGTAGTCCAGTATTATTATGAATCAAGGAGTTCACAGTCAACGTAAAACATTTATTCCTTATAATTTCTGAATATTAAAAATTCATCAGCTTCGTCAAAAAAATTAAATGCGAATTCAAATAATCGAAATTTATTGGATAAACATTATCTTTATTGTCGATTGAATTAGGTAAGCCAAATGTGTTCTTTTTTTACATGTGTCGAGGTCTGATACACATTCAGAGGTTTATGCAAATAGAGTCTGAAAGTGGACCGGCGGATTTGGCAAATACATGGCCGTCAACAGTATTTTTACCTAACGAGTGTGATATTTTGGTTGCATATGCCACCACACCAGGTATGTTTCAGTATTTAACGCATTGACGACAGAAAGAAATGTTAAAGTCACCTCATGTATTTAATCCATTATGTACGTATTTTTCGTAAAATAATATGCATGATCATGCATTTTGATATTTTATTCAAAAGTATTTTTCAAAACTAAATTTATATTCAATCATTTAGTATAAACTCGAATTAAACCATTTTATTAATATACCCTATGTTAATTCTTGATATGATTATGCCCATCTTCAAATCATATTGAAAATATAATAAGAAGACAATATTTAGCACCGATGTAAATTATCACATTTTAAAAATCAACATGGACAAAAGATGGGATTACATAGTAAATAACAGATAGATGTTAAGTTCTTAAAAAGTAAAATCACAAAAATACTGAACTCAAAGGAAAATCAATTCGGAAAGTCCATAATCACATGGCAAAATCAAATAACAAAACGCATCAAAAACGAATGGACAAGAACTGTCATATTCCTGACTTGGTACATGCATTTTCAAATGTAGAAAATGGTGAGTTAAACCTTGTTTTATAGCTAGCTTATAAAAGATCAAATAGACTCCAGTAACACAATTGTATATTGAATATATCATATAATTCACACATTGTAGTATGACTATCAATATATAAACTAATCTATTAACAGGACATGTATATCTGCGTTTATTGCAAATCCATTAATTCACAAAAATGTCTGCTCTACGTTACGCAATTTTTTATCGTTAGACCTATGCGTGACCAAAAAAGACTATGTACATAAAGGTTTTGCTTGCTCGGTGTTAAAGATATAATGGTGACCTATAAGTGCGTACATCTACGTCATGTGATTTTTGCGTGGGAAGTTGTGTCATAGGCAATAGACGTATTTACACATTCATGCATATTTGTCCGCCATTACGTAAAATCACACAGGTTTCCGTAAACTTTGACATCACAATTCTAAACATTTGACGTCACAATTTTAATGTGAGTGTTGTCAGACGTCAGAAGGTTGTTCGGAGAAGATTTAAGGTTATTCGGTACTGAAAACTAAAATTGTAAATATGTTTATCATACCACATATTCCATGTTTTATTTTTTCAAGTTCATCATAAAGAAATTTATTTTCTTTTGCCATTGATGTATTTTTATTGATTAAGGCGTGTAATATCTTAATATTAACTTAACACAAAACTTTATTTTCTATCAAACCTTTTAAAAACTCACAAAGCAACTGTTTTTGCATGTTTTTTTTTTTATCTTCAAGACATGACACTTTCCATCTTTAATTAGTCTATTTTACCGTGCGTTTAAAAAATTCAGTGGTAAGAATGTTTACGTTCTCTCATACCCCGCAAAAATGCAGCATACACATTGGATGAATGCGTTTTTAGTCTAGTATAGAAATTTTCCATAATGCTGTAAAAAGCTACTTACCACGAAAAAACATTATTTGGACCATTTTTTATATGATGAATTTTTTATATGAGCGTCACTGATGAGTCTTAAGTAGACGAAACGCGCGTCTGGCGAACTAAATTATAATCCTGATAACTTTGATAACTATTTTATCCTCTACAAATAAAAACATCACCTGCTGTATATATCAGTAACAACACACACGCTGTTACCATAGGTATAAATAATATGATATTTAAAGAAGACAAACATTATAACCAGCACTGAACATGTTAAATAATTTGCTCTGTTTTTTCTTTTTGAACTATTATATACTATATCTACTAACTGTTGATATACATAATTATATTTCAAATATTTTTTTCTGTTAAGGATATCAATCTTTCCGGAAAATAATAGGAAATTGGACTGGATCCTGATTTATTCAAGCGTTTTTAGCAGTTGCAGAGGGTAAATTACAGAAGGATTTGGAAGAAATATTAAAGATAGTTAGAAGAGAATTATCAAATAATCCGACGTACGAGCTTGGTGGGAAAAGATGCATGATGCATGATGCCAAATAGTGAAACAAAAACAACGAAGGATATTTACTTATAAAACTCAATATATATATTTTTCATATGTTTAGTACAAAATACAGCAATTTTGTATATCTAATAAAGGTTCTTTTTTCCAGTCTGTATCACATACCCTGTATCGCATACCCCGTATCGTATGGTTAAACCCGTATCGCATACCCCGTATCGCATAGCAAACCCCGTATAGCATACCTGGCATGACGTCACAATTCAAATGACGTTCAGTTGCTGTGTTTCATGGTATAGGAAAAAATGAGTTCCCACTAAAAAAAATGTCCTATCATTTCACCTAAAATCGATATTTTTTCCAAAAATTATTACCCAGTAACTTTATGAGCGATTTTTATATATATAAAAAAAGACACAATAAGATGTAGAAATATATGAAGTTTATTTGGTCATAATTTTCGTGAAGTTTGTTTTCATTACCTGATGGATTAAACACAAATGCAATTTTTTATTGTTTAAATTTTGGTTAGACAACATGTAGATTGCAAATTTTTCAAGAAATATTTGTCTTGTTGTTCACCTCTTCAGCAATTTAAAATGATCATGAATGATATCATCGACCAATAAACATATAAACAATAAAACTTTAAACATTTCTACATCTTATATTTATTTGATAAATGTTAATTTTAGTTGAAATAATAGGACAGTATCGTTAGTGGGTGCAATTTAATACTTGGTCTTTAACATATATTGAGAATGTAATAAGATTATAGGGGCCATTACGATGTGGATATTAGGCAAATAAGGATGTCTATAAAAACAACAAGTCACCTGTAAAAATACAGGAAAATCATAATAGAAATGAGAATGGTAATGGGGAATGTGTAAAAGAGACAACAACCCGACCATGGAGCAGACAACAGCTGATGTCCACCGTCTTTGCTAGCTTATAATTTCAGACGATTTAAAAAAATGGATGTCCCATAAATCTGATTCTATTAAAATATATGATAAACAGAATAATACATGGCAAAATCCGTATCGCATGCTGTATCACCACTCGACCAATATCAGCCCTCAGGACCTTCGGCCCTCGGGACTGATATTGGTTTCTCGTGGTGATACAGCATGCGATACGGATTTTGCCATGTATTATTCTATATATATGTGTGTACACGTTCTATAATAGAACATGGTCAACATTTTGCCAATATGATATTTTCAGCATAATAAAAATCAATATATTTTACAATCGCAATTACAATTGCGATTATGTGCTCAGGACAGATTGCTTATATTATTATCGCGTTGTATACGAATAAGATCTGATTAAGTTGATTGAACACAGAGAGCTCTATATGGGTTTACTTATAAGGTACGGGTATTTCACAAATTGTTTTTTTTTCTACAGTGAAATTAAATTTAAACGACCAGAACAGTATCAAGTTATTTAAAATACGTACGAATTAGATACATGAAATATGTCAGCAAATGTCAAATAATTATATGATTATACAATTTGACTAAAACTTGTATTGCTGATTTTCGAAAAACATCAAAGAAAACTTTAAGAGGTACCGATCATCTTATTATTGTGTACCACATATACACGTTTCGTCTTCCAAAGACTTATCGGTGGCGTTCGAATCACAGTTAAACGACAAAATCAAGTACGAAATTAAAGACCATTGAAAAACATCGGTCGCATAATTGATGTTTACTTTCGAGTTGTTATGAAATTTTCTAAATTTCTAAATAATATTTGGTTTCTTATATAATTATAGACATAGACAAATTTGTTTTTGAGTATTTTCAAATTTGACTATATCGCTGTTCAGTAGGTTTTAATCGATTAAACGAAAGCAAATCCGGGTCACAAACGCAAACCGAGGGAAACACATTAACTTTTAAAGGAAAACAACAGAACAACCGAAACTCTGAACTGCAACAAAAATATACATAGAAACGGACTATAATTGTCAATGAGACAACTCTCAACTAGAGACCAACTAACATAAAAGTTATCATGTCTTTTGAAATTAGACTAGATTGCTTTGTTTGTTTGAATCAATGTTATTCTGCTATAGTTGAAAAGCTATTTTTTTTATATTTTGATAATTTTCACATCATAACTTCCGAGGATTGTTTTAAATGCTGATCACAGTTCTTGAATAATTCTTTGTTATGGACAGTTCCCACATAGTGGTTTTAAATTAAACACATTACTTCTTATAAAGCATCGAAGATCCAAATGAGACAATAAATTTTATTACGCCAATACGTATCCAAACAGACAAACCATGGCTAAAATGGAAAAACGACGAACAGATATAAGAATGAAAAACACTAATAATTACAATGAAAATAAAACAAGTTAGTGAACACATTATACATGTGCTTGTGTCAATTCAAGAGCCTGTAATTGGGTGGTAGTCGTTTGTTGATTTTTATTATATTTTGTTTTCGTTGACTGTTTTGCAAGGTGTGGTATTTTGTTCACTGTTATAGATAATTGGAGTGTCGGGCGCCCTCTAATATGTTAAACATCGCAGCATTCTGTATAAATCTAAACACAATACTGGCTGTGAACACATTATATATGTGCCAGTGAAAAGTCAGGAGCCTGTAGTTCAGTTGCTGTTGCTTGTTGCTGTTTGTCGTATGTTTTGTTCGTTTATTGTTGATCAGTATTCTCATTTCAGGGTCCTGTTTAATAGCTTGATATCGTTATAGGTTTTGCTCATTGTAGGTCGTATGATGATCTTTATCCACTAACCTTTCCGTAATTTGATATATGATAGACAGTTCTCTCATTGTTAGCTAAATCTTCTTATTGAATAGCAGGTGCTCTGGAATGGTCATCATTGTATGTTCCATTAGTGGGTACATGAATCGTCGTGTCACTCATTGTAAGAACAGTCACGGTATAAATCCCAATGTGTAATTTCACAATCGATGAAAAGAAAATAGAATAACTTTCGAGTCATCTAAGACCGTGTATGTAAAGTGCGGATCCTAAAATATTATTTTCACTGTATATGCCATAAATGTCTGATGTAGAATGATAAATAAACAGACGATTTTTTTTATTTTTTTTTAAGAAAATTAAGAAAATTAGCTAAAATGAATATGTTTAGCTATAAATAATACTAGTAAGACAATGTTAGAGATGTGAACGGGGTTTAACCTCGCTTTAAGCCATCCAGCTGTGAAATATAAACCGAAATAGTTGAATATTTAGGACATTTCACGAACAGATCGTGCAGGTGATTTAAAACTAGCAGATCAGATGTTGTTGCAGAAAAATATTCATTTCAACACAATTATTAAAGTTGTATAACGTAGAATAGGTTTTGTCATTCAGTTTCTTCATATTGAACTAACTTCCACTATGATGCTTTCTTTATGCGAGTCATGTTTACTGTCGAATAATGATACTATACTTTCAGTTTCTTTGTAGAGCACCCCAAGGGTGACTGGGGTATAGAAATATGGTCACTTGGTCTTCTCCCGACCGGCAGTAAAACGCTTGCCGAAGTGGGGCGTCCGTTTGGCTGTGCGGGATGTATCAAGTTCGCAGTCACGTCCGGTCAGAATGGGGACGTTAAATCCGATGCCTCGTGTCAAGAGAGTGCCACGCTCTTTGCACGTTAAGAACCCTTGCTACAACTCTTTGAGGGGTCCGTAGGTGGCCTGTTGCAAGGCAAAATTTCTGTCCCTATCCAATATACCCTCATTTTCCAGTGGCAGTTCAAATTTCTCCGACCATCATCCCAGATGGCCTCTATTGTGACAAGACCTACCTATTGTATTTATTGTGAACTTGTTCTCGTCCTGAATATGCATGAAATATTTGCCACTGGACGTTAAGCAACCAACAATCAATCAATCTTTGTAGAGCGACACATTAGTATTGTATATGCGGTGCATTTTCATTATATCATTTATTTGTTTTTATCTATTAAAGACTTAATTTAGCCGACTTGCTCAAACAATTATAGATAAAGTAAGAGAAGGATTTGATAAAGTTTAACTTGCGGAGGAAAGTTTGATTTAACACTCTAATAAATTCAATAGAAATAACAATTATTTCAAATGTATTCCATTTAATTTCTTATAAATCGTAGGGATCTTTATCCTTGGTTTTATTTATCCATTTCCATGACACTTAATCTTGATATCGATTAAACCGTTGGTTTTCCCGTTTGAAAGGATTTACAATGGGACCCTTTATAACTTGCTGTTTGATGTGAGCCAAGGCTCCGTGTTGAAGACCGTATTTTGACCTATAACGGTCTACATTTTATAAATTGTGACTCGGGTGGAGAGTTGTCTCATTGTTACATATGACATCTTCTCATATCTATCTATGGCTCAAACCGAAATGAGATGGGATAAAAAGGTATAAAAAACACACTACTTTTCAAATATATTTATAATGTCAAATCGTACAATTTTGCCTAACCGTTACTCGGATAGTCGTTCGACTGATTAACCGGTTAACCGGTAGTTTTATTTCATGTTTGAGAGCCTTACCTATAGTACACTACAAATGTTCGTTTTCATAATACTATGAATTTAAAAAATAGAGAATGAAAAGGGGGAATATGTCAAAGAGACAACAACCCAACTAAAGAGCAGATAACAGCCGAAGACCACCCACGAGTCTTCAATGACGTTTGTCCTTTTGCATTATACATGTTATAAGGATTGTCTGTGAGGAATACTGGCGAAGTTTGACTTTTAATAATCCAATACCACCGTATATACTATGGCGTTTATAATATATCTTCATATTGAAAAAATAATAAACCTTCTTGATCTCATCGAATTAAAATGATTCTTTCTCTTTCTCTTGATGTCTCAGAAAATACTGTGGTGTGTTTCAATTTGAAATTATTAAGCCTGTTGCATCAAGTATACAATAATTACATTCAGCTTGATTTTATTTCATTTTTTTTAATTGAAATTTCGTTTAAAGTATGGCAAAGCCTTGCACATTCAGATGTAGGTCTACGCAATATAAGATCGAAAACTAAAATAATGAAGTAAATCCTAAAATTTGATCGAATTACTGATTTAAAGTAACTATTTAAAAAAACATGTATACTACTCATGTTTACTTGAGCTCTTGCCCCGAGGTGATAGTGTGAGCCAAAATTTGTTCCTGTGAAAAAAGTCCCAGTGGAACTTATATCACAGAAAATATTTCATAGACAATTTCTATATAATTTGTTCAATCTCCATAAAATAAGTTTGTTCTATAAACTAGAAACATATTTATCTGGAAATAATGAACTTAATATTTGGGACAAAACATGTCACTTACCTAACTTAATATGTTATTTCACTTGATAAAAAAATAACCGTATGGAGAAGTTAAAAATATATATGGCGTTTTTACTACCTTATCAGATTCTGTTTATTGTCCATATGAAGTCAGATAACAAAGAGACGTCAGGACGGCCGGTAAGTAAATCCTGTTAACATTTTTGACAACAGTCGTGTTATTCATGGTAAGTATAAATTCGGTGATAAGTCTCATTCGATGGTGGCGCAATCGAAGAAAAGTGGACGAGATTATATGACTAATACGCACAGTATTGCAAGAATTAAGAAAAAGAATTTTAGGAATATTGTCATGCGTGACTTATATAATGTTCTAAGTGATGATTTCAACGTTCTTTCTTGGAACCATTGGTTCAGTTCAAACATGTTTATTTATAGGGGATTTGAAAACAAGTTTTGCAACTTGTATTAATCCCTTTTCACTTTGCGGGTGCGAGTGCTGCCTTGTAGCGGCATGAGCCTGCTCTTTTCGAAATCTGTAAGGGTGTCTTTAACGTGCAAGAGATATGGCTCTCTCGAGCACTTAAAACGGATCAGCCATGTATCGTCTCCTTCCGACGGACTACTGTATCATCGTTTCCTCAAGACCATAATCGCAAATGGTGTCAAGGGAGAGCCGAAAATTCAGTCCATGAAATTTTCATCCCGGAACGGGAATCGAACCAGGAAACTTGGTTTTAGTAGTCCGATGCACTAACCACTAAACCACGGAACCATTGGTGCTCCCTTTTAATTTCGAAACAGGTATACGCAATAGGTAACACCTTTATTACGGTTTCTGACAGAAGCGATCTTATCGTAGCAAGTTTGCGACATTTCTGAATTGGAACTGTTTTAGACAGTTCTACACTAGTACTAATTCTGACAATTCTAGCGTTTAACTAATTCTGACAATTTTAGCCTAGGACAGCGTCTAGCAGTTCAAATCTACTAAACTCGTTAAAGAACATTCCGAATGCCATTCGAATTCAATTGACTAATTCACATTGATTTTACCCTTTTTTTGCCCTTATACAAAAATGTGCAGAGTTTATCTTTGCTTTTAATAAAGAAATACTTTGAATGATTAAAGTTTTATTTTGTACTTTCTTTTTTACCTGTGAATAAGCTTAAGTAACAATGTAACCTCATGTTTCCAAAATATTCTATAGAAGCAACAAATGAAAAATAATGGTTTTTTGAAACACCCAAAATATATGTTTATTAAGACCCAGAATTGTTCTACTGCAATGAATTGTAAGATTAATTTCCTATAACGGTCAAATTCAACGGAATATTTTTTTCTATCCTCTTTCGTATGTAGCCGGATTATCTAATTGTTATATGCCTTCAACAATTCTGGTCGGTATTTTGATAAAAGAGGTTTTTTATACATTTTTCCGGCATTAGTATAGTTCTATGATGCATAGGTTTTAATCCAAATAAAAGGTTACGGTGAATTTATCGATTTATTTAAGAATCCTCTCGGTCATATATATAGGTCTTTTTGAGTTTTTGGTACTGACTTTTCATTTTGCATGCTTTGAAAACTCATACAGCAATTTCATATATAGTATGCAAGGGGCTGGCTTCAGTTCGCCCAAAATCAATACCAGACGCAATTATCAAACCAAAACAGACGAGTGGTGATCTCTATCAATAAGTCAAAATGTTTTCCAAATGTCGTGTTTAAATACGATCACAACTATCATGAGAGGTCAGAAGTTTACATTATATTACGGATTACAAATGTGTCGAGGTTTCTGATTGGATAACAACACAGAGATGTCAGTATATATTCAGGAAACTGCCGGGGTATATACAACGTTTTTATCCCCAATTGGAACCTCAAAAACGTCATCTTAACACCGGTTACTATGTGACGTAGTCATAAGCTATCAGACTGTCAGAGGTTCACAGAGGGAAAATAATGACGTGCTTCAGTCAATAATACATTTTTGATACAAAATCACGCAATTAACACTTTTAATTCTTTAATTTGATGTTAAAAGTGTTATTATTATATACACGATAAAATTATGTTCACAGCAAATTAGAAAATCCTTCACGTATGCCGAACATATCAGGTTAAGTTTTTCAATATATATGTGTTGTCAACAAATACCTGCACTGGAAAATAACATTAAGTCAGGGGTAATCCGTAATATATGTGTAATTCAGGTCTCAGAAAGGGTATATACTGTGACATTCCCGGCTTAGGGCTTATATCCCCTTCGCCTTCGGCTCAGGGGATATAAACTCTAAGCCGGGAATGTCACAGTATATACCCTGTCTGAGACCTGAATAACATATAATATTACGGATTACAAATGTGTCGAGGTTTGTGATTGGATAACAACACAGAGATGTCAGTATATATTCAGGAAACTGCCGGGATATATACGACGTTTTTATCCCCAATTGGAACCTCAAAGACGTCATCATAACACCGGTTACTATGTGACGTAGTCAAAAGCTATCAGACTGACAGAGGCTCACAGAGGGAAAATAATGACGTGCTTCAGTCAATAATACATTTTTGATACAAAATCACGCAATTTACACTTTTAATACTTAAATTTAATGTTAAAAGTGTTAATATAGATTATTAGATACACGATAAAATTATGTTCACAGCAAATTAGAAAATCCTTCACGTATGCCGAACATATCAGGTTGGGTTTTTCAATATATATGTGTTGTCAACAAATACCTGCACTGGAAAATAACATTAAGTCAGGGGTAATCCGTAATATATGTGTTATTCAGGTCTCAGAAAGGGTATATACTGTGACATTCCCGGCTTAGGGCTTATATCCCCTTCGCCTTCGGCTCAGGGGATATAAACTCTAAGCCGGAATGTCACAGTATATACTCTGTCTGAGACCTGAATAACATATAATGTACATGTACAAGCGTCCCTACGAAAATGTACTTTGTTTCATTGTTGTGTTGATGACACAATTTTGTAGTTTAAAAAGTTTAAAAAGTGGATTCAGGTCGGACTTCACAAACTCAGTTGACAGTAATCACTGTAAATGAAGCTCTTATATCACTTGGCCAAGAGGTAAAGATGAAACAGAGACAGTTTGGATAAAGTAAAATCCCAAAAATATCCATAGTCCATAATCAAATGGCAAAATCAAAAACACATCAGGCGAAAGGATAACAACTGTCTTATTCCTGACTCGGTACAGGTTTTTCCTTTTGTAGAAATAGTTGAAAAAAATGGTTTTATAGCTAGCTAAACCCCTCACTTCAAATTTAATGTTGATGTTTGTCCCATTGTTTATAATCACGGCGTATTCAATAAGTAGTTTCGTATACTAAAACGTAAAATTAATACTAAAACATTAAAACAAAACTGAACGTCACAAGTTATAATGTAATCCTTTAATACTACACTGTCATTTTGTTTTGTATACACTATTGTACGAGACCCAATATTAACAACTGAAAGTGTTGGTTAATAAGCTTTCTTTTTATAAGTTCTCGAATGTGAGTTGAAATAATATGATGAAATGTTACAATTAAAAAATGATGAATCTAGACAAACTTGTTGATTTTATATGATTGTATGACTAAATTGATGAAGATTTTTTTTTACATTTTTCCGGCATTAGAAAAGGTTCTATAATGCACAGGTTTTAATCGAAATAAAATGTAACGGTGGATGTATCGATTATTTTAGAATACCCCAAAGAGTAAACAATATAAAACAAACGAATACTTGTGAGGACTAGAATTTTTCAACGTCCATCTGTTAAATGTATTGAAAAATGTCACAATAAATGTTTAAATGATCATCAGTGAAATAAGGTATTGAAGGTAAGGAATACCTATTTAGACGTCTGTACGTGATCTTTCGAAGTTTTATTTAAAAATCATATAATACTATGTAATAAAATCTTAATTGCGTACTTTGATTTATTTTTGAAAAGTAATAATACTGTAAAAAGAAATATACACACGACAGACATATCTCTAGGATAGTAGACCAAAGTTTATATTTTTCAGAGATTCACTGTGTGTCTTTTCCTGTCGACACGTTCCTGTCTACTAGTGATGCAGACTCATAGAAGACCTGCTCACAACGAAAGAAAACAAGTTGGCAGTATTTTGTTATGGTGTGTCGCTAAATAGATAAATAATTAAAAGTTTGGTGACAACGTTGATTAACTTTCAATGTTCTTGGATTGAAGGATACCACAGATACCGTAAATTGTGTTTCATATCTTGACGTACATTGAGAAATTAACAATGTGGGTTGATTGAAAATACGTTCGATTTTGCAGTTGTGAATCAGCAGCGCATGCATATGGAAAATACGATATTTCGGGGCTAAATATTCCAATTATGAAGTCCTCCATAGAGTGTTACCTCTGTCCCTCTGGTATCTTTCGTCCCTCTTTTACTGATGGCAGGAAAGCTAATAAACAAGTTTCAAGCGATGAAGTTGTAATCATAACTATTGCTTCTTTTCCTCGCCTTGGTCGATGATTTTGTTTCTTGCCAAGACACAAAGGGGACAATCGTACTTATCTACCCTCTCCCAATTTGATTGTGTGCAGCTTGAATTGCTCGTTTTTTAATTTGCTGTTTGGTATTTGGGTGAACTGTTTTTGATTTTCTGTTTAGTCGTTGTATTGTATGTTTTCTTTTTTACCTGATGTTGTTTGCTGTTGGTATCTTGTTTTTTAAAATCTTTTTACATGCTAAGGTGTTTATAAACTTACAGTTGACATTATTATGCATGATAATAACTTTCAGTTTACATAATATGTTTGTACTGAAAGTCAAAATTAAAGTTACACATAATAAAAGAGAAAGACATGGATAAAACGTATCATATGTCCGAACGCAATTTATATATCAAAGCCTTTAACGGTATAACGATTTGGAGAAGATGTCCTCAGTTGAATTGCTATTGCACCGTCTTTGTTGAATTGTATACAACTCTGGAAAAAAATCCTTGTGCAGTTTTTTTCACTCATGCAGCACGTTTAATGCTGCAAAGTTCATCTATTTTGTTCGTTAAGACTTTTAAAAATATGAAATTAAAATATACATTGCCAAGTATGATAATGATAAATGGAAGCAGGTCGTGTCACAATTTAATGTTCGTATTTAAATCACGCGTAGATATACTGTTTATCTTAACAATTTAGAAATAAGTATTATTGATAACAATAAAACTTTCAGTACATAAGTTAAGTCAATATATGTATTTACTTTAACTCTTCAATAAGGCAACCGTAGTATAATCCATTGCTCTGTATCAGAAACCACAAGTTTGACACTTTTATGTCAAAGTCATTTCAATGTCTTCAAAAAAAGGGGAGACAAAAAATGATTAGTTCCAATTTTTTTCTGTTTCTATGAACTAGTATGTGATCTTGAAATTAGATTTAAAAAAAGTAAATAGAAGATACAGTTGTATCGCTGTATCAAAAACCTCAGGTTCGACACTTGTTTGTCAAAGTCATTTCAATGTCTTACGCAAAGAAGAAAACGTAGCCAAAACGTGCTAAGTTCCACTTGTTTTCTATAGAGTCGATTCTATATAGAAAAATTTAAAAGTTATCAAGACGGAAATCAAATACATAAATCCAATTAAGATGCTGTGGATTCGTCAATATCCATGAGATAATGATTGTCAGGGATTTCGTGGCCTTTCGTGAACTAAGAATTTTAATGTTCATGGGAGTAAAAGTGTTCGATTCTAAACATGTATAAAAATGTATAATGCAAACTTTTGTTTAACCACCAAGAAAATATTCTTAAAATACTTTTTCCTGATTATAACAAAAAAATTTAAAAACAAAAACAAATAAATCCAGAGATAGAAAAAAAAGACATAAAATAAACAAAAGACAGCTACATGTCTTCAAACACACAGCAAACTAACGACAACAATTTCCAAAATATACATGTATCTAGGGATCAACATATATTCTTCAACAATCGATAGTTTCTATACAATTGACCATTGCAACTGTCATACAAGTGAGAGGTTTAGCTAGCTATAAAACAAGGTTTTATCCACCAATTCTTCATAAGAAAATGTCTGTACCATGTCATGAATATGACAGTTGTTATCCTTTCGTTTGATGTGTTAGAGCTTTTGATTTTTTTTTTTTATCTTCTTATCATTATAAGGACTTTCCGTTTAAAATTTAATAGGAGTTTGTTATTTGTTGTTAATTTACTTTTATTCAAATAACGACCGAAGTCAACAACAGATTTGTCTTAAAAAGAACATATCAAGGCACTGCCATGAACATCAACTTCTTCAAACATCAAAAACATAGAGATAATACATATGAAAACAAATCATGAGGGTCCAAACCTTGTACAGGCACAAACATTTGTGTTTAGGTTAAACCAGTTAATTTTTTTTCATTATATCACTATGTTTATTATATTAATATCATTTATTTATTATAATAAGCATTATTTTCTTGTTTATCATTAACTTTATTATTATTTTCATTATTATTATTAATACATATATATACATTATATAAATATTTTTTTTTTTTTTTTTTATCATCATCAATTATATTATTATTATTATTATATTCATGTGCATTGTCCACTAAATTATAATTATGACCGAAGTCATCATCCACAATTTCATATTCCCCGTATGTTTTCTATTTTATCTTTTTATTATAAAAATCTCATTGAGCTATGCACATTTTTTACGAGTGCATGCATAGGTACTTGTATTGACTTTTTCAATAGTATTAACTGCATTTTTTACACATTATTCAGGTTAATGGTAAAATGGCTGGTACGTAACATACAGAAGTAGTAACTGAAGTAAAAACTAAGTGAAAATCCCACATTATACAATATATCCTTGATTATCACTGATGGTATAGTATAATTAGACTACAGTACATCATATTATATTATTTTATTGGGTTATAAGTATATCGTATTTCATAACAATAAAATCAAATTTTATTTGAACAAAATGCAATTCTAAAAACTGTAAAATTTTGGAAGCGCTTCTGGATAATACAGTAGTAAAATTTACGGGCCTTTAAATACTGTTCCATTTGGAAACAATGGGTACTAAAATATAATTCAGTCTTGTTGTCCATCTCCTATTCATTTAGTAAGTTAATGTCAAACATGACAGGCGAAAAAAGTGAAAACGGATTATCCACTCAGTTAACGGAGAAACCTGTGGATGAAAAAATTAAAAGGAAGAAAAGTAAAAGGTAGTCTATATTTAACAACATAATTTTCGAATATTGATAATAGTGTAATTTAGACTGGAAGAGCCCAAATCGGTATATTTAAAAACAAATGTTTCGAATTTGAAAAGGAATTATCTATAGGACAGATTCTGCAGCTTGGTTCTATCAGTGGCGGATTTACCGGGGGGCACAAGGGGCACGTGCCCCCCCAGTTGATGTCACGAAAATATTTTTTAATCACATTATTTTCTTGCGACACAATCTAATTATCTAGAGATGCCAGATGTGCGGAAATGTGAATTACCTCACAGCTTGATTTGACTTCCTTACGAGTTGGTTAATTGGCTTTAGTTTCAACATGTGAACATACACTGAACGAGTTTGTGTCTTTTTTATTATGATAATGTGTTTTAAAACTAAATTAGATCTGAAATACGTAACTATATATATCAATACACAATTGAGGACTTCTGTGCTGACATGAATTATCATTGATATGGTAATATTTATAAATTAACCGTCAACAAACAAATTTGAAACTTTGAACTAGTAAGGCTTTTCTACATCAGGAATATATTACCTTAGCTGTATTTGGCAAATCTTTTAGAAATTTTGGTCATCAATGCTCTTCAGCTTCGTATTTTATTTGGCCTTTTTAACTTTTTTGGATTCGAGCGTCACTGATGAGTCTTTTGTAGACGAAACGCGCGTCTGGCGTAAATACAAAATTAAATCCTGGTATATTTGATTAGTTTATTGAATACTAATACCATGAATACTATTACAACATAGAATAACGTTTTCTGTTATATGCTTTGTTTTACTTTTTGATTACGTTTTTTATGAATTCAATAGTTTTCTTATGATAATTATTTAGATTATGAAAACTCAAATTAAGTATTATATTCGGTATTAGAAATTTTACTATAAATAAATATATTCTCAAAGAGAAACATGATCATGAGCAGGTTCATTTCACTAGCAACATTGGAAGGGATTTGTTTTAATTCAGAAAATATGTTTTAAAAATAAATGGGAACTGAAAAACGTAACTATGTATATCAATACACAATTGAATACCAATACCATAAATACTTTTTTAATGGAAGACTCGCGTTATGTTTTTTCAATAAATTCAATGGTTTTCTAGCTATTTAGATTGTGAAAACTCAAATTTAATATTTTATTCGGTATAAGAAATGTTACTTCTACATGAATATAGAAATATAATTCTTATATCATATGCATACCTATAAATACTTGAATTGGATTGGTCAATTAGAATTTTTCTGTTAGTTTACACTTCGATAAACCATGTTTCCGAAACTACTTTCGTAATATATTCATCCGCGTTACACATTCTTGCAGGGATACTGGGACTTTCAGCAAATTGAGATTAAAAAACAAATGCATAACAGTTATTTCTATTCTAATGCATCATAAAAAAAACAAAACAAAAATGCCCTAAAGCTTCGAAAATGTATAAAAATAAAATTTAAATAAAATTCCGCGAAATTTCATTAAGGATTTGGCGAATTGACGTCATGGCAAAAGACGACGTCATACGAATGAAAATTTTCAAGAGAAAGATTATTTTGCTCCGTGTACGCTTCAAATTCAGATAACATCTAATTAAAATGAAGTTTTTGAAGTACATGTAGGTGCTATTTCATTTTAGATTCTGTTGAATTTATCGGACATCTATGGTTTTTAAAAAGTCAAGATGGCGGCGTACTCCTTCGTTACGACATGTCGTTGTGCTTTTGATGGTAAATATAGTAGCCATCAAACAAATAATGTAAATTAATAATCGCGTATGTATGGCTGAAAAATTATAAGGATTAAACACATTTTTTCCAGAGGTTATTGATGTGTAAACCGGGTCTCTACCGCACAAACTTGACATAAAAAGTCCTTCAGACTTTTATTCAGTTTGTTAGTTAATCGCCCCTGTTTACACACCAATAACCTCTAGAAATAATGTGTTAAATCCTATAATATTTTCAAAGACAAACAAGATCGTGAGCAGATGCATTTCACTATCAACATTGAATGCTAAATTATCTGAATATTTAAGCAACTTATAAGTGATCAAATTAACGTACTAAGTTTGTTCTTAATTAAATTTTCTGATTAGAAATTTTATCACAAAATAAAAGAATGCTACCTAAATCCCGTTTTTTCTTTCAGTATTAAAAGTCAAAGTAATGTATAGTTTTAAAGGAATAATATGATGATGAAGTTCTCTATTACAAAAGTAAAACTTCAGCATACTGGTGAATTCAGAATACTTGACTTCGTTTTACAACAATCACATTACGTCATTTCTCTGTTGACGGAGGCTGTCATATTAAAATATTGTATAGCAAAGTAGAGACGATTTCCATCAACTTTATAATATCGCATCTCGTTTTTAATAAAGATTTGACATTTGGTTTTCTCGTTTGAAAGGTTTTACACTTGTCCATTTATAGCTTGGTGTTCGATGTGAGCCAAGGCTCCGTGTTGAAGACCGTATTTTGATATGATGGTTTACTTTTTCAAATTGTGACTTGTGAATAACTGTCTCATTAACACTCATACCCTATCTTCTTACATCTATTTTACAAAATCAGCAAAATCAAAGAATACACGAAAACAGTCTAAACCAGTCAAAAGTTTAAATGATATATTAATGTATTTTAATAAATATCAATAAAATTCAAATTTAATTTAGTCCGACCTAAAAAAAAAAAGTAGATCTGCTGTTTAAACAATTTTGATATTTAATTGCAAATGTTCATTCATGTACATGTTTGTATATATTTATAATCAATATGTGACTGACACCCGGCGGAGACATTATCTAGTTTGTTAAACAGTTTAAACTTTTTTAGCATTGATGTCATGGTTGGGTTTGCCGAATTTCTAGCGACAACTGATTCGTGGATATTCGGAATTTGCTAAAATCGAACTTTAATTTTCTTCCAAAAGACTTTTTTCTGATATTTAATTTAGTTTGTAAAATTGATTTCCTTTCATTTCTGTTTGTCAAATGTCCAATGGCAACTAGTTACTGGATATTCAGGATGAGAATAAATTAAACTGTTGCATTGTAATTGATCACGTACGAGCTATGTTGTATTCATTGAAAGACAAGATATAGAGAGGTTACTTCTATTGTATCTTAATGAACGGATGTGGGAGAATATTCAGTCATCCCACACAGCATATGGTATTTTCATTAACTGACGTGGCTGGGTATTTATATATCCCAAACAGTCTATGCTATCTTTAATAACTGACGTGTCAGGGTATGTATACATTCCACACATATGGTATTTTCATTAACTGACGTGGCTGGGTATTTATATATCCCAAACAGTCTATGCTATCTTTAATAACTGACGTGTCAGGGTATGTATACATTCCACACATATGGTATCTTAATTATCAGATGTGAGAGAATATTCAGACATCCCACCTAGTAAATGGTATCTCAATTAACCGATGTGGCTTGGTATTTACATGTACATATCCCAAACAGTTTATGGAATCTTAATTAACTGACGTGGTATGGTATTTATACATCTCACATATTATATGGTACATGTATCCTAATTAGCGGAAGTGGCAGGGTATATATACATCACAAACAGTCTATGGTATCTTAATTTACGGAAGTGGCTGGGTATTTATATATCCTAAACAGTCTATGGTATCTTAATTAACTGACGTGGTATGATATTTATATATCCCAAACAGTATATGGTATCATAAATAACTGACGTGGCAGGGTATATAGACATCCCACACAGTGTATGTTATCTTAATGTACGGACGTGGCTTGATATATATATAGCGCCCAAAGACTATGTTACATAAATTAACGGATGATTGATTGATTGATTGATTGATTGATTGATAGCTGGGTATGTATACATCCCAAACAGTCTATTAAATCTTAGTTAACGGACGTGGCTAGGTATTCATTCATGCCGATCAGTCATATAAAATCGCATTTAAATTGTTGTTTACTTTTTTATTTTAATTTCATTGACTACTTTTGTCAGTAGCACATTTTGAAAAATCGAACACTTCTAAGTTTATATAATAACTTAAAGAGTTAACCTTGGATTGATTAAGTCGTGTCTGTATCTATATTTCGTAGACAATGGACATAAATATATCTGACAGGTAGGCTTCTCCTTTGTCAATATTTTGATACCTATATGGCACTTTATTCTCGACTTTTATTTAACTTTCCATTTAAATTGATAAACAAATGACATTTTCGATGATTTGTTAAATTTACATTCAAGTACAGTCATCCCCCTGATTGCAACAAAATCACTGTTTTGTAACTAGTCTTAAAACGTGTTTCTAAAAAGTAATTCGAATTATGTAATTATATTATGTACTATAAAATCGTAAACATGTACAGATATTTTTGTAATTGTTTTTCATGAACGTACATGTAAAGTAGGTATGGTAAGATGCTTGACATGATATATATCAAAAAGTCAGAGCTAGAAAATCAGAACAAACTAGTTGAACACAAACATGTGTGTAATATTTACAGTGACTAAACATTTTAAATATTTATATCCTGATGGTGAAATACTACTATACACACTTAAAACATTAAGAGAGTCGATGATAAAAAAAAATAGAGGCTCCTATGTGTTAAAATGATCATTTAGATGTATATTGCCAGCTTACAAAAGCTATTGTTATCTAGTCTCTGGTGATCTCCCTTTTAATAAAAAATCCTAGAATATGGCATTACAACTCAAAATTCATGACATCATTTCAAGGAAATATAACAGCTCAACGCTTCATTGCGCTAGTTGCTATTGCTGTTGCTATACTATATTATTGAAAACCGGAACTATTAATACGCTGTAAATATGTAATATTATGCAGAAAACAATATGTTTACTTAACTAATAGAGTACCTTTACCCTTTTTTGCATAGTCGCCCCCACTCTCGGAGCTTTAAAAAAAATAAAAGTCTACGAGAGATGAAAAAAGAGGTCAAACTAATATATATTGTCATCTTGGATAACAGTATGTATTGTCTCCTCTACATTGAACATCAAATAATTTGAAAAGAAACTTTGTTTATTTATAAAAAATATATTAATACTTGTGTTTGTCCTCCTGGCTAGTGACTTCTGTAACCTCTCTCCTTGGTTTGTATATATTGTAAATAGTTATTGTTTTTATCTCTGTACTGATGTAATGCATTGGCGTTATGAGAATAAAGATATAAGAGAAAAAAAATACTACGGGGATTCAAGAATTACAAATTTTGCAATTAGTTAGAAGACCTGTTACAGTAGCAAATGAAAACTATGTTGAGAGCATTGTTGATCCATGGTGAAAATAGTTCTGACTTTCTCGAAATGTTTTGATAGTTTAAGACAGCAATATTCATTTTTCCAGGCAAAATGTGTTTGTGTATACACATAATAATTACAAATATTTAGTATAGAACCAAATATCTCTTTTCATACTGCTAGAGACTTTGCAAACGTACTGTATGTTATGCTCTGTTGTTGACAATTGGTCCGAGAACACAATTATTTCGTAGTGCATTTCTTTTAGAACATAAATGAAAATTAAAAAAATCCCACCTGCGCTTTCTCAAAGAAACTTTTACAGTGTGTTGTACAACTTTTGGGACAAATTATATCAAAATTATAGAAAACTTCATCGGCTCTAACTCAAAATATGGACAATTTTATGTTTAGGGCGTCTTGAAATCTTTTGACAGCTTCCGAAGTGCTAATTTTCAACCTTTTTCAGCTGGACCTAATCACTACTTTCCTTTAAAATTCTGGACCCAAATTGTTTTACAGTGTAATTTCACCCCCCTACTTGCAATTTGAGGCATTAAACATGGAGAAATGAATTTGGAAGGGGTATAAAAATTAATGGCAAGTAACCCACTGTCAACACTAGGGAGTATATTCGTGAACAACGAAAATC
The DNA here is from genome assembly GCA_037788925.1 of Mytilus galloprovincialis. NCBI lineage: Eukaryota > Metazoa > Mollusca > Bivalvia > Mytilida > Mytilidae > Mytilus > Mytilus galloprovincialis. Next base: position 50,893,254 of record CM075341.1, read on the forward strand.
AAGGGACGACAAATCAAGGGACGACAATTGTGGTCTCGGACCAATTGGTTCCTGTGAGTTTGAACACGAGATTCCTTTAATACATGACTTGATGTAGTAAGAAAACTCGATTAAATAAATGTGTATACAAGACATGTTCTTCATAAACGAAACAGAAATACAACAAAACTTGAAATACGTACTAATTTAAGTTCAAATATGAACATGTATATGTTTCATAAGTGCTTTCTTGATAAAAATATTTTTTTTAGAATTTAATAACATTTTAATATAATCATTGGTGTACATTTACATATAATACAACCTCGTGATAGTCTAATCAATCTTAAAGCAGTAAATCTTATCTTTCGTTGCCATTTTAATTATTTCAAACCAAGAAAACACATACAAATTAACTTTACAATAAAAATGCTTTCCATAGAAAATGTCTGTGGTAACAAGTTTAAGTTGTTAGTATTGTCTCTGAATCCCAATTTTATTATTTTTGACGGAGAAAACACTTTTGAAGAGAAATTAACTAAAAGATAAAACCTTTTTGTGGTTACAATTATTTGATTAATTTTACGTTAAATCAATATAATTTTTAACGACTTCGAATTTTTATTCACCTTAATTCGAACCGGAAAGCTTCGAGTGCAATAAATTTTGTAGATATTTACTTATATTAAATAAACAGGATTAAGTTTAATTTATTGAAGCATTGTTCAATCGTTATATATAAAGTAAACAGGTAATTAAACATCACCCCTTTACTTCAAAATTTCTATAGTGCGCGTCCTCAAAAATGGGTACTGCAAAAGAAACTAGAAATGGAAAAAAGAAAATGGTCTATAGTCCGAGTACGAAGAGTCTTGCAGACATGGAAAAGAACATTTTTGGTGATACAAGTCTTGTGACTAAGTTTGACGAGCATAGGAAATCTAAACTCGAAAGAAAAAGCAAGTGGTATCGGTAAGCATAGCAAAGCATAATAAGCTACGTGTTTTAAGTGTCACTCTTGGCAAGTGTCAATACATATTTTATTATAATATAATAAACGGATAGCAACATGGGAATATCTATAGGAGCACATGTATGCCATTCCATATAGTTGAAATTGTTAACATTTACCGCGTAATTGATATACGCAATAACTTTTTAACACCATTTTCAATAATTGTTGACGGCTATTAATGACGTATGTGCAGATAAATAATAACAAGATATCAACATAATTAATAAATGTCTTTTATTTTCACTGGGGTAAAGCTGATGACCGTAACTGCATTCACGGTCATCCCAAGATGTCGGATGAAAAAGTAGGTCGGTATCTGTATTATCTGCTACAGTGTGTCTATATCATTTTATTTACAAAGTATACATTGATACGTAGTAAATTTATAAAAGATTCACACAGAAATCATTAATTACTACCGAAAAATGTTCAGGAAACGCGAAATTCAATTTGAAAAAATCGCTAAGATGTCCGTAAATCATTATCAAAATATTTTCAAGATGACCGTAACATAAAACAAGGATGACCGTGATTGGTAAACAGATGACCGTAACTTGTAAAAGATGACCGTAATTTGTAAAGAATGACTGTAATTTATAAATGATGATCGTAACTTTTAAATGATAACCCTCAATTCTAAGAATATCCGTATTTGTAATCATAGCTTTTTGTTGTGTTTGTCTCAATAGGGGCTTAGTTTGCGGATAAACATGTTTCATCAATTTATTTTTAACTAGTTGCCGTATTTTGAGTTCATGACAATGATAGTAAATTGCAAATTTCTCGTAAAGCAATCAAATATTTATTGATAACGACTTTAAAATTTTAATACAAATTGACAGAGATACGACGAAAAGTTGAAGAAACAAGAATGTGTCCCTCTGAGGTTTCTCTAGTACATGCCTCATCTACACTATAACTTTCTATGTTCAGTGGACCATTAAAATGGGAAAAAACTGTAATTTGGCATTATGATTAGAAAGATCATATCATAGAAAACATGTGTACTAAGTTTCAAGTTGATTGGACTTCAACGTCATCAAAAACCTCCTCGACCAAAAACTTTAACCTGAGGTGGGACAGACGGACGGACGAACAAACGAACGGACGCACAGACCAGAAAACATAATGTCCATGAATGGAGCATAAACAAGAATGTGTCCAAAGTACACGGATGCCCCACTCGCACTATCCTTTTCCATGTTCCATGGACCGTGAAATTGGATAATTATCTAATTTGGCATTAAAATTAGAAAGATCATATCATAAGCAACAAGTGTACTAAGTTTCAAGTTGGTTGGACTTCAGCTTCATCAAAAACTACCTTGACCAAAAACTTTAACCTAAAACTCCCACTTTCATTTTCTATGTTCAGTGGACCGTGAAATTGGGGTCAAAAGTCTAATTTGGCTTAAAAATTAGAAAGATCATCTCATAAGCAACAAGTGTACTAAGTTTCAAGTTGATTGGACTTCAGCTTCATCAAAAACTACCTTGACCAAAAACTTTAACCTGGACGGACGGACGAACGGAGTCACAGACCAGAAAACATAATGCCCCTCTACTATCGTAGGTGGGGCATAAAAACACTAATCAAACATATAAATATCCGGTAATCGAGCCTGTGTGTATGGTTCCAGAGGCAGCAGATTAAAATCTTAGTTTGTCTTGATATATGAATAACATTGCTGTATATACAAATTGACAAGGTTCCCCTCAGTGGTGGATCCAAAGGGGGGTCCAGGGTTTGAAACCCCCTTTTTATTTTCCGATCAGTGCATTTGAATCGGGACACATAGTTTGAACCCCTTTACCCTGGGTTGGGACCCCTCTTTTTTTAAAAATGGCTTAATCCGCCCCTGCCCCTTGTGATACGCTATACGCACAAGACTATTTTAAGGATCTATTTTGCTGGAGCTCGCCTTCACTAGTTTGGTCGTTGTATTTTAAAAACAGGTTCTGTTATTTTACTTGCAAGACAAAAGAGAAGACAAATCAAAGACGATATAATATCAATGGGTGTACATCCATTGGCATTTTTAAAAAAGTGCATTTATTATATGTCATTACAAGGAATTCCAGAAATAAAAAAAAAAACATCTTTTGTCTTTTAGTTGGAGGCTGTGCAGCACACTTTTTTTTTTTTATTATACTTGTAAGGTGTCATTTAATCGCGCTTTTGTTGCATGTTTTCCCCACTTTTTCATATGCATGCCTTGTTGTAAGTTCATTTTAAAAATTATACCCTCTACCGTAAAAAAGATATATATGGTGAACTTTGTATTTAAAGTACGTCATATTTTCTCCTACCTATAGGATAATACTCTCATATAAATGCGTTTTATATCAACACCATTAATCATTTGATACAAAAAAGTAGTTATATCAATACGGATATTTCTTAGAATTGACGATCATCCTTTAAAAGTTACGGGCATCATTCAGAAATTACGGTCATCCTTTACAAATTACGGTCATCTTTTAACAAATTACGGTCACCCTTGTTATAAATTGCTGATTCTGTTACGGTCATCTCAATTGTGATTTACGGTCATCTTAGCGATTTTTTAAAATCGAATTTCCTGCTTCATGCACATTTCTCGGAAGTAATTTGTGATTTCCATGTAAATCTTTTATAAATTTACATCGTATCAATGTCTTCTTTGTAAAGAAAATGATATAGAAACACTGTAACAGACAAAACAGATACTGACCTATTTTTTCATCCGACATCTTGGGATGACCGTGAATGCAGTTACGGTCATCAGCTTTACCCCAGTGATTTTACGGTTTTCTTTGTAATTTGTCAGTGACTTGAAAGTTTATTCAAAAAAAGGTGTAGTAAAAATAAGATTGCAAATCTATCAAGAAAAATTGACAGGACACGGCCATTGTGGCTTTCGAGGTGGCTCTGCTTAGTCTCTACGATTACAACTAATTTTTATTCAGTACTTCACATCCTATTCAACTACATGTACGTATATCGTCAGCTGAACCTGATTAAGTGTACTCCAAAATATATGTGGTGCGTTTGAAATGTTTTATTTTTTGCTTTTGAATTTGTTTCTAATCGGATAATACTAACGGTCCATTAGCACATCTAGTAGTACCTTGTAAAACTATCTAGGAAATTGCTTTCAGTGTGCAAAAAATGAATGTTTTTTTTCAAGTACACTCGAATCAAAAAAGATTTTGAATCCAAATGAAGCAATTTACTATTCAGAAAATCAGAATAAACAAAATGTAGTCGGTATAATTTAGGAGAATAACATTGTTAAATCAATATTGTATGAGTAAGTTTTATAATTTTATCCAACTTCCGAAGTAAGATTGTCGGCTTTCCTGAAGGCTTTCAAAAGTTTTACGTTTTACGTAAACTCACTGTGCTTAAACGGCTGTGGGTAACTTAAGTTACCCACAGCCCAAGATGGAGCCGCCTTGCGTCGGTTAGTTACTTTTCTTCTATAGAATAACAATACCACGAATGCATCAATTAAACAACTGAATTTAAAAGTTGTATTAATCGTTTAGGGAAACCCCTAAACTGGAAAGGTGATTAAATTCTACAAAATAAACGATCACAGCACGATTTTAAAAACACTTAGGTACATTTTGTATGAATTAAATATCAACGAGTTTAGAGTCCGCCATCTTGGGCTGTGGGTAACTTAAGTCACCCACAGCCGTTTAAGCACAGTGAAACTGGAATCCGCTTGTTTTACGCTTCACTCAAACTATGAACAAAGTGTAGTAGTCTGCCGAGAACCAGCTTAACGTTTAACGATTCCAAAGTTTACGAGTTCCGTTCGTTGATTTATCGTCATATCCATATTGTAATTTATAATCATCGATGGAAACAAAATAACACTTCACAGTACAGTACTCAGTACGAAATGTAGAATGGGTTGTTTATTGTTTTATAATGTTTTATTTTATTTTACTTTATTTATAACAATGTTTACGAATTACGAAATAATAATGAGTATTTAAAACTTATTTAGATTTTCGAGTTGCAAGACTTAATTGCAAAGTCTTCACTTTTCCGCAGGTTGCAACTATTGACCTTCCGAACAAACCATGACTGTTTTTAGTGTCCAATTACAAAAATATTGAACCAAATTGAATGATTTGGTTATAGTCTTCCATGTTTCGGGAGGGGTGTTGGGATCACGCTAAAATGTTTAATCCCGTGGCATTTTGTAAATGCCTGTCCCAAGTCAGGATCATGTAGTTCAATTGGTTGTCGTTTGTTGCTGTGTTACATGTTTGTTTTCGCTCATTTTTTGTACATTAATTCAACTGTTAGTTTGCATTTTTTTTTTTTTTTTTTTTTACATCTTTGATTCCAAGGACTTTTATAGATGACAATGCGGTATGGTCTTTGCTCATTGTGGAAGTCTGTAGGGTGACCTATAGCTGTTACATGTAATGTATGCGTCATTTGGTCTTTTGTTGAGAGTTGTCTCATTGGCAATCATACCACATCTTCTTTTTTTATATTTACTAAATTGAATATAGAAATATTTGACTGAACTGGTTTTCAGTTTGAAGTTTATATTTCACTTTGAACATTTTTAGTTGTCCGGAAATTTTTGGCAAGCTGGACACATCGGAATTGATAGTTCCTCATCCATGAATTGGTGAACTTAGTTATGAAAAAAGCTACTAGCACTATATATGATAAACAAAAACTACTAGCATAAGAAATAAGGAGACGTTATTTTAACATGCATTCGATCATAAATTATTTTTATATTTAACAAAACATACATGTATGTATAAACTAGATGACAAAATTTAAAGGCTTACATCTCAGACTTTGTACATACCTATATATTATTTTAACCTTAATATTTACTTCATTTTTAAATCAAATAAGGACCACTGTGTACCCTCCTTTTTTGTGTATTTGATTTGCTAGCCTATATGCAATATAAATAAAAGTTAAACTGTGTCAACATGCTTACATGTATGTAATAAACAAACTAAATCGTAAAACACATCACTAAAATGCAGGTTAAATCGTGAAATAAATAGTCAGACATTGTACGTAATTACCTATGTCCTACATTTGTATGTCAGTACATATGCATTATGTAATATATAGTGTGTGAATTTCTATACCAGTTGAAAAAAAATATTATTTAGAATAGTATCCTAGCATAACTTTGTATTACCTATCGTGCGAAAAACGTTTAAAAAGCTTAAGATGAGGTGATAAGTAGAGAATACTATACATACGTAACCTTACGATGGCACGTGAACTAAAATGCCACTTTTCGAACTATAAGAAGCTGTATGTGGACTTTTTAAATATCTATCGAAATCTTATTTTCTATAGATATATTGCATGTCCATTAGTTATTAAAACCTACATGGAGCACATTCTAATAAAAAAAGAGGCGACAGATAACAAAAGTCATATCAAACTCATAGGTCGAAAACGTCTTTACAATGTCGTGGCAAAGTACGAAGAGCGACCAAAGGCAAACAACACTATAGTCTATACAAAACACAAAATAGAAAACTTAAGACTGATCAACAGTGAACCCTATCAAACCCGGGGGGATATGATCAGATGCTTCAGACTTGTAAGCGGATCCTGCTTCATATGTGGCACCCGTCGTGCTATTAGTTTTTACTACGATACTCTGTACTAAAATTAGAGAGCGAAGTGTAAAAGAGGGACGAAAGATACCAGAGGGACAGTAAAACTCACAAATTAAAAACAAACCGACAACGCCTTGGCCAAAAATGAAAAAGAGTTTAAAGAGTAAAAAAAATATCGAAAAACAAACGTACATTTTTTGTATCTATATACAGTTATTATAAATGTGTTCTCGTTTTGAATATGCTAGCATGCCATGTTTGCCGCTGAACTTTAAGCAAACAATAAACAATCTTACGAATATATTTTACAACATCTATAATACTAAAATAACGAGGTCCAATTTGTCAGCCGTCATGGGGTAAAAAACGACAAATCAAAGAATTCAACTTTATAAATAGCTAAGATAGGACTATGGTGTAGATTATAAATTTCTCCTCTCCAGACCCTTTAGTTTTCCACATAATTAATTATGCCAATAATTAACAAGTTCCGGGTCGAATTCGATACCGATATCAATAGTATATTCACCTGTTACCTATTACCTTATCTGTACATGTACGTTCCGCATCTGACAGACGCACCACCAAACGGTGTACTTAGGATTTTGCTATATACACGGGTCATAATCACAAGGTTGACACTATAAAATTCAATCATTGTCACATTGTTTCCTATTGTAGTATTTTAATTAGTATGACTTTCTAGGATGACAATACGAATACTAAAAGTCTGGACTTAAAATAAGGCGTATAGGTACAGTTTTCAATTTGTTAGCTGGCATGACGTAAAACAGCGAATCAAAGAATTCAACTTTATCTATAATAATATAGGGTTATTGCATGAATATTGGGGAATATTGTCCCGAGTAGAATTTTATATTGCACGAGCTTGCGAGTGCAATATATGTTCTACGAGGGACAATATTCCCCAATATTCATGCAATAACCCTTTTATTGTATAGCAATATAATATTTGAAAGTAAAAATTGGTTTAAACTAAGATTTTGTTATTGATGACGTCATGAATTTTGACGATTTATTGCACTAGTGCAATATTAGAATTTATTGCACGCTAACTTTTGGTTACTTTCTGTGGGAAATATAATATTGCTATACAATAATAACTAATATAGGACAATGCTGTTGATTAAAAAAATACTCCATTCCATTGTTTTCTAAATAATTAATAGTACCAATAATTGATAAGTTCCAGGTCGACGGGTTCAAACAGAAAGATTTTGAAAGCAGAGAAAACTGTACATCTTTAATCAGCATGACTTTTCAGATGACAATACCAATACTAAAATGAGGCTTACGAATAGTTACATGTATGTACTTTAATACAGTCACGGACCCGCGATATTACGGGTGTGTTCTAGTGATAATTTAAAATCCGTGCGTATTTCGTGCCTTTATGATAAAAAGCAATAATAATCGCGTATGTACATTTATAAAACTGCACTGAACATCGCAAACAAAAACTGGAAAGACAAATAGAAAATGAATAACAGAAGGTTTGTTGATAGTTATCCTACCGTCCAGTGGCATATATTTCATAATTAAAATTAACTTCAAATCAATACTTATACAAAACATAAGGTTCTTCAATGATAGAGATAATGGGGGTGATATATGTCAGTTACATTTGAAAGTTTAAAAAAATATGGATTTGAATTCTAAACAGATTACCAATCATAAGAGTTGTTTCGACATTTTTGTAAGATATACTGAACGTAGACCTCTACCTACACGAGGTTTAAGTTTTTATTAATGTCCCTATTCTGACTGGACTGTGTTGTTATACACACCGCACAATCACTAGTGCCTTTCTTGTATTTTACTGTTGCATGAGTACTAGTACTCCAGATTACAATATTTCAATGTGGTTGGAATTAAACATGTTTAGTTAACAAAAGTTAATCAATATAGTTATGATCTTTTTATTTAGTTCCAATGACAAAATTACATCCAAAACAGCCCGTTTTTTTTCGATCACATTACATCTACCGCATGTCATACATTATAGTATTAGCAGGTGGTATACAATTTGACATGCGTTGAATAAAAAACCCACATTTCAACTCTGGTGACCACTTAACATGCATTACTATCTAAAATTTTACATAACATGTCATTTATTAGCCATAATTAATTATTCAATTTTATATTTAAACGTTTTCAAAAAGATTTGCGAGTAATAACAATTTCAGATGAAAAGAAAATGAACATGCAATTAATTAAATGATAATGAAGTTTCCTTGTTCGTTCAAGAAACTAAGATAATATTATAATAACAAAGGAAAATTATAGCTGTTGCATGCAAAATGTTTCACATCACAAAAGTCATACGTGATCAGATGAATCTAATACAGAGATGTTGACTTGAAAACTTAAGCTTGTATGTTGTCCTCTAAATGTCTTTTGGTTATTTTTGACATTGGTATGACGTTTACTCCAGTTCTCCTAATATGCATACACGCAATTGAACCCCTCAACAAAATACATCACAAACACATGGTTATTTTGTCGGGTTTTGATAAGTTGAAAAACCTTTAAAAGACTAACAAATGATAGCTTGTGTTTACTATATACATTGTATTGACCATTGTTACACAACATATATACGTTGGAGGAGCAACAACTTTCAAGAGGGTTATTTTTCTTTGTCTGAGTAAGCACCCTCTCCATTTTTTAAATTTATATTGTCATTCCCTTTCTCTCATATGATCCAGTCTTTTTGACTGCTAAAAAGAATTTTTACTCAACCATTTTACTATGCTTTCCATGAGATAAGAAAGCAAATCGGGGATGATATCATCCTCTTAATCGCAAAATCGTTCAAATGCTATTACTACCATATCAATCAGTTATACAAATTAAGTCAAAATTAACACTGATACGGCGTTAAACGGCAGTCAATCAATCAATCAATCTATTGTAGTTCTACACAGACTACGAGTGATTGTGTTTTTCTCAGAGAAAAACAACTTCAAGTTGGAAAGTTTTTCTTTAATACCAGATTACTACAAAAACAAGTGCAGTATTATAGCGGGTTATTTTCGCGGGTGTAAAATTTCGCAATTTTCAATGAATAAGGTATACGAAATATTTTAGCGGTTATCATTTTGGCGGATTCAAAACTTTTATCAGTACCTTTGCATGTATACTTTTAAATTGGCGGAATTATTTTAACGATTTTGTTCTATCTGCAAAAATAAGCGAACATTTACACACCGCGAAAATAACTCGCTATACGATACTGTTCAAAGTGAGATGGTAGGGTACCTTGAGCACGTGCTGTTCGCAGTGAATCGGTGTCGTATTGCTATTATTTAATCTGTAAATGCATGTATACATTACAAATTCAGTGAATTTACCTCGATTGACAATTCGTAAATTGTATACTTCGATCAAAAGAATTGTTGGTTTGCAAGTACCTAAATCTAAAGTAACCTTATAAATTATTCATTGTTATTAAAAAGCCCCAAAGTATTATTTAAACAGAAGCAATAAAGTAATGATAACATGTGCAGCTAATGCATTAATGGAGGAAATGAATGATATATCAAAACAACACAGGTAACAACAAACGCCTCTAGAGTTAAACGTACTGAAATATACTTAGTTTAGTGCAAACAGCTTGTTTTAGTTGTTGGTGACTCCAGGGTATTTTTTTATCTAGACCTATATCGTTTTAGTTTTGTGTGTGCCTTATTTCAGAATTCGACATGGACTGACATCTGTACTAAACTTTTTCATCAAACAGTATTTTTATTACATGTCTTTATCTATAATATCAGTCCCGATATCCTGCCAATATTCACAGATATACATGTACATAGCCCGGGGTGTTTGTTAGTCGAGGTCTAATATGAGGTCCAGGAATCCTATCTTTACTACATGTATATATATATATCCCAAAACTCCTTTTCAATAGACGCGTATTATTTCCCTCCCTAAAAGAATCGAAATGAAAAATGTGTTAGGAGTATCAAGGGCATACGATACAGTTTTGATCCCGTATTTACATTGTCTCGTCGTGTTTTAAACCGAAAGTTGAGGCGTCATAAGCTAGGAAGCATATGCCTTCGCACAAGCTCAACGTGACCAACTGTTATGATATGGGTTGCGCATTTAAACGCTAAATGAATAAAAAAATATATTCGAAATGGACGTTGATTAAAGTTAGAAAATTTACAATTATAAACAGTCGAAATTCGTATACAAATTGTTCTTTATTTTTTCTCTCCCTGATTAAACTTCCCCAATGGGTACATTTTACACGTTCCTAAAAATGCATTATAATTCTTGAGACTTAGTGGACATGATAATAATCAAATGTTTTAAAGACTTTTGCATTGATATGCACATTTTTGTAATTCAGACCAAAAAGCATATAAAATTCATATTTTTTTTAAAGACATTGAACGAAAGATAGTAAAAACATACATATGTTAACGGATTTCTTGTATTGGCCTTATATATAAATCTAAAGGTAATTTACTACTGTTTTTTTTCTCGGCACATCGATTACTCTAACATTGACCGATATTTAAAGTACATGTACATATATACATGTATATATATATATGGCTTTGAACCAGCTGTCAGATAACTGCGAGTACTCTCAGATTTGTTCATTGTGTCTTTTTGTGTTTGGATGTATAAGTACCTGGCTACGTCCACTTGTATTTTTTGTCCTTCTGATGAGTTAAGCCTTTTTCAACTGATTTTTATAGTTCGTTCTTATGTTGTACTGTTATACCACTGTCCCAGGTTAGGGGGAGGGTTGGGATCCCGCTAACATGTTTAACCCCGCCACATTATTTATGTATGTGCCTGTCGGGCCCAAGTCAGGAGCCTGTATTTCAGTGGTTGTCGTTTGTTTATGTGTTACATATTTGTTTTTCGTTCATTTTTTACATAAATACATGTAAGGCCGCTAGTTTTCTCGTTTGAATTGTTTTACACTGTCTTATCGGGGTCTTTTATAGCTGACTTCGGTATAGGCTTTGCTCATTGTTGAAGGCCATACGGTGACCTATAGTTGTTAATGTCTGTGTCATGTTTGTCTTTTGTGGATAGTTGTCTCATACCACATCTTCTTTTTTATATATACAAGTTATTTATCACATGTGCGTCAACGAACGACAGTCATACAATGTATGTATATGTCTCTTAACTTTCGAGGCATATCAGAGGGTCTGAGTGGGGTTCACACAATAGAAAATAATAAGCAAAAAGTGCAGATTATAGAATAAACAAAAAGAATATAGAAAAATAAGCTAAAATAAATAAGGAAAAGAAAACAAATGGGTGATAACATAAAGAATGAAGGGCCTTTTGTTTTGTACATTAATTAGGCTGTTTGTTTTTTCGCTTGTATTATTTTACATTTGTGATTTTGGGAATTTTATAGCTGACTTTTCGGTGTGGGTTTTGTCCATTGTTGAAGGCCGTATGATGATCTGTAACAGTCGATATTTGTGTCATTTGTTCTCTTGTGGACAGTTGTCTCATTTGTAATCATAACACACCTTTCTTTTTCATAAAAAATCATAAATAAAGAATAAAGAATGAAGGACCCGCATTCAGATCCCAATAATCAGAGATGACAGATACAAATATGAAAATAGAAAGTACATATGCATATGTTCTCTGCTTGTTTTACATTAGCATTGACAGTTTGATATAAATCAAAAGTTAGTAATTTCCGTATTAGATCTATATGAATCAAGTTGGTTTCGGGTAATCTATAACTGCAATGTGACCGGAAAGGTATAATATTAACTTTAGAGCCCAGAAGAAATGTTTGTATATGGAATGATACTAAAGCCTGCATAGTAGTGGGGGTATGATTTGACATCGTTTTCTGTCAGTTTCATTAGAATGGAGATAACAATATTGTATTTTAAGCTCAGACGGCATCAATTGTTGATTTGATGGTCGCAAATATCCGTTTACTGTCTCCGCAAACGTGTCGCCAGTAAACTTAATTTGCGACCATGAAATCACCAATTGATGCCTTCGGAGCTTAAAAATACAATTCAGTTATTTCCTAAGTATAGTCAAATCCACGCTTTGACAATTCGGCATTGAAACGAATAATTGGAGGGATAAAATAAGTTTATTTATATAGCAGCTAGGACCCTTGATTATGTATTGTATATCGCACAATCACAGTTTAATGTTTATATGATAGCCAACTGTCAACGTTTCGTTATATATTTAGACGTTTAATCTAAGTGCAAACTTTTAAGTTTTTTTTTTATCTACATCTCCTCAAGCGCGAATGCGAAAATTAAAGTTCATTGTCCAATGTTGAAGAATATACACACGAAGCAAATTGTAAAAAATGACTAATTTTTCATGTCAATCAAAGTCTTAAACCATTTAAAATACAATCTAATTTTATATTCATTTGTCAAATTTGTAAAATATGTCCAGTGTGAATGAAAGTGCCATCACTCTAATACATGTAGGTGCAAGGTCAAACATAAATAGTTTAATTATTAAAGTGCATGAATTATTGGTAATAGACACGTGTGCAATAATGAACATCAAAGACGTTGTTGGTTAAAACTGTATTTTGGCCCTCGTAAATTGTAACCAGTTATGGTTGATTAGTTTTAAACATATTCATATATAGTTGATTGGGAAACAAGTTGTTACAACTTATATTATATTTAAGAAATAATTCATGGGGGCTTGAATATATCGTGATTTTACCACGGGTTGGCCCTTTATGACAAATATTTTACCCCTGAGCGATAGCGAGGGGTAAAATATCGGCATAAAGGGACAACCCGTGGTAAAATCTAGATATATTCAAGCCCCCATGAATTATTTCGATTCTGATAGGACACATACGGCAATTCTTTTGCATCGAAGCGCTCTAGGTGTAGGCAAATATTTGCCGTTCCCATAAATAAACGCACTAATAAACTAGCGTAAAAGAACGGAGCAAACTGCATTAGTGACATGCTTAAACTATTTAAAATAATGTATTTAGACAGTTTTGGATGAATTTGAATGATAATTTATTTATATGTCTTATATGATGTACAATAAAGGGCTTTTGCCACATTTTAGCATCATTTGTGTATGTTTCCTTGTGATGATTTTCGGATTCACAAGCGTGTATTTTCCCGTAAAATGCTTACATTCTAACGTCATTGTTCTATGACGTCGGGTATCTCATTCATAAAAAAGCATATGACGTGGGAGTACAATCGGAACAGCACTGGCAATATATTCATATTTTACCACGGGTGTGTACTCAAAGCGTTTGAAGGACGTCATGTTAGAACAATCCTTTTCCACTTTTACATATGCGAGTGCTGCCTTGTAACGACATTAGCCTGCTCTTCTTTGAAATTTACAAGGGCGTCTTTTACCTGCAAGAGATATTGCATTAGCTGATTAAGAATAATTCAAAGTTTGTGCATGCAGTTTCTGTACTCAATACAATACCAGGCAATTGGGTCATGTCAATGACACATTAATTAAAAATATTTAAATTTTTAGGATAATCAAAGGGATTGGAAGCATGAAATTGATTTTGCTAATAAATTACTGTAATTAGATATAACGCATTTTGTAAGGCAGCAACCATTTGATTTTCTGGGGGGGGCTATGGTTTTTTTTTCTGGACAAATTTTTTTTTTCGCCTGCGGCGAAAAACAATCTATTTTTTTCGCGACAAGTCAAAAACAATTTTTTTCTTTCAATTTTAGCATTACATATAGTGGCAGCTGAGGGTGAAACAAACAATTTTTTTTTCTCAGAATCAAAAACAAATTATTTTTTTCTCCAAAAACTGGAAACAAACTTTTTTTTCCAAAAAAAACCATAGCCCCCCCCCAGAAAATCAAATGGTTGCTGCCTAACGCCTACGTTATTATATCCATCAACACATGAATGCATGTGACACATATACATATTATCATTTATATTCGATCATAAAAAGGTCACATACTTCAATATTTATGCAGTAATTAAATGGTACTTATTAATATCTACCAAATGGTTTATATAATTATGGTTATTGTTACACAAAAATGCTGAATGCATTGATATATTTTATGGTGATTTGGAGGTTACAAAATGAAATTTCACCGGCTTAATTATGTGGCTTAGTGGCAATGTGAATATTGGAGGGTTAAATGAACTTCTACTTGGAATTTTGATATAAAATTCAGAAACATATGTCAAGGACTTTCTAAAATATCACCAAAATTCGTATCGTCTTGGCATTGTACGGAATTCGCTGTCTTTTTTATCAAGCATTGTTTAGTTCACGGAAGCTGGTATATACGTACTGGCGACACACAACTCTTTTTTGTATTTCTTATTATGTTTGTGTTGTAACGCAAACCTTTGAAATATAGAGGAAACACTTGCGAAATAAGGCAAACCTTTGCGTTTTAACGCAAACATTTGAGATATAACACAAACCTTTGCGTTACAACGCAAAGGTCGCAAACATTTGCGAAATAACGCAAAAGTAAAGTTGTGTGGCGCTTATACGCTTGCGTACAAATTAACTTTAAAAATAAGTTTCTTTCTTTATAGTGATAGGTGATAGCTTAAAAATTGCAAATCTCAAAATCAAAAATATAATTCATGACAATTATCCTTTGTAATTATATTTGATGTTTCAATATATAATGAAATGTTGACAAAAGGTCAAAATATAATCAAATTGTGATTGTGTGATTTACGGTAGAAAGATACAAGAGTCCTGCTTTATAAAATAAATCATAAGAATATGACTTCCCTTATTCCTGAAGTTATTGGCACAGAATAAACAGTATGTTCAACAGATTCAGATAGAAACACCCTCCTAATAGGATACCTTATCCATTAGAGTGGGGTGCTCATTTTCGCCATATCTTTCAATGTTTTCTTCAGTTTATGTTCAGGTCTTTATGTTTTTGAAGTATACTGATATTTCTATATGAAGATAACTTCAAATGCAAAATATTCTTAGCTTGAAAACGTGTTTGTTTTGAGTAAAATCATCTGAAAAGTTGGATTAAAGGGTGTTTGAAATTTCCTAATTTTTTGTCAAGGGGGACACATATTCGCCGTTTTTACATATCTATTTAAAACCAAATAACTGCAGCTTTAAACAATATTTATCAAATAAATTTCATTATAGACGAATAGCAGACATTTGAAAGGTGTAAAAAACTGAAATTTAGGGCAATCAGTCAAAGAATTACTAAGGAATGCTTCTTTGAAATTGTTTATGTCATTCAGGAAATTGTGTGAAAATCGTTGTCCATTTTTCGGTCCTTTGCCGTAAGTGCCGAAATTTAGTCTCATTTTCAAAATTAATCATATTTGTTATAAAAATATAATTTAACGGCATATTTATTCCATTTCAACCATCCTTTGAAGTTTTTACACCTCAAAATCATAAAACGGCGAAATTGTGTCCATGGCGAATATGAACGCCCCACTCTACTAGGTAAAAATATAGGATTACTAGGTAAAAATATAGACGTTTTCGATTGAAATTGTGATTAGTAAAATAACCGCTTTGCAGATATTTATTCTTTGACCAACTAGACAAAACAGTTATTTTTATCTATAACCTTGATGTTGGTTGTCTTTTTAATAATCTTTCATAACAATTATTGGATTTAGAAGAAAATCACTGTGTATTTCCACAGTCGTATTTAGTGCGGAAAATACCATAGAGACAATGCATGTTTTACATGGACTTTTTGTACAATTCGAAAAAGTGAAAAACTTTATTAAAATTCAATTTTAAAATTAGACTCTTTTTTATTTGATATTTCGTTCAGTTGATTTTGAAAAGCGTACCAGGAAGGGTTGTTTTATACGGAAACTGTCCTGGTTGTGAAATACACTGTCCCAACCTTATTGTGGTAAACTTATTTTCTTAATCTGAATGGTCGCCCTTTGCATGTTTTCTGACTATTTCACATCTTTCCAAATGGAACGGTGGTACATGTGTAAATTATGTTCTTTGTACCAGGTTGTACCGATTTCTATTAAGAACAAGCTCGACTGTCAAGTTTGTTTATTATCAAAATATAAACAAATATACATGTATGATTAATGAACAAATGCCTGTTTCCATTAACATTTTTAACCTTGTGCTTGCCTTTCTGTGTGCTTACATGTACATGCAGTAAAGATTTATAAGGAAATTAAAAAGAGCTTCGTTTCTACCAATACAATTCGTCTAAACATCATCCCAACAATGTTAGATCTGAACGCAATTTTTTATTCTTCCCTTGTCGGGATTCGAACTCGTGCTCCTGAGATATCGTGGCACCAAATCGCATTGTACTATGCCCGACGCGCTTGACCACTCGAGCACCTAGGCGCTTACAAATAGAGCTTTCGGTGGCCGGGTGTTACCATTCCGCGTCAGTTTTAATTTAGCGTCGTAACACAGTGCATGCTATATATAAGGCATGTAGATGCAATTGTAACAGATCAGATGAATTATCTATAATTGTAAAGATCCTACAACTTAATGTTAGATGCAGTCACAGAATTTATATTTTTATGAATAACCTTTGAAACTTCCACAGTATCCTTAACTCCAAGATAAGTTCAGCAGCTTCTGTGTTTTGTTTCACATTGCTTTTTGGCTTTCAGACATTCTAACCTTGGAGAACTATAGGGAAAATACCGTCATGCAGTATGTTTATGTTCCTGTCTAAAATCAGGAATCTTGTCAGTGGTTGTCTGTTGTCTTTTTAGTTTTCAATTTTAGAAGTTGGTTTGACGTCAAACTTTTAATACCTGTATTAATTTACATCAGGGGTATGTATAAATACTTAGTCTAGACACCTTTACTATATCGTTTATAATCGTATATGTGGTTTTTTTTTTTTGTAAGGTTGATGTCTTCATGACTGATAACACAATCTCCTTTTGTTTTTGGTCATCCTGTATACGACATATATAGTAAGTTGGCTAAAGAATAAACGAGGGATGCTTGTACATGTATTTATTATGCCTTTTACTCATACAGGTTTTGTAAGCATTTCAACGCAAATGCTTGGTAATGATTTTCTTAAATACAAGAAAGTAATTTTATGGCATAGGGTTCATAGAACACATTAATGTCATTTCATTGAATGTTAAAGAATTCTCATTTATTGAAGTTTGATATATTTATGATGTTACAAGTTAAAATATTCCAAATCTATAAATTAATTAATAATTCCAATTAAATTTTACCATTATTATTGAGATCAAATAAATAAGAAAAAATCCCATGTTTCCTTTTTTTTATAATCCTTACCAAAACCCGTTTTTCTTTTTTAATTTTTATTTCAATTTTCAATTGTCTGTTGCTGCTATGTATAATCAAATAATAAAGAGACGTTTACGAAATCCGAATCTAAAAACAATGACATTCATTTTTTTATGGAAAAAAGGGGGGTCATAATAAAGTAGCTTACAAACTCAGTCATAATGAAAATATCGTCTTTGCGTCGCCGTTTCGCAGTTGCAAAGTTTAGTCATAAGTAAATAGTTAAATGTAAAACAAAAAACCCCTATCTATTCATTGACTTAATATACAAACGTTCAACCTAATATTAATTAAAGAAGATTTATTGTCTGAGTAAATGCCATTGTGTTTAATTACCTTGAAGATGAGTTCTTAATTTGAATGTCTCTCCCACGAAGATATAGTAAGAGTAATAAATTGAATTTCCTTACAACTATATTTGTTAGATAAATGATTTACACTTTAATATCGACATTTGTTCCAATTTGAATAAATTTACTAGTATATATAATAGTTCCCTTGTCATTAAAAAAAAATCAATTAGAGACAAACTATTGCAAGTTTAAAGAAAACGAGATGCGGAATGATTTCCAATGAGACAACTGTTTACCAGAGACCCAAGAACATTGATGTACATGTAAGCAGCTGAGCGGCCTTCAAAGATGAGCAAAACTATAGTATATAAAACTAAAAAGTGCCCAGCATTGAAAAACGCCTTAGACGTGATGTGTTTTTTTTTTTTATTTATGTATATATATATATTTTAAACACTTGATCAATATCGGTTGGCAATCAGTATCGCTCAAATCTTTCTAAATGTTACTAGAACAAAGTGTAAACTTTTGTTGAAAAGGTTTAACTAATTAAGTCGGTAAAAAAATTAAAGAAAAACTAAAAAAGGAAACAAGGCACGAAGCACCGATCTAAGATTACTTCCAGTTACTGAATAAATCATATGTGCACAGTTTTAAAGAGTGTTGTTATATTTTTCATGAATGTTGTATTTATGCCACAATGTTAGTGCATTTTGTAGTCGTTGCGAACAGAATGAAAATGTACTAGTGTACAACAATAAATACATATTGGATCTCACAGTGTTAGCCTTCAACTTGTAGCCTTAAAGTGTTGTTATGAAAATAGTTTGTTGTGTAATACATGAAAACAAATGTTTACAAGAGACAGAACAAGGCGGAAGATGCTAAATCGTAACAATGAGATCAGTTATAAATGGTAATTAATGGTTAAGTTCTCCTTGAATTGACCTAATTTGACATTTACTCTTGACCTGAGCTTCGTGACGTAAAATTATTTAGCTGCTTTAATGGAAAACGATATATTCTATTCAATTATTAGTTTTTTCTTTATAAGACTAAAGATATTTTCCACACAAATCAAAATGCTTCCATTTTTGAACGGTATGTGTATGCGCATGTCTTAAAGTTAATGCGACCAAAGAAACAAAAACTACTATACACTCGCGCTTTCAACAAACTAAATTATTCAGATTTTTTTAATATCTTTTTTTTTTTATAATGCATACCCCAATAAATTTTAATTACAAAAACATTGCGGAGAACTTCAGTAGAAATCGGCCATCTTTCCATGACAGACTCGAATAAATATATGAGAGTCTGGACTAAATTTGCAGGAAAAACTATAAAGAACAAAGACATAAAAATAGAAGAATTATAATAGTCCTTAAATATATATTGTAAAGCATGAGGATAATGCTGTGCTGAAATATAACAAATAGAGACTAAAGGTAAAAAAAAGACAAAAATACAGTTTTGTATAAAAAGTTTAGGAACTAAGAATCTCTATCCAAACCCTCAATTATATGACCTGAGCTTACAACCTATGCCTTACAGTGCAATCGTAATCAGGTATAGTCTGTCGATATAAGCGCGATCGAATCCTTTATTTAGTTATTCCTTCGTTGGATTGAAAGTTTTTGCATTAGACCATGGGTTGTCTTGAAAATTGCATTTTGACCTTACATGACCTTGACCTTAAAGTTAGACACAGCAATCTTATTCATGGGTGTCTAAGCTATCATAGTTGCATACCTGCATACACCACGAAACGAAAAAAATACAGCATGAGTCATTCTCTGGCGGTGTTATAACATGCAACTGTTAGAAGTACAAACACGCATCAATCAAGAAATAAAAAAGAAAACAAATGAAGTTTTACACATATAATGACAAAGTACTGAGCATACGAACTCTGTTTTGACCTTAACCTTTAAGCAGTTCATTTACACCTTGTTTATAATTATATGTTACATGTAGTTATTTTGATTAAAACAAAGTATAACTAATATCAAACAAAGTACGTCTAGATATCATTTGTTTATTTTGATCTGACTTTAAATAAACAACAACAGCATATATAGCATGTGCAAGATTGACGAGTTGCCTTAAGCTTTGTTTGCACAATATCCTGTGAAGTGTTTGTATGATAAATCAAAATATCATTCAATTTGATATTCTCATATTTTATTTTATTTGATGCATAACTAATAAATGCTGTATTTATGCGAGTGGTTTTTCGTGGAGCAATAGGTGTTTTCCTTTTCAGTAATCTTTTCAATGTTATTGACAACACACCTTCTTGATACGACCATTAATCTTCCATTTCAAAAAAAGATATTAAAACCAATCCAAGGACTTGACTCCACTTATAAAATCCAGCCGCCATTATAAGCAAAGGTCGCTGAAAGGGGCAGTAATCACCCAAATAACGCATACAAACAACGTCAAAGTGATAGGGAAAATCTACTGACAGTATATTTTCTCAGATGAAATCGTGAAAAAAAGTAAAATCACAAAAATACTGAACTCCAAGGAAAATTCCAAAAGGAAAGTCCCCAATCAAATGGCAAAATCAAAAGTTCAAACACATCAAACGAATGGATAACAACTGTCATATTCCTGACTTGGTACATGCATTTTCTTATGTAAAAAAAGGTGGATTGAACCTGGTTTTATAGCTAGATAAACCTCTGACTTGTATGACAGTCGCATCAAATTCCATTATATTGTTACTGATGCGTTAACAAAGCAAACAGACGCAATAGGTAAAAATATCAAAAATAGGGGTACAGCAGTCAACATTGTGTTATCATCTTAATCACTATAAAAACAACAGATGTAACGAAGAAGCACAAAAAGGCATGAAAAGATAATTTTTCTTCGTGATCCTTAATCGTGTTATGAATTACATTATAGTATTCTAGTTGCTTAAAGGTGGATTCGATGCATTCATTGTTTGACAAAAGGCTTGAGTGTTAATATGTTCGTATGGTACCTTGTTTAATGTTCACATACAAATGTATATGCTAAATTTTATCTTAGTTACATGTTTTATTTTCGAAGTAATGACGGGCTCCTTATGTTATATTTATGTATGACCGATATGTTTTTCGCACTAATCCACATACATGTACCATGACCGCTTTTTTTTTTTTTTTTTTTTTTTTTAGAAATATACATGATATATGTCTTATCTTTTAGATGCAACAACAGCATAATGCTTATGTATTAAATTTCGTACAAATGCAATTATAGTTCTTTTCATTTTATATTCCAAATGTCAAGTGAATGATCCCAGTCGAAAACATACCAGTGTCCTCAAGTACAAAATTTATGTCATTAATAACTATAAAAATCTAATTATAGGTTAATTAGCTAGACTCTTACATATACATATGGAATGAGGAAAGAATTCTCTTTAAGACAAAGCACGAGGTTATTTTCTTGAAAACCCAAAACGAATCTTAAGTATATAAATATGCAAAATGCTATTGTCTGGTAATGTAAATGTCACATGTTGCGCATGTTTATTCAATTATTGACAGAAATGTGCCCATTTTGCTGTCAGATATAAAATATAGGCCATGAAACTTTCTCCTAAATTCATCTCACGTATATAATCATCTGTGCGTTTATAGGTTAATGTATAATGTATAAAACATCAAGAGATCAATGATCATGAATCGCCTAAAAAAGAACTGGAAAATTTCCTTATATGGAAATAGGTTGATGTGGTAAAATTGATTGGCGAATGACTTGTTGTTATATTTTAACACGGCAAATATATGTATGTATCCACAGAATACCAAAGGAAGGAGATGAAAATAAGGATACATTTCACCAAACGTCATTGAACCATGATGGTCTAGATATTGAGGGGTTCTTCAATTTTGCTGTACTCTTTACATTTATAAGCCTATTTTTCATTATTGTTATTACGGTTTGCTCATTATATTTACTTTATTCTGTATGTTTCAGGACCCCATCATTCTCTATTCTTTATTTTTTGTTTGCCTGTCTTTCTTTATGTTTTATGGGTTTTTCTTTTGCATTGCTTGTCAATTATTCTCTATTCTGTAAACCTTCTCCAGACCCCCGTTTAACAATGAGCGAACTCCTAGCCGTAAAATGAACTATTTTAAAGTCATTCTTATAATGTTTATTTCTTTGTATTAGTTATTAGTGGCTTGGCTTTGAACTAGCTGTCAGTAACTGCGAGTACTCTCAGATCAGTACTAAGTGTCTTTTTATTGTCGGTATATACAAATGCCTGGACACGTCCCAATGTGTTTTTGTTAGATGCATTTCTAAAGCCTTATTTAACTGATGTTTATAGTTCGTTCTTATGTTGTACTGTTACACCACTGTCCAAGGTTAGGGGAGGGATGGGATCCTGCTAACATGTAAAACCCCGCTACGTTCTGTATGTATGAACATTAATTAGGCTGTTAGTTTTCTCGTTTAAATTGTTTTACATTTGTCATTGCGGGGCCTTTTATAGCTGACTATGCGGTATGGGCTATGCTCATTGTTGAAGGTTACACGGTGACCTATAGTTCGTAATGTCTTTTATTTGGTCTCTTTCGGAGATTTATCTCATTGGCAATCATGCCACGCCTTCTTTCTATATCAGCATGGACTTTCTATACTGTTAGTATAGAAACTGTTAGTATAGAAAGTTCCTGATATCAAAGGCCCCGAAATGACAAAATGTAAATCAAGTCAAAAGAGCAAAACAATAGCCAGATTTATGCAATAAACATAAACAAACAAAGAAGACAGTGCACACTGAACCAATCTAATCAAAAACCGATCTCTCATCGCTCCCGTTTTCTGATATGTCGCGTGGGAGCGACATATCAGAAAAAGGGACCGATGAGAGATCGGTTTGTAATTAGATTGACACTGAACCACAGGCTGCTGGCTTGGAAGCGCATATTACGAATAGTATGTATCATGTTAAAAATATTATGTGTCAACCCTTTGCAACCTTCAAAAGTACAGAAGCCGGTTAGTGTCATGGTGTAGTGTTATTTAACACTGGTAACGAGTTAAAAACACTTTGATTACTCAACTCGTTATAATAACTTAGTTAATCGTTATAACAGGTTAGCAAAGTCGTTATACCGACTTAAGGAGGTTTGCTACTCAGTTTCAAAATAACAAACTTTAATTTCATAACACTAGTATATATTAATAGGGGATTATAGAAGGAATCAAAAGAGCAAAAAAATATAAAGGTAAAAGAAAATACAAAGATTTTTACAAATTGCCTATACTAATACAGTAATGTAAAAGATTTATAAAAAGAAAAATGTGGGTCTATGGTCAAAATTGTTGAAGGCATTCAAATGGATAAAACCAGAGGTTTCTGAAAATCTGACAAAAAATCCAAAACATGACAAGCGAATATCTTTAATAAATCAAACTCGACATCCTGACACTAACCAGCTTCCATATTATAGTTATGTGATAATGCGTTATACAAACTTTTTGTGTGAACATTGTTAATTATGAAGTTTTCAAGATCTGCATGTTCACTTCAGGATTTTCACGATTTTTTTTTTCGAGAAGAGACTAATACAATTTTAGCACATGCCACTCCAAAATACATTTCTCAGAGCGAAGCCTATTATAGCGTGTTATGCAGTATAGTTTTGTGCTCATTGTTAAATACCGACCTATTGTTGAGGACTTCTACGCCGGGAAGTTATCTCATTGGTAATCATACCACATCGTCTTATTTTCATACTCACCGTTACGGTCATTTCTATGGATTTTTTTCATCAAGACTGTCACGTCAAATTATAGAAAATATAATTTTGAGATACAGTAACTGTTACCGTAGGTAACATACTTTTTATTGTTGGACTCACCATAATTATTTTCTGTCATTTTGTTACATAATATTAATTATATAATTGCAAAGGTATGTTTATTTCTTTACACAAACGTTGTTTGAATTTTAATCGCGTCTGTAATTTTATTGTGTCTACTAATTATCCAGTCCATTTCATTAATAGATGTATCCTTGACCATATGCTGTACAAAGTTGCATACATTGCATAATTTCAAATTTTATAGTAATTTTGTACAGTTTATAATAATGTTGTTTACTTTGAATGTTAAAAGGAGTAACTAAATTTCACCAAATATTCAATTTGTTTAAAGGTTATACTACAAAATATTGACTCCGTCACATATGATAGAATCATTTCCATAACAGCGTGGATAACCGCAATACTTATGTTGGTCATAGTACTGAATCATTTACATTTAACTTGTTTGTCGATCTATCGATAACTGTTACAGCTCAATCAGTCTGCACAAGGTTGAGTCCTCTGCTATTTTTTCGTATTTTTTTTATATAGGCGTTTAGAATCTTTGGAGACCCCATATATTAAATGTTTACAACACGTACGAAGTGACAAGTGGAAGTTACAGACGAACGTTGAACTTCACTGACCCAGTCAATTTATAACCTGAGTGCGCAAAAAAATAGTATTGTCCACGCTGATATAAAAAAGATTCTATATTCAGTATTTGCTTAATGTTTTGCATAATTGTAACAGTAGGTAATCAAGAAAAACTGCGAGAAGAGATGACAAACTCAAAACTCAGCTTCCGCCATTTGTAAAGATACGTCTTACTTTAGTCATAGTGCTTCTATTTGTTATGTGAAATCCAAATCATTATCCTTTGACAAAAAATGTATTTGAGATTCATAATGACAGTGTGTGTCTGCACGAAAGGTTTTATGAAAATTGCAATGAAATAAGGCGATTGTGTTAAAATGTGAAGTCTGAGTATGTTGGTGACGGTTGTGTTTACTCATTGATCAGTTTGGTTGTCACTCTGCATTCTGCACTGTATGTGTCGGCTTCTTAAACAAGTCACTGAATTTCAACGAAACTTTAAAACATCTTTGGTAAGTAAAGAAAAAAGGTTGAACAAATAAAATAGAAACGTACCAAGCATGTTAGTACTATTATTTTAACTGTGTCGAGATAAATGACCGAATTCCCGTTGCAGTGGAAAACAACCGTGCAATAGGCATGACACCTATACATGATGGACAGAAAATAGAACATTATAACATCACCCTATTTAATATGCCTAAAAGCGTGCACTTTTAAAACGAACCAGAGAAATTAAAACAGTGTTAACTTGCTAAAAAAATGATATAATAATATATGATTCACAGATAATGATACCTAATAATTGTCAACATTGCTCTGAATTCTAGATTTAAATTTCCTGTTTTTCGCAATCTTGTTTTACAACGAATTTCGCCTAGACAATTTTTCTTAATTTAAAATCTCAACACGAAATGAACTGTAAAAATATTATTGTCTTTAATTTATAACTTGTTGCATAATGTATATCCGCTGCTACGCCCAATTCTTTTAATACACACTTAATTATTTCATTCATAAAGTATATTAAAATTTTAGGAATATATTTTTAACGAATTTTAAATTTTCAAAAGCTGTTAATGACATAAGCTTGCAGTAAAATAACAGTACGATTTAATTTTAGAAGAATTAAAAAATAATATAAGAAAAAGTTACAATCTTCTGACGACCGTGATATATATTTTTTGGACAGAGGACAGTTATTGGTGTCGTTAATGTGTTTGAAGTGTTATTTAAAGATATTACCGCCCATTATTTATAAGAAAAATGTCCATATCTTAAGACATGACTTTTTTTCATTAATGTATATTGAATTGTATAGTAGTATATTTCCTGTGACGCACGTGTCTGACAGAAAATGTATGTTTATAATCAAACCAAATCAACTAGGGATCATTAGCCTTTTTCAAAGTGCATTTGACCGTACTTTTAGCTAATAAGTGTACTTAAATTTGGACAAGCTACTTCGACATGGTCTTAGAAATTATAAAATATTTCATTCCCTATACATTTGCATCATGAATGAAAGTGGTAAATTTAATAAAATTATTATAAAGTGTCAAACAGTAAAAGTAAAAGTCTGAAACAGTTTAAAACGTATTAGTTACTCTTATCAAGTATATGCCGATGTAATTTTTATAATTGCATTTACAGTTAAGAACTTCTTAAAAAAAACATACATAGAGATGTTATGTATTATAGTACAATACAATTCAGAGCTTTTTTTGGTTAACATGACCAAAATTTGACTTGAATGGAGAGTTGTGTCATTGGCAATCATACCACATCTTCTTATATCTATGACCCATGTTTTGGCTTTTTCTTAGCAAGGTACAAGTGTTTACCCTAAAAAAACTCGACAAAGGGGCGACATAATTGCCAGTGGCAGATACCAAGAAGCATGATCATATTCGTACATTGGACCTTTCATCATGTTCAAAGTGATTGAATAACTGATTGTTGGTGTTAAAGTGCAACTTTCAGTATTATTAGTAGTATTGGTGAAGGGAGCCGGAGCGCTCGAAGAAAATCATCGACTTACGCCAAAGAAACTAGCAAACCTTCTCAATTGTTCGTGTTTCAAACTCACAACCTCAATGGTGACTGGCAAATGATTACAATAGGATGAACTACTTAGACCTTTTATTCATCGAGGGTCCCCTTCCATAGTAGCAATACCTGATGGTGTTATGTTATCTTTTTGTTAGTGTCAAATGCCACTTTCAGCGACAGCGGCTTTGTCATGGTGGCCAGTTTGTATATGTGGTGCTTGGTGTCCCTTCTAGTCTATAATAATTGTGCAATTCTTCGCACCTTATAATTTGCTTTTTTATTCATTCCCTCGAATAAAGGGATGTTTTAAATTGTTCCTTGTTTATTTATTTTTTTCAAATTTAAAATTGTAAACTAAATGTTATGAATTATATATCTACTTATTTTCAGATGTCGTCGACGGGTATCCCAGTTATTACATACCCACATTGCTCTTATAACTGTGTGCGTACTCAGCGCATTAGATGCTTCATGCGTCCTTGGTCAGATCATCTGTGATATACTCATAATGACAGGTGCGTACACGTAAACATTTTAATGGAAATGGAGAAGGTGTCAAAGAGACAACAACAACCCGGCCAAAGAGCAGAACCCAGTCGTGTATTACCAGTATTCATCTATTCAAAAGATTATGCTAATAATAAATCATACATGTATATCATTTAATTTTGCAATCAAAATAATTTTTAGATTGAATTTTGACGTCAGGCGAGTTGACTTTAGATGAATTCGACTATAATTTGTCGAGTCCTTGT
Organism: Mytilus galloprovincialis; assembly: GCA_037788925.1. Lineage (NCBI taxonomy): Eukaryota > Metazoa > Mollusca > Bivalvia > Mytilida > Mytilidae > Mytilus > Mytilus galloprovincialis. Next base: position 50,920,679 of record CM075341.1, read on the forward strand.
TTGTCATTGTTTAGCATCTACATTTTAAAACCGTTCTGGTTATTTTTGTCCTTGACTTTAGAATACATGCATTTGACATTAAGCGTTCCTGATATAGGCAAACCCAGGAAATCGCTCCGCACGCATAAAATTCATATCTTTTTTACTCTTGTAAAATTCCAAAATGGTTTTTAGTTCCTGCATCTTATTACATAATACGTCATTGTCCAATGACAACTGTTTTATTTTATCCGTATGTTTTGACATTCTACAAACAAAGTAAGTCTCGTGATAGCTGTCTCATTTGTAATATCAAGTGTCTAGCATAACTGATAAATTACTGTAGACCTTGTCTTCAAGAAAACAGTACACTGCTACAAGTGTAATTATACTGGTAAAAGATGTCGTTTTGAAGAGTGTAAAAGTTTGATATTAAAATTTAACGTTAAGTTCAATACTGTTGCATAAGTCTGTGAATATATGGCTTTTGCATGTTTGTTTTTTATCATGTTACGTGTTGAAGGGACTGATACATTTATCATTTCCATTGGTACCAGTTTCGCAATTAGAATTACATTCAGTCGAATGGTAAAAGGTTTCGTGCGCAGTAAAACTTGTTAACAAATCATCACTATCTGGTCCAAATATACCTATTACATGTACATATGTAACATTCATTTTATATGTTTGTTTAACAATTCCTTCTCGTCTTTTGTAAATGACGAGACTTTCTGTTGTTGATACTTCCCTAGGTTATGCCCCTTACTTTTTTCTTTTCTTTTTCGTGGCGGTACGGAGGCCACAAATATAATGTTGAACCAGTTGCTGTTGCTGATAACGTTTATGAACATCCAATATATTTCATTGTAGAAAAAATTCACAATAGCGAAGTATTAGAAACGGATGCAGCGACAACATTTATCAGCGCATGCCCAGCATTAAATGGGACAGACACAACCAAATCGCTTACATCAATTGTAAACATTTTAAAAACTATTGATGATTGTAATAGTTCTCCGCCTGGTCATTTTAATGACCATCATTATGACATTCATAGCAATACTCATGGTTTAAGGGACGCCGAAAGCGAGACTAAACAGTGGAACAGAGTTTTGATGGAAGATACAAGCTCATTCTTTAAACGCAGAATTTTAAGTATGAACACGCACCGTCAGCGTGTTAAGAGAGCATCTGCAGGAGGAGATGATCATGACCACCACGAGCACACACTTTTGGAGGAACTTACACACGTATTTCATTTAGGGAGTATGGTTATTCTTTCAATACTCGTGGTTGAGGTACTAACAACAAGTAACATTATCAGTATATATAGCATGCTAGAATAATTATTCTTTTGTTTTTCGTTAAATAAGGAAAACCTTGCATACCACCAAGAAATTTCTATATTTACCGTAAAACGTACGATATACATTGTATGCTATTCTGAATATTACAACCATTTTCTAAAAGTATATTTGCTTAATTTTCCAATAATATCCGTCATCGCCCTGAACGTGAATAAAATATTTTCAACGAACGTTAAGCAACCAACAATCAACTGATAATGTGTTTCTGAATTTATAACTTCCATATTAATGGAGATGTGATAATGCATGTTCAATTGTTGTATATTTAGACGGTACTCGTGGCATCTCAGATGCATTTTCTTAGGGTTATTTTATGAATGTCGTTAGTTTGCTTTTTAATACACTTATATTTATGATTAATATATTGCCTAGCAAGAACTTATTTGAAAACTGTAAAAAGTGCATGTAGAAAATGAGATACTGTACTCGCGTTAACTATTCATGAATGCCTCTTAGCAAGTAAGCGTGAATCAGATTTTAATAATTACTAGTTTTACAATTTTACTCAATTTCTTTAAAAAATAAATTTTAAGGTAAAATCTAAACTTTTCTTTTCAGACTTTCACGAAAATGTTTGTAATGGGAGAGAAATTTTTACACCACAGATTAGAAGTTAGTATAATTTTGCTACTATAATACTATATAGTTGAAAACAAAATATCACTTTTCGGTGAGTCGATGGGTCATCTAAGATAGCAATATTTGCCTTCGTCCATCTTACCTTAAAATGACATCTGTAAAATCAACTGTCATTTAAGTTTATAAACTGAACAAAATATATCATACTATTCCAGATTGATATGTCTGGTTGTCTTCTATTGTTCCTGTTGTTGGTTTGCTTGCTCACTGAATTATCATTATACATGTACATCGTTTCTCCTTTTTCATAGTTACATTTATAATTTGCTTTTACCTTCAATTTTATAATTTTGTATTCTGTTTCATCTACGTACTAACAAATTGAGACAAGGTGTGTGCCGATGGACAAACAACATAACGACAAAAGAGAACACCTGAATCTCACCAAATACCAACAGTGAAATAATAATTTCGGACGCGGTAGCAATTATTGACGTTTTTTAAAATGATTTATTAAACTTTCACAAAGTAATATTAATAAATATTTTAAATGACCGTAGGTGTTTGATGCCTTTGTTGTGACAGTCTCCTGGTGTTTAGATATAGCATTTTATGATGGTATTTGGGCTAAACCTGGAACAGAAGCAGCTACTATACTTATATTTATCTTACCATGGAGAGTCATCAGGATTGTAAACAGTAAGCACTTAAAAGAAACAGACTAAATTGTTTTATTTTCAATAAGACGTTTTCAGAAATCAAAGTTATATGTTTATCCATACCATGCCTATCCTACTAATATATCATTAAGAAGTTGCATTGTTTTGTTTTGGATAAACCCCAAACAGAAACAGCTGGAAAGTCACAGGAATTCCGAAAACATGTATTCAGGGCGACAACGTAAAGAAAGTCTAAAATAGATAACCAAAGCCATATATGTAATTTCATCTTTGCCGCAGGTTAAGATGTTCTAAATATAAAGCAATTAAAGAAAATATTAAATATTTATAACATAAGAAATGACCACAAAACCGACTATGATTGTACAATTCGTCTGAAGCAGTATCGTAAAAATCTAAGAGATATTTACAAGTCCGCTACATATGTGAAAGTAATCGGTTGCATGTTTTGAAATCAAAAAGAATAATAGACAATATAAAAAAGACGTGGTATGATTGTTTCAAAACATTTGAATTTGATTCAATCTGTTGTTCGCCCGGTTTCTGAAATATAATTAACATTTCCTGGTATTCAAAAAGCTTAAAATAAGATTGAGAACGGAAGGGAATGTGTTAAAGAGACAACAATGTTTACATTAATATCATATTTCATTGGAACATAACGACGTGATTTTTGTGTCGTTTGCATCGTATATGAGGAGCTGATCATATCATAAACATGGTACCATGTGGTACAAAAAATGTACTATGTAGTGCAGATACATAGACAATAACTGTTCAGTGTCTTTAAATATCAGCTGTGTTTGTACGAGGCTAAGAAATAAGGTGTATGCGAGCTTTTAGCGAGCTACTACACCTGTTTCGAGCCGAGTACAAATACAGCTGTTATTTAAAGATACTAAACAGTTATTGTCTTTATCCTGCAATTAATTCTGTTTTGAAAGACACAAAAACTAACATATTTAGCATTTATTTTCGATTTATAATCCCTTGAGGCCCGCGTAGTAATATCAAAATCACACATTACGCTGAAGACGGGTTTGCAAAAAAAGAATCTCGAATGGTCAACAATAATACATCGCTCAAGGTTAATAATTATCTATTTTAACATAACAACTAATTTCAACAGTAAAAACAAATAAGAAAACATTGTCAAATTTGAAACAGAAGTGCACGAGTTGTCCTACGCTTCAGACTTGACATTCACTAAACATGCATGCTGAAATTGACATGGTTGATTTTGTAACATAATCATACACATTCAAGTTTTTGAAATCGACACTTGTTATCGTCATTTGAAAGGCAACTGGAATACACATTCTGAGGTCACACAGGTTCAAACAATACTCAGTCCGGCAGTGGGCGGAGCTTTAAAGCGATATCTGTATAGTATACAGATACAGCATAGCGATATCTGTAGGGCTGTATCTGTATAGTAGGACACCCAATTGCAGGATAAAGTAAAGTTAAAATGTTTATCTCGTACTGGAAATACTCATAACACATCTAATATCATCAAAGCACTCAATGAACATCCAATATATTCAAAGCAATGAGGAAGAAATTACATGTACCAATCCAAGACAGTTCCTTTATACTTTTTGTACTTTGTGCTTTGTTTGACAGACATGAGGAATGTTGTATAGGTTGCATGAGAACGACATAAACAAATGTAAATCAAATAAATGTAAATAATTATAATACATGTATGTTTCATTTGAATCAGTAATTTTGATTGGCCGACCACAATTGCGACGCATTCCATTGTCGTGATTATATTATTTCCGTATGAAATACAACAGCAACGATGGCACTTGCTATATGTTTCCGTGACAATGTTGAAACAATGCATTGGAAAAACCAACATAAAATTTAACATAACTCTTAATATCATGGTTGTAGCTTAACAACGGAATTATAAGATTTGGATGCTTCTTTCTATAGTTTTATAGGATTGTAAAAACGTTGTTCGTGCTCATAATTTGAGAATGAAGCGCTTGCGTCCGAACTTCATTCCAAAAAAAAAAACGACCTTTGAGCATAGACGTATTATATCCAAAATAAAAATATTTTTAACAAACTTCAACTTCAGCACGTGCTTCCCATTTACAATGTCATGACAATGCGTATCAGGAAAACGAACAAAAAAATTGCAATAAATCGTAATTTAAAAATTGTAGCATAAACTATAATAATGCTAGTTTTCGTAGCTTTATAGGATTGTAAAAAACGTAGATCATGAGCACAATTTAGTATCCTACAAAATGTGCTTCAGTCAACGCTTTTACAACTAAATAAATAACAAAAGAAACTTTTAGATATATAAGAGCGCAAGAGATTTAATGAAGAAGAAAAAATGCATCCAAAACACATAATTTAACCCTCCTCTTTATTCGAAATTCTCATTCACTAATTGATTGAATTAAAATATGTCATTGATATTCTACAAGCTAGTTAGAAAGTTCTCTTAGCTATTGTTTGTATTGCTTGTTACAAAATACTTAACAAATACTAAATCGAACAACTTGAATTGAGGTCAATAATGCTAAAATAGTGCAATAAGTTCGCCGCTCTATTCACTCAGTATTATAGTATTAATGAATGGGTGTTTTTTCTTAAAACCAACTAAAACAAAAGTGTAAGTGTTGCTGCCAACTTGATGTACTCTCTACTCTTTTTTAAATGACAGTTTAGTTTGAAAAAAAATAATTTGTACTTCACCATAGCTACGATAATAAAGCTTTTAATATACCAAATATCCAAGATATTAAGTTGACAGAAGTTATGTGTTGAAAACAGGATCTGTTTTGAAATTCGGCGACCATGTTAAATTTATCATATTTGATATTATTAACTCTGTTTTCTGTAATGGCCCTGTATTAATGCCCAGTTTGTTTGTATTAAGCCCAGTTAGGGTTTTTAATAAACAGTCATTTTTGGCAATAATGTACTTAGTTGGTTAATAAAAACATGTAAATACTTGTCATATAATTACATACAGTATTGATTTGGTTATAAATAAAAGTGGTTATACAAGCAAATATGTGAATTAATTCAATGTTTGCTTGTAATTTGTCTTTCTTAATGAGTGCTGCTCTCTTTAACATGTCCCAACGGTTGTTTTCTGGTACGCGTCAAATGTCGTCGTTTTGAGGTCAAACATCCGATCCGCAGACCAAGGGTTCATTTTTCATTATTTATATTTTGTTAACATTTCATTTGCTTGACAGTTGAGAACACATTTACATGCAATTATAACGTAACATAGACAAAAGTCTGCCTTAAGTGTCATATTTGTGGGAAATTAATAATTAGTAGTATATCTTATAAGCAACACAAAATATTAATTTAGTGTAATGTTTATAGAAGCTAGCTTTACACATCCTTTTCACCATTTCAACAGTTTGTTTTCGTCAAGTGTCAGATTATAAATTGTAGAATGAAAATAGAAAGAAAACAATTCATGAGACAACCGATTTCCGGAGTTAATTCATTTATTTGACTAATAAAACAATAAATAGTACAATTTCTCATTTTTTTCATTTTTTTTTTTTTTTATTACAGCTGGATTTCAAATTTACTTTATCAAGAACACTTAGGTTTTTAAAATGTTACAGCTGATATGTCATAAATTCACAATCATGTACAGTCAGGGGTCAAAAATGTTTCACTTTTTGATCATTCCGCTGTGCATTTCTTTTGAAAACAAACCGTTTAAAAGTAGAATTCTGAAAGTTATGCCTTGTCACATTTTATTTAATGTTTTACTATTGCAATTTTTGAAGAAAAAAAATATCAAGAATTTTATGCAAGAACTAGTTAATACTACATGTATAAACTCGTAACAAAACCTTCCAATGATGACACTGTACGTATATGCTTGGTATAATGGTACTGTTATGTAAAGAAAGGACAATAATACCAAGAGATCACACTTTAGGTCAACCAAGAGGTCAATCAAAAGAAATTGTGTCGAAGAAAGAAAGACATCACTATAATCAAAAGAAAAAAAAGATAACGAGAAACAAACAAACAGCAATGCAAAAAAATGATGATCAGAAAACTACAGAAAGATTAGCAAGAAGCCCTTATCAAAACTTCAGTTCTTGTTCTTGTTTTGAATTTCTTTTGTGGCATCCGCTATGTTTTACTTCTATCACAACAGCCAAAAACTGCATCTAAATTGCTATTAGTGTATATCAAATTTAGAAAATAAAACTATTTGTTTTTAAAGCATAACACGACATACATGTTTGTAGTAGCCCTTTGATTTTTACAAATAGCAGTTGCATTGAAGTTTTTTATTTGTACAAGTTACTTAAAAATAAGTTCCTTATAACTGTGCCGTGCCAAAAATATCCAGGAGTAGGCGTAAGGAATTTACATAAATTACAGCACTGCCAATGGTAAACGAAGGCTACACGTTTATATCTAAAATCTTACACCATTATGTCATCTTAATGAACTAAATTGTCCATTATTCGCGCGCTAATTGTCAGATTAAGATGGGACTCTTCATTTCATAGAGACAGGGACAATGGAAAATTAAAGTAGTTAAACAACAGACTATATATCATATTACATGAAAAATTATGCTAACTATCACAAATTAATTATCCCCTCACAACAATATTGTGAAAGGTATACAGTACGTGATTGTATGCAAAACATTTTCAAGTACAATTGTTTTTTTTTTTATTTGCATTCGATCTTTTACCGCGGAGGAAATTTTTAAATATGTCTTGATTTAAGATAATCATACAGTAGGCTAAAAGTCATACTCACATTATTTGAAATTATAGCCTCGGTCACACCTTACCGGATAGCTCGAACGGACGCCTAACGGATAACTTTTTTTCAATCCGTTCATGTCCGTTAGACGTCCGTTCTTATCCGTTAGACGTTCGTCCATATCCGTTGCATGTCCGTTAAGCGTGCGTTTTATCCGTCGACGTCCGTTCTGTCCGGTGGAAAATTTTGAGCATGTTCAAAACTTTGAACGGACGTCCAACGGATAAAATGTCCGTTGAACGTCCGTTAGGCGTCCGTTTTGTACGGTACTCGTCCGTTTCGTTTCCGTTTTGTATCCGTTTCGTGTCCGTTATACATCCGTTGGAGGTCTGGAAGATGAATTCACCAACGGACTTCTTCCGGACGTTTAACGGATAAAACGGATGTTGAACGGATGAGAAACGGACTTCTACCGGACGTATAACGGATAAAACGGATGATGAACGGATCTGAAACGGATAAATACAAATTGAAAATTTCGCGTCAGAAATGCCAATTGTTGGTATGTCAGATTTCTTAAGGTTTATGAATTCTTATTATTCATAATCGATCTTAGAGTATACATGTAGGCACGTCTTCACAATCAAGCAGTTCTTATTAAGGCCAGACACTGACCTTCGGAGGAATTTTGAAGAACTAACCAAAACCAGTTACACAAAAACATTTTGAATATTTATGCGATTTACATGTATTATTATTGTCGCCTTTGATTTTTCCGTAAATCTTGTTCATCCGTTTTATCCGGTACGCTTCCGTTAGGTGTCCGTTTTATGCGGTACTCGTCCGTTGGATGTACGTTCGACATCCGTTCTGTCCTGTACGTTTCCGTTTCTCGTACGTTGCATGTCCGGTGTGTGTCCGTTAGGCATCCGTTACACGTCCGTTTTATTCGTTCAGTACATCAACGGACTCCCAACGGATAACAATTTTGGCAACGGACAACTTTAATTTTCATCCGTTAGGCGTCCGTTCGTGCTATCCGGTAAGGTGTGGCCGAGGCTTAAGGAATGAGTATGGCTACAGAATTGATGCAATTTTATTTTTGGAAAACGGACATAACAATAATAAACGATAGAAAAGAAAAAAACACCAAATTGTTTCATTATTCAATAAAAAAAAAAACCTACGAATTCTAACAAATACTCTTCATCGTAGTAAATTTGATGTTGGCCATGGCTTTGACAGTTTAGTTTCGACTTATGAGTTAAAATGTCTCCTTTACTATCTTCCGCCCCTCTTTTAAACATGTGCTAAAATTGGTTTCATTTATTTTTAGGTTTTGTATTAGTAATACAAGAAAAAGATTTGGTACAACTTAAAATAGTAAAACAGCAATACAGACGAACAGTGAAAAGAGCAAATGAAATGAAGATTAAAACAGATGGTTATAGGGTAATTTATCTATAATATCCAAATTTAATTAGTGCCTATAAACAATTTTTCTTGTAAAGCCAAAACAAATCAATTTTTAGTTCTATATATTTTGAATAAGTTTCAGTGGGCGATTTTTTTTCATTTAATCTAAATTGTTGAAGTATAATGTTTCTTTTGAGTGGAAAACAATTCTTGAAAGAGCGATACTTAATCAATTTAACAATAGAATGGAGAATCAAAATTGGGAATAGTTATGTCAAAGATACAACAATCCGACCAAAGAACAGACAACAGCCGCAGTCCACCAATGGGTCTGCAACGCAGTGAGAAAACCCCGTACCTGGAGGTTGGCCTAAACAGGCTCCTTAATAAAAAAAAATGTAATATTTCAGAGTAAATAGACGTCATATTTAACTCCAAAACATATAAATGAACTAAAATTAGAAAACATACAAGACTGAAAAATTAAAGCATTGAGGCTCCTGGCTTTGGACAAGCGCAAAAAAGCGGCGGGGTTAAACATGTTTTGTTAGATTTCAACCCTCAAGCTTAACAATACATATTTGAAGAGTTAATACATGTGAAACTAATCGGAACCCTGTGCTTTTCTTTCTTCAATAGTAATATGATATTCAGTTATGATGATCGAGAGACTTCTACAGATTCTACAGTCCAGTATTTACTAAAACTGGTGTTGTTATATTTATAGACAGAAACAAGACAGCTGCAAGGATTGTGTAGAAAATACGGAGCAAATGAAACAGAAATACAGTCATGCGCTCCATTTGGTAAGGATTTAACCTAAAGTACACATTGTCTCGCCACTTGTATTAAACGTGTGAATTACAAATGTAATAAGTATTCGAAATACTAAGGATTTTCTTATCTCAGTCATATATTACCTTAGGCCGTATTTGACACAACGTTTTTGAATTTTGGGTCATCCTTGCTCTTCAACTTTGTACTTGTTTTGGTTTATAACTATTTTGGTCTGAGCGTCATTGATGAGTCCAATGTTGAACAAACGCGCGTCTGCCATATCAAAATAAATTATAAACCTGGTACCTTTGATAACCAATCATTCTGCGACATGTTCCCTGCTGTTCAAGGTCTGGAACTTTCGTCAGTCTATTTTCCCCTATCAGATATCTCCGTGCATTGCCCTGATTGTAATGCAAATATAAAGGATCGACATACATAACTTAGAATGTTGATTTTTTTTCTTTGAATATTTATCTGACCTAGTCATGATTTTTAAGTGAGATCATCTCAAATCTATGTCAATTTTTTTTTGCAATTATTAGATCCACTAACTAATGTGTCACTATTACTATGAGACAAAAACTGAAAACAACACAAAACAATTACAGTTGTTTTATATATAACTGTATGTAAAAAATGTACAAATATGATATAATTTGACAGAAACAGTGTTGTCCTGACATAGCATTATGTATAACAGTAGTTAACCCATTTATTTAATAAGTTAATTACTTTTGTTTAATTTTTTATAGCAATTGTTAATTTTTCTGTTCCCATTCGAATCAATTGTCCCCGTAACCTAAAATTTTAGTCTAACTTAATATTTTGTTCTGCTGTTTGGTATATCGTTTTCTTTGACATTGACAATTTCATATTTTTTTTTCTCTTTTTTACACTTATTAATTTTGACTGCAAGAAAATACGAAATCACAAACTTTCATGTGCAGTTCAATAGAAGTAAATCGAGAAAAAGTCTTTAGACATCTAAAATCTAAAAAGGGGGCAAGTATTGTCACTTGTTTATTTGTTTCAATGGTAAATGAATGCAGGAGAAGTGTTTTTTCTACTCTTGAAAATTTGCACCTAATGTAAAGGCAAAGCCAGATGCACTTATCCTTCGAGTAAGTCATATGATAGTATTGTAGCGCTTTTCGTAATTGTCCGTTTACATGTTTCTTAATGTTTGTATTAACTACATTTTTGTAGTTCGAATACTTCCTGAAGGAGCTCTAATTATGATTCCCTGATTTTTTTTTAGAGTCGGTTCAGATTCTTATTTTAAGCGTTAAGCAAAGCAACAATCAATGAATCTTAATTTTGTAATTTTATTTACGAAACGAAATATTTCAAAACTCAGATATTTCGCAACTCTTTTTAGTCTAAAACAAAAATGGTCCGTTGCTCTTAGTGCAAAACCTCAAAAGTGCAACAGAGGTCAAATATAGGCTAATACAACAAGATTTAATCATTGTTAATAATAAGATAACAAAATAAATGTGGTTCATGTACCCGCAAAGCACTTTCATGAAAACACCGTCATCAAAAACGATCAAAACCATACGAACATAAATCCGCGAGAAGTATTACAATATAAAAGAACGAAAAAAATAAATAAATGAAAAAAAGAATAGCAAAATTTGTTTAATGTCAAGGTAATTATTTTTTAGTCAGGTGCATAAATTCAGAAATGATAGTTTTAAATTTTTGAACTCAAACGAACTCACTCATTCAAGTCACCTGAAAAAAGTGCAATTAAACATTATTTAGTGCGCATTACTAGATTTATTTCATTTGACTGGGCGAGGTTTAAATAGTTCGCTTATTTAAGACCAGTCCATCTATAGACAGGAGTTTTGGGATAAACTCATCAATGAAGTGTCCAGTTATTCGCCCGGTATCATACACTCAGTTCTTTTGTATATGCGTTTGGTGACACTGATAGGTAATTAGAGTTGAAGAATAATTATAACGGCAATCATCCTGATAGCACACATCTTCAAATAGACTGTCCTAATGCAAATTAAAACATAAGCTCCGCCCAATCAGTTGAAATAATATTGGTAATAGCATCGGGGTATCTATAAAAAATATAGATGCATGAACACAACTCATTGATGTTTAAAAGAAATTTAAGTTGTGAATAAAAAAATGATATATTAATATAATAGCAATACAGATTCAGATTCAGATTCAATAGTTTATTAAAGTCTCACCACATACATAGAAGTATAAACACAATATAATATCAAGTACACAATATAAAATTTAGAATGCATGTGCCATTCTTAAAAGAACCATGAGAGACTGTTATATACAATTATAAAACAACAAAAACATCAAATAAATGTAACGTTTGGGCGAATTTTTCCTAGTACGTTTGCAAAAGAGAGAGTAAAAAGGGTGTTTGTGCGGCAAAACTCGCTACGTTTGTGCGAAATTAACCTGTTGAAAAACAACTACGTTTGCACGGATTGCATAGAATAAAATTTCTTTTTAAAATGATTAAATAATCATTGAACTGAAATTCTCAAATAGACCCATTCGATGGCTTTAACTGAAAAGACGTTTGCTGCACTTAATTTTTAGTGCGTTGAAACGATGTATACATCAAGTTTCAAAACGATCTTTTTACAGTATCTACGGTAGTATACTTCGACAGTAATGACCGATTGATTGTCTCATGTTGACCTTATTATGTTTAATGGCAATAAAAACTCATGTTGACCTTATTATGTTTTATGGCAGTAAAAATCATGCTAAACTGTCGTTCAACCTTTTTTTAAACCAATATATGTCATATCAATATCGATCAGACAAGAGATTAAAGTTCATTTCATCACACATAGTCATATAATTCGACAGAAACTAGCGTCTTTCGTCATTCATTTTCATTTGATTTGGGAATTTGTAGTATAAAACGACGTTAAAAGTTAAACATTTTTTTTTTTAAATAATTTACTCACCAAATAGTCAGTTTAGGGGAATTTAATACGTACCTAATGACATTGTTTCATTATATGTAATATTAAATCAAAGTATTATTCATCAAGACGGATCAAAATTGTGTGAGAAAATCTTTGCGCCTAGAAACTTTTGGAGGATAGCTGTTTCATTGGCAATCATACCAATACCATATAAACTTCACTTCATAATTATTATCTGACACTGTATTAAAAATAAATAGGAAAAACATATTCCAATATTATCGAAAAGATTTTTTTTAAAGGAAAACTTTTACCTTTTTTGTCGGGGGAAGTTCCTACGTGATTTTTAAGATATTTTTTTTTTTTCAAATTTCGTAAACATACTAAATAGGAAAACCCCGACCGAATACGTAGTATATTTTGACCTTTCCAGACATTTGTACAGTGTTTAAAATATGATCAAAATCTGAAACAGACTGAGTAAACATAAATTATTGCATTTATTTACAAATATTTGACATCTATGGTGGGATATTCCATTCAGTATTACAATGTACATCATATGCATGAAGCAAATGAAGCAACTTTTAATGCACGTTTGTTTTCAATGTGTATCGCTAACTTCTTCGACATTTTGATTGATAAACGATTGCGCAACCATAATCAATTTGCATTCGTCGGCTCTTTCAAGTGATATTTATAGATTTGATTCTAAAATGTGATTTACTTTCCGTGTACCTTTGATATATTTTATAAACTATAACTAGCGCATATGTATGATTGCTTTTTTAACATTAAGCATTTCGTCTAAAAGGTTGACTAAAATATCTCTTTTCGAGTTTTATTAATAATGTACCAGCGAACTCATACATGTACAATGTACGAATTAAAATGATTCAAGATAAACAATGACAAACGGATCTATTTGTTTTTTCATTGATGAAACCCCAACTCTTTTTCAAAATTGACAAATACTATTTTTTTATTAATTTCAATCTTCTGAAGTTTTATGAATGATGTGCCAGGGAGCACGTAGCACATGTATGAATCAAAATGATTCAAGATTAGTCTTTGACAAACGGATCTATTCATTGATGAACTTTAAATGTAGTTCAACATAGACAATTTGATTATATTTTTATTATCTATTTCAAAATGTTTGACAGCAAAAAAACATTGCCACCAAAAGATACGTACATGTATGATAAAAGTAAATAGAAGTAGTTTGTAGTTTTATATATAAAGGCAACAGTAGTATACCGCTGTTCAAAACTCATAAATCCATGGACAAAAAACAAAATCGGGGTAACAAACTAAAACCGAGGGAAACGCATTAAATATAAGAGGAGAACAACGACACAACACTAAAATGTAACACACACAGAAACGGATTAAGCATCAGACAAAATCCCACGAGAATAACAAATATAACATTAAAACCAAATACATGAATTTGGGATAGACAAGTACCGTGACACGTCTTATCGCAATGTGAAATTACACTAAAAAATAAGAGAAAACAAAGGACGCAACGTTAAAATGTAACACACACATAAACGAACAATAATATAACAATGGCCATATTCCTGACTTGGTACAGGACATTTTTAAAGGAAAATATATAAGGTACAAACAGGTCTATTCATTTATTTTATTGATGAAACCTTAAAATTAAGTTAAAAAAAAGTCAATTTAATTATAGTTTTATTACTTTTTATTGATGTTTGACAGGACAAAAATACTGTCAAAAAATTCCATCTATATTTGATGTGTAATATCCTGTTTACTACGTAAAACTATATAAAATGTCACAATTAACACAAACTAGAATTTGAACAACTAACAGAAATTCAATTGTCTATTTTGTCTATAAATCAATAGTGATCACTTTATAGATATTTCAAAACAGGAGGGGGCAAGCTTTTGGATATACAAAAATCCCAAAGACAAGCAACTATCTCTGGAAAAAAAATACTTATATACTTTAAAATAGTTATCAAGGGTACCAGGATTATAATTTAATACGCCAGCGGCGCGTTTCGTCTACATAAGACTCATCAGTGACGCTCAGATCGAAATAGTTAAATAGCCAAACAAGTACAAAGTTGGATAGCATTGAGGACCCACTGAAAACAAGTATATATAGGTTACATGTTTTAGAGACAAGTGCATGTGTTCGAAAGCCTGAATTTGCCAAATTATTAAATGCTAGTTTGTTACAAGTTATTTGTATTTTAAACACGTATGACTGGTTCGTAGCATGCTAGAGAAAAAGATCAAAAGAAGATATAAATTGGTTGTCACTTCAATTAAAAATCGTTTTCAACTTTTAAATTTGGTTAGGTTAGAAATATGTTAAAAGCTAGAACATTTTAAGAATTAAATATAAACCATTTATAACATTGAACAATGTTTCAATTGTACTTAAAAGTCATATGCAGTTAGTTCTGAAATGAATTTCCAGACAGGCCTGTAATAACGACATGAACCTGTACATACATTTAGGAAACAAAAAGTTAGACAAATGGAAAAATATCAAACAATACAAGAGGCTTCAATTCCATATTTTAAAACTTTTTAGACATTTTCTTTTAATTCTCTATTCAATTTTGTTTGTCTATTTTTGTCTAGTCTTTATATTTTGTCCCCTTTTTCTGAACTTTTGACCCATAATTCTTTATTCAATTTACCAATACATAACCTCATTCAAAAAGCCCCAAAAGACAAACTACTGTCACTATTTAAACAAAAGATAAAATTGAGTATGGAAATGGGGAATGTGTCAAAGAGACAACAACCCGACCATAGAGCAGACAACAACAGAAGGCACCAACAAGTATTCAATGCGACGAGAACTTCCCGCACCCGGAGGCGTCCTTCAGCTGGCCCCTAAACAAATATATATACTAGTTCAGTGATGATGAATGCCATACTAAACTCCAAATTGTACACAAGAAACTAAAATTAAAAATAATACAAGACTAACAAATGTCAAATGCTCATAACTTGGGACAGGTGCAGAAATGCGGCGGGGTTAAACATGTTTATGAGATATCAACCCTCCTCCTATACCTCTAGCCAATGTAGAAAAGTTAACGCGTAACAATACGCACATTTAAAATTCAGTTCAAGAGAAGTCCGACTCTGATGTTAGAAGATGTAACAAAGAAAATTAAACAAAATGACAATAATACATAAATAACAACAGACTTCTAGCAGTTAACTGACGTGACAGCTCAAAACTGATTGAAAGATTATGTCTTCATCATATGAATATCGGACACAATCCTTCCCGTTAGGGGTTTAGTATCATACCATCATAACATATATGAGAAGAACATAACCCGTGTCATCCCAACAACTGGTTTTTAAATAAATGTGTTTAGTTCCGATGCAAAGACACTATAAGTGAATCAATATTAATGCCAAAATATGCCATCTTTAATGACCTGACAACATTATCGTAACTATATCCCTTCTTTATAAGTATATGTAAAGGTTTTGTTAGCTTCTGTATAGAAAGTTAAATAAAAAAATTTGCTCAAAAGGTATTGGTAGAGATTACAGTTGTAGGAGATTTTGGAATAAATACTTAGACATTTACACTTCATTTTTCATTGTTCAACGGAATTTATAGTTTAATTGCTACATTTTGCTCTCATTCACATTTGAACCCAAGAACACTCTTTTGAAAATTTTTAATTTTTAATTTTGATTGAAAACATTAATGCCTTCATGAACTTTAAAGTCTTATCGCCTCTCAATAGTTTAATGCAATGTGATACAACATGTTAAAAAAAGGTAAATTAATGGGATTATTAAACACATAATCATATTTTCCCTTTATTTACTCAGGGAAAAAAAGAAAAGTCAGCTCTGTTTTCTCCGCAATGAACAGTTTTGCATCACTTGCTATGATCGGAGCAGTATCGAGTGTACCTGATTTACATGTAGCGCGCGAGAGTTCTGACGAAGATGAAGGGGACATCGGATTAGATAACTCAGAACTGGAAAAGAAGGCAGACCATATTCTACGTTCAGTTTCAGTCGATAGCGGAATGTCGACTGCTATAAATTCACCAGTAGCGTTTTCTCTATCCCCTGATCCTATGGAAGATATGTCAAATGGTATTGTGTTTAATTTTGACGAAGCCATCACCACTAAGGATTTAAAGACGGTATGTACAATTAGTGTATTCTAACGACATAAAGCAAACACAAACATGTTAACATAAAAGCATTAATAAAAATAACAATTACAGTGTAAAGCCTTATGCTTTCACGTTGTATGAAAGAGAGTCCGTTATTGAACATGTATTAAAAGAGTAGTTTACATATGGAATAATGGTATTTTGTTTTACTTTATCAGCTAGGATAGGAATCGAGCCTACTAGGGCGAAATTCTAAAATCAGTATATATATGAAATGTCAATATTCTTTTAATCAGTAATTTGTATTAACAAAATATGGCGTTTCTTGTTCATTATGAAATGAATTGAAATCATTTATTTAGTAAAACTGCGTTTCATTTATACATTGACGTGGATGGATTGCCGACAAAACTGCATATCAACGATCCAGATTTTTTTAGATAAAGTGAACTGGGATATTCATTTTACATTTGTAGCAATTATAGTCATTTAGCCGATCAGCAATTTCTTTGAGAAATATTACCAACTGTTATGTTTAGAGAATCAAGGCAGTTTGATTTTTTTTTTTTTTTTTTTTTTTTTTGTCAAAAGGACCGATCAGCTTTATCACGGTTGTTATTGTCCACACAATAAAGATCAATAAAAATGAGAAAGGAAATGGGGAATGTGTCAAAGCGACAACAACCCGACCATAGAGCAGACAACAGCCGAAGGCCACCAATGGGTCTTCTAAGTAGCAAGAAACTCCCGCACCCGGACGCGTCCTTCAGCTGGCTTCAGATGTCTGCATGTTGAGTTGTATTTACGAATTATTTTCATATACCAATGATGAAATTTAGTAAATGTTCTGACGAGTTTGTGATATCGAAAACCCTGGTGTAATAATTTTTCAGTTATACATAAATGTCTCTCGCTAAAATCTTACGCGTTGTTACATACACGAGCGAATTGTACGAGTTTAGATATATAAACACCATAAGATGTTAAAAAAACAGACAACGATTGGAAAGTTCAAAAGTTATAATAAAGAGTTGATGAAAACTTTAATTGTCAAGTTTGCAAATTTACGCTTTTCTTATTTTGACAATATATAGTCTTAAATCAGTAATACCAGGACAACATTTCTGAATGTACAGTGTGATGGGGACTATTTTGCACTTATGGGGGTAGACTTTGGTTTGGGGAGATAACTCTTTAAAACAATGATGCGTTTGTTAAAGTCAAGTTTCATCAATGTTTATTTAGCATTTACCTGAAACAGATTCGAAAACATATGTGACTAGTTAGATTACATATATATAGATTGTTAACACAAACGTACTGATGAATTTAAGAGTTATGTCCCTTAACGTATATGTACATCCTTAAAAGAATGTATTGTTGTCTGGTTCGCTTGTAAATTATCACATGTTTAATGAGTGACTTTAACGTTCGATTTTTGAAACTTCGTTTTATACAATTTGTCTCTTCAAACTTGTCAAAATATGTGACATGCTTTGTTTAGATATCAGGTCTCTTATAAATCTGTGTTTTTTTTTTTTTTATTTCTTCATTGTGTAACTAATGTGACTCTTTCGACACCTTCCTCAAGTTCATTATATTTTGACCTTGCAAATGGGTCAAGCACGTGTCACTGATATTCTACGTTTTCAATAAACGTTTTTGGTCAGAATTCGTTTCATAATTCAATATGATCCATGTATACACATTTACAGAAGTAAATCGTCGACCGCTGGCGAATTTTGAAAAGTTCTTTACTATTTAGACCGTTGGTTTCACGTTTGAATGGATTTACACAAGTAATTTTGGAGCCTTTTTATAACTTGCTGTTCGTTGTGAGCCAAGGCTCCATGTTGATGGCCGTACCTTGACCTACAATGGTTTACTTTTATAAATTTTTATTTGGATGGAGAGTTGTCCCATTGGCACTCATACCATGTCTTCCTATATCTATTTACTAAAAAACCTCAGTAAAAAAATGAACATGCCTTTTTTTAATATCAAGTCAATTGTAAAAATGTCATTTTTTTATTTTTTTCATAGTGCAACTAGTATAACTATTGAGTTACATTCCTCAAGGTTATTAAGTTTTGACATTGCAATTGGTTCGGTAAGATAATTTACAAATTAGTGACTTTTACGTTCGATTTTGGGAACTTCGTTTTATGTATTTGTTCTTAAACATGTCTATATCTGTCACATGTCTCAAGGTCATTAGATTTTGGCATTGTAATTAAGTCATGCACGTGTTTTTTTTAAAGAAACGCGTCCTGATGTTTTACGTTTCAATAAAAGATTTTGCATCATGAAACATTTAATAACAGCATTAAATACGTACAAGTTTTAGCTGTCTTAAAGCTTCGAAGTGCTTCACTGTATCATACTTTTAAGTAAGATGTTGTTTATGTGAATGTTTAAAATATGGAAATGTGTTAGTTGTCTCCCTTGTGTATATACTCATAAGTCCGTCTTAGATAGAATGTGATAAAGTGTATTGTTGTTCATTCATAAATAGTTCTCAAAAAACCTCCAATTTGCCAATTACTACCAAATGTAATCGAGAATATAATTATTTCATAATTTCATAATACACAAAAGGATATGTTGTATGCTAAGCAATGAGACAAACATCAAACAAAGTTCGGAGGAAGTAAATGCAAGCAATTATAGGCAACCGTACGGTTTTCAACTATTAGAAAACCATTTCCGTTTTCTCTCTCCAACTTGTCAATATATGTGTTATGCCGGGCCTTGTTTTAATATCAGGTAAATCATAAATATGTATTTCTGTATTTCTTAATTGTGTAACTAGCATCAAATTCGTCAAGGTCATTACACTTTTAACCTTCAATTGCGTGAAGCACGTGTCACTGATATTTTACGTTTGAATAAATGATTCTGATCACAAATCACAACGTTATTCAATATGTGATATACATTTGCAGAAGTGAATTTTCGACCGCAGGCGAATCTTGATAGGTTCTATACTTAAAGAGTCTGTATGCAAAAATAAAATGGCATTATTCTTTTTATCAGCTATTTGTATTAGAAAAAATGCATTTATAGTGTTCATTGTCACTATTCATTTTCAGAATATAAAATAAAATGAACAAAAATCAGATCACGAATATTTTTACGCATACAATCCCTTTTGAAATTGTTCGCTTACATGAATGAAGTGTGTTGTTTTATTGATACATTCAAGTGGATGGACATGAACGCGTGATGTTCGAAAATATAGTTGTTCTAATAATTTTTCTGATGACAAATTGTCAGTACAATGCGAAAGAGCCTTTGTTTATTTCTAAGAATAAATGTCTGTTTGATAATCAAACGTGGTAGCTAGATGCTTTTACGCTCGATTTTTTTTTAACTTCCGTTTCATATAGTTATTTTCGTCAGACATGTCAATATATAAGATATTGCCTTTTTTTGTATCAGGTCAATTGTAAATATGTCATTTTTATTTCTTTAATATATAACTAGTATGACTATTCTTCAAGGTCATTGGCTTTTGATATTGCAATTATATGTGTAAGATGATTAGAACATTGTTAATTAGTGAGTTCGATTTTTGTAACTTCGTTTTATTTATTTGTTTCGTCAAACTTGTCTATATCTGTCACATGCCTCAAGGTCATTAGATTTTGATATTGTAATTGGGTCATGCACGTGTCAGTTAGTTTTTTATAGAATGAAACGTGCCTGATGTTTTACGTTCTAATACCAGAATTTTCATCATGAAACATGTTAATATATTTTTTTAATGCATATAATAAACGCATCATAGATACCAGAATTGACATTTTGTATTTGCACCAGACGCGCATTTCGTCTACAAATGAATCATCAGTGACGCTCAAGTCACAAAAGATAACACAAAGCAAAATAAAGTACAAGGTTGAAGAGCAATGAGAACGTAACATTTATAACAGATTTGCCAAATACAGCTAAGGCAATGTAAACCCGAAGTAAAAAAGCCTTAGTTGTATTTCAAAATTTAAATTTTCGTAAACAGATTTTTATAATAATGACTATATGAATGATAATTCATATCAACACACAAGTACTGACTACTGGGTTGGTGAAACAAGTTAATGCAGTCTTAAAATCTTTGCTGTGTTTTAACTGTATCATACTTTTAAGTAAAATGGGGTTTATGTGGACGTTAAGTTAATGAAAGGTTGTAAGTGATTTGCCTTGTGTTTCCTCATAACATAAACCTGTATTAAATGGAATGTTTATCCAAAAATATTTCCAATAAAATCCTCAAATTTGCCCATTCTTACAAATTCTAAACAGAAAATTACGAACAATGACCGCACTTTGAATGGAAAATACACGGAATGATGAGCGCATGCACGTCGAAAGCACGATAAATGAATAGAACACACACGCATAACGAACGAGGAATGAAGATTGCACGGAAAATAGGTCAGTTTGAATTTGAAAAAAAATCTGTACTCTTGGAGAGGTAAATCTTCGACCGTTTGCAAATCATGGTCGTAAATATTCATATGATCTGGAGTGATGATTCTATGAAAAGCAGCCACCCGTTTTATCAGTTTAATTTGGAACGTAAGATGTATTGACGTACTATGTGAATCTTAAGAATATTAAAAACTGGTCACACATTGTAACTTGTTTTAAATGCACTTATTATGATAATTAAATTTTGATTCTACCTTTTGTGTTTTGCAGGGAATTCATACAAAACTGTAAAAGTACAAAGAAGATATATATGTTTATTTCCTCGCTCAACAGCTGAAACTTGGAGAAAAACATAAAGGAAGATATATGTTTCACTATTCGTTGACAGTTCAAACTAATAATTTTATGCATTGAAGAAAATCCCAAACATATTTTGTAACTCTAATCATTTATATGCATAATTAATATATGTATTGACTATTTGATATTTGTGTAGGATGTTTCAAGTGCATGATATATGTACAAGGAAATGAAAACAATTCCAGTTCAGTTGTACTCATCTGAAAAATAACCAGCAAATTCCATAACGATAACGTATTACAACTGTTTATAATTAGATCCATCGTAAATCATGATATTTTTAAAACAAAAGCTTTGTTTTAAGTTTAAAGACGCCGATGATATCATAATGAACGCACATGATTTTTTTTTACTATACTTAAAGGACAGATTGAAATTTCTCAACGCTTTTACGAAACTCTAATTGCCTTCAGTTGTTATAATTTGTTTTTTGCACGTGCCACCTAATAAAGTATTATGTATTGCACGTGCCAACTTCAATGCTGTCTAAATTATTTGAATATTACAGCTTAATTTTTATTCCTCTTCAGTAATTGGTTTGTGTATAATAATAACATTAATGTATGTTTCATTAGAATATGTGATTTTGATTGGATGACAACAATTGTGAGGTACTCCAATATCAAATGTTTATTTCCGTATACAATTCAACACCTATGACTGCACTTGTACAATGTTAAAAGAATGAATAGAAAAGCAACCGAAACGCTAGAAATAATTTTTGGTTTTATGGTTGTAACATAAAAATGTAATGAATAAAAAATTTATGCCTCTTTTAAAATTTTATTGAGTTGTAAAAACGTTGATCGAGTGCA
Organism: Mytilus galloprovincialis; assembly: GCA_037788925.1. Taxonomy (NCBI): domain Eukaryota; kingdom Metazoa; phylum Mollusca; class Bivalvia; order Mytilida; family Mytilidae; genus Mytilus; species Mytilus galloprovincialis. Next base: position 50,942,892 of record CM075341.1, read on the forward strand.
CCTTTTAGAACAAATCAATGACGAAAAAAATGTGCTGAAGTTAAAGCTTTTACATCCAAATAAAATTATAAAAATAATCAATTGTAAGATACTTACTAGTGCAACGATCCTGGATTTTTTCGGGTGATTTTTGAAAGTTTGTCAAATCTGTATTCTTTTAGTTTACCCAAAATATAAACATCAGATCACTTTCCTCTTAATATTTTGTTAAGCATCGCACTCGTGCTGATAAGCAACAACAGCATAAACAACTGGAATCAATTTAAAGTATGTAGTAGCCAGAACTTATTATGGCTGATTTGTATGCCCCATTTATGGGCATAATGTTTTCTGGTCTGTGGGTCCGTTCGTTCGTTCGTTCGTCCGTCCGTTCGTCCTGCTTCAGGTTAAAGTTTTTGGTCGAGGTAGTTTTTGATGAAAATGAAGACCAATCAACTTGAAATTTAGTACACATGTTACTTTTGATATGATCTTTTGAATTTTAATGCCAAATCAGAGATTTTCCCCTATTCCACGGTCTATTGAACATACAAAATGATAGTGCGGATGGGCCATCCATGTACTAAGCAAACATTCTTGTTTTGAAACGTCATATTTCACTATTTGTTATGACAATACGATGAATATTTGGAATAAAAGGCTCTGTTTCATAAATAAGTTAACCTGTTTGTACTTACAAGGTTTCGTGTTTCAACTACTTCTTATTCACATTCTCTCTTCGTTTCAATGGGTTTCAGAGCTAGACTATTACACTCGCTACTCTCTTTGATTTTTTGTTGAACAAAAATTAGAAAAAGTTTTTTGAAATAAAGTATTTATAAGCGTATTTGTCAAGCATTTCGTTTACCGCCATCATTCTGAAATACTGATATATCTTTCTTTAGGCAATTCATACATGCAGATAAATTTTTAAAAAAAAGAAGAAAAAACTGGTATTATAAGATATCTGTAAAAAAAAATCTATTGTGTGTTTTTAATAAATATAGGTTCATTTTAGAATCCGCTGTTGTTTTGTTTTTTGAATTACAAAGCTTTCAATTCGATTCGTACATGTATTTGAAAATACACATTAATATCTATAGATGTTTAATGTTAAGTTTTTATCAGAGGGAACTTTTATGTTCCCTTTCGGTTGGACCTTGAAATCACTATGTATCTGCTTGTCTTGTGTAAGTCGAACTTTAAGTCCCGGACTGGCCAGAAGAAGACTTATTCGGAACAAACTGCTTTAAAGGCAGAACGTTTGTTTTATACACATATGCATATTTCACTTTCATTTCCATTACCTGTACGTATAGCAAGCATTTATTGTAAACGAAGTACAAAAAACTAACTTACTGAATAAACAAACAATACAATAAATAATATAGAAAAACTGGTGTACTTTATACTTGCTAGTTGTGGAACAAAAGGTTCAAACAACATGGATAGGACGTTATGCGAATGACGGTAATTATTCTGACTTTGAACAAGCAATACAACGACTCCATCTTTATGAACAGCATACAAGCTACATGTAAGAAGTTATCATGGGTAGTGACTGTGAATTTGTATTGTGAAATAGGTCTGGTTATCTATGTACTTATCCTGCGCCGCCAAAATGAAACATGTGTATCTCCTCTTTAAAATCCGAACGCATCTTTGTGTTTTAGCCCCATTTATGTGTTTATATCCATCGTGACCAAATAAGGTCATGTTCATTTGGACATGCTTCGTTTACTTTGTGTGACATGACCAGAATCAAAGAAGATTGAACACTTGAATTATTGTCAGATAACTTTACATATTATTATTTTTATGTATGATACACAAAAGGAAGTAATAAGGAAATCTCGGTTTTAGACATATGTCGTTCAATTTCCTTTTCAGAAATAAATACAAACAATTTGTGCATTCTTTCAAATTAATATTCAGTCGACAGAAGTTAAGATCCGCTTTCTCATTAATTCTCGTCCGTATGTTGACAGATCTTGCTATAAACATTTGTTGTTTTAATTGTTATTATACCAATATTTATTCATACTTGGCATAATTATTTCCCTAATTTTATTACGATTTTATATCTCCCAATCTCGACCAGTAGGTCAACCCTCTATTCTTAGCATCCTATAAGTACAATCGATGGCGTGTATGTGTGCCCTTCCTATCATTTCTATTTTGGTTTTTTTTAGCTAATTTTCTCTTATTTTTTATAAGTGATTAGCCCATAATTTCATATTCTCTAGTCTCCAGTCTGTGTGGTCCATTTTTCTGAATTGTTTAATTATTTCGCCAATTATGTAGCAGTTTGTGTTCATTATTTTGTATAATGTAAACACCATCCAGAATCTCATTAATGTCATGATATAGTTTCGGACAAGTACTGCTTGAAATGAATGTTTCATTCTGATTGGACATATTCCATTCAAGATGGAAGAAAAATCTGCACTACTGTAACAGTTTTCTATACTACAAACTTGACAAAACTTTACTAAATCTTGTTATTGTGACCACTGTCCTTTCCTTGATCTTGATATATATATCACTAACAGAAAGCTGAATACTAAAATTTATGATAAAAGAGATGATTTTTCATTTCCTATCGTTAATTATCAATTTTTAGATGGTGACGTTCCCTTATCACCATCTTACGGTGTTTATATATCTCAACTTGTACGATTCGCTCGTGTATGTAACAATGTTTTAGATTTTAACGAGAGAAATTTATGTATTACTGAAAAATTATTACACCAGGGTTTTCGATATCACAAACTAGTCAAAACATTTACTAAATTTTATCATTCGTAAATATAGCTCAACATGCAGACTTCTTATACGTTCAGGTATTTCACATCCAATTTTTTATGGAAATATTCTTTATAAAGCACAAAGGTGTCAGTATTCACCTCAAAAACTAACAAAACCTTTGAATAGACTTATTAAGAAGGGATATAGTTACGATACTGTTGTCAGGTCATTAAAGATTGCATATTTTGGCGTTAATATTGATTCACTTATAGGGTCTTTGCATCGGAACTAAACACATTTATTCAGAAACCAGTTGTTGGCATGACACGGGTTATGTTCTTCTCATATATGTTATGATGGTATGATACTAAACCCCTAACAGGAAGGATTGTGCCTGATATTCATATGATGAAATCATAATCTTTCAGTCAGTTTAATTGAAGTCTGGAGCTGGCATGTCAGTTAACTGCTAGTAGTCTGTTGTTATTTATGTATTATTGTCATTTTGTTTATTTTCTTTGGTTACATCTTCTGACATCAGACTCGGACTTCTCTTGGACTGAATTTTAATGTGCGTATTGTTATGCGTTTATTTTTCTACATTGGCTAGAGGTATAGGGGGAGGGTTGAGATCTCACAAACATGTTTAACCTCGCCGCATTTTTGCGCCTGTCCCAAGTCAGGAGCCTCCGGCCTTTGTTAGTCTTGTATTATTTTAATTTTAGTTTTTTGTGTACAATTTGGAAATTAGTATGGCGTTCATTATCACTGAACTGGTATATATTTAATTAGGGGCCAGCTGAAGGATGCCTCCGGGTGCGGAAATTTCTCGCTACATTGAAGACCTGTTGGTGACCTTCTGCTGTTGTTTTTTCTATGGTCGGGTTGTTGTCTCTTTGGCACATTCCCCATTTCCATTCTCAATTTTATTGGTATATGGACATCATTCGTAAATACAAATCATTGCGCAGACATCGTATACGGTTATGTAATTCACATTCCATCTTTTAGGGTGAAATTCTATATTTAACCAACAAACATTTCATTATTCACCTAAAAAATCTAACTAAACTTCTTAAAGAGACTCATTCAGAAGAGATATAGTTACAATACTGTTGTGAAGTCAATAATGATTCCATTTATTGATTCACTCTTAAAGATTTTGCATCAGCAATACACGCATGTATTCTAAAACCAGTTGTTGCCATGATACGGGTTATATTATTATCGTCAACTGCGAGTAGTCCTTTGTTAATTAATGTTGATCATTGTTATTGTACCTGTTCTGACATTGGACTCGGACTTTTTAAAACTAAGTGTTACTACGTGTTGATGTGTGTTACTTTATTCCACATTGGATACAGACAGGGGGCAGGATT